>JAPSGF010000004.1:22890840-22974125 GCA_035772895.1 Perdix hodgsoniae | reverse complement strand
TTCCCTTTTCTTTTTTTCTTTTTCTTTCCCTTTTCTTTTTTCTTTTTTCTTTTTCTTTCTTTTTCTTTTTCCTTTTCCTTTTCTTTTTCTTTTTCTTTACCACTTCTTCTATGAGTAATGAAAAAATATAATTTTAAATTAAAATGACTGTTGAACAGTTTGTTATACAAGTAGTTCGTGTTTTTACAGACTGCATTCTCTAGTCCTGATATAGCCAGATTATTGTCACAAAATTTTAGAAAAGGCAAATATTAGAAGCCTATGGTATACAAGAAACACTGTATACAAGAAACATGATATTATCACTTAAAAACCATTAGGATTGGCATTAAAATTAAGAATAACAAGTCACCAAGTTCAGGATTGGCCACCTTTCAGAACAGTTAGTGTACATATCTTTATCTTCCTCTATTCCAAGTATGTATGTATTGTAGGTGTGCAGATAGATTATGTCAGGAGAGGACCTAATGATCCAATCAGCCACATAGGCTGTTAGATATATCCATGGTTGGATCTGCTCTGTTTGTCAGCAATACCTATGTACACATAAAAACACAAAGACATTTTTTCTATTGGGACCATAAATTTATATTAGAGTACTTTTAATACAGTCTGCTTTTCTTGGCTTGAAAATATCAGAGTATAATATAACCCTCCGCACTTGCTGCCCATGTTTTCTGTTCCTCCCCTGAAGGGAAAGAGCTTGCAGTAAGCGGTGGGCAGGAGATGCCTCCAGGAAAACAAGGTCCTCATGAATAGGAAATGAAACACAAAGTTGCAACCATGAAAGAAGAGCCTATGAGAGATTTTAATAACATTCTTCAAAAGGTGTCTTGTGAACACTCACCAGCATTTACTGCTCAAATGATTAAGTACTCCAGAAACATTCATATTCTAAAGGGGGAAAAAAACATTATCTAGTGTTTCTAAGCTCCATCATTTTCCAGTGCACTGTCTTGCAAAGCAAGAACATTTAAAAGGGAAAGCAGTTCCTTCTCCTTGCTAAAGCAGGTACAGTTGTATTTTGGTGTGATTTGCATTGCCACTGGCCCATGCTGCTGGTGTTTGTTGTTAGTGCTGCTTTCCTGGAGGCAGTCAGAACTGCCCTGGAGCAGCAGCTGTTCCTCTCCAAAGGGCTGACTGGGACACATTCAGTTGGTGTTTCAAGGCAAATGTTGCAGGTCTGGCTGTTTTACGATTTGCTACTAAAGCTGCACAGCCGCATTTTGCCTCCAAATACAACTGGACTTGCTGAGTAAAGGCTTACTGTCTGAAAAATTAACTTCTAACTCTGATCTTGCTGCTTCCAAGGACAGCACATGCTGTGGGAAGTCAGTGGATCTTTCCCAGCTCCAAAACACCCAGGGTTTTGAGATGGGAATCACCTCGAGAGGCGGACTCCCCAGCTCTGCCACCCCACGTGCTGCAGGACAGAAAAACCTTCTCAAGGGAGGTGTGTAGTGAACTATCTGACTGCAGAAAGCTACTCCAAAGTGCAGGAAGCAAGCATGTACTGGTCAAGGAATTAAATTACTTAAAGCGATGACTCATCCAATAACTATTCAGTGTTTGTGGTTAAAAGAGAAACCTCTGCCAGGGAATGACTAAAATCCATTGGCATGAGCTTTAAAGGAATCATGACTGGGCCTAAACGACCATATACGCAAGTGAATTATTTTTCCACCCCTTTCTACTGAAGTGAGGATAAAGAAAACACACCATCCCTGTGTGCGTAGGTTATTGCTGTGCCAGAGCAGCCCCAGGGCCTTTCCAGCAGCCGTTCTGCACGGGGCCAGGCCCAGGCTTACATTTCCGTGTTCAGTCTGGACTGTGTTTTTGTGCTGTTTTGAAGGCCCAAGTTGGCAGCATGCAGCTAGCTGCAGGGTACTCATTCGTGCTTGGTTGAAGGGTGGATAGAAGGGGAATGAGTGAATTCCAGGATCTTACAGTTTGGCCCCAGAAATGAAAAAAAAAAAAACAAAACAAAAAAACAACCAAAAAACCCAACACCGTGGCTGGCTTGTGTGGGCTGTGCTGGGATAACCTGGGCCAGATCTCAGCCTCTTTGCTGCAAGTGGCTGTCACTTGGCAGCTGACAGGATCGTAGGATCCTAGAATCATCTGGGTTGCAAGAAACCTTCAAGATCACCTAGTTCAATCCTCAACCTGACCTACACAGTCCCGCTTCTAAACCACGTCCCTTAGTGCCATACCCACACGTCTCTTAAGTACCTCCAGTGACAGGGACTCCTCCACTTCTCTGGGCAGCCCGTTCCAATGCTTGACCACGTTCTCTGCAAAGAAATTCCTCCTAATATCCAATCTAAACTTTCCCTGGCACAACTTGAATCTGTTTCCTTTTATATCCTATCACTTCACCTGAGAAAAGAGACTGACATCCACCTCACTGCAGCCTCTTTTCAGGTAGAGGTAGAGAGCAGTGAGGTCTTTCCTCAGCCTTCTCTCTTACAGAACAAACAATTCCAGTTCCTTCAATCACTCGTCGTATATCCTGTTTTCTAGTGCCTTCAGAGAAATATTCTTGAGTAATTCTGAGAAAGGTGTTGTTAAAGTATGCAAAACAACAAGATGCCAGGTTTTGTTCCCACTGGCCTCCAAATTTGTTTATAAATGAAAAATGCCCTGTGATGTTTTTGTTTTTAATTTGTTCATTTCCCTACTGTCTTGCAAGCCACTGTTACTTCCTTTCAAAGGTCAGCAAAATATTTCAGCGGCATGAGCTGTCAGCAAACACGCTTAGAAGAAACTGGGAATATTTTGTTGCTTTTTTCAGGTTTCTGTGGCTGTAAGGAAGCTATGTAGTAAGGGAATAGCCTGGCATGCACACATGTGTATTTCCCTCCAGTAAAGGTTAAAACACAGCCCTGGCATCATTCAGAAAAGCCTTCCCACACCTGCTTTTCATTTCCTCTTGCTATTTCTGGTAATGAAAATTGGAACTATTGCTATAGATTTGGAGCATAGATGGCCTTGTATACATTTTCTTTTTTCTTAAAAGCAAGCCTGGGAGTAAATTAATGTCTGAGTCTCAAAAAGATTAAATCAGAGAATTTCTAGAAGGAGGAGAAGAAAAGGAAAAAGCTTGCCCTTCGTTATTATTTTTTACTACCCATCCAGCTGGGAAGCTCAAGTTGCCTTTCGTCCTTTTCAAATGTTTACTGTTTCTACACCAGACAATCAGCAGCTTGCAGGAGCTGCCCTTTTTGAAGATTTAACATGGAAACAACAGAACTGCAGTCTGTTTTACAGAAAGTCACTGAGCTTCCTGTAGAAATAAATTCCTTTCCAGCACTTTCTTCTCCTGATCACCAGTCAGCCTTTTGTCCTCTGCCTTTGCAAAAGCTTGGCTGTGTTGCCTTGAGGAAAGGTGTTTTTGTAGCCAAATGCACTTTTTTTTTTCTTCTCCCTCCACCCCAAGTACTACTGAAACACCACCAAAGTCCTTCTCCTCCAGTAGATGGCTGGCAACAGCTGGGGTGCTCTAAATCCTCCGGGAAATCCTTGCTCATGTTTCACACACTGCTGTCATCACTTGGCTTCAGTATGACCTCTGGGTGTGCTCTGTTTTTCTGGGTGGGATTTTTCAACCTCCCCAAGGGAGCTGAAGTACTAAATTCCCACTGGCCCTGACAAGAGAAGCTGCTGCCTTAATAGCTTTGTAAACAGTGTGGACAAGACCCTCAGAGCAAGACAGTAAGTTCATATCTCATTCAAGTGGTCAGAGTCCCCAAAGCACACAAAGCCTGGGCTTCACTTTTGCTACTTCGTTTGGAGAAACCACTCTTAATGCCCCCTGCCCCAGGCCCTATCCTAACTTATTCTACCCTACCATACTCTATCCTAGTACAACTGGAATGTCCCTAATGGAAAAGTTTAAAGACACGATTATCTAAGGTGGTCATAGTTTGGTAATAAGGGTAGTCTGTACTTAGTGGGAGTCCTGGGTTCATAACCTGTTCCCATCTGATTTGCAGAGCCGTGAGCACAGCTGCTTCCCCAGCTGGTGCTCTGTTTGCATGCTAATGAGTGTACAGGGCTGGGACAGAGCAGGAAAGCTCTTTGCCTCATCTAAACAATGCCTGGGCAAGTTTGGGTAGCCAGTTCCAGGAGAAAACACAAAGGACTTCCCTTCTTGGAGGGTCTTTGTTTAGTCTGCTCTCAGCAATAATGGAACCCTAGGTTCACACAGCTGATTGCTCACTCTCCTCTCACCTTACCAGCTTTTCAAGACCCCACTGTCCTGGTTTCTGATCCTCTGCAGGCATTGAGTGGAGATGTGTTTCTGCCCTGGAGCTATGTTTCCTACTGATCTGAACCACTAAATCGTGCAGCACTGAGTCACTGGGGAGATTTAGCCCTGGGTGCTCCAACACCCTTAGGCATGTTTGCACATCTCAGGCTGTGACTCCAACCTCCTTTTTTCCTGACAGTGCTTTTGCTCCCTGAGGGGGTTTGGTCAAATGATAAGGATGTTGTTAGTGCCTGTTAATGCCATTTTGAGCATATAGGAACGTGTAGATCCAAGTGTTTTGTTTTGAGATTTGGGCCAGACTATCTCCAGAGATTGCTTGGTGTGTGTGATCTTACACACGCAGTGGCATTCCTACCCTTCCTGCTCTCCCAAATTTTAAATCCCTTTTGCTGCCTCTCCCTGCTTTTGCATCCCATTAAAGTAATTAGCAGATACTTAGGCAGAGCATAGTTTGGCCTACTCACTCTGAAATCATCACTCTAAATGGAAGCTTTATAGGCAGATTTCAAACCTCATAGGTCAGTTGAGTGTTTTCCATGCATTGTACATTCCTTTTTAGCATTCATCATGCAGGCTGACTCCATCACTACCTCGCAGCTCAGAAAGACAATCTCTCTGCTTGCTGATATCTGGATTTTAGCAGATAGGACAGAATCCCAATTGCTATATACAAAAACTGCGACTGAAGATGATGGACTTTGAAAAAAAAACGAGCAGGATCTTCTCGGTTGAGTGCAGCACTCTGCTTAGCTCCAGGGAGAGCAGGGAGGATGCAGGAGAGCAATTTACACTAAGACATTCCTTTACTGCATTTTGTATCTCATCATTATTCTCCATCAGAATTTCATCTGTGTACTATAAACCGCAGAGGAACAAGCATACTTTTTAGGAAGTAAGATGTGATTGTTAATTGGTATATGCTACTCATAAAGAAATGTAATAGCTCTAGACTTTCACATTGGCAGTATCAAAGTTTGCTGGCTTACCCATCATCTTGTATATTTTTTAGCAATATATATTCTGAAAGTGCTCTAACATCCCCTGTTACCTTGAGTAGTCCTTAAAACAGTAATCATACCCTTTTTGCTTTTGGGACCATTTGCTGATTAACCACTTGCTACCATCAAAGTCCTAGTGAAGAAATGAGCATGTGGATACTGGACTCACTGAGCAAGTGATGTTTGACAATGTGCAGAAATACCAGCAACAACATCCCTGGAAAGACCACCATCCCATGCTTTGTGATGCAGGCTGAGCAGAAGCACCTAAACTCTGTGAGCTGCAAGCAGCACTGATAAGCATTACCACATCGTCAACCTCAGCTTCACAGATGAAATGTTTTCCTCACTGTGGAATGCCTTATGTAACTGGTCTTGCTTAGGTTCAAATATCTTTAAGTACATTGGTTATTTATTTTCACTGAAACTACAACAGATACAAAGAGCACAATAGCAGTATTAGATATAGCAAATTCTTATCTACAAAACACTACTTTTCAACATAGTTACCACCATTAGCTGTGCGTTTTCATCAGTGACGAACAAGAGCCTGCACTCCACGCTCATCAAAATCTGCGCCAGTGGAGGTGACCCACTGTTTCACAGCTGCTATGATGGCATCGTTGCTAGGAAGTCGTTGCCCACACAGTCAATCTTTCATTGGCCCAAACAGATAAAAGTCAGAAGATGCCAAGTTCAGACTATATGGTGGGTGTGGTAGGACAGTCCAGCCAAGATTGACAATGCGCTCCATGGTCTTCAAGCTGGTATGGGACCTGGTGTTATTGTGCTGCAAGAAAAAGGTTGTCTTCTTCTGTGGCCTGACTCTGGCCTTCAGCTTAGTCAGATCATGATATAGCTGTCAGAGTTGATGATTAGTCTGGGAAATCCAGAAGGATCACCTCTTTTCTATCCCAAAAGACAGTGCACATCACTTTACCCACATAGGGCTGTGTCTTGAACTTTTTCTTTGATGGGGAATTCAGATGCAGTAGCTCCCTGAATGATCATTTTCACTCTGGCTCATAATAGTGATGCCACATTGCCGATAATGATGCAGTTCAAATCACTGTCACTTTCAACCGCATATTGGTTCAGTGGGTCTTGACAAACTTGCATGTGGTGTTCTTTCTGTTCCTGTGTGAGCATTTGTGGAACCCGCCCAATGTAAACTTTGCTACCCTTGTTCTCAATGCACTGAAGCTGATATTCAGTTCTATACACAGTTCCCTTGTTGTAATCCACTGATTCATGCGGATGAACTGATGGAGATGCTCTTCATTTCATGGTGAAACAAATTTACATGGCCATCCAGAGTGTCACTTATCTTTCATATCGCTGTCAATTCTGCTGAAATGCATCACCACCTCACTGTGCTCATATCCATTGGTCTCCAGTGGATGTTGTTTTCCATCAGTGTTCAGCTAGCAGCAGTGAATGTCAATGGGTGCCACTTTTTCCACGTGGATGAATTCAATTCCATACCTTTGCTTCAAATGCACTTTCATATCAGATGCCATTTTGTCAGGCTGCCACTCTGCTGCCATCTGTAGCACAACAATAAGATGTAATGGCATAATGGATGTATATTAGATGTAACCTCTACTGCCATACCACCAACCCACCTTTGACATTTTGAGCCAACATAATAAAATAGGAGGCATTACTTCCAGAGCAGCAACTGTATTAAAGGAAGCTTCTGTATTCTGCTTTTGAAATAAATAATAAATAAATAATAATAAATAAATAATAAATAAATAGTTGCAGGAAAAGATTGATATGAATATAAGTGATCTGCTCTAAATTTTTAGGAGGACGGATGACTGAACAATCAGGAAGGGCTACTTGGTCAAGAACACTTGTGCAAACAAAGAAGTGCCCTGTTTGGAAGAGAGCCAATCTTCTGCAACACGTTGTTAATGCTCATTTACTTCAGGTTCTTGCTGGTGTTTATCTGCTATGAAGCTCTTAACTTGTTATTTGCTGCAAAGAAATAACCGTTAGTCTGCCTAGTGATGCTACTCTGGGTATGAAGTAATAACAGCAAAAAGTCCAGCACCAATGGATAAAGCCTCCATCATTGGGAACAGTGACTGTTTTTTCCGCTCTTATGCAGAACGTGGATAGAGCTTGGCATTGTGAATTCCTTCTTATGCATGTTGCTTTTCCTGCCTCAGAATTAGGGAGGATGGAGGCAGCCTGTTGAAACAACCACATTTTAAGTCCAAAAGCCATAAGCAACTTCCCATTTGAGGTTCAATCTGGATGCAGCTGGCAGACTGGGACAGGGAGGGGACACCTGCACCCACCTGAAATTACTGTGAGAACTCTAGTCTTTGTGCTTGGGCATAGCATAGCATTCCTACTGAAAGGGAATCTGGCACCCCTATTTCAGATGCTGGTTGGCTCTTAACAAAATATGTGTCGTCTCCCCTGTCCTTCATAAAACAAGAAAACAAATCAAAACAAAGCAGGTGAAGGAGAGCAACAAGAAAAAATCCCCATGAAGCGATCAGATAGAGATAGATCCCCAGAATATATGGGTGATGACAAAAACTCAGCACACGCCCTAAGCCTGCAGAAGTGGGCTCACAAATTTCAAACAATCCCCCAGTGCTTTTCAGTATTTCTACCTGAGACTGACACTTTATTTCACACAGTTAAAAACCATGCTTCCAGCATGGCTGGGTGACAGCACAGCAGCCAAGCAGCAGAGACAGCTTTTACATTGCTATACACAATAGTTATTGCCATTATGGGATAAAGAGACACAACAATTGCCCTTAATTTAGAAACAAATATCAGAGGGATGCTTAGCAGCTGCGGGAATCATGCATGCACATGCTCTAACAGAGAATCTGTACAGCAGGAGCAAGAGGATACATTTTCAAGATGACATGGAAGAAGACTACTTTGAAGTTCCCAGGCTGACTAAAATCAATATCTAAACACTTCAGTGAAATGTGTTTGATGTTGTCTACATGTAGAAGCCCAGTAGAGGCCACTTATTATTGAATAGTACTAGACTGAGCAAAGTAGGTCATATTACAGCTTTGTTTGGGAAGCTATATTGTATCTGCCAGAACAGCATCCTTAATGCATAGTGTCTGGCACTGGAGAATAGGTAGGTATGCACTCGAGCCACCTGCAGGACTGCGTACGCAGACAAACATCGCACTGATGTTTGTTCTCTGAAACGTTCATTAGTTCAATTGCCAGATTCTGTCAAGTGTCTGCTTGAACCCATCTCACATGCCAGACATTCTGCAAAGGCTATTTATAAAGTCACTGTGACTGTGGTGGTGCTGAAGGTCTGTCAGCATTTCCATTACAGGCTCCTGTAGCTTGGCAGTGTGATATCCACTCCAGGCTAGAGTCTGATTTGAAGGGGAATTTTGTTTTAAAACAAACACTAATCCTCCTTGCTCTAGGGTTCCTTTCCCTAAAAGTATCAAATATTGCTGGTACCTAATAGATTTTTGAGATCTTATTGCTTTAAAAAAAAAGTTTAAAATTTCCTAATTTTTATTTTTATTTTAAATGAACAGAGACCAAGGTATATTTTTCTGTAAGAAAAACAGATACCTAAAGAACTAGAAATGGCAAGTATCTAGCCCCGTGCATTATTTACAGCCTCATTGGCTGGTGGCTGTATGTGATGTTAGACATGGGGATGTGGTATCCTGATGAATGTGTGTAATGCTGCTCTAGCCATGAAGAGGACTCTCATGTGTTTCTCAAGAGCTGCCCTGCTGTTATTGAATCATAGAACCCTTAGAGTTGGAAGGAACCTTTAAAGGCCATCTAGTCCGATTCCCCTGCAGTGAACAGGGACGCCACAGCTAGATCAACTTGTCCAGGGCCTGATCCAGCCTCACCTCAAAAGTCTCCAGGGATGGGACATCCACCACCTCTCCGGGCAACCTGTTCTACTGCCTCACCACCATCACTGTAAAAGACATTTTCCTTATGTCTAACCTAAATCTACCTTCTTTGAGCTTGAAACCATTTCCCCCTTGTTCTATCACCACAGTCCCTGCTCAAGGGTCTGTCCCCTTCTTTCCTGTAGCTCCCCTTTAGATGCTGAAAGGCCACTGTGCCTGACACCAGTGGACACTATCAAACATTTCCTGGCACATTCATTCAGAAACAGTGAGCTGCCCACACCAGCTGCTGGACACCACTCACGCACATGTGGATACTGGATAGTGTCAAGGAAAAAGCTTGTCCTTGCTCCTCTCATTTCTTAAGTCCCCTTTGGACCCCTTCAGGCAGAGTCTGGGAAGATGAAGGCCCAGTTAGCTCAGTGGTTTTGTGCTAGGCTGGTCCCATGCATATGAATGTGGATGACCTCAGCTGTGGCTTAAGTGCTGTGTTCATGAGAAGGATGGAAACATCCTATACCCACATGTTTGGCAGCTGCTCTGCCTCTGTGCCGGTACATGAAGCATGGTGGAGCCATCTTCTTTGCAACTGAGGTTCAACTCCAACGGGAGGTGGGATTTCAGAGCAGAGAGTACATGGCACTGCTGTCCTTCACCACTGCACATGGGTGTAGGAAGAGGCATTCTGCAGATACGCCCTTCCTTGCCCTCCTCCTTTCTTCCATCCTACACTTGCAGCATGGCTCAAGAGGAGCACAGTGCCTGGCAGCCACAGCTCCTTACTGCCCTAATACAGAGTCTGAACGTGCATTGATTTTTCAGTTTTTCTCAGACTGTGCTCATCCGTCATTTTATATTACTGGAGATGCCATTAGCAATAAAATAAAGGATGAAAGGTACAGAACCCATTAGAGTGCTTACTTCATGTGTATGAGAGAGTGAGTGAAACAATTAAAAGCACATCAGCTTATAAACATGCTGATACAGTTATTAGCGCAGTGAATAACATTCAGAGCATGATACCAAGACATGGAGATGAAATCTCCCCTTTCTTTTCTCCTTCTCTTCCTAGGATGCGGAAAGGGGGATAGGCTATTTCGTAACTGTGCTGAGTATGTGCAGCCCTAGATACTGTGCATGAGCAAGATGAAAAGAAGATTAAATAATAAAATCAAGGAGCACTTCACAACAGCCACTCTGCAGTTGGCTTATACTTGAGTGAATTTCAGTCCAGTGTTAAAACCAGAGTGACAGGGAGGTTAAATGTAAAAGGAGAGTTGTACAGTCCTGTATCTTATAGTAAGCTGGGAAAAGCAGAAGTGTTCAGCACAAGAAAAAGATGAGTTTTTCTCATTCATGGAAGTATTTAGACAAAATCCTTCTGAGATCTTGACACTCTGTGAGAATGGTGTGAATAAGAATAAAATATACATAGATATTAGGTGATAGGCAGTCGCTCACCATCCTGAGCACTTGAGTGTCATTTGTGAGGAAAAATATTTGATGTTTGTCTTAGGCAGGTTTTTTTTTCTATTATTATGTGCCTTTCTCAGACAGCAGCCTTGGGAGATGTGCCTGGTTTCTGGAGCCCCAGGTACTTCCGTCAGCAGAAAGGAGCACATCTCACTCGTGACATTAGGCCTCCTCCTGCAGGTTTTAGACTCACTCCAGAAGCTAGTGTGCTTGATGCCTCTGTGGGTTCCACTTGTGAATGGCCTTCTAGCTCTTCTAGGCAGTGTCCCAGGAAAAGAGCTCCTTCTGCTCCACTTGTGAGCTCCAAATAGTCACTTTGTTTTCTATCAGACAGAAAAATGAACCCTGGAGGAGTCTCCATGGATGCTAAAACCCAGCACTTGGGTGCTGGATGCAGAGGTCCATGATGAGATGAACGTGGTTCTAGTTTATCTCCCGCTGACAGCTGAGGGAGTCATGAGGGGCTGTGACTGCAGGGAGATGCAGTTCTTATTAAAATACATTGGTCATAGGTCCAAGAAGGCAGAGATAAACAATAACAAAGAGAATGAAATAAGTGATCTTACAAGCATGGCCAATTCTTCTATGTCAAGAACTTTAAATGAAGAACTTGGATTAATCTACATCTGTTTAAGAGAAGCCTCAGACTGCATGTAACAGCAAGGATTGTGTACCTTCTATTAGGACATTTTTGCTCTTATAGGACTCTTCTATCTTCTCTGCTATCAGAAAACTACTGCCACGATACATGCTTCCTAGCTGGGCACGATGATGTCCCAGTGTAGGGTGAGTGAGTCAAGTATGATGAGGGTAAAGAGGTGGCACAATTAACCCAGCCCTGCCATGGGACTTGCTCTCCATGGTCTCCACATGGCCCTAGGTCCTGCTGGTTACCATTGCTACATGCAGAATAGCCAAGTCAGCCAAGGTGAAGTCACTGAAGTGTAGCCCAACACTGTTCATTAAGTGCTCTCTGGAGTAACCAGGTTCCTTCTTTCTAGAAAATGGTGCCTATGAGAACAAAACTTAGCTCTCTGGACAGACTGTTGCTAGAGCTCAACTGCATTGTGTGTGAAGCCAGGGGACTTGTCCACACCCGCACTTCCTCTAGTTTGCTTGTATCAGTGCAGATCTTTGGACTGATTTGGGTTGTGGCTATCTGTGCCCACTGACCTTGGTGTATGTGCAGGACATATGTCTAAAAGACATTCATGAACAAAAACCTACGCTAGGTTCAGTGACAAAATGAATTCACTCACCCCGTTCAAAATCTGCTTAATATCTCACCTTTGAACTAAATGAAAACAACAGAGTGTTTACATCAGGCTTAATAGTTCCCCTTGGAGTAAAACTGTGGTGCTGTGATGCATGAGTTCAGTCATGTTTGTGCTTGACAAGAATATGGATGTCAGAAGTTGAAGGTGAAATAAAAGAGAACAAAATTGCCCTCGATCAAAGTTGCTAGTTTGGTAAAAGTGGATGATGGGGGGGGGGGGGGGGGGGGGGGGGGGGGGGGGGAAGAAAGAAAATGGAAGTGATCTTCTCATTTTTTCCTGTGTAGTTTTCTAATTCTGCTTTGAACAACAAACGCTACAGTACTCGAGCCTCTGATTCAACACCAAGTTTAGAGCTGAGGTAAGAAAACGCAAGATGGATTCTACGAGCCTGAGCATGCTATAAAGAGACATGTGTCAGGGCATTTCCATGACCGGGGGGCAGATGGCAGGGTGACAAGCACACGTTTGGGCAGCATGAAGGCTTTTTCCTTCCCCTGTGAGCAGGAGGTAAGTGTGCACAGGGAGGGCTGAGTGCAGCACTATCGCACACCCTTTGGTTCCTGTCGTGGGATCAGGAAGGAAATGCTGACTAACAGAAAGGCTCTTAACTGTTTTGTGTTGTTTTTTGTCTTTTTGTCTTTTTTTCTTTTGCCACCGATCCCTAGCATTAAGCAATAGTGACTTTGCATTGACTCATTTCAGATATTCCAACTACGGAAAAATAACTGAAAGATCCCAGATCTGTCAGAAAGCTTGTTTTGATTCAGGTATTTGCTTACCCAAATATGTAACTAGATCACATCAAAACAGCAACGTACCCATTCTGGGTGCCTCAGCTTGTGCTCTAAGGGAAACTGCCAAATGAAATTATGATTTCCCTTTCTTGTGTAAAGCACCAGTGCCCAAACTTTTTAGGTCAATGGGCCACGTGACTTACCACGGTGGCAGTCCAAGCTGTGCTGTGTGCTGCCTCTGGCCAAACGCAGCCCAGGCAAGCTCCTGGAAGCCCACACATCCTGGGAGCCAGCAGCTTGTATCTGAGCAGCTCATGCAGTTGTACCTTCACCTAAACTCAGGCAGTGGGTGAGCTAGAGGATTTTGGGATGTTGAGAGCCTGATTTATCTCCTGGAGAGGCTGGGCCCATGGGAAAAGTGGAAGTCGGTAGCTGGCTGTTGCTATCCCTATAGAATTTGGATCAATCTTTTGGATTTCTTAAAAGAGGGTATGTGATGTAAAATGAAGTTATGTGGCCAGCCAACTGCTGCTGAGTGAACTGGGCAGTGAACAACCTACAGGTCTGGTTAAAATGAATTCTTTGGCACAGATTTTCAGAGTGGCTTTCTGTGGTTCCTAAGTCTCGAGGGCTGGGAGACATTTTTGTACCTGAGAAGATCCTTTATTTGCTTCATTTTCTTCTTCTTCCAAACAAATAAGGCTGTTGGAAGTAGAAGACTTCAAAGATAAAAACCTTGTGAGTGTGAAAAGATACCTTAAGAAATGATTAGAACAAATGTATGAGAATGAATTAAAGACACTCAGCTTTTTGCTTTGCCACAACTATTTCCTGGTCTGTTTATTGCAGTAAGTGCCTGTTAATGAGTTGACTTGAGCTCTCAGATACATGAGCTCTTACCCCGAAAGCTATGTCCTGGTAAAAACAAAGTGCTAACAACAACAACTCCAAGCCCTGCTCAACCAATTCTTTGTGCTGAAAGTGTTAGTAAGAGCTAATGTAGTAATTAAATGTACCCAATGCTTTCTTACTTCACAGATGACAGTCTGTGGTTTGTCTGCCCACCCAAAATGCGTGGGAGGGCAAACCCAAGCCTTAGAGCTCTAGCTGCACTGAGTGTCTCGTCACTTTCCTTATCAAGATTTTCACAGTCACTGGGAAAGGGTTGCACCCATCAGCATGAGACATTCCAGTGCAGGAGATGAGATGACTTTCCTACAATTCAAGTTGCACAGGATTCCTGCATAATCATCCTCCATATCTCATCTTCTTCTGCTGTGCACCTTTTCCCTCCTGTGAAGTTTCTTCATCTGAATCTAAAGGAAACTTGCTGGAGAAAGCAGGAGTTTAAATCAAAAATTTTAAAAATTGCCTTTCCCCAAAGACCTTAGAGGTATGGACAAGGTTGTTCTGTGGTGACCCAGGCAAAACTGAGCACCTGGACTTCCAGAAAGTCCACGACAAACACCTGACAAAAAGTCTTTGACAAAAAGCTATTCGAACAAATAGCTGCAGGAAGAAGGGAAACAGCTGAGGGCTGAGAAGCGCAGGGCATCCAGTAGGCTGGCAGTTCTCAGCATGGCTAAATGCTAGCGAGAAGAAGTTCCAAGCACCTTATTTAGAGCAAGCATTTGAAGTATGTCAGGATGGAAAGGAGGGGAAACCACTGTGGCCACAAAAGTGTACACAACCTGTAATTGGTTGATGAGACAAGAAGGAGCTGTGATGAGCAACTAAGAGACCTAGCAAGATGGAGTGAGCTGGCAGGAGGGAAGCTGCTGTTGGCAATGGTGCAGTGCTTAGAGGCTTGGGTCTGCTGCCCTTGAAAAGTGTTTGCTTGACAGCTGCATGGGCAGGTGAACGTTCTTCCTCCATGTCCTCAGCCTTTAGAGCTTAAGTAATTTAAATACTGTTTCTAGCCCTGGTGTTATAGGCATGCAATTTCACCAGTGTTCAGACAGATACAATTCGCATTTCTTTACCAAGAAGTCCTCAATTGTCTTGATGCTACTGATAGATACCATCACATTCCTTTTATCCTATCTTTCCCTTCCTCCTCTTGCTCTTGCTTTTGCTGCTGTCTGGGACTCTCACCCTCTCTGAAAAGAGCTGCATCAAGGGAATGTCAGGTTGGGTGTTAGGAAAAGGTTCTTCCCCAGAGGGTAGTCAGGCATGGAACAGGCTCCCAAGGTCACAAGATCAATCTGCCAGAGTTCAAGGAGTGTTTGGACACTGCCCTCAGACATAGGGTTTGAAATTTGGGTGGTGCTGTGTGGAGCTGGGAGCTGGACTTGTTGGTCCCTGTGGGTCCCTTCCAGGTCAGGAAATTGTGTGATTCAACAAAAAGAACTGGTAGGATTTGTGAGCATCTTTTTTAATGGCAGCATCAATGCACCACACAAAATACCATAGCTATTAGAAAACAATCAAGATGCTTCAGATGAATACCAAATGAGTAAGACGATACTATTTACATCTACAGAAGCATTATAAGGTAATATGTGATGCTCACTATGGAAGTAGACCACTCTTTCTAAAGAGAATAGAGAAATCTGGTGATAAATAGCTGAAGTGGGGGGGGGGGGGGAGGCTTCTCAATGGAAAATTAGCAAGTGGGCTGGGCTTGCTCATTTAGACAGAAGGTGAATAAAAGGGAGCACAGAAGAGCATCCTCTGGCACACAAGCGATGAATATTGCACTGAGTTAAAAATGAAGTGAAACTGAAAGCTAACAATTTCCAGTAAATGGCAAATATTTTTTCAAAAATCTGACAAGTTCATTTCCACAAGGTATGAAAAAAGCAAAGGTATTATTTGGCATTTAAACATTTACATCAATAAAAGTATATCTGTTGTTATTCTGTGTAGGACAACCAGAAAATCTAATCGCCTAACATTACAGGTTATAAGCCATTTTCTTTTCATGCTGCAGGTAAACTGAAAACTATTTTGGAGATCACTCTGCTCCACAATTACTTAACAAGATCTTGGCACCTTTTTCAGAAACATCTATAGTTGGCCAGCCTCAGGCAGGGTGCAGAATGCTTTACCCTTCTATGGAAATCCTCTTATTCCTAGCACAATAAAGAAATCCCATGTGAACACAAGTGCAGTGGACGTTGGTAGCTCATTTTTCTGACACTAAGAATCAGGAATGTTTGAAGGAATGGGTAATGGTGTGACCCCATGTGCCTATCTCTGTCTCCAAAAAAGGCTATTGCAGGGTGCAGAAACAGCCTCTGAATAGCCATATAAAGGCCTCCAGGGCACAGTTCAGGAACCATCCTTCTTCTTCTCAGCTTTTACCCCCAAAATATTCAGCAAATCATGTAACCCAGAACTGTAACAGATTGTCTCAACAAATGCACCATGGGCCTGTGTAAAGATCTTCTTGTGTGTGTCACTGTGGAGGCTAAGGGAAGAACAGCATCTACGCATAAGCAGGGTGAACCAGGAAATCAAAATTAAGAAGCTTGTTTCACATTAGATTAACAGCTCTTAATGACTTTTTGATCTGTAATTCTGTATGAATTTACAGTAAAGAAACAGACTTGTTTTGGACCAGATAATCTTGCTCCTCCACATACATGAGGATTTTGCAAACCTTTCATAAACATCACGTCTTGTTGCATTTGGGCACAGAAATTAAAGTTGCCTAGAGGCAGCTTTGACTTGTGTGACCGACACTTAAAAAGCAAATCACAGTAGGTTTTACTGACTTTGGCAAAATCAGAGGTCATATTTTCACAGATATAAGCCCAGTTAGATATATTCCCCTGACATATTCATAGCAAAAAGGTTTCTTTCTCTACCTCTACAGAATGTAATGCGTGTCCTCACCTTCATTCTTCTCTCTTCAAAGTATTACTGAGGCTATCGAGAAGGAAATTGAGTTCCTTTTAGAACATTTCAGAACAATTATTCAGGGCAGGATTTTCTGCTATGCTCTTGAGTATTTTTAAATTTATGAGTTCTCTTTAAGGCATATTAAAGCTCCCCATTAGGTGCAGCAGCCGAAGCAAGATGAACCAAACAGGACTTTTAAAGAAAGACTTGATACATTGGGGGCAGATTCTTGCTCTCATTAGCCTAATAATTTTTAATCCTGTAGGCAGCTACAGTTATTTGAGTGAGATATGATGTAGGGTGAATCCAGTTGCCGTCATATGACCTTTACTTATTCCACTAGAAAATCTAAAATCAAATGTCAGTAAATTCCTACTGAAGAATAGCTAATGGAAGAGGAAGTATTATTATATATAATCAACATCTTCATTTTCCCAGTGAAGGAAGCATCATTGCTGACATTAGAGGTAAAACTTGTAAAAAGACAAAACATGGAAAAAAAAATACAGTCCAGAGGATCTGTAAAAGCCGAAGACCAAGTACTCTGCTTCCCTTCATGCATACTGTGAATCATCTCTTCTATTTCAAAGTGAGCTATTATAAAATTATGGTAGATCTGAAGCAGCTGATGCAGATTAGCATTCAGTGAAAAACAACTTTACATTTAACACAGCCTGAGAGTTGTTCCTGTGGTTCAAATTTTGCAGCATGAGAGAGGCCTACCACCCAGACCAAAGGCTCAGCTAGCTCAACTACCAACAGCTACCTACAGTAGATAGGGAAACACAAACAAGATGACAGTGATGTAGATACATACACAGATCCTGGCTATCTCTAAACTAGATATTTCCTGAGCCAGAGGTGGTATCTTTGAGCATAATAACTTATAATGATCTTTCCCTATGACTTTGTCTAATTGTCCTTTGGAAACCATTGAAGCTTTTGGGACTTACAATATCCTGTGGCAGTTCTTCAGTGTGATCGTTGCTTTGCAAAAAAAGTGCCAAACTGTTGAAACAAAGTTAGAATCATAGAATCATAGAATCCTTAAAGGCCATCTAGTCCAATTCCCCTGCAGTGAACAGGGACACCACAGCTAGATCAACTTGCCCAGGGCCTGATCCAGCCTCACCTCAAAAGTCTCCAGGGAAGGGACATCCACCACCTCTCCGGGCAACCTGTTCTACTGCCTCACCACCATCACTGTAAAAGACTTTTGCCTTATGTCTAGCCTAAATCTACCTTCTTTGAGCTTGAAACCATTTCCCCCTTGTTCTATCACCACAGTCCCTGCTAAAGGGTGTGTTCCCTTCTTTCCTGTAGCTCCCCTTTAGATGCTGAAAGGACATACTTCTGGTAGGTCAAAAATTTGATACTGTATACATCGTGTGGTATAGGAAGAGCAAATAATCATTCCCTTTCCAGCTCCTCCATGCTATTCAAGATTTCCCAGATACCCGGTACCTCACTGCTTAGTCAACTTTCTCTCTAGAAGAAAGACTTCTGGGTTGCTTACTTGCTTCTTGAGGCTTTTTTTGGACTTGTAATCACTTGTGTTGCATGCTTTTGTCCTTTTTCTGTAATTTCATTACTATTTTATTTTATTTTATTCTTAAAAGATGGGAGGATCCACAGAGGATTCAACATATGGGAATAACAATAATTTTTGACTTCTGTTCCTTTCCTGAGATGCTATTTGCCCTTTTTGGTGTTGTTAAACCTAATGTTTTTGTAGAATAAGCTTAATTTTAACACCAGGATAAATTATCTGAGGGCTAAGAGCTAGC
This sequence comes from Perdix hodgsoniae, assembly GCA_035772895.1. Taxonomy (NCBI): domain Eukaryota; kingdom Metazoa; phylum Chordata; class Aves; order Galliformes; family Phasianidae; genus Perdix; species Perdix hodgsoniae. The sequence continues at coordinate 22,955,853 of JAPSGF010000004.1, read as the reverse complement.
CTTCCACCACTGTGCCTCTGAAGTTAGGGTTGCCTTTCCCTGAGCACACAGATATAATGTTCAAGGCACTGAATTTTGCCTGACATCTTATTACCCTATTGCTTTGTAGCACAGAACTAAATTGTGATTCTACACAGTCATCATTCATTTTTACAGCTTCAACAGCTTAGTATCATCGATAAACCTCATCAGCTTCTCTCCATTGCCTTCTCTAGGTGGTTAATGAATATGCTTAACAAGAGAGAAACAGAACAGACCTCCGCAAGGCCTTAACATTTATCCCTTCTCTTTGTTTCATTTAACTTTAATCCCCTGAAAAACTTTCTCTCTAGTTTAACATCTTAAAGACTCCTTTGTAAGCATTATTGTAAAAACTGGTTTCATATCCACTCCTACTTCATCAACCAAATGAATTATGTCTACATGCTCATTGCCTTCTCTAGGAAACTAGTAAATTTGTGAAAGTGGTTTCCCTGTACAACAGCTATTATGAATCTTCTCCATTATATCATATATTTTTTACATGCATTTACTTGACCTGTGCTTTTACAAAAGTTTCTATTGATTTGCCCAGTCCAACTGCCACTCCTGCTGATAAGGCAGCTCCCTGCTTGCCCTGCCCTCACTTCTTTAAGCCCTGTGCCAGGCCATGATACCCAAGTTTGCAGGAAGAGAAGCCTGTTAAGCAGAGTATTTCTGAAATGTCCAAAGGATGCAAAGACTGTTACACAGACATTTTCAGGCCTCCTTCCTGGAACTGCCATCTGCTAGCAGATATGTTAGCATCAGTTGCTATGGTAGCGCACAAAATACTTTGTTCAAACCCTGGAAACACAGAGTATAGGTCTAGAGCTGGGCTATGGACCAAGAATCTCTGTAAGGGCTGCAGGATGAGAGTTTTATCCCCTTTCTGGCCTATGCAAAGAACTCTTCCTACAGTTACCATTGTACAGACTTAAGGCTGACATGGCTTCAGTAGCAAAGGGACATCCTGTTGACGTGTGACAGTATGCAGGGCTCCTTGTAGCACTAGCCTTACCTTTGTTTTACAGATCTCCCAGCAGAGAGGCCTGCATGGAGCACCAACAGGCTGCGGAGGGACATTGGAATGGCTGTTTCCTAGTGAACGTACGTAGCATCCATTGTGCTTGTGCAGCCTGTTGCAAAAAAATGGATGCCATCCCCAGAATGTCAGCTGAATATTGATTTTGTGAATGGGGGCGGAGGGAAAAGGAGTGAAATAAAAGGCCATTGTTGTCGGTACTGCATATAAATAGCTGGGAGGTTAATTTATGTTATTTATGGAAATTTGGAATACTGGGAATGCTCTAATGCTTATTCCAGCTAGACTATTAGTGCAGCTTGAGTTCTTATAGGCATGCATCACTGTGTTATCTGGATGTCTCCAGGCCCTCTTTAAAGGCAGCCAGGCAAGGATTTAAACAGAATGGAAAGGGGACTGTGAAAGAAAGTATCATTTCTGCAACTATTTATAACCCTAAAAGGATGCGTGCAATACAAGCGAATGTGAGAAATGCGTTTGTTTACCAAATGCTGGAGAAAACTACAATAAAAGAAGGAAAAAAAAAGAAACCTCCTCCAAAAGGACAACTTTTAAGGATGATTTAAAAGGAAAACAAAAAACAAAACAAAAAAACCTCAAAAAGCAAATCTACAGTATAAAGCTCTTTTCCTATTTTGTTCTTTCTGGGATACATACATGAGTACCAGAATTTCCCTTAACCAAAGAAAACACTTAAGTTCAATTTACATCCAACACTTACCTCACAACCTTGCACAAAACACTTATCACCCATTGGTGTGTGCAAACTAACACAAATTAAGAAAAGGAAAAAAGCAAAGTGTCTCATCTTTAAGGGGATGATGAGGGGACAAGGAGGATGACTGTGTCCTGCTCGCAAACCTTCTGTTGTGATGGCTTGTGCAAAAGGTGTGACAAGGAGACCCAGTGGTGGAACGCCTGTGCTCCATCAGCTAAAAATACTCCCGTGGGTGAAGCAGAGAGTGGATGAGAGTGTGCCAGAGGTGGGGAGGGCGGTGAGCCCGGTGCTGATAAACAAATGCCCTAAAGCCAGCGGGACTGTAAGCAGAGCCATTGTCTGTCGTTTCCTACACCTTCGGGGGCTCATTCTTCTGCTGAGATGCACAAACATAGATGCTTTTTTTTTTTTTTTTTTTTTTTTTTTTTTGACAGTATATCTCAAAGAGTGTAAAAGCAAAAGCCACCGCTAAATATAGAAAGCTGTCACATGTTGTGTTTAGTCACAGCGCGATTCACTGCGAGCTGCAACGTGCCTCGCGCCACAGTGCTTTTACCTTGGTTGTATGTGTTTGAGGCACTTATTGTTGGTGCACATCCCTTCCCCCTCCCTCTAATTCGGAAGTGCAAATGTGGACGAGCAGCCGGCAAGAGGCAGTTCTGGTGGTCCTGCTGGGCTCTGAAGTGTACAGGCATGTCTGAAACAACATGGAAAGAGCTGGTGTAGGGGGAGCGAATGAGTCACTTTTAAAGCAAAGCAGCAAACTGGAAAAAGAAAAGAAAAAGAGAAAGATCTGTGTCTTGACTCAGTGCCCAAAACCTTCAGCTGATGCTTCGTTGCAGACTCTGAAGTTCGGCTCATTTTTCCTCTCATTTGTTCTCTTATTTTTATGCCTTACATAATGGAGCTTTGATTCATAGAAATCTATTTATATAGTCTAGGATTTGGGCCAAACTCTGGAGTCCTAACTCTGTCCTTACTCAGGCAAGATGGCCATTGTGGTTACTGGTATGAATAAGGTTTGCTAACCCTATTTGTTCAGGGGTGGATTCCTGGGGGTGAAGCTGGATAACCCTGCAATTCCTTGTATTCTTGCCAGGGAATTGATTTAGTGTGAGGAAATCTGGTCAGCACTGCAGCCACAGGGGAAAGCATACCTTCTGCTCTGGGTGAGTGGGTATGGTGGGGCACAGTGTGCCAGGTCTGTCTGAGGAGCTCGCTGACCTTTATCTGACAGGCTGGCAGAGAGGGGACAGCTGCCAGTGAGAGAGCTCCCCGCTGACATCAGAGCTATTCCTGGGGCTAGCTGCAAAACAGCACGGGAGTGTGCACTGCTGCAGTGCTGAGGCTGGTTTCAAATCCTCCCCGTTTAGCAGCTCAAACCCTGCTAAATTAGTTAGAGGAGCAGACCTGAGGCAGACCCCAGGAGCTGGGAGCTTTTCACCTAGATAAAAATGTGAACCCCAAAAGAAGCTCCTCCTGAGACTGGATGTGCCCAGGTGTATTTTTGGCAGTCTGCTGATGCATCAGCTCACTGGCCACTCTTATTTCAGTGCAAATGCTCTTATAATCCTGTTTTTCATGGCTGCACATGACAGCGTAGTATCTCTGAGGCTGCTGTCTCTTGGTTGTGTTTGATGACACCATGTTTGTATTTTTAGCCAAACTAAAAGAGATCACTGTAATGATTCAGGGGGAACTAGAGGAAGTGCTTTCACTTTATGCTAAAACACATATATGCACACATACTTATATATAGCTATAGATATATTTGCCTTCTCGCTGATTTCTCACAGTTCAGAACACAAGCGCCATAGATAAGGTGTTCCAGTTTTGGGCAATGAAATAGCCAAACATGCACGCTCTCCCTTTCCCTCCCTCAGCTATTATTCTGTGAATGTCAGAGATAAATGTCATTTGTAAATCCCACTCACTGCTAACATTAGTACTGTGCATGTGTACTTCCTTTGACAAGTAACCCTACCAGCAAAATCTTGCAAGGCAGCAAACTTTAAGCACTTTCTTTCAAGCATGGATAATCAGTAATTGGGGGCATCTGTCTCTGCTGAGCACCCACACCTGCTCTTCAAGGTGTTCCAGGTTGGGGTAAGGTATGCAGTCAAGGTAAAAGAGCCTTGAAACATTTGATACTCATTCTCCTTGTTGTAAACTCTGTTACCAACCTTCTCTCTGCTTTTCCTTTCTTTCCTTTTCTCCTTCTTTTTCCAGAGTTGACCAATGTAGAACAAAGCACAGCCAAGCACGCACTCTGTAGCTCATTGGCTCCTATTGCGAGGGGCTGCTAAGCTGCCCCTACAGACAGGAGCTGTGTGCTGGGCTTCTGCTCCTTTTTTACCTGCACCTCAGCTCCTGCTGTGCTGGAGGCTCTCCAGATGCGAAAGCTGTTAAGGTCAGCTGCCTTTTGGAGGTGCCTCTTCCTCCTGTACCCCTAGGGCAGGCCCTAGGAACGCTCACCTTCAAAATCAGGCGTGGGAGGTGGTGAGAAGTGGTATCTTCAAATAGCTCTGTCCCCTGTCTGTCCCCTCCATCTGATTCAAGTGTCTTGAAACCTTGAAGCCATCACCCATGAAAAAAGGATGGAACAGAAAACCTGAAAGATAAAAAACCCACTTCACTTAAAAAACAAAAGCAAAACAAAACCAACAAAACAAAACAAACAAACAAAAGCCCCCCAAATGAACATCTTTTGAAATGACAATACTAAAGCACAGACTTTAGGAAATAAATATGCTTCCAGGCTGAGATTTTTATGTTAGCCTTAAAAACCTTGCTAATTGTGCCATGGTTGCCAAGCTATAAACTTCTAGGACCAAAAGTTAATAACAGAGACACTGTCACTAATAGACATTTAACTGCAATGACACTAGTAGGTGATGCAGCAATAACAAAATAATGGTCCCTTGCAAATAAAGGAGGGATGATGCCTTTCCATGATAGCTCTGCACCACACTGCCGCAATCATTTTCCAGGGTTTTATGAGGAGCAGGCAGCAACTCACCAGTCATTATGTCTGGATTTGTCTATCAAGGCTGCAAAGGATTCAGGTACAACTGAAAACCCTGAGAAAACTGGACTTTCTCAACAACAGCCTTGCATCATGGACTGATACATTGACCAGGCTTGTACACCCCACCAGCAAGCTCCTCACCATCCTGTCAGCCTGGGTACGGGGAGCATGGAGGCACAGAGGTGGGATCCCTGTGCCACACAGACCTTGCATGTCCCACATCAGCCTCTTTCATGCTCTTCTTGCAAATGACACAGCACCAGCACAATTTACCCCTGTAGATCTCCCATAGATGATTCCTCCCAGTCTTCTGGCACAGTGCCTTTATATCATCCTGGAGATGGATTGAAGGAGAGAGCTTCCAAGAAAACAGACTTTCCAGAATTAGGTCAGGAGGAGAGAGCAAGATAAGAGCAACCCTATGCTGCTCTATCTTGCAATAACATGCCTGGCCCAAATAGCAACCCACATGTATAGTGAATGCATATTCACAAGATGGAAAGGCTGCAAAAAGATCTGTATCCTTCAAGCTTGGTAGAATCTGAGAGCAACAAAAAACGCCTGCTATGGCTGCCTCCTTCACCCCAAAGTGTAACCATTGTCACAGGCAACTTTGCTTTCGCTGTTAGCAAATGAGGTTGGTCCTATGGTTTGCTGCAACTGGATACTGGTGCTTTTGTGAGCTCTTGTGGGACCATGACCTTGCAAGAAAATAACATATATGAAGTGGAGACTTGTGAAGCAGTGACTTATATTTTTTTCTTCTGAATGCTTGTGCATACTGTTAAAATGTGGCCACAAGGGTTGGCAGAAGGCAAAACCAATAGGAATATAAACATATCTTTTAGATAGCTGTTCTAAAATATACACCTAACAGCCACAAAGTGTTTTGCAACTTTCTCCTCTGGTCCTAAACAGATACCCACTGACATCAGCAGGATGAGCTTGGGCCTTATAAAACCCCACAGCCATGTACATATTTGGCTTTGCTTTTCCCATTATCCCTCACCGCTGTTACATTTGTGTTTTATCTGTAACAATCACTCCAAGCTAGGCCATGGCCCTGCTATATATTTTTCCCAACAGGGAGGAGTCTTTTGGTGATTCCAGGAGGAGATGAGTGTTAAGTAGCTTTTGGGGATAGCAGAGGAATCCCTGCTGGGTATTTAACCTACATTTGTTTTCAGCTTACAGGAGCGTCTGGATCTAAGTCTGCTGTTAAAGATGAAAAGGAAGTAACTCCAGTAATTCAGTAGGATTTATCTGAATTACTGAAAGGGCTATAGGAGCAATCTTTGTAGTGTCTTTTCACTGAGACCACAAAGTCTTGAAAGAGGAAGGAGATTATTGGACAAGTCAGATTTCCTCACAGCTGACAGCCTACCTTCCCCAGCCAGCAGCTCATTTTAATTGTACAAGATGTTCTCTGTTCTATGCTCAGCATTGGGCTGACGAATTCAGCACCATGAGTGCAATGTTAGCCCCTGGCAGCCCTCAGCAGGTTGATGAGAGAAGCAAATTCTGCAAAACAAGGAAACAAAGGCAAGCAGCAAGCTGCACAATGCATTTTTTGTCTGCACGTATGTGAAGTTCATTGTCAGAAGGCATCCTTTCCTTCACCCGCAGCAGCAGAAGGCTGGGACTGTGGATGTTGCCAGCCATGGTTTTGAAGTGACTGGGGCTCCAGCACAGCCAGGCGGAGCACTGGATGTTCAGAGGACAAAAGGGAAGGCCCCCTAAAGCCGGAGAAACTGCAGCAAGGCAGGAGAAAGGGAAATGCACCATTTGTCTTTAAAAAGCCAGCAACTGAGCAGCTGCATTTCCCTCGTCGTCCCCAGTGCCGTGAACTGCTGTGGGAGCTGCTGCATTTTAAATTCAGTGCTGATCTTGTAACCACAATTTGGTTAAACCTGCAGCAGCATTTTAAAATTCCGCTAAAGGATTTTGCCTAGAAATTCTCTGCTTAGGAGCATGTTTGCATACTCCGGTCCTGTCTGTGCTCTTAGTGTGAGTCTGCAGTTTCGCATACAGAACATACAGCGAGGCATGTGTAGGCAGTGAAGCTGACGGCAGACACAGCAGTTGCTTGGGTGAATCAGGTAATTGCTGGGGGAGTTACCCAGAAGCTGACCTTTCTTTCTTGACAAGGGCAAAACAGTCCTGGCAGAAGGATTTTCAGATGTTATTGTGAAGACTTATTTCTGATAACCCAAGTGGTCAGTATTTTCTCTTTAAGTACACATGCCCAGTTTATGCCTTGCGGATTTCTTGTTCATACTCCATTGATGTGTAACCTTTCCAGGCTGCCTGTATAGCTCCTTAGCACTCAGCAGCTTAACGTTTTTATGGCAGAAGGAGCTTTGCTGCAATGGTCATTTCCTTTTCCCATTGCTTGGATTATTCCATCATCACTTTTTCACTGCCAGCTCCTTTCTCTTCGTGTTGATCACATCCCTGTGCTGGCTCTCATCTCTGTGATATCAGGCAGAAATAATTTCTCTTCACTTGCAAGCTCTATTGGAGCCTATCCCTACCCTGCCCATAAACCTTCATTCACAGTCAGGAGGTTGATTTTCCCTCTCCTCAGTCATAAGCAGCACCTCTGCTATTTTCTCCCCAGGCTTGGGAGGAACCGCTCATAAAAAGTTTGCAATACTCTCTCCCTTTTCTTCCAGCCTTTGTTTTAAGAAAGAATTTGTTTTGTACGGGGCAGACTAAAACCTTGCAGTTACTTTGTCTGACCTCCTTTCCACCAGTATGGCTGAAACTCCCATGTGCTTGCTTGAGCACTCTTTCTGGTTCTAGTTTTCATGTCTGAGTTGAAAACAAGAACCGTGATCTGGTGTGCTGAACAATACAGTGGGGATCCTAAGCCTGTGACAACCACCAGTGACTCATTGTGTTGGAGCGTGCTTGGGCAGAAGGAGAAGAAGGGAGGGGAAGGTACATGGAGTTTTAAAGCTCCTTTCCCTCCCTTCACGCACTTTCTTTGCTACACCTTGCACTGTCCCTACAGGGGAATGCTGTGCAAACCTTCCAGGCCTGTACCCAACCTCCAGCTACCATTTTGAGGGGTGTGCTCCAGTTTGGCTTTCTCCAGGAATGCGAGGAGCTACACAGGATGCTCTCAAATACTGCATTATGGTCTGAAGCCAAGGGAGTGCTTTTGAGTGGAAAACCCAAGTCAGCCTCAAAGAATTGGGAATTTGGTTGATATCCAAGTCCTTCTGTGCAGCTCTGCTTTTCACATTGTCCTGCCCTCTCTTTTCCTCTGCGCTGAACTGAAAGTTAGGTTCTTGCTTTCCCCAAGCTTTTTGCTATTCTGCACAGTGCCGTGTTTTGCCATCAGATGTGTCCTCCCTCTGAGATTATCCACGAGAAGAGAAGCATCGCACACAGGAGAGAAAAGAGCGTTGTAAAGGACAGCTTACAAATGACTTCAGTGAGGCAGAGTGATGTGTCATTCTGGCAGAGAGCCCTTTAAAGAGGAAGCGTTGCTCTTAAATACATTCAGCTGGGGTTTCTGAGAACTCCTTTATACCCAGTCATTATCCATTTCACATTCTGGAAGTGGATGGTTATGTTTGCCTATGTGACGCAGATCTTAATAGTTTTCTGCAGTACTACATGATTTAGCTCTCTGCTAATGCAAAGCCAAGCTAGTAATTAACATTAAATGCTGAGAAATGGATGATGTGATGAACATTCAGAACATAATGAGAACACAGAGATTTCAAACTTGGAAGCCGTAGTGGTCTTACAACATAACCAATGGTTTCAAATGCCCTGACAGAGCTGGGATTAACAATAGGATATAGTTACACTTGCAAACCCAATTGTTGCTCGTCTGGTAGAAGTGGCACTCTCGGGCTCCACTTCAATGGATAACAGCTCTGGCATCTTTTGTCATTTCATAATGGTGTCATGCTATTTATTCCACAGAAATCCCAGCTGAACCATGAATTATACGCAGATCAGGCACACCACTGAAAATGCAGCTGTGTCTGGGGATGAGGCTTGCAAGGAACTGTTCTGCTAGGCCAATTCATGCACTATGGAGTAGGACAATGCAAGTCAACCAGAATAATTAATAATTAAATGATTTGTTAGGACAGTGAAAAAAAGGCCACCAGACTGGAGCCAGACACTGCAAAACTAGCAGCTGGTTCCTTCTGGACAATAAGACAGACAGACATAAAGCAATGTTTAAGAAAATAGCACAGTAGGATGGCTCCTTTTGCCAAAATGTCTTCACCTGGCTCTGGACCTGGGTAGAAATGGAAATGCAAAGCTACATTCACTCATACAAAATAGTATGAAGGCAGTGAAGACAAGGGTAATTGCATGTTTCCTGTGTAATTATTTTTTTGTTTTGTGCGTTTTTTTTTGTTTTTTTTTTTTTGAGGGAAAGGTTGTCTCTTATAGGCTTGTATATCCAGTTAGGAAGAGACAATCCAAGTAGAAATAAAAGGTGAGCAGGAGGATGAGGTAAGGAATGAGAATAGGGGAGAAATAGGCGAGGAGAGAAGTGCAGAGTGAACCCAAGGTGAAGAGATTGAAAATGATTTACATAGATTTGACACAAAGAGCTGATCAACCCAAGGCAGAGAAAACTCAGCCTGTGCTGTGGAAAAATGTGACCGCGCTGTATCAGACTTTATCCTCACCCTGACAAAGAAGTTCCTCATCTGTATCAAGCAGATAATAACGAAAGTTCCTGTAAGAGTTCACATACAATAGTGGCTTGGAAAATTCAGCACTGTGAATCCTGGTGTGTGAAAAAATAGATAGAGGACTGACAGGTACTCGCTAGATATATCTTGGGAAATTATGTGTGTTATGCAGATTCTACTAAAATTTGAACTTAACTCAAACCTGAAGGCTGGATCACAAAATGTGCACCCCTGGCAACTGCACAGCTCTTCCTCACAAGTAGCCATTAACCTGTGGCTTACTGTGAAATATTTTATTTTGCCCTTTCTGATAGAAGTATATTTTTAAACTGCCTTTAGTGGAGCTGAATAGAAACTTTTCTACCAAAACAGGATGTTTGGCACTGAGCTTTTTACTTCATGTCCATCTCCCCTGGGCTTATTCTTTTACTTTGTGTATTTTTAAGGTCTTCAGAATAGCCTACAGTTGAAACAGCAGGCAATTCTAATTTAACCAGTCACCTCCTTGACTAGACTAATCTCAGATTACACAGAGACAGGTTATCAAGGAGGAATTTTTCACATACCTCTCAGTCAGTCCTTTTCTCTCTGCTTTTATTTATTTATGTATTTTTGTGTGTAAAAATGCTGCAGTCACAATCTTGTATGGTGGCAGTTTCATTTCCTAGCTTTGTTCATCTCCCCTTGCACTCTTGGATCTAAAATACACAAAGGAAGAATAAAAATATTTGAGTATAGTGGGATAGGATCAGCACTAGGCCTGCAGTATAAATGAGGAAAGAGTAATCTCTATAAATGCATCTTCATATGCACATTCTGCAATGGCATACATTAATTTTTAATCTATTAATTTTCTAAATTATTCATATTAGAGAAATAGAATAAAGAAAGGAAAAGGAATGACAGTTGGTACTTAAAATCTATGTTCCTGAGCATCTAATGTCTTTTTCCTCATTTTATATGCTCTAATTCTCCTTCTCTCCACTCTGGTTCTCTTGCACACACAGCTTTGGATGGGAGTGAGTTAGCTGGCAGCAGCAAGGGTGCCCACACTGATGCTCCTGAGGTTGAGCTTCACCGACATCCCAGTGCTGGTGTCAGTGACAACTTCAGGAGTCTCTGCCCAACGAACCCCCATGAAGGGCTCCTTCCCTGCTTGCAGTGGTTGTGGATCCACACTGTGAATTAGATCAGGCATCTCTCCAGTTTAAAAAATAAAAATTATAGAATTGTAGAATCAGAATTGCTTAGGTTGGAAGGGTCCTTAAAGCCCATCCACTTCCAGTGCTCTTGCCATGGCCAAAGTTGCAACCTACTAGATCAGGCTTCATAGGGCCCCATCCAACTGGAAGATTCTTTTTCCACAAAAGAAGCAAATATATATTACAGAATCACAGAATTGTAGGTGTTGGAAAGGACCTCTGGAGATCACCTAGTCCAACTCCCCCACTAAACCACGTTCCATAGATTAGGTTGCATATTCTGGGGTTCCTAGGTCTAGAAAAGAACACATGCTATAATGTGAGAGTGAGAATAAAGTCTGAAGACAGAGTAGGGCTGCCTTGTGGCAGCATTGCTATTGAAGCCTCAGCCCAAGTCCTTCCCTGCAAGAAGCACCTGAGCTCTGAGGGATTTGAACAGACTCCAAGTTGTGCAGTTTTCCTACATGCTCCTTGGTGGCTGGCTCATGGCTCAGATGCCTCCCCAGTAGAAATGATCATGGTCATCACTTGATGAGTTACATGTGGGCTGAGGATTTTGAGAATCAGCTTGGAAACAAGACACAGTTTAGCTGAAAGTGCTTTCAGAACGGATGTGACACATGGACAAGTCTCTGATTTGGGGAATCAGATGAAGTTTTTTTTAACAACCCCTTGTTTTACTGGTATCAGTTGTACACACACCTGCGGATAACAGTGGGCAGACCTGGCCTCTGACTTTTTTGGCCTGCTCCAGCTGTCACGTGAAAGCTGCTCTTACCTCAAGACACTCTACAAATCAAAAGCAGCTCATGAAATATGCCTGCAGATTTTCAGACCCACAGATGTATCTCTGTGTATTTGCACCACACACAACACAATTGAGGCTGATCTTGATGCACCTTTTTTGCATTACTGTCAAACAAACAATGAAAGAGCTCTCAGCAGCATCCTCCAAGGTATTGCTGTCTGTGTGTCATCTCCTCACTTGATTTCTTCAGGTTGGCAAGACTGTACAAGCAATCCTCTGCAGTAGCTTTTGTTTTAAATTAAAGATGCTACAAGACTATTATGTCATGAGGCATCATGAAAAGTACCCTTTCAGGAGATCAGATTGACACTTCCCCCCTGCAAGTGCACAGTGCCACAGCTCCATATACTGCTGATATTTGTGTAGGCACTGCATGAGGTCTTCGAGGGCAGACAGGGATGTACTGCTTTGTTCTCTCACCTGCACTGAGTAAAGGCTGTTATCACTGCTCAGTGTTTGTTACACTTGGAAGGAAATTAATACAATGCATTACAAGTCTGCTAGATGATAAGAAGAGAAAATGGTTGTGTTACTTTGTTTTAAATAGGAGTTGTTTTATTGTGTCTGTGTCAGGGCATGCAAAAGGGATGAATGTAGCCTGATAGGGAGTGTGTAACTGTAAGGGTTAGGGGCTGTAATCCCAGTGGCCTTCTCTACCACTTCAACATTGTCTTTGGATAAACGCCACTGAACAAATAGTACTGCTGGTGGCAAATTCAGGGCCACTTTTCTTCATTGGGACCTATCTGTCAAAGCAAGATCCAGCAAGCACTTCAGGTTGTATCTCTGGGGGTGAGACTTAAAGGAACCTGTCCTTCACAACATCTATTCTTGGAAATGTATGGTTTTCTGAAGCATCTTTTCCTGAGATTGCTCAGAGTTCTCCCATGCACAGCTATGAAGCCATAGGGAAAATATGTGACAAGATCAATTGCATCCTCATGCATCTTCTTATAGTTTGCCTCTGAGGCATGAACTGAAGGTATGACCTGGCTGGAGTCCTGTGTTCTCCTGTTCATACTGGAGGAAAAAGTGTAGGATTACTGCTTTGGTACACCTACTGTTGTATGGCAAATGGGGCTGTAGGTAAATTCACAACACAATTAGTACCACAGAAAAAGGGAAAAACTAAGAACAGCTAACTACAAATCCAGAGATGAGAACAGCCATAGGAATGAGGTAATGATGTGGGTAGGTAATTCTGCTTCAGCTGTGGGGTGTTCCAGATGGCATAGAGTCCTAACTCTGCACATAGCCCTGGTTAGAGTGAGTGGAATGGCTGACTTATCTTCAGGGTTGCAGTCCATCTCCTGATACAGCAGCACCACTACTTCCCAGAGATCTCCAGCCAGAGCCACATCTCCATCTTGTTGAGGTTACCTACTCATCAGGATCAAGATGTCTTTTGACTGTGTCACAAAGGTCAGGTCAAATGCACAGAGTAAAAATCCTCCTGGCTGTTGCTGAGAAGATCTGGAAGGAGTTTCATTTGGAAGAGAACTCTTGAAAGTCAAACATGGGATGCATCTGGACAATTATCCTGCTCAGTAAGACTACATCAGTGATGGTTAGACAGGCTGCTCTTGATACCCCAGCTTGAGGCCTCTGTCTGTGGGATGATGGGCTCTGAGAGGCAAGAGTGAGCTGGCAATGATGGTCTAGAGTAGACCATCAGAACTCAAGGGAAGGCCACCAGGCTTTTTTTCCCCTGGATTTTCCACTTCTTTGGTTTTCTTTTGATAGGGTAAACTATCTTGTCTCCGTTCTTTCATAGACGATGATAACAGATCCCCTTTAACAAGAAGATGGATGGATAGCTCATAATCTGGTTTTGAGACCTGACAATGTAAGCCAGAAAGAGCTAGTGGCTCTAATTTTTTATTTATTGCACTTCTGCAGACCCCATATAACTGCTGAAAGGGCAGACCATATTTCTTATCTTAAAGGTTTTCTCCACATTATGTTTTTATTTTCTCTGTTTTTCTGCAGTAACCTCTTCTGGCCATAAACCAGCAATAGTCTGGGCACATTTAATCTAAGGAGATTGAGAGTGACTACCCTTTCAGTGTGTGGTCTGTGTTTAATCTGAGCTGGCCTAGGTAAGAAAGTGATATGAAAATACCTCTATATCTGTGGATTCCCCAGTGAGGAAATTTTGAAATTCTGAAAAGGTTCTATTTTATTCTTATTAATCAATGGCACAGTTATTAAATGTGGGCTGGCTTTCACGTTTTCCCTTTGCCCACTGCCTTTCTACAGGAAATCATAAAAATTTTCCAGCATCCGAGATCAGAGGAAGTTCTTGCATTTGGCAATTGCAGAAGATTTTTGCTCTTTACAACATCCGCTTGTTATTTTGACTTAAAGCCTTGAGCAAACTCTGTCTTCTACCTCATCTTTGCAAAAGGAAGTAAAGTTCATGATGGGTGCCTGAACATAATAGGTCCAAGTTTTATAGAAGAAGCATCTAAGATTTTCAGAGCCCTTGGCATAGAGAAGAGTGGCCTGCTTGTGCCTGTGACTAACCAGGGCACAGGGGCCCTCTGAGATAAACCAGATATGTCTGATCACAACACAGATGGTGTTATTACCTCCTTTTCTAAAAACTCCCTTTCTGCTTACACTTATCAGGCTACCACAGCACTACGAGGGCAAAAGCTGAATGTTGCTGAGGCTGGACTCCTGGCTTGTCTGCTTTGTTTACACTGTCTGATCCTGCTCAATAAAGGGGTTGATATCAGAGGGTGTAAGCAATGTGGGCAAGACAGGTGTGGGGCAAGTGTGAGAAAGACCCTTTGAGGTGAGTTATTTGGTCAACTGTATGCCTGAGCTGATGGTAGCTGGCATGTTCTGGAGTCTTGCACCATGGTGGTGGCCTTTAGGAGTGACCTTACCAAACTCTGGGTGCTGCCTTTATTTCCTGGGGCCTCTGTTCTGAGCACAATGGCAGACAACAATGCTTTTGTGTTTGTAGGGTTTTCTACAATGGAAGATAAGTAATTATCTAAATTATTCTAAGGGAAACTAAGTATCTGACATAAGTAGATGAATCTTCTCATTTGGTTTGCTTCATCTCTAGCTGGACTGACTCCAATCTCCAATTGCAATTCCCCCTCTCCTTAAAAAAAATCAATACTCCAATAATCACTGTCTTTTTCAACTCCAAACATGAACATTTTATTGCATGATAACATCTATCTCGAATTCAGGAAGTCATTCACCCTGGATGCCCATGAATTTTAGGGGCCAATTTTTGATGATGTAGAAAATGAGCATAAATGAGTTACTTTATGTATTTTGCTCTGGGAGTTCTGAAAACTGACTGTTTTCAATAAACTTGAAATAAATATTTTGTCAAATGTAGCAGGGAGAATACAGTAACATGACATAAACACACCTCCTACTCTCACTGGAAGTACGACATGACAGTTTAATAGACTAGCATAAGATCTTTTCATATAACCAGTCAGTCTGGACTATATAGGAGCCACCTGTCTATATTTTAATTACATCTTATAATCTGGCACCAAAGCCAAAATCATTGTGCGTCAGTAAGCAGCTCATTTTCCTGTGTTGTCAGACCTTATCTGTAGAAAGAAGGAAGTGGTGGAAAGTATGTGCTATGCACTGGCAAAAGATGCCAGAAAGCCATGATGGGGACTTGTGGGAATGTTGCTGGCAGACTTCCACACTCACAGTCCTGTATAGTTAAACTCCAAACAAACCAGGTTGGATGGGACTTTGGGCAACCTGGTCTATTGGAAAAGGTCCCTATCCATTGCAGGCAGATTGAAACTCGGTCATCTTTAATGTCCTTTCCAACCCAGGCCATGATATGATTCTATGATTCTATGCCACAGGGTGGGACAGAGGCAACCACAGGATGGGCAACCAGGGCACGAATGCAAATGCCAGGAATTCATTCAGACATGCAGTCTTGAGTTGGATAGTCATCTGCCTCTGTGTGACCACCATGCTAGTGCAGAGTGATCTGAGAATCACTTTAAGTGATTCCCCTCAAAGATGGAAATGTATAGAAAGTGGAAGCAGGGTTGTGTATCCTGGGAGGAATACAGGGCTGTTGTCCATGTATGTAGATATAGGATTATGAAAGCCAAGGTGCAGATGGAGCTGAACTTGGCAAGGGATGTAAAAGATAACAAGAAGGGGTTCTACAGGTACCAAGGCAGGAGGAAACAGGCCAAGAGAGTGTTACCCCTCTGATGAAAGGTAATGGGGAGCTGGCTTCCTCAGACATAGAAAAAGCTGAGGTATTCAATGAGTGCTTTGACTCAGTCTTCATGGATGATGAAGATTCCCATGTCTGCCAGGACCATGAGCCTCTAGGTGAGGGTGTGGGGAGTGGTTTCTGTCCCATTGCAGCAGTGGAACAAGTCTGAGTCCTCCTCATGAAATTGAACGTGTATAAGTCCATAGGGCCAGATTATTTCCATCCTATGGTTCTGAAAGAGATGACTTATGTGGTTGCCAAGCTGCTCTCCATCATATTTGAAAATTCCTGGCTGTCTGGTGAAGTCCCTGGTGACTGGAAAAAAGAAAACATTACTCCCATTTTTAAGAAAGGGAGAAAGGAGGACCTGGGGAACTGCAGATTGGTGAACCTCACCTCTGTGCTTGGAAAGATCATGGAGCAGATCCTCCTAGAAGCTATGTTAAGGCAGATCATGCCTGACCATTTAGAAGGTGGCCTTCTAAAATGGAGTGACGGCATCAGTGGATGGGGGAAGGTCAGTGGATGTCATCTACCTGGACTTCTGCAAAGCCTTTGACATGGTCCCTCACCACATCCTTCTCTCTAAATTGGGGAGGTGTGGATTTGAAGGATGGACTGTTGAGTGGATTAGGAATTGGCTGGCTGGATGCAGCCAAAAGATTGTGATCAATGGTTCTGTGTCAGGGCAGAGGCTGGTCACAAGCGGTGTCCCTCAGCAGTCAGTCTTCAGACTGCTGCTCTTCAACATCTTAATCAATGACAGAGACATTGGTGTTGAATGCACCTTCAGCAGGTTTGCAGATGACACCAAGCTAAGCCATGCATTCGACACATTGGAAGAGAGGGAAGCCATCTGGAGAGACCAGGACAGGCTGGAGAAGTGGGCCCATGAAAACCTAATGAGGTTCAATAAGACCAAGTGCAGGGTGCTCCACTTGGGTCGGGGCAATCAAAGGTATTTATACAAATTGGGGGAAGATCTCCTTGAGAGCAGCCCTGCAGAGAAGGACTTGGGGGTCCTGATGGATGAGAAACTGGACATGAGCCAGCAGTGTGCGCTTGCAGCCTGGAAGGCCAACTGTGTTCTGGGCTGCATTAATAAAGGGGTAGCCAGCAGGGAGAGGGAGGTGTTTGTCTGCCTCTACTCAGCTCTTGTGAGGCCCCATCTGGAGTACTGCGTGCAGGCCTGGGGCCACCAGCATGGGAAGGATGTGGAGCTCTTGGAACAAGTCCAGAGGAGGGCCACTAAGATGATCACCTCCACCAGAGGGCTGGAGCACCTCTCCTATGAGGAAAGGTTGAGAGAACTGGGCTTGTTTAGCTTGAAGAAGAGAAGACTCTGGGGAGACCTCATTGCAGCCTTCCAGTACTTGAAAGGAGCATATAAACAGGAGGGGGAATGAGGGTGGATAGTGATAGGATAAAGGGGAATGGTCTTAAACTGAGACAGGGGAGGCTTAGGTTAGATATTAGGAGGAAGTTTTTCATCCAGAGGGTGGTGACACACTGGAACAGGTTGCCCAAGGAGGCTGTGGATGCCCCATCCCTGGAGGCATTCAAGGCCAGGCTGGATGTGGCTCTGGGCAGCCTGGTCTGGTGGTTGGCAACGCTGCACATAGCAGGGGGGTTGAAACTAGATGATCACTGCGGTCCTTTTAAACCCAGGCCATTCTGTGATTCTATGATTCTATGTCTGCCACAATGAAAGGTTTAAACTTAGGCTATATATTTGGACAGCACTGACTGCTGCTGGCTTTAGTCCAATGGCCCAGTGAGAGTCTGAATGAAGTGCCCTTCCTATAAGCTATGTGACATGCCAGGACAATGGCTTATTTGCATTTTTATCCATTTCTTTACTTACAGATGAAAACCTTATTGAGTCAAACTATTAAGCTTTTGTTCAGAGTGGTGTTGTCTCTACTTGACTTGAGGGAAGTTTTGCCAGAATAAATCCTGAATGAAAACGGAAGAATGGCTTCATATTTTGATGGTATGCTTTAACTGACATTTTAAGTTAAAGCACATTTGCAAGAGGACTATGAGCATAAGAAAGTTTTTGTGGTAAACACTGCAATTTTGGTTTCAAACAAAATTGCAGAATTGGTGCCATGTGTGCAATGTCAGATGATCATATCCTCTGATGGAAGCATTCATATAGGCTCTGACTAGTAGTGTGGGTGAGATTAATAATAATTTGAGTAATCTTTTTGTGGAGTTTCTGTACTTCCTACAGATGTTTCAGCTGGACTTTTAGCTGCAGTGTCTTGCAGTTCTGAAGACATGATTTTACGTGTGTAAACTTGAAACAGGTATGTGATACTTTTTCATGTTCTTCACCCATTAGTAGGCATCCAGTATAATTAAAACTGGTCAGGGCACTTGGCCTCCTTTCATAAAATGTCCTGTGCAAATATTTTATGAAAATAAAGACATAATGAAGGCACTATTATTTTCTCTTCACATCATTTGAAAATGCTACAGAGACAGAATGGAGGAATATTTATTAAATAAGAAGGAAAAGGGAAAGTTCTGGGTAGGTCCCAAGTGGGTTTCTTTTTCAAATGGAACTCATTTATCAGTGCATTAACATAGAAAGAGAAAGCAAAGGTGGAATCACAGGGCAGCCCTGCTTCTGGGCATTTCTCCAGTTGGAATTGCCACAGTGCATCCTTGGGCTACATGTGCAGCAGTAGGGTGGAGGATGTGGCACTGGCAGAGGCTCAGCCTGAAAAGGTGAGATGAAAGCCTGAACCAACCACAAACACTCTGATGGCTCACTCAGTAGGACCACTTCTCTGGACTTCCTACTTGTGCTGCTCACAGAGACTGCCACAAAATGGCACATGTGTTGCTTTCACCTCCTGTTTCCCATCAGATGCTTAAGATCTTTGAAAGCGGAATGTGTTTCTTCTCTGTTACATGAGTGTAGTGTCTCATCATGTTATGCTGTGGTTCTCATTAGCCCTTACAAATCCAACTGCAGTACAAGTAAATCTTCCTACTGGTGTGCATGAGAATTCCAGCACAGAATCTCAGGTCAAAAAGGTAAAGGTTAGATGTGGGCCACTTAAACAACATCTCAGACATCAGAAAATATCTAGAGAAATGAAGGCTGCTGCATCCCTGTGAGAAATCTTTGTCCCTTTCTATCTTCCTTGAGTCCTGGAGGGGAACAGGGGGGGGGAACTCTGAAAAAACCACAAGAAAGGGTTCAGTGAAAATGAGCAAACATCATTAAAATTATTGAGTAAAAACGTACAGAGCTGTTCTGGCTGAGAGAGACATTTTTCACGCTGTAATAGCCACACAGTTCCCTAAGTGGAAAAAGGAAGGTCATTTACTTCACAGGAAAAAAAAAAAGAAAAAAAAAAGAAGTCTATGAGATCATTTATAATATTACTCACAACCATTATCTATCCCAAATCATTCTTATGCCTTGTCTGATATTGGCTGCCTT
Organism: Perdix hodgsoniae; assembly: GCA_035772895.1. NCBI lineage: Eukaryota > Metazoa > Chordata > Aves > Galliformes > Phasianidae > Perdix > Perdix hodgsoniae. The sequence continues at coordinate 22,936,670 of JAPSGF010000004.1, read as the reverse complement.
GCAGTGCTTTGAGTCTCAACATAAAACTCCTCCTTATTCTTTAATGGCATACCAGCTGAAATATTTAAAGCATTTGCAGACAAATGTACCTAATTGTATCCTAGATGCACGAAGGCTCCTGGGAACGCTAACTGCTGCCACAGTCACATTTACTTACCCTCGGGGAGTCTGTTGTTTCAGTAAAAACCCTGTCAAATACAGGTTGGTTAATAAGAAAATGCTTTTCCACAAACAGAGTGTATTTGGGCTCACATCCTGTACTGACTCATTCCTTCACCTGATAAAAGCTTCCTGACCTCTCTCACAACCCACGGCTCACTAGACTCCACTTTGAGGGCTTTGCTGCCCAGGGGCTGCAGGATCTGGTGTACCAGGTCTTTCCTCTTTGCCCGAGGAAAGGTGGGCCCTGGAGTGTGCTCTGCTTGCCAGAGGCCCCCACCTTCACAGCTAGCCTCAAGTGCACATTCACACCCATGTGCAGAAAGGAAGAACTAAACTTGTTCAAGAAGCTTAGGCAAGGGAAGAAAACGGATTCTGCTCAGCCTTGCGCCATGCAGGTTCTTCTTTGGTTTATGCTAGAGTTTGTTATCCCAGCCCACATGTGTGGCGCAGTGTGTTTTTGTATGCCAGCCTTACAGAAATCACTGATTTCCAGCCTCGAGATCTAGCAAACACCTTGAACGGTTTCTTCACTGTGTGTGGTTTTCATCAGCTAGACTAACAATTGCAGAATGATGCCCAGACCACACTGTGAAGGGCTGATATTGATCATTCAGGATCTCCTGAATACATTTTTACTTTACTGCCTTTACATGTCTGGGAGTCCTACCCTGCACTTTCTGAAAACATTTGTTTTCCTTCTGAGTTCCTGCAGCAGAGCATGACTGATGCATTGCAGAGCCCAGTGGAAGCATATGAAGTCTCCTGCAGTATCGTCATTGCACTTATTTCAAGGATCTGACACAGTTGCTTCCTCTGACTGGGGCTAGTGAGTGGCTCCTATGTGCTTTTGATAGGCATGCAAGGAAAGATGACTTACCTTTGTGAGGCAGGACATCTAGGAAGAAAAACATTCTTTGGTGTGTCTCAGCACTGAAGAAACTACAGCTATTGCTCAAGATCTCTGCAAGCAGCCTGTGAGCCCTTGCTCATTCCTTAGCATATTCAACATGACCAATGTGTTAGTAAGACATTATTTGAATAGCAGATAACTGTGGAAACATTTGGCAAGAAAACCTGTGAGAGATGATAAAACAATTGCAACCTTTGGCTGTCAGAAATTGAATTGTTTGAAAGTCCTGCCCAGAAAGTTCTGAGGGGAAAACGTTACATGTGGTGCCCCAGATTATTTCATATGAGACATTAACATTTTTGCTGGTAAAGACTATAAATTTTCCCATGCTACTGACAGTTCCCTGAACTGATGCAAGGGCAAAAATAAATTGTCTCACCCTGATCTTATACATGTGAAACAGCACACCCTATTCCCCGAAGCCAAAGCAGTTGAATGATCTACTCTAAGAAACACGACTCCAAGTATTTAGCGGCAGCCATCTCAGATCACCGTTGCACAGCCGCAATAAAAATGTGAGAGGTGGGTGGAGAGCAGCAGAGAGCAGCTGAGAGCACTATGAATGAGAGTGGCCAGTCCTAAACCCGTGCTAAGGCTAGAAGCCAAAGAATAAAGGAGCTGGTGAGACGGGAACACGTTGTTCTCATTACCTGCCATTGGTTGCACATCTGCACTAAAAGTCAACAAAAGGGCACTTTTCATACAATTGTACACTGTGTAATTAAGATAAGAATAAAACTAATTCACATTTATCTAGAATTCCTCAGAATTGTTGTAGTTCCTGTAGACATAGCTGACTTTATAAAATGTGAATGTCTGAGTCACACCAGTAGATTGTACATGGCAGAAAAACTAATCTGATGTAATAGAAATGTTTACAAGCCCAGTAACCCTTCTCCCTCCACCCCTCTCCACTTTATAAAGCCACATAAGGCCATGGATCAAAGCAATGAAGTGGCAGCATGCTGAACACTGAAACAATAACAGCCCTGACTTCCTCCAATGTCAATAGAGCAAGTTACCAGAGGAGTTTTGCATTCTCTGATGAAGAAGGTAATATCATCATATGCATCAAAGACTGGAAGCTATAATGTCACCAACTCTTATCACTAAAATATTGTTAAACATGATTAAGCATGGTTCAGTGGAAATATCAGAAGCTGACTACCCAGTGGGATCAAAAAAACAGCAAAGAGTTCAGAAATGTGTACTCATTTAATGCTTACCAGATGCAATCAATTTAGTGTAATAGTCAGTTCCAGTCTTTAATTCATATCTTTATGAAATGAGTGCAGATACACTCCTCTTATGTCTAACAGATTTCCTGCCTTTATTTTTTTTCCCTTTTACAAGCAACACATCACCTTTTTTTCTTGAACTCTCCATCTCTCCCTTAGAAGCTGGAGGTTCCCTACAGATAACAAACCTGTTATTACTTCCTGAGCAGATCTCAGGTTTGTTAAGGGTAAATGTGATGACACAACATGTTTAGGGTTTTGTAAGACATGTGACTTCACTGTGCATGACACTGTGGAAAATAAATGAGAAGTGCAAAGTCAAAAGAGCTTGCACTGAGCAGATTGAATGTTGCTTGCAAATGAGAATTTCTCACCCTGAAGGATGTTCCTTGCAGGGTCCCACAGGGTTCCTTTCTGGTCCTGGAGGAAGGTCTGTAGATAACAAAAAAATGTGGTAAAGACTTGTGAGAGATAGGTCAACGAGAAAAACTGATCTGGATTACTTGTTAAAGAAAGGTCAGTTGAATAGCATCTATTTTGACAGCCAAATGAAAAAGCATGAAGCTAGGGACAAACAAAAACTGCTTTCCTACAGGAACGGGGGCTTTATTTTCAAAAGCGATGGTTTAGCAAAGGATTTAGGTGAATAAGCTGGTAATCAGTCCTATAGGCACTCTCAGGGCAGTTCATAGCATAATGGCCAATCTGAATCTGAAAGAAGGACAGTGATATATTTAGCTGCTGTACTTAAATACTGGAGAAAACTCAGATGAAAGCAACAAGAATGATCACAAGCTTAGAAAATGTGATCTCAGGGAAAAATTGGAAGATGAGAGCATGTCTTGTTTGGAAAAGAGAAGACGAGACAACAGCCAGCCTTCAAATAAAAGGTAGTGGCAGCAGAGACTGTGACAAAATCTTGTCCATATCTGCTGGCGATAGCACAAGAGGTAATGGGCTTAAATTGCAGCACGGAAGATTTATGTCAGCCATCAGGAACGTTTTTTAATGATAAGGATAACTGAGCACTGGAACATATTGCAGGTTACCATAGGATTAAGAACTGTTTAGGCCAGTGGTTCCAATTTTTATTTTGTACCAACTTCAACTGAGAAAACTGGCAGCATTCTGCCTCCCATTGTCAAATGGTAATATTGTTTTATCTTCAAACACAGAGCCTGAAAGTCTTCTGAGTACCCGAAATAGTGATGATGGTGACACATACAAAAAATATCACACGAGGGATGCACCAACTCTATTAAAAACAAAAAGAAATTTACCCTGGGGGGTAGCTGCATTTCAGAGCAACCTTTAAGAGCATGAAAATACTGGCAACCTGGTTGGGATATGTTGGGGGAATGCAGGAGCTGCCATAGTGGTGGAGGCTGGGAAGCTGTGCAAGAGGAGTCATTGAAGACAGCTGCAGTGAATCAGTCTTAAAGTAAGTAAGGCGTGACTGGATTTGGGGATGAGTGGGGATGAATTGGGGGTGTTTGTGGGTGTTTGTGGAGTTACTGGAAGGTCACAGGGCTGGGAGCAAAGCTCAAGGTGAGGGAAACAAAATGGGGAAGAGGTAGAGGACAGTCTGAGGCAAGTCTCAAAGTGAGAGTATTCAGGTAGACATTTTTATGACTACAAACACCCACTGAGCAAAATTTGTCACATATATTGCACTTGCCAGTGAAAAAAGATACAGAACTGCTGACAAAAGAAAGGGGGACAACTTTCTGTTTCCTGTGATTCTTGTGTTACTTAAGCTGTCTGAAGCGTAAGAATACATGCACTGAAGGAGATATGCTCATGAAATCAGGGAGACCCTGCTCCACTGGACATTGAAGGATTATGAGGTTAGTGCCCTTTTCTATCCATTTTTCAAGAAACTGAGGATATGTCCCTTACTACTCTTGTTCGGGAGCTAGAGTCACGATCTCAAATGTCACAGTAGCTTGAGCAGAGAATTGCCAGGCCTCCCACTACTGTACGCGTGGGCACAACTTCCATTAGTTCAGAATACTTTCTAACAGAAGTTAAGCTTCGTGATATGCTCGGCAGACTGGCCTGCTCTGATTAATCTTAATATTGCTGTCTTACTAAAACTTACTCAGCATCATTCTCTCTATCATTGCTTGAGGCTGGAAAAGAGCATTTTTTCCCCCTCCCACTCCTTTCTTTCCAACCCTTTTTTTGTTTGCTCTAACCATTAAAGTGCACTGCTAGACACAGAGAAGAAGCCAATCTGAAAATGCAGTTCCTTAATAGTCTCTGTACATTATAGAAGTCCTTACTGAATCGTAAGTCCTGCCTGGATGGAACCCTATGTGCTATCACAGTTCCTTGCCAATGGGGACTTGACATGTGTCTGGTCAGTCACAAAACTCCAGTACTGCTCCAGCACCATACGTACCAGAACTCCTCATGGAGGGAGTCCCAGCCCACACTTAAGTGCTCCGAGGTTAAATGCACAGAACTGTAAAAACACAAATCACAAACAAGCTCAGTGAATTCTGAAGAGAAGTTTTGAACACCCCGATGTGGACGGTAAACCACAACAACAGTAACAGGAAAAGCAGCACCACAAACGAAAACCCAGTACTCCATTTGAAACTAAACTCATTTAATAAACTAGAAGAAATTGCTCAGCAATGAAAAACTGCAGCACCACCACCCTGACCACATAAGATACACGAAAATAAATAGACTTGTGGGTACACCTCAAGAAAGCTTAAAACTGCAACCTGCTCCGAAACAGACTCCATACTAGCAAGGTGATCTCACCGTCTGGTAGAAATAACGCTCATCAGCCAACTGTAATCAATCAATTTCTCAGGACTGCTTGCTATATATAAAAATTGAGGTTGGTAAAATGTACAGGACGTTTGTTCCAGGCCACAGTCTTCTGACCTTGATGAGCAAACAAACTGAAAATATTTCTCACGGAAACTGGTTTTGGGTTATGGGTCAGGTAATAACTTGGGAACTTCAGCAAAGGACAAACAGAAGCAAAGCCTCCAGAGAACACTTGCTTTTAATTTGGCAGTGAAACATAATGGGGGTCTGTTTTTGCAGAGGAGTCTTCGATTTTGGTTTTATTCTTCCTGGTGCCCAGGCAAAATGGCTTTGGAAGCTGAGGGCCTCATGCTGGAGAAGCAGGTGGGGAAGGAGAGGAAGGAAGGGCTACTTGCTGCTGTGGACAACAGGTGACCATCAGCTTCCTGATCCTTGGGCAAAGATCAGTTGATCAAAGAGGGAAAACATCTGACTTTTCTATCACAAACAAGACCGTATACATAAACACGCATTTATTCCATATCAGCCAGTAGTAAATTACAACCTTTCTTATTCACTTTTTCCATGAATTGTAACAAGCAGTTATTGAGTCAAAGTAGGAAGTCGATTAAAAGTACACAGATCTTTTATCATCATTTGATAATAATAATAATAACCTGTTTTGTGGGGAAGGTTGGATAGAAGATGTGTCAAAACAAGCTTTGTACTTGCATCTAACAGACATAATAAATAAGGGAAGTAGCAAATGTAGCTAATGAGAGGACAGGCTGCTTCTGGTCACTGTGAACTAGATATTCAAAGATGCAAACGTTCTTAAAGATACACATAAGTGCTCTGAGGTGTGTTCCAAACAGTCAACTCGCTGCAACCTCCTATGGAAATTAGTGACAGTCGTGTGAAATGGGAACGGTACCTGCTTGAGCAGTGTGGAAAATCTCACCCCACATGATTCACGTTTCTAAAATGAGTGTCTTGACCTTGCCCACCTGTTTCTATTTACAGGCTGGAAGAGGAAATGAGCTCTGTTGCTTCTTCAACTCCTGACTGATTTTATAACTGTGAATGAACTTGGTCCAAATGAAGAAAGTGCTCTCGTCACACCTGTTAGCTAAACTGAAACCAAAAGTTGCTACTTGAAGCACTTTTCTGCTTTACAGAAACCAAAACTTTTTGCATTTTAAGATAGCAAATTCCCAACATAAAATAATATGATATGTGTTGTTTCAAACCAGTCTAAAGAGTTAAGACTGTTTCCTCTTTTTTCCCGTGACTTTGCAGCTTGCCTTGAAAGTGGCTGTAGTCAAACTGATAAATCAAGGGCAGCAGTTGCTGGAGCTGAGGAGAAAGATAAGCCTGAAAGTCTGAGGTCTCTGACTTCGCAGTGTGACCTCTTCTGCTCGGTAGGGAGACTGGTCTTGCCCTGAGATTGGGGCCTGATAGCACTAGGCCTTCTCAGTACATGTAATGGAGAGTATAATATAAATAGTAGAATATAATAATTCAAGTAATGGAGAGTACAGGAGGAAAGGATGAAAAGCAGGGGGAGTAAGACAGAGTTTTTGACATGCTCGGAGATGAGATGCCTTGTCCAGGACCACACAAGAAATGTGTGGCAGGCAGGTGAGCCAGCTGCAGGTGCCAAGAAAGGTGTGCGAGGGGTTCAATGTCTATTCTCTGAACAGCTGCCAAGAGAATAACATGTGCATAATCAGCTGTCACTCAGTGTTTTTTTCATAGCGACACTATCATTCATCAACTCCTGAGATAAGACAGACAGATGGCATGAACTGCCCTATGGAGGTATCTGCTGTTCTCTGAGTATAGAGAGCCTTAGGTGATCAGCTTGGACTTACTAGCCACCTTCTCAGTGAGGAGACATAAATCACCCCCTGCTAGCATGGACACTTTTCCACGTATTGGGATGTGGGATGGAGAAGTGAGAGATCCCAGTGACCAGCACTGTTATCTTGACCTCTGCTGGACACTGCCTGCAAAGAAGAACTGTCCCATCTGAACTCAGTCCCTGGTCCTCTCTCTGACCTCACCCAATTGAATGTGTCTGTAAGTAAAGCATAGACTTTTATGCTAAATGATGTTCAGCTGTATTTTACACAATGTAGGAGGTACCAGCACATAAAGCAAAAACTGGAGCAACTGGAAGTCACCTAGTGATACCACCAGGCTACATTTAAGGCCTAGCCAATATGCATTCCTCTCAGACTAATTCAGCCCAAACCAGGCACACATAAGCTGCCAGACTGCATCAGATATTGCAATACTGATGCTTAACATGGTTGACAACTTAGTGTTTGTTAGCAATCATTTGGCAGAAGACACTGTAAATTACTGTATCTTGTAGCACCTGGTTAGAAAGGATTCTTTATTTTGACTGCAACTCTACTGTCAAGAGGGAGCACTATGAATGTTGGTGTAAGCAAAGTCTACAACAAGTAAATAGCCCTAAATGAGTTTCACCATACTCAAAATGCCCATAATCCTAACTACTCCTAGGCATTTATCATTGGATGGGGAAAAGAATGTGTAGAGTTACCCGGCTTTACTAAGACCATGACTGTGGCACCCCAACCAAATGCCTTGAGAGATCCCTTCCCCTTTCCCCCCTCCACCCCGTCTTCCTCATACAGACCCCACAGAATCAAGGTTGGGTACTGGGTCAATCCTACAGGTGAACTTTGGAAAAGAGTGAGCCTCAGGCATTATTTAAATATTACCATCTTTGGGAGGGGAAATAGAATGAAACAAAACACTACATGTCTTTTTCCCCAGAGAAACAGGGCAGTGCCTACAAATGGAAAATAGTGGGTTTCCTTTTGAAACATGCATAAATCTGGACTTCCTTCCCCCTTGGGAACTTCTGCTGCTTTGTAACTCCCCTGACATGTCCCTCAGAGAAGTGTGTGTCTTTCAGACGCAGTATTTCTAGCTCTCTTTGGGATACGAACTTTGGGCTTCATTCAAGAAAGCACTTAGGCATTTGTAATTCCTTAAATTTCAACATGACTATTCATGAGCATAGAGTTAGCACATATTTAATTGCCTTCCTGAATGGGGGCCAAAATAGAGACTATCTCAGGAGTGCATGGGAAAGAGGCTTAGTTTTCATTATTTTAATAAAGATAGCTGCTCCGCTCAGAAGAATTTCACAAATGGTTTGGAAAGATTTGGGTCTTCTTGCACATCACTGGAGAGTGAAGCTATTACAAACAAGACAAGGATTACCTGTGCCTGCACCACCCAAAGGGAGAGGAATGACATGAGAATTGACCCTTTCATGTTGATTTTTTTTCCTAGATGGGAGCTCCAAAAGTACTCAGTTCTAATGTTCCTTCTATCCATTTGTGAACGTATCAGTTTTTATTAATGCAATTTGGGAAAGAGCTCTGGATTGAGAGTATCAACTGTGCAGGTCAGAATTGCAAAGAAACATTTTAAAAGTGTCTCATCTTTAGAAATCTGCTTTCCATTTTAAAAAGAAGTTCAGGTTAGTAGGCCTTTTAATGCTAAATCTGGTAACAAACTAGAGGTAAACTTGTGGTACATTTCATTAGTCTAATCCAAATTGCCTCTCCGATCCCACAGACCTTCACAGCATTTGAATGGAATTGTTATAAGATGTGAAAACCACAAAAAAATCTTTAGCATTTACAGCCATTTCTTGACTAAATGGTGCAGATACTCTCTTTAGTTTTCAAAACAATTTTAAAATTTTCAGTGGGTTGTTTGTTAGTGCCACCAGATTTAATTTATCTTTTCAGTTGTAAATAATTAACATCTGAAATGACTCTGAATTTTAAAACTGAAGTCTTTTGCCCAAGACCCTCATTCATTTATCCACTTGCAGATAGTTACAGTGGAGGCCTCCACATCTGTGATGAGGCTCATCTCAAAATAGATGTCTTTTTGAAAGAAGGGAAAGCAATACGTATCTGAGAACTGTTCCATCTGGGGAGTTCAGTTGTGCACACCCATACTTCTTACCTCACTGCAGAGGTGACAGGAGCCCTACCTCACATGGTTGCTTTCTTCACCAACCTAACAATAGCTAATCGACACAGCAGAGCCAATACAGCTGCATTACAGTAGTACAGATGGAGATTTCTTCCTTCTGTGAACAACTCTGACATTTATTTATTTATTTTTGGCTTGAGCATAGCTATGAATGGGGAGAAGGTAGAGACTGAGAAATCATCACATAATTTTCATGCCCTAGTTTTCAAAACTGGCAGCTAGCAAAAAAAGCTTGCTTTTTTGCATGGTCAGTTTCAGTGGTAACTTGGCCTGTTACAGCCATGACCCATATATGCAGCAAGCCAGTTGATCAGTGCTAAAGATTAGCATGCTGACTGCTGCTGTGAACTTAGTGGCTTGGAGCTGAGTCACGTGTGGGTGAGGGTAAAGCTCTCTCCTTCCCAACCAACATTATTTTCACTGACAACCTGGGCAAGATGGGGGAGGAAGGGGTTTAATGAAACAGCATGCCTATCCTATTTGTGGCAGCATCAAGTGCTGCTGCTCAGCATATTGGGGTGGAGAGGGGGAACACAGCTTCTGCAGTGGGAACATGCTGGGTGCTGGCTGCCTGGCCTGTGCTCCATTCCCAATTTTATTTTGGGCAGAGCTGCTTTGGTTTGTAGGGTGAAAGTAGCTTAAACCAAATCCTGTCTCTGCAGCATTGGCGATGAGGCCAGTGTGCTCAGAAGCACATGGCTGACGATGCTACAGGGCAGGGTACATTGCTGACACTGCAAAACGCTTCTCTGCCAGAGGTGACACAATGAACATCTTCCTGATGGAGGTGAGGAAAGTGCTTTTGAAAGGCATGTCAGAAAACTCCAATGATAATTTCTCATTTGTTCCTGAGGACAACGGCCTAGAAAAGGCAAAGTACAATGGGATGCAAAAATTTACACGCAAGCAACTCAGATTCTTAAATGTCTTCTATAAAGATAGTGATCATGCATGGAAACATGTAACAGAAAGTTTACCCAGTAAAAATGTGATTCTATGACAATGCTGGCCTGTACAAAGATAGGGCACCTGCACTAAAAGAGCTATTTCAAAATCAGCAAAAATTTGACTGTTCACTTTGCTTGTTTTCTAGATTGTATTTCAAATATAAGGCTGTGCTTATGCTGGCATCTAGTGGCTGTTGTGTTTATGGAGATTTCCTCCCCAGAACCGCTGTGAGTGTCAAGAACAGAGAGCTATGATCAGTTGTTTGCCTTTTCGTCTAAGACTGAATTTCCAGAATTTTTTTCCTTATGTATGCTTTTTTCTAAGAGAAACTTCTCATGGATTAGTGCAAAGGTCAATATTGAGGTCAGAGGAGTCCCAGACATTAGGGCAAGTGTGTTTTTCCTCTTATAAATAGGTACAATTCTGAGCTCAGGGCTTCATTTTATTTAAGAATTGTAGAAATAGGATTTGAAAAGGCTAAAATTTAGGATGGTTCAGACTGACAAAGGCTAGAGGTAGCTCAGACCCAAGTATCATTCATGTGCAGTTTTTGTTTTTCAGGCTTCACAGAAAGGAAACACACACGTCCAGGTTTAACAAAATGGCAAGAGAGAAGGGCTCTTACCATGTCCCTGGCTGCTTCAGTGTGCTCACCTGGTGGGACAAAGTCAGAGAAATTGCTGAAAAAGAGCCATGCCTTCTGTTACTGAATGCCTTGAAAGGGGACATGGGGATACAGGTTGCTGATAAGGTGACCCGTAAGTGCTCTTCTTTTCAAGAGAATGAACTGACAAGAGAGCACTCTCCTACAAGAGGGCGAGGACCCACTGTTGCTAAAGAAGAGGAAGGAATTCACTGCCAGTGGCAGCTGTGAGGTCATTCCAAATAAAGGGCAGTGCAACAGCTGGCCTTCTGCTCATTCCACCCACAGTTCCCTCCCACTGAGGGGAGCTCTAAGCTCCTCTTAGCTCTCTTATGGCCTTGGCTCCCTTTCCTCTTCTCACAACTTTACCAGTGACCCCAGTTCTCCCGGTTCCCGTCACCCCAGCCTTCCACATCTTTGCAGCCTACCAAGGCCTGCCAGCCCAGCTGGTCACTGCCCCAGCTCCCTGCTAAGCCCACTCCCTGGCTCAGTCCTTCCCATGCTGTGGACACTATTGATGAAAATCTTAGCACGATGCAGAGTTTTTCCATTCTGCAGGATCCTCCTCTGTCTCATCTGCCCTTGTGTTAGCTGATCTCTCCACATCTGTTGATACCTACAGAAGGAATTTCTTTTCCTTCTCATCTGATTTGGCGTGTGACAAGTTCCCTCTCCACCACATTCCCTGCTGCAGAACCCCTTTTCTGCAGAACCATGTGGGTTTTGCTAAGAAAAACAGTGAGCTCTGCTGTGACCTCTCTCTTCCGTTTGACCCACTCTTTCCTTTAGTCACATACACAGCTTTGAATAACAGTATTATTCTGAGGACTATGGCCTCTCCTTCTGTGAAATTCAAACACAACAGCTATGTTCTGCTTCAAGAGCCCAACAGAACAAGTGAGTGGCCCTGAGCAGTGGCATGGCATTGTCCATGCAGTTAATTAGCAAGGTCTGGGCACACTGGTACTCTCTCATAAATGCTGAGACACTGCCTGGGACTGCTTCCTGACAGGCTGCAAAAAGGCAGTAGTTACCTGTATGGTGTGAACAACACTCTCCATGGTTTGTGTCAGCCCTAAAAATCTGAGGCCCACTTTATTTGCAAAAGCAGGTGTGATTAGCATCTAAGCTGTCATGAAGAATGACTCACTGGCCAGAAGACAACACCCATCTTCCTGAATAGCACCCTGGACCTTTCCCTCAGCAAACAAGGACTGAAGCCCAGCAGTTGCACCAGCACTACCACATTCCTCCCATGAGACCTGTTCTTCCTTACTGCGTCTATGGGAAATGTGTAATGGATTTGGGAAGCACTGAGATAAACTCCTGGCAAAAAGATCCACCAAGGACCTTCAGACCCTTCAGAGACACCTCAGCATTCCCCCATTGCCTGCTCTCCAGGACAGGCTGGATTTGCCTTTAGTGTGAGCTAGAGTGGATGTTCCTCTCTGAGTGCCCTGGACACAAAAACAAAAGTGAATTAAAGCCTAGGATCTAATGGTAGTGATTTCTTTAGTGTGAGGGCAGCCAGATTTACATACTGAGTTGCTGTTTTAAGACAGCTCAGGCAACAATATGGGGGAAGACCTAGAGAGCTCGTGATCCACAAAAACCCAAGGGAATCTTTTCTTATATGCATACCTTAGATTGTAATGTATGAAATATTGTAGCTAATGAGTCCCATTTACCTGAGATGTTAATACATCCACATCCTGTATCACTTTTATCATTTGACATTTTAGAACTTCTTTTTTGAAGTGATAATTTCCTTAACTATATTATTGTGAATTCATTTATACTCCTAAAAGCTTAGGTATAGTCTAATTGTGACATAGATATTGATAATATGAAATCTGCTTTTGGAAAGCAAATGCCTATCTTTTAGCAGAATCTTGTAAAATTGATTTTGAGTTGAGAGCAGCAGCTGTTTATTCAGTTCGCAGGTTTCTTGTGGTTTGTGGTTTCTTGTGGTTTAAACATTTGCAGGGTGTAGACACTAATGAGAACACTGAATTGTTTATGGTGATCTTTGAAGGAGCACTGCAGATTTGTTACGAACTTTTGCCAGCCCAGCAGAAATATATTAGTGTCTCCTTATGCAAAGTCCCACGTGCAGAGTAACCTCACTAATCCAATGCCTTGGGACCGTGCCACCATGCAGGGTAGCGAAAGTTTACCCTGCCATCAAATAGCAGTTGATTATAAGCTTTCTTCAGATCTATTATGTGGAGGATTGCCTCTTTCCCAAAATAGGTCTCTCAGGCATAAAGCAAAACAAAAAGAAAATTCATCTTAGGGCTCTTGCAGCAAAAGCCAATGTAAGAGCAATGGACAAGGAATTAGCTTAGGAGTTACCTCCTCAACTGCTGAACGAGATCTGTATGGCTAGCTCTGCACCACGAGTGCATGGATAGCCTGCCCTCGTTGGGAATCTGTCTCTTACAGCAACAGTCTCCTGCCAGAAACTGTGGGGTAGAGCTCCTCTTTTTTCTTTTTGTGGCTTTTGACTTTCACAAGTACTTCCATACCTATTCCACCACTGCACATTTTCCACTGGACAGTTCATATTAGTATAAATGAGCTACAGTGAGAATGGTCTGGTTCTCCCAAACTCAGAATGTGACCAAATTTCTCCTAATAACTCATAACTTAATAAGTAATGAGTGCAGAGTGGTCTACTAGATGGTTATCAGCTCTACAGGGAAGAAGAGGAAGTTTATTTGAAATAGGCTTGCCAAACCTTTGAAAAAATACACCTGCAGAAACAACGTTAAACCATGGAGGAATAGAAAAATTGATCTCAATCCTTTTTCCATAAGTATTCTTCATGACAGATCATCTTCCTTAAGTGCATGGCAAAAGGGAGCCCTCTAGGGTAAGTATTATGTGGGAAGATCACCATTTTCAAGGTGCTGCACAGCTGGTTTCATTTTGTGCTCAGCATCAAGGAAACATATGTTCATGAAATATGATAACTTATGTTGCAACCTCTACATCTAGGGAAACCTAAATTGCTGCTTATCCGAGCCCAGGAGACTTTGCCAGCAGAAACATCTCTGTACCTATTCCCTGTGTCTCTAAGCACCTATCAAAGAGCAGGTGGAAGATCTGAATGTTCTTTGCAAAAGCTCATACTGGTCATTCTTATACATCCTAAAATAGAGCATGAAGAGGTGAATGGAGGCGACCTCTTTTACCAAAGTCCTATTCTGGCCTTCACTTGTTTTCACAGCTGCCAAAGCCTCGTGTATTGCCCTTCCTCTTCCCAAGGCTTTCTGCCACCACACCAACAATTCCACTCTCTGCTACATATGTGCTGCCAGTATCAACAGCCATCGCATCCTATCTGTATACTTTTCCTGCAGTTATCATGTCTTTTCCTTCTACTGCTCTCAGACTTCTTCAACAAACAATCACACGCATTCTGCTAAGCTCGTACACACTGCAGTGGGGTGAGGAGTACAGAAGGGCAGGAAGATGAAAGCAGTGGTGGTGTGATGAAAGAAAAGAGTGACAAAAGGAGATACCTGGAAGGAGTGGGATTGGTTGTGATATTTAAAAATACAAAATCTTAGTGCTAGTCAGGTAAGTGGCTTTTGTGGTCTGTTTTATGCAGGTTCTTCCTTGCATTTGACTGAATGCAAGATTCAGAACTACTCTAGCCTTCTGGCAGCTCTGTGGATGGTAGGGTGCCATGAGATCTTTGGTTCAGGTGGGATGGAAGTCCTTTAAGTTGGTTACAGGAGATCCCAACCAGCTGAGCCCTCCCATCTCACATGCCTTGGAAGCACTGCATCCACTAGGCTTCATAGTCTCATACTTTTCTGTCAGTGAGGATTTACTGCTGTTTCAGATCTAATGAAATTCTCTCTATTCTTCCTGCTGTTTTGCTAAAGCACATGGCTGTAGCTCAGGTAAATTACAGGCTTGTAAAAGAAATGACTGGGTGTTACCACCTGGCCTGCACTGAAGGATGATAGACCCAGAGACTGCAGAGATTCCTCCTGAGCCTGAGAAGTAATGAATTGCCTTGCAGAGCTGTGGCTTTGCAAGATGTTACAATGGCTTTGTTTTTTTTTTTTAATTCTCTTTTGTTTACCACCCCAATGGTGTTGCTTTTACTGGGTTGGACAGCTGTGTATCTAAAGGACTGTATGACTATATATTGCCTGGCCTTTCCTTCTAATCCAGAAATACTACAGGCAGTAAAAAAAACTTGCCCAGAAATTCCTGTCAGGCAAAAAGTATAAAACATTTTTATTTTTGATGGGATTTTATGTTTCTTCTTTTTCGATTCACATGCTGAAGAAATAGAAACAATCAATTTTGCCTTGAGTTATAAACTATGCCTGTTTCCTCTGCCACATGTGGGAGCTCAGCCTTGAGCTTCCATTGGGGCTGTTCTTTGTGTATAGCTCCTGACTTCAGGCTGAAGTCAGTCTGAATGAAACACAAGGTGAGAGAAGTTAAGCCGATCAGTTGGGTGAGAAAAGCACCAAACCTGACTTTTTGCTGTGCCCATGCCTGTTAACATAGGCCTAGAATGAAATTAACATCAGTATTCATGTATGTTTCTTTCCTAATCAGGTGCCATGACACAATTAGAAATATAATTATCATGGAAGCATTAAGTTTGGAAAAGACTACTTTGGAAAAGATCATACAGTCCGATCACTGACCTATCACCACCAAGCCTATTAACCTACTCTTTTTTGAAAAGAAAAAGCATCTTTTCAGACTTCACTGCTGACCTGAACTGAGATTTAGATTCTTGTTTTAGATTTTGAAATTCTTCTCCTCCACAAGATTTGTCCCAGTTTTGAATTGGCTTCACCTGGGGGACATTCCTGTATTAGTGAGCTTCTCTGCCATCTGCTGGAATGTCTGATGAGCACTGTGGGCTAAGTGCTTCATGCTTTGCAATGATGCTTCGTTTTCCCTGCCTGGACCACACCCTCTATTATTTCTCCCATCTGACTGAATTTCTAAGGCAGATCCTGGTGACAACAAAAGCACAGAGAATCTCTAGGTGTGCAAATATAACTCTTGGGAGCATTATGCTAGCTGCAGCTTATAGGGGAACTCACTAGCAAGACAAAACATTTGCAAGAGCTATCTGACACACTGGCCTTACCTTTCCTCAATAGGCAGAGCCCATCTTCTTCTAAGAGGTGTGAAGGTTTTGTCTTGAGTCACCAAACTGTATCAGTCTTCAAATCTACCTTCCTGCTTCTAGACCAGATCTGGTTATTGAGCCAAATATGCTTAATACCCAATAACTAGTAACACAGTTCAGCTGTGAGACATGATGACTGTAAAATGCTTCACCTGCTAAAGAACATGGGCGTTGGCAGCTTCCTCTGGAGTCAGACCAGAATCTAAAATGCACTACACAGTACATCATGTTGTGTTTCCAGCCAGCATCCTGGGCTACTGAACTAACAAGTGAAAGTACCATGAGCTTTGCTGCTGCAGAACAGAAGAGCTGGAGCTCCCTCAGGACAACATTTCTGATGCTTCTTAAACTTGGGAGATTCAGATCCCACGTGGAGGGTCTAGGTAGCAATGATGTTCCCTGTTCATCTGTTGTGTTACAAATTTTGACTCTTGAGCTCATGCAGATGCTGTAGCTCCAGAGCATTTACAAGAGGCAAAGAGTAACCTAACAGCTCCCAATTAGCTTCTCAGAAAGAATACACAGTGCTTAAGTTATGCCAAAAGATCAGCATGCGACTCCTTTGACAAAAGCAATGCTGCTATTCCTTGTGATGCTTTAACCTCCCGCGGTGCCAGATGTAGCTAGTGTTTTACTATTTCTTTCTTCAAATAGCAGTGCTCAGGGGGGATAAACTTTACTTAACCTAATTAATTTTAATCACAGCTTTCAAATCTCATACTGTGCAAAGAATTACAAATTGGAATACATTAATAGAAGCTGTGGTTTATGCTGCAAGCTAATCGGGAAGTGCGCATTTACATTTTCTGCATGAGTTTGCAATTACCATTAAAATAAAATTCAGTTATGTCCTTTTATATTACTAAAATGTGACGAACAGATTGAGCTGGTCTGATTTGTTATAGAAAATGACTTGAAAACGGCCCACATTTCAAAGAATTAAATGATTCTTACTGAGTAAGAAGTTTTAGAAATGACTTCCAGTTGTCTAGAGTTAAGGTGCTTCCAGGCATTCTGATTTAAACAATCTTTCTTTTACAATAATGGATTGCCTAATATTTCCTACCTGCTTCAGTGCTGATCCACAGAGGGAACAGAGAGTTCTTTCACAAAGTCAGCGGTGCTTTGCTGAGAGAGTAAGTTG
The DNA here is from genome assembly GCA_035772895.1 of Perdix hodgsoniae. Taxonomy (NCBI): domain Eukaryota; kingdom Metazoa; phylum Chordata; class Aves; order Galliformes; family Phasianidae; genus Perdix; species Perdix hodgsoniae. The sequence continues at coordinate 22,919,633 of JAPSGF010000004.1, read as the reverse complement.
GAGAAATAGCATCTCAAAAGACCTTATCCAAAATCTACTGCTGGTACCACAGGACTAAGAAGCAGTCCAGAAAATAGCCCACCCAATGAAAGGGTTCTTATCTGGTGAATAATTTGGGGAGGGCTAGAATACCCCCAAATCCTACAATCCAGACAATTTGGGGTTTTATTACAAACACAAAATTCCTTCATATGATTTTGAAATTGTAATTCTAGTAGGACTATACTGCAAATTTTACTTGCACCCAATGATTTTGGAACCTATGTGTCTGAATGCCTGAATGCACATAGAAGATCGGTCTCTTCGACCCACCCCCCAGCACCTGACTTTGAAGAGAAGCCTGCTTTTGTACCCATGTATACAGGAAGGCTGAGTGTCAGGTTTCTGTGGACTGTGTCGCTGTAAGTCTAAGAGCCTCTGTTTTTAGAGTACTGGTGACTGAAGAAATTGAAAAGAGAACAGTCTTGGCCTTGCTGAGACACAACAGAACAGCAGAGTTTTTTTAACAGAGCTGTGATGCCAGATCAAAATGACGTGGCTGTGTAATGCCTGTTCTGAAAAGCAACTTGGACTTTTAGGAAACTGAGTCCCATTCATTTCAGTGGACAAGCAGAATCACACTAAACATGTAACTAAAACCCCTCAAGTCATTTTGGCTTATCTGAAAATGTGTCATGACTGGGGAAATGGCTCCATTTTGAGGAAAAAGTGAATTGCTCCCAAAGGTATAATTATCCTCAGGAGTGCAGTGTTATGCTGTGATAGGGCTCCAAAACACTTTTAATATGGAATTTTACACTATAACAACAGCATTCAAGAGAGTGCAGTAGTGTTGTGTTGAGGGATAGGATTTAGCTGGGGAGTATTGGTGATGGTTGGACTGGACGATCTTTTAGGTCTTTTCCAACCTTGATAATTCTGTGATTCTGTGCTTGTATTTGTTTTCCAGCATAAACATCTTGCAACTTAATATTATTTTTTCTTTTCTTTCTTTTTTTTTTTTTTTTAAATTCAAGATTATGCAATGCTTGCAGTGCAAAATGAAGAGGAAAACCACAACCTCATCATGCAGAAACAGCTTACTCCTTTGTATAGCAAAAGGTCAAATTGCATTGCTTCTGGGAAAATGCAAGCAGATGTATATATTATAAATGATAACCTTTAGCTAAGTTGTAAGCCTTGTGCTTGTTAAATTATTGACAATACATCAGAGGTTTACAAAAACCATGTTTAGCATGCTGAGTTCAAATAAAAAGGTTTGTGAAAATGATTTTTGTAAAACATAATACAAGGCATAAATATACAGTATATAAAGTATAATACAGAGGCCAAGAAGACGGACCATACTTTTTTTAATTAAACAGGTTATAACATGTAAAATAGCACTGAAGCTCACTGAAAACTCTGGAAGAAGAAAATTAACTACATTATTGCTGTGAAATATCACTTCAAACTTGTATTTGCATCAGAATGTTCAGTGAGGGCTTCTTCTCTTTAAAAATTCAGCTGAAATGCTGCTTAGAGAGCTCCTAACCACAGAATGATATGAGTAGCTTTAAAGGAAATGATGAGCTGATTTTTGACTGATGTAAATCACCAGAGCTCTGCTAGCGTAAATGGAAATCTGCTCAATGGACACTTCTAACAGACTGCAGATCCACCAAAATAGTTCCTGTTCACTTTCTTTAAACCACGGCTAGAAAAGGAAAATCGGCTTTTCCACCCCTCTGGTTTCTGTGCATGCCTGTTGTGAGATGGCACACTGAAGGAGCAGAAAGAAATGCAAAAACACACCTCACCTTCCTTTTTGTCACATGCAGGTAAATCACCAGCAGATTCCAAGCAGTTGCACTGCTGGAGGAAAGCAGAGGGAGCATGTTGCTGCAAGCAAATCTGCCTCGTTTCAGGGTGCTTTGCCAGCATCTTTTGTGTCAGGCAGGAGGTCTACCTGGTTTGATAAGTCATCTGTCAGGTTTAGCCATTGATTTCCTTTATATTCTGTCTAATTAATCTGTGTTCTGTGCAGGTAAATCAAGGCTGATTTGATGACTTGTTGCTAATAGCCAAAATCCAGCTTCTCTTGGGGCCAAGCCTGTCCAGCTGCCATCTCGGTCAGCCTGGGTTTTATGGTGGCTCTTTGCAGCAACTGGAAGCTCCAGCCTCCCCCCAGGTAGACATTTTACATGCTCCTAAATTATTATTTCAGACACAAAACCACTTTGCACCCATTAAAGCATCATTGTGCATTGAACAGATATCAGCATGATGCTCCTTCCCAACAAGTCTGTATACAAATGAGGAACCCACTGCAATTCTCAATTCTGAGTAATAGAACAGCCTTCAGCACCAGCAGCTGATGACTTCACACAGTTTAATTGGCTCGGGAGCATTCCCAAGCCACTGCTGAAATGAAATATGCACACAAATTCAAGCTTGCTCAATGACAACCAAAACGTTTAGGTGGCCAGGCCTGGGGAGATTTCTCTGCAGAGAGGGGCTGCTTCAAAAGCAGTGATGTTCTTCTGGAAGCTAGGGGGGAAAAAAAAAAAAAAAAAGTCATTTTTGCATAATCACAGCTTTCAGTAGAACAAAATTCGTGGCTCTGTGGGAAATCACAGAACAAAAAGTCTTAGCAAGCACGAAGTCCTCAGTGCACTGACATGTTAATATAAGAGAAAAATTGCCTTGCACAAAAGGGACCATGAGGGCTGCTGGCACCATTTTTCCCTTGCTGGGTCTTTATTCAAGTTCTTGTCACAGTTACCACATTTTGAAGATCTCTGTGAACAACTCAGCTCAAAACCCTGCCTCCTTCTGCTGCTCAGCCCTCCTGCAGTGCAGGCCACTCACCTGCTGAGAATCCACGACCCACCTCTCCACCTCTGAGCTGCAAGCTGCTGCACTCTTCCTATCCAACTGAATAGTTGTCCAGAGAAGTGGTGGATGCTCCGTCCCTGGAAGCCTTTAAGGGAAGACTGGATGGGGCTCTGAGCAATCTGATCTAGCTGCAGGTGTCCCCATTCATTGCAGAGGAGTTGGACTAGATGACCTTTAAAGGTCCTCTCCAACTCAAACAGTTCTATGATATACAAATAGATGGGCTCATGAAAAAAAGCGTGAGAGCCTGAATGCTGAGGAGCAGGCAGAAAAAAAAAAATAAAAATGAACTGCCAATGATGAAAAATGAAATAGTCAAATCTCATACTGAAGATAAGCTCAAAAGAAGTAAAAAAAATGTTGTTCTTGCTTGCCTGCTTTAAGTTCACAACAGGGAGAAAGTGAATAAGAGAGACGTAATGCACATGGGAAAGCACTAAAAGGAAAAGAAGATTTATCAGCCATACGACCTCTGAAGCACACAGGTAGGATCAAAACTACACTGTGCATGCCAAGCCAATTGGGTACTTGACAGGCCTTCTATTCTTCCAGCATTTGCAGTAGATATCCTTCTCCATGTGCTGCTGAAGCCTTTTACTTGCTTAAAACTTGAAGTCCCGAGCCTCACTAGCTCATGCTCTCCCACTCCTGAATAAGAGGAGAATCCTAGCATGGCCTTTTATTATGAAGTAACTTTCAGTACTGAGGAGTACAAAATGTTAAAAAAAAAAAACAAAAAAAAAAACCTTCTAAAATGAAGGCTTCTGTTGCATTGATGTATAATATCAGAACAGCAGCATTTTACCTCTCCAGTGAGATGTGTAATCCATTTATAGCTGGCACGGAGCGTAATTACAACATGATTTAGACTGTGCTGGCATTCTCCATATTGGTTAATTAACTTTTCAAATTTATTGTTGTTTCTTGCAGATCCAGCCCTACTCCTAAAAGCACAAACATCATGTTTTGGCTGTTGCAAAGCTGACACCGAAGAACTGCAGAAAAACTGCATGTATTTATTACCAGTCTCACGGTGAAAGCATAGTGCTTTTCACCACAAGTGTACACAGCAAAGAGCAACAGGATTTTTTTTCCTCTTGCTTGAACTTAGAGGATAATGTGTACATGTCAGACATATTGATATAGAAATAAATACATCTCTCTCAAAATCATATATTCAGTAAAATCAGAAAATGAGGTCAATAATTAGTTTAAAACACATCCATGGATGCAGTCAGCCTTACTGTTGCATAATTTAGGATACTGGTGACCCAGGCAATATTAAGATGCTGGCTCTGGTAGCTCCCTGACTGGGGCTGGGTGAGAGTTCCCACAATGGATGGGCTGTCTACCTTTCATACACACTCTCTCTCTCTTATTGTATTTTGTTGATACTGTATTTAATAAATTAGTTTGTTTCACCTCAGATCGCTGTTTGCTGCTGTTCTCAATTATTTCGGGGTCCCCTGTTTCCCTTTTCTGGAGATATGGAAGAACTGCAGATCCCTCCATCCCCCTGGTCACGGAACAAGGCCAAACCAGCCCATAAGCCTGCTTTCTCAAATCAAGTGGTGCATAATCAACAAATATACACAGTGGTTAGGCTAGTATTTACAGAGCGTATAGCCAGAAAGATTATCACGATGGAAAGGAATGATAATAATAAAATAAAATCAAACACACAAAACCAAAACAGAACAAAACAAAACAAACCCTCACCTGTCCCCTAAGCTCACAAGAAACCCCCCCCCAAGGAAACAATCTCCAGGAAGAGACCCTTTGCTCAGTGGCAGTCAGCCATTAAATGAGGTCTAAGAGAGGTGCAGCCAGGCTCCACCCCTTCCGGTCACACATCTGAATTGCCTTCACCTGTGCTCCCGCAGCTGACACAGTGCTTGCCTCAGGTGGTCAATTAGAGGTTCAGGCCGTGATTCTAAAGTTCCCATACATGTAGGTTCTAGCTTTCTCAAAATGATGGGACTCTAGGGAGCTGAGAGTAACTGAGCCAAGTCAGGAGATCAGCAGAATTCACTATTTCATATATATTTTCTCTTGACATCAAGTGAAACAAATGTTTGTTTTTTTCTTTGCTCTTTCAGTGCTGTCACAAGAAAGTAACGTATTTTATTTATGGTTTTGCAGCCAGTGCTGGATTTCATAAAAGGAAGATGAACTTGCATTTCCTGTGTCTTAAATAGCAGAGAAAAAAACCTGAGAATTTATTTCTTCAAATGTGTATTACATGTGGAGATGCAGCTTTAGGCAAATTCTTCACTAACTCCACTGAATCTTGAAGTAATGAAATGCAATCACTTGTAAGGAGAATCTCCAAGTGTGTAATGTAAACAGATCACTGACAAAGTCCTACTTCAACAACAACAAAAAAATCAGAATTTTCAATGATTTTACAGAATTTTTAGCAAGTAACAGTTCATTTGGATTAGAATATTTTCCTCGCTCTTTGAATTGTAAAGCGCTTTTTGGCATCACTAGAAAGGTGTCTCTTAGACTGCTTTATTTCATTAATAGTTATGTTTCTGAGCAGGATTCAGCAGAGTCAGCTGGTATGCAGCAGGCCCCAAAGCCATTGTCTGTTATTAAGACCTTGTTACGCAGGAGACATGTCTCACATGAAGATGTAATTTCATCAGCCTGCTATGTATCTCCAAATGATGTATCCTTCATGCATTGTTATCCCTCTTTCACAACAGTCAGACTGTATTGCAAGTGGCTGATAAACTTCCAGTCATACCAGTCCAATCAACTTAGCAAACAGCAGCAAAAAATGCCTCAATCTTTTCTGGCCTAGAGGTTAAACACTCTCCAGATGTAGGAAATACCCCCATTTTGTGCTGCTTACCTGCATCTTCACCAGGAACAGGATCACTGGAACCCATTGGAGAAAATCCCAGATGAACAGGCAGGAAAGCCAAACCTGACTCCCAGATCAGGTATGGACATTCTGGAAGGTCAGCTACCCTCCCTCAGGCCTCTGGGTCTCTGTAACCATGCTTACAAGGTTTTGGGGAAGAGTCTCAGGTAAGAACTACTCTGCCAGCAGGACATACTGGCAATAAAAGCCTGCCTAATGGCTGCATGCACCTCCTTTTCCCCTAAAAAGTTTCAGTGTGACCAGCATCATACACAGTCCTTGTGCTGCATCCTTGTTCTGTTGTTATAACCTTATGAATTGTTATGAGATATTTGCCATTATAAGCCTTTGCTAAGAGTTGTGCATCTAAATAAGCAGTGAAAACCCAGTCACTCCTGTCAAGTCTTCTTATTACTGGTGCTCTATATGCTGCCAAATAAGCTCCTGCCTTCTGGTTGCTGCAATGACATTTTTACAAGACACTGCTGCCTGCGAGACCAGATGACTGCTAATGACCCACATCCTTATTCCTTGCTTCCCTCGCGTCTCTTGTTTCTCCACACTCAATTAAGGAAGGAAATTGAGGTTAATATTCCTGTCCTTGAAATTAAATCTATCTTTGCCCCACAGTGCAATTAATGAAAAGAATTTGGATACAGAGCCTCTAGGTCACAGGCTCATGTAGGAGGTGCTGGTAATGATTCACGTCACTCATTTGTCTGCTGGGTGGCAAACACCAAGCAAACTGGTGACGTTAGCCTACATCAGAGATGTTTCCCTTGCAAAACCACAGCCACAGTTTAGCATCCCCTTCTGCTCTGAGGTGAACTTGTGGTGACTGCATGACTTCTTGTGCAGCAGTTCTGCTGGAGATGCACCAAGGGCACACATGGGTCTGCAGCTCATGGTACTACTATTTCCAACCATGATTTGAAAACTCTGTCTCTTGCATCTCAAAACATTATCTGGGGTCAAAATTATATGGCAAGTTATGCTGTGTGCTCTTAACACAAGAACTGCAGGTCAGTTACATGTTTGGCAGTTTTCAGGCCCAGAACGTATTCAGCATCACAAACACAATAGTGGGGTCAAGATGGGTGTATGTATCATCTCAGGTTTTGTTCATTGATGGACGCTGACAGATGGAGAGCTGTGAGAGTCTTCACAGATGCTAACATCAGACAGCAAACAATCCCTCCCATGCCCATTTGTACAGTCTCTGGGGAGGCTGATGCACAAGGCAGGGTGCTATCTGCTTTGCATCATCCACTTCAGGAGTCTAAATCAGGGTTGTTATTTGAGCTGCTGTGGAAAAGCACCCTATTCCCTTAGTTATAAAGCTAATGGAAACTAGTGCTGTGGAGAATACTCCCAGTGTCCCTCTGGATGCCTGCTCCAAGGCTGAGGGAGCATCTTCAAACTCACAGCAGTAGGGGCTTCTCCCACTGGCTGCTGTCCTAGATACACCGGAATAAGATTTCCAACCCTGACAAGCACAAACAGCTCTTGAAAATAAAGAACAACCTGCAGTTTTCTTTTCCTTCATCTCATTGGAACAAAACAAAAATGATCCCTAGAGCCACTGCTTGCTTTTAATCATACTGAAAATTTTTGTACTTTGCTGTGGCTGAAAGCAAGCAGAGCCAGCATTAGTGCACTACCATCACTCACACTGCAGTAATTAGGTCTGAGCTGATACCATGGGGAACATTAGTCCAACACCAGACATTGGATCATAAAGGTTGAGGAGAGCTCAAAGTGCTTAGCATTCATCATCTGATTCTTAAGGGATTTGTATCCATGCCAAGTTAAGAAGGGAACAGCATAGCTTGCAATCCATTGCCATACCGTACAGCAATATTTTATGCAACTAGCCCTAGCAACACTGATGCTTCACTCAGCTTCTGACCTGCCTGGGGGTGCAGATGTTCCTCTGAGCACTCTTGGCTGGGCAGCAGGTCACACCACAGAGCTGGCAGCAAGGAGGTTTGGGAGAGCTTGCAACAACCTTCACCATGTGGAGTGCCGCTGGGATGGCTTGAGCGCAGAGCTAAGAATGTCTCTCCTGAGTACCTCTGTACTTCAGGTGGATTTAAGAACCAGCACATACTTTCCCATTACACAGCAGGAGGGGCCACAGCATAATCACTCAGCACTTTTAAGCTTCTTTTAAAACATTCAGCTCATTCTCTCGTCCTGCTGTAGCTGAAACACTCTCAGGAGCTGGCAGCACTAGCTGACAGAGAGCTATGGCTAGTAATTATATAGTACGTTGCCAGTATGGAGCTCTGCTGTATTGTTTAACAAGTGATCAAAATTTTAGATTTCTAAGATGTATGCAAATTTCTTCTTTTTTTTTTTTCATTTTTTTTCTTAAGAGGAAAAGCAATAAGCAGTTATGAAATAAGCCCTCTTGTGAGCACACAACAATGCTCCATCTGGCACCTCTGCAGCTACAACCACACAGAGCAGGTGAAGGCCAAGGACTTGGGCAGGTGATTACATGCTCCTAAAACATCAGAACTGAAACAGCTGTGACTGAAGACTCACTTTGACCTATGGAGCTTTTTTGAGGAGGCCCAACAAAGCTCCCCTGGCTGTGGTTGTGAGGCTTTTTACTTTTCTTCCTTAAGATCTGTGAGGCTTGAGCACTACAGAAAGCAACCATGAAATAGAGCCTCCATCGTGCCCCTTCTTGTTTCCCCATGCTGTCCTTTCAGCAATGCACACAGACCATACCTTATGCTAGAGCTACAGGTGTGTTTCCCTGCCAAAAAGGCAGGATATAGTGTACTCATCTTTTTTTTTTTTTCCCTCCATTTAAACAAAAATCCCGCATTGCTCTTCAGGCATCTCCTTGTACATAGCATTTTAGATGACTATAAGCAGATTGACCTAATCCTCAGACTTCACTACAACTTCAGTGTTTCCCAGCACTCATGGACACCTGGAGTGGTTATTGAACCCCCTATGACAACAGCACTCTGCTCCAAGGCTGCTAGTTTCGGCTGCTGAGGTTCATTCTTAAGCACAGCTGCGCCCATCAGCATGGCTCCTTCTGCTACCTCTTAGGCCTTGTCTGTGCCCTGGAGTGACAGAAATACTTTGTGCCTGAAGCATGCAGCTCCAGGCTGAGCTCACAGGACAAGCTAAATTAGCTGCCTCTCCTACCTCCCTAACTATTCACGGCTCTGCTCTAGCCTGGTTGCCACTGATGATGTAAGAAACTTTTAATAAGAGTCTGATTTGCACGTACCAGGTTTAACTTTCGGGAGGCAGCTGTTTTGAAGAGTCCTCTGGGGTCTGGCAAAAGGAGAGCCCCCCTGGGGCCCCTCAGGAACCCTTTGCATCACTTCTGCTGTGATGGTTGGGCAAACACAGGCATCCTCACATCATGGGATGACTTATTCCCTCTTTTAGAAAGAAATTTGTAGCTGCCTGTCTTCAGAAGGAAATCTGAGCAGTCTTAAATTTGTGTAGTGTTGGCACTAGCTATGCAGCTTAAATGGCTCAGTGCAAGCAGCTCTCCTCCTTTTCCCATGCTGTTTTTTGTCCGTTCCTCTTCTTACCCAGGGGGAGCTGCCAGGGCCACAGTGGGGGTTCAGCAGATCACTCAAAGTTGGCCCAACAGCTCGAGGCCCACCTGCCCTACCAGATCATCATTTTCAACTCTCCTAGAACCAGGGATTCTTTTTTTCTGATTTTCCATTATAAGCTATATTTGTGACCTAGTCCATGTGCTGAGCCCATATGCTATATGAATGGGAGTCAATCCTTGGTCTTCTGCCTAAATACCAGAGGAGAGCAGCCTACGTGCAGCTGCTCTGCTGCCTCTTGCCCTTGACATCAGTGGGAGGGAAAAGGGAAGAACCCTGCATTTTCCTGGTTTGTATGCCAGTGTTCAGGGATTAGTATTTATACTGAGACCATCAGCTGCATAGTACCAGGGAGAGCTCTGAGTGAAGACAGAACTCAGTGCTGCAGTTTAGCATGGGGAAATGGGGTCAGGGTGTGCAGCACCACCCTCACTGTCCCCCAGCACCAACCAGGAGCCACACTTTCAGCCCCACGAGACTGAGCTCACTTGTTCTGTTAGTGCTTATTCAGGTTAAAATTCTGGGATTATAGTGCTCTTAAAGAATTTTAAGACAGCATTTTGTTAATAAATTATCTGGCTTAAAGTTAGTTCAGCTTTTTCACGAGGTACACCCCATGTCTAGAGTCAGAGTGCAGGTGTGAAGCTGAAATACTCATAGCAAAACTCAAAATTTGAACTGTTCCCACAGGCAGGAAAGGACCAAGCAGGCACAGCTCTTCAGTGCATTCTTCCACAGACGTCCATATGAATCTGTCTTTATGGAACTTTACCTCAGATGCTTAAAGCAATGCCCACTTAACAGCATTTTACAGGAAATAAAAGCTTTCTACAGAGAGCTTACATCCCTCAGCTCAGCAGGTTCTGGAAATAAAAGTAAATGTAAAAATTCTGATTGGATGCAACTTTCCATATCTATTATACATGTTAAGCAGATAAAACAGTGTATATCTGTACATAAACATGTACATGGATTATTATTTTTTTTCCAAGATTATTCTCCTTGTGCAGTATTCTAAGGGATCAAATGCACAGCCGCAGTGGCCAAGTTGTTCAAAACAGCTCAGAACTGATCTGATGCAAGATTTTGTGTTCTTCACAGGCAAGGAGACAGTTAAAGGTTGCATCCATCTGTGATATGTCAAAGGAAGCTCTCAGACAATAAAATCCATCACAAATAGGACAGAGAAATTCTAGGAAAAGGAATCTGTAAGAACAACACAACAGCACTCATCTTTTCACAGAACCAGTATGAAAGATGTGGCATTCTTAAAATATCTCAGTAGTCAGCTATGACCAGGAATATTCATCCCACGCCCCACTTCTGCACACAGGAGGGGAAGAGCTAATAACAGAAGAATTTTCTTTCGGTGGCGGGAACAACTGTGTGATGATCATCCCACACCCAGTGTGGGATTCCAGAAGAGATCAAGGATGCCCTGGCAAGAGCATTATTATCTGTTGTGGAAGTTGCACAGCTTTTATTAATGAGATTCCTAATAAAGTATTAAAACCCTGTAGCAGAAAGCCACACTGCTAATTCCTGAATCATATGAAATCATTCACCATTTTATATACAAGTTTTGAATTACAATCTTCAGCTTCTCATCAGAAAAAAAAAAAACAAAAACAAAAAAACAAACAAGCCTAAAAGAAAGCATTTTTTTGGTAGAACTGCACAGTGTACAGAAGCATACTTTCAGTTACACAGTATCTTACAGAACACATACTTGAACAAAAAGCAGAGCCTGTTACCTTTCCTAGAAGGCCCTGCCCGGACAAAACTAGATGTGTCACCTCCATTACCAGAAGAACGGCTTTAACTGGACAAAAGAGTACATGAAAAACCTCCTGAACACTCCAGATAGTTTAACAAAAGAAGAAAAGTGCATTTGTAAACAACTTTAAAACAAGAGCCTTGTGAAAATAGTAACGGTCACTAGAAAGTTAAGCTATTAAAATCTTCATAGCCCAAATTGGTACGTTCTACCGTTTTTTCTTGTTGTTTTTTTTTTTTTAACACAAATTTTGCCACACAGAACACTTCACTGAAAAATATAGGCAAATAATAATAATAAAAAGGTGCATTTAAGAAAGAGACAGTTTGAAAGCCAAAGGCCAAACTCCAAGTTCCCCTTGTAAGTTACAAGAACAGTGCTATAACCCATCTGTTGAACGGAGCCGAGATCAACAGTGCGCCGGTAGCACAGCACTTGCTTTACGATCTGAGATTCTTTTTAATGTAAACTCCAAAAAGTCAAAAGCTACTGTTAGAACTGACTTTTGTATTACGTACCATGAAGCACTGTTTTCACTTTCATTATTCAAATTTTGCCATGAATTGACTTTTTATATACGGTATCAATTTATTGTAAGCAAATCTGTTTTATGATGAGGCAACCAGGTAAAAACTGTTCTGGGAAATTATTTTGTATGTGTAATTATCTACCATGCATCTCAAGTCAAGCATTAGTATTTATGTGCTCTACTTGATGCTTAAGCACATGTTAAGCAAGCTGTTGAGCACGGAGTGAGTCCATTTTGGTAGATGGACAGATGTATGTGAACAGCAATGCTTTGGATAACTTGTGCTATTCCTAATACTACAGTTATTTTCTCCACCAATTACATTTTACTATAAATATGTGTGCCCTTAAGTTGATCCCAATATCAGTTTCATTTAACTAATCAAATTATCTGCTGAGGTTTTGGGAATGATAGCCCTTCCTTTATTTAAGTAAAAGTGGGACATGTTTCTTATTTCTAAAAATTTGCCAACAGTGGATTTATTTATCAAGACAGAGTGACACTGCTCAGTAAACTGTTGGTCATTTTTGTTGTTCACAAATAAGCAGAAGAGTATTGATGTTTACTGTCAGGTATACAGGAAGGGGAATAGAAAATGCTGTGATATTTCTACCATTAATGTTTTTCTAAGTTCTGCTCATGGGTTCCCATAAATAATTATTAATTTGAAATAGACATAAACCGAAGTTCACATTACCTCTCATAGGTATATTACTACTAATAATTATTATTTATATTACCTCTTGAGGACTCCGCAGCTGAATTTCAAATTTTTATTTTCCCTCTGCAAAATAATGCTGTTAAAGCCCTGCTGACACCCAAGTGTGCCAAGAGCTCATGTGAGGACTATTTTTCTATTCTCTTTAGAAATACCTAATTTCTGTACTAGTTAGAAGTTAACTCATAGCCCAAATAATAAATCTGCAATGCAGACAAGTAGTTGTAGCTGTTTTCTCCCATGTAATAATGATAAATAATGACGCTGATCATTATCTATCCTGCTTGAGTTCATTAAATGCAATTCTTCACTCACAAAGGCAGCAGCAGGCATTCTGAGATGGACTTCCTTTGAGCTATGCTTAAATGTCTGGAATAACTGAGATTCCTGATGGTGATCTAAGTCTTTTCCCTCATTTTCTTAACAATTTCTGCAGTTTTCATACTCTATTGCATTTCATAATTTGTTTCTTAAAATAAATTCATTTCCCCAAGCTTTTTTCTTCCTATCCAGAACAAACTTATTTGCATTTATGGCAAGTGCTGTTCAACAAATTGTAAAGAAAAAAAAACAACTCATGTGAAGTGGTATGAAGGGAGTATTTAAAATTGTGTTAATTTGCTTTCTGAATTTCATTTTCAGAATGCTTCAGAGAAAAAAAGCTTTAAAGGCTTAAAACATGTTTTTGTACATTTTTGTTTTTTCTAAACAAGGGATCAATTTTACCCAGTGAATCACTTTCATAACTGCTGCACAGTAACTACATGAAACTTCATGTCATTCCCCCCAAGAAAGTAAAGAAAATACAGTGTTTTACTTCAAATATTTTATGAATGCAAGATTACAACAAATATATTAGTCAAAATGCAGGGCTATCAAGCACTGAACCAAGGATACTGGCATCAGTTTGACTACCATTTTGCAGGTGGAAAAAATATACTACGACTACAGATAAAAGGCATCACTAATGCATCATGAATTACTCTGGTCAGCCAACATCACCTCTGCAGCTTGGTGCATGTTTACATCCTGAAAATAATAATGACAAATTTGTTTGAGATGAGACACTGGAACAAAGCCATTCTTAAACAGGAAAGTTTTTGTTTTGCTCTTATCGAGGTAACACCAAAAACTAAAACCAAGATCTTACAATTTAGCAGCCGCTTTAACACTTGTTAGGCTAGCCTTCACACAAGGAGCATGCATACAGCCACTGTTCTCACTTTATATTGAGAGCTGTTGGTTAATTCAAGTCACTGTTTTCTCACCTTATCTCATTAACCTGTTGAATCAGATGTCCACCATAGGAAAAGGAAAAATTAAATGATGTTAAGTGTAGCAGACAAATACAGATCACACCGAGAAGCTAACACTCATGAGTTGTCATAATAAGGGATAATAATAACAATTAAAAAAAAAAAACAGTCTTTTCTGTGCATATTTTTTTTCATTTGAAAGGTCCCAGAAAATCATGATGTGCCTGGCCGTTTCTGTTGCTGATTTCTGATGACCTCTAATTGTTTTTTGCATTGCTGATAATAAGTTGAGAGACTTTTATTTTCATCTAACAGCTTTTTATGTTCTTGTACCAGACGGGATGTATTTTGCTGGTCTTTTTCATCCTGGTCCAGTTCTGCTATTAATTCTTGCCTGTGATTAAAAAAAAAAACAACAAAAAAACAAAAAAAACAACCCCATCAATTATAATCTATATCCACTTGAGCAGAAATGCATCACAAAATTAACGAATCATTAAGTTTGGAGAAGACCTCTTAGATCAGCCATTAACCCATCCCACCATCCCAGTAAACAGTATCCCTCAAGATGACCTCATACGTTTCAAATACTTGTTTTACTACCAGTCTAAATTCATGGCTGTTGATGTTTTGTACAAAAAATTAAGTTGACAAAAATCTTATTCTTGACAACAGTCGGGGGAGAAATTCTCTTCTAAGTCAAATCCACATTCAAACATTAAAACAGCTGGAAAACAGCTTCAATCTTTTCTCTTGTCCTTTTAATAGTAGCTTTCAGGTGTAGAACACCTAAGGATCCACACAGAAATTCATAAATTTAATACTAATTTTGCTTAAGTATATGTACAGTTAACAATGCAGTAAACAACTTAAGAGGCAAAACCAAAATAATTTAGATCAGTTTTTAGCAAAATGCTGTTTTGCTGTTTTCTATTTGGAATTGACCTTCCTGAAGCTGTGGAAAGCAGAATCAGGCAGAATATTTTTACAATTGTTACTTGAGCTAATTTATGCAACAATCATCTAAAATGTTTTTTAGCAACTACTGTTGTGATTTACATGCCCTTATAACATCATTCATGCTGAAGTTTTGGGTTTTTTTTTTTTTGATCTTTGGAAAAACACCCCAGCAACTGGCAACTTCGCATTGAAATGCTGTTTTGTACTTTGAACTGTACATTTTAAAGTAGTGGAAAGTAAAATTAGGCAGATTATTTTTGTAGCTGTGATTTCACTTAATTAATGCATTAGGGATTCAATACGTTTTTAAGCAACAATTTTAGAGGAACAAATGCACTGATAAGCTTGCTAAAATTATCCTACAAAATGGATGTAGCTAAATAGAATGCATTTTGTTTTACTATTTGTTTATGAGGTGACAAGAAGGCAAGCTGCCAATAGTAATCTAGCAACAAAATAGTAGAGGAGAAAGTTCATGTTCTTAATTAATTGTTGCCATGTGGTTTGTAATTACAGTTAAAAAAAAATATATATTAGTTCAACCTTTCTTATTACCTCAAACAACATTAAATACATCAATCACAGTACTATTTTTTGTTTCACACCTAAGGGCAATTATGTTTTGATTAAGAAAAAACAACTGGGGAAAAATCTATATACAGACAGTATGGGGAAAAAAGGAAAAAGGAGAAATTAAAAAGTAAGAATTAGTTTTGAAACAGAAGCCCATTTTTATATTGCCAATTAGTCCTGAGGGATAATGGAAATAAAAACAAAATTAAGATCTTCACTCCAGTTTCAACATTTCTTCATGAGCTATGTAAATTCTAACAGTACTTGGGGAAAAAAAAAAAAAAGTTCTCAGGATGCGAAGGCAGAAGTGAATACACATTTATATACACATTTTTTTTGTTCTTCAGCTATTCCACAAACACTAAGGCAAGCCTCTCTTACACAACACTGTGCCTGCCATGGCTTAGACCCTGGTGGGTAGCAAGCTGGATACTTGGTTTATTAAGTATTGATGATCTCTAAGAACTGCCCCCCAGCACCAGGAAACAGAAATGATGAGAAGCAAAACATAACAGAATGTACTGCAAACGGACATTCTGAATCAGCAATAACTTTGGCTCTGATTCAACTGTACACGCAAGCAGTTTCTTCACGTATACACGTACACCATAAGAAAGTACGTAATGGCTTTCATGTATTAGGTCCTAAACCCCTACTGGAAAAACATGATATTTGACTTGGTAATCCTGATTGACAAAATACTGCTTGACAAATGTTAGATATAACATAAAAACTAACTGTTAAATAAGTAATACTGAGCTATTATCTAAAATACTATAAGGCAATTGAAAATCTTTTACTGGACAGAGTGTGAAATAAAATTCCAAGATTCCTCAACAGTCCAGATCTTTTATTTGCAATGATGCAAACAACATAGCTACTATGGTACATAGACTGATGTCCCATGAACTTTAAGGAGGTCTTGTCTGGAAGAAAAGCCTTGATTTTGATTAAAACTTTAGTTACCCCTCTGAATATCTCACCTGTGGAGAGTAGTTCAGTATTTCTAAGAGATTAGGCCTGAAAAATGATCATGGTCTATGAAATTTTACTTTGTAAAGCCTGAAATAGCAGTCACAGATCACTTACTTCCTCTGCAACAGCAATGCAATTTCTGTCTGAACTTTCATATATTCTTGTGCCATTTTGCAGTGCTGTTCAAACACAGCCATAGATTCTTTGGAGTTCGGGCATGGTGCTAGAGGCTGAAAATAAATCAGACATGTTAAAAACTAATGAACTGATATCTCAGTGTGCAGCATGTTAGAACGTCTCCACAGAGTATTTATAACATCTTTTAAAAAACAGTAAGCTTTTAAAAATAAGTGTTAAACCACGCACTGGAAAATTTTGCTTCACTGATGTCAAAGTCGACTCAAACCTCCAAACTGCAGTTATTAATCTGACAGTCTCTTCATCAAAAGGAACAAAAATCAAAGTAGTTTTTAATCACATGCATAACAAATACAGTGAATGCAACAATTTGATTCAGTAAAACTCAAGCAAGGAATGTCTTATTTTGACAGTCACTCATATTACATTTGTTTTTTTGGATCATGTTTCCCAGAGGCTGTTTTTAATAGCTTGATCAAATCTGAGTCAACCAATCTCAGATTACATAATATATTTTTTTTAGCCTTGGTCAAAAGTTAGACAGAGTATAAACACAGGTAAATCCGTGGCATTATATTTTGCAGTTCCAAATTCACACATTAGAACAAAGCATATATTTGTTACCTGTAACTGATGATCTAATGTAAGATACGCCATTGGGATGGAGTTATCTGACCCATTGGTCTCTGTAACAATAATAACAATAAGATTTTAATGCAT
This sequence comes from Perdix hodgsoniae, assembly GCA_035772895.1. Lineage (NCBI taxonomy): Eukaryota > Metazoa > Chordata > Aves > Galliformes > Phasianidae > Perdix > Perdix hodgsoniae. The sequence continues at coordinate 22,902,642 of JAPSGF010000004.1, read as the reverse complement.
TTTTAAATGGAGTTCTATTTTTATAGGACAAAAACCATAATACTACATCATTTCACAATACACGATCTGAAGATGAAAAGGCAAATGGAAATAGCAGGAAATAGCAGTGTTCCAATCCCAAGGCAGGTGATTTTTTTTTTTTCTGATAAAGTTAAGAACTTCAAAATTATGGTCTATCATATCAAGAAGAAATAAAAATTAAGGTGATCAACCTACATTTCTAGAAGTCATTTATCAGCATACAGACTTTAAAAATACTATTTTTTTGCACAGTTTGCCATCACGTTCTCTGCTTACAAAAAAGCTGCCATTTCATTCTTGTTTATGAAGGATCAGCCAGCCAGCCATGCATCTAATAATTTTAAAATTAGAAGCTGTGCAAACCAACTCTGCCAAAATAAAAAAAAAGCACAACCTCCTGCTCAGTACTGAAACCAACTCCTGGTGAGGAGTTTGTATCTTCCTCACAACATGCTCTAGGGCATCCATCTCCTTTGCTCTGTAGAGACACTTTCTGGACAGCAAGGAACCCAATAATCAGCCTATCTCCTGGGTCTGGCTGCTCTCTTCTTACACTGCATTTGCTCTGACTTTCTCTAGTTCTTTCATTCTATATTTAACATGGTTCTCAATTCTTATAGGTTGCATCTTTTCGAAGCCCAGAATTTGGGGAGCACAAAGTTACTGTTAAGCTTTAAGAGACATAGGAGTAAAGACACATTGAGAAACTACTGATTTTACAGCTGCATTATTGCTACTAGAGAATTATATGGAGGAGGGTAGGTGGGGAAAAAAAAGGGGCTGCTTACCCATACCCCAAAAGCACCTGCCACAGAGTAGTCGTGGTAGAGAAACTAAGGTGTTGCCCTCAAAGACTACGCTATCTCCAAGAGCAGCTTCAAAAGGAAACAGAAATAAGAGGGTGGGAATGGAGAAAAAGTGGTTAAGTCTATGCTTGTAAGGAAACTAGAAGGTGGTAAAAATAAATGAAAATAACAAAACAAAAATCAGAGAGATTTAATCACCACAGTGTCTTAGATAAGAACAATATTAAAGGCCTTCCCTGCATTTGACTACTGCCATATATGGAATACTGCTACAGCAAGGGAGTTACTGCAATGCTTCAAATACATCAACGCATGCAAAAAACTTCAGATTACATTCCTGAGCTTCTGGTTATTTGTCATAGAGCTGTAACTTTTCCTGTGATTGATCAGATTTGGCTGTGTCATTTTATCACTTTGCCTCATTTACTTAATAATGCACTCTCTTTTATAGAAAACTGATTTATCTGTTTAAAAATGTAAACCTTTGTTTATGGACTGCATAAACATAAAGTGAAAAAATACACATGGTACATTCTGTATTTACCTGAGTATAAGGTGAGTGATTTCTGTGAGCAAGAAAGTCACCAAGTAATAGACCTAACTTTAGCTCCAGCGGTGTGCTGCATTTAAAGCCAAACATTTGGGACAAACTGCCTTTGTGCTGGCATAAGATAAGCAATTTCTGGTTCCCAGCAAACTGTCTATTAAACTAATGGTAAGAAACTGCTTCCATGTCAAACAGCAATTCCTGTAAATGCTCGCTGTCCAAAGCAACTTGGGAGCACAAAGGAAGGCACAGGGTAGGCTATGGTGGAAAGCAAGGGCTTTGGGAATTGTATGCTACTAGGCATAGTGTGTGACTAGGCAAAGTGATAATGGACAGAAAGAAGAAAGCAAAGAGGCAAAGTACAAGAGTATGCTGCTCTCCTCCCACTAAAACAGGGGAAAGTACACATCTTACATTCAGAATCGCGATATATTTGGTAAAATATGAGTATGCATATATATATGCTGGCACAAAATCAGTCCATATGTGAATTTCCATTTTGCAGTTGGTTACAGGAAAAGAATGACAGAATCTGATCAGCCAAAGATGAAACAGATCACAAGTGAAAGGTTTCAGAATTTAAAGCACTATGAAATCAAAGAAACAAAAATCATAGAATCATTTAAGTCTTGTCTTTAAGCCTAAGATTCAACAGGTATGACCCAGTAATGAAAATGTAAATCTTATTCGTATCCTGAAAAGGAATTTGTGGGGATCCATCATTTCCATGTAGTCTAGTATTGATTCTTTTTGTGATGGCATGCATTATTATCCTTAAGATCAAATTCAGCTATTTTGTGTAGTCTTAATCACCTTTCATAACAAAAGAACAGCAATGCTATCTACAGTAGATTACTTAGATTAGTTCATTTAAGAACAGTAAATTTTATGCGCACACTGTGTATGAGCAAAATTTCAACACATAGATTAAAAAAAAAAAAATTAATGTATTCCAGCTGGTACTCACCTAAGTAGCATTTCTTTCCAGAAGTCAGAGCAATGAAAGCTTTATCTGTGCATTCATAATACTAATGCACAACGCTAAAATGCTGCAAGATGTCCATTCCCCTCACTCCACAGTAACACATTATAACCAAAATTGGTGCTCAAAGATCTCTGTTAAATAGTCCAACCACTGCAGATGTACTATACTTTGTAACAAGCATAATTCCTACAAGCTGAAGTAACAATATCTTAATACGTTAACAGTATCTTTATAAAGTTTTAATATCTGATGTCCGAAACAAAGCTATAGGAAAATGACTTAACCTATGCAACGTTAAAATGGACTGTCGCTTTCGCTGCCTAATTCTATACGTAGGCACATATCCTATACCATAATCAATTGTTTCTCATCTAAATTGTTTAATTAATGAACTACCTGCATCATCAGGTGTCCATGGATTACGAGTTGGCTTTTCAGAGGTTGGTCCCGAGGTAGTGATCATTCTCACACTAGGACTAGATGATCTACTGCTGTTTCTACTCTCCTGAAATGATAAAACAAAGCGACAAGGAAAGTTGAGATGATTTTTCATTTCTTCTCATTTTCATTTATTTTACAAAAGGGTATTAAAATAAAAAATCAATGTGAGGAAACCTTAATATATATTCCTTCTGACCTCTTGCAAATCTTTACCCCTGAAAGCTTTTCAGACAGCTTCATACACTTTACATGTATTGCATGGATTTAATCATCATCTCTTCTTCATCTTTACCACACAAAAAGAAAAGGATGCAATTTTGCTGTTCAGCATAGTGAAAAGGGCTGTTGAACAATGCACTAAAAATCTTTATATAAAAGCACTATACTACACATAGTAGTTTTCACAACACTGTTTGGTGAATTCCATCAGCTCCGTAAAATAAAAAAGGAATAAAGTTTTATTTCCGCATTCACTGATTAAGCATCAACTATGTTCAAATAAAGGAATGAACTTTAGTAATTGCACTTCACTGCAAAGTATTAATCTACAGTTTTTATTGTGATTCCTGTGTTAACTTGGAACTTAAATGATTAATACTCAGCATGAAAAAGTGTTTAATCAAAGCAATCCATTTAAACAATTGATTAAACTAAATTAGAAATTGAGGAAATTCTCTCCTTCAAAGCAGATTAAAAACCAAAGCAAAATTCTGTATCAGTAGAAAGCCTGACTATTTAAAACCTTTACCAAAGCACAGAAACTAGCACTGATATCATTACTGTACCTAGCTTCTCTTTCAGAATTCCAATTTACAATACATACTATTGTATTTCATATATCTCCTCATGACATAAAATAAACACAGTATAGTACTTAAAAGTACAGACCCCACTATCTTTTGCAGGAAAAGTTATGCCAAATGAAAAAACGCTATTAAAAGACAATTATTTTCAATACAGTGCACTGCTAACAAAATGATTAACTATCTGTCCCTGTTTTTCAAAAGGAGCACTGAAATGCACATTACCTGGAAGCTGCAGTTCTTTATAACTCCGATTTCCTAGTATCATATCTTAAATTAATTTTTAAAAGCCAGGATTTCAGTCAGTCAAGCTACAGTCTGAAGAGCAGCAAGATTCTACAGTGAAATACCCATTATTTCAACTGCCTTACAATATGTTTCTTCGGTAATTGCTTCAGTTTAAGAGGCTAGCAAAACATGCTATTAAACAGCACACATGAGACCTATAACAGTAAATGCCCATACTTTCTAAAATGAAACATCTTTAAAAGAACAATAATTTAAGTCCACTGGGTAAAACAGGGAAGTCAGAAACACGGCTCAATTATTACCTTTTCAGAGCTTTAAAAATTGTTTCAAATGCAAACCTTATTTTGCAGCAGTTAACACTGTCCCTGTGCCAACCCTGAACACTTTGGTTTTGTTTGCTTATGCAATGGAAAAATGTTTGCAAGGTATGCAGCTTCAGTAGAAATAGTTGTTAAAAAAATGAAATTATTTGAAATGCCCTTAAGTATTTGCTTAAGCTACCTAATTTTCTTCAACTTATTTCAGTCTTATGATGCTCAGGAAACTCATATCCGATTGTTTCCTGCCATATCAAGGGTAATACATTTATAGAGTGATGTGAAACTTATTAAAAATGAAGGAATTGGCAAACAGGGATGGATATTTATCCATTAGCTGTGCATTCCTCCTTTGACAGATGCATGATAAGCAACATGAAGAGTAGTTTAATTGTTATTAACTATTTAATGTTTTATGTTAGTAGCAAGAAACTACTGTAGAAATAATTCAATGTGTTGATACATCAGGATGACAGCATTAGAAATTTTGAAAAAGCTTTAGTATTGAAGTCTTTGCTGACATTAGGAAGCCTGGTGTTTACTGGTAATGTGCTCAGATATGAATGATAAACACAAGACAGAACAATCTTTTATAGTGAAGTGTAAGACTTTAAAACAAAAAGAAATTTGTTGAGTATTGAAGTTGTAGAAAGGGGACCTGAGAAGTACACTAGCAAGATAAATTGCAAGCTATGCTATACTGCATTGCATGCTGTACCAGATTGTTTAGATCTATGAGATACTAGAGATAGGAGTAAAGGATTTTTATCTGAAGTGTATCTAAAAAGCATCACAAAAACCCACAAGAAGTTCCCAAATCTGAACACATTAGATTACAGTGTTTGACTGTGCTGAGTATGCTTCAGCTTTCCTGGCATAACACTAGACCGCAGTCACCTTTCCTGACACCAGCCTCTCTGAAGGTAAACCAATGGCTGTTCCTCAGCAGTTCCTGTTACTCCTTCATGGATCTCCTTTCATCCTCCAGACATCACAGTATGCCAAGCAGACTTTTTGTAGGGTCACCATTATACTAGGCCAACATACCTTGGGATGCATCTAGCATGGCACTGCTAGCTGGTTAAGGGAAGGGCATCCTGAAGGGGGACCTACAGGAAAGTTGGGAAGGGACTTTTCATAATGGCAGGTAGCAACAGGATGAGGAGAAATGGCTTTAAACTGAAAAAGAGGGTAGATTTAGACTAGATATTAGGGAGAAATTCTTTACTGTGAGGGTGGTGAGACACTGGAACAGATTGCCCAGAGAGGCTGTGAATCTCCCCACCCTGGAGGCATTCAAGGCTAAGCTGGATGAGGCTGTGAGCAACCTAGTCGGAAGGGAAGTGTCACTGCCTATAGCAGGAGGGTTGGAGCTAGATGATCTTAATGTCCCTTCCAACTCAAACCATTCTTTGACTCTAAGATTGCCCTGCTCTACACTGCACTGGTGCAGCCTCACCTTGAGCATTATGTGCAGCTTTGGGTGCCACGGTACAAATAAGACACAAAATTATTAGAAAGCATCCTAAGGAGTGCTACAAAGGTGGTGAAGAACCTATAGGAGAGGACGTATGAGGAGCAGGCCAGGTCCCTGGTTTGTTCAGCTCAGAGCAGAGCAGGCTGAGGGTGGCCTGCAGCTCCTCGCAGGGACTGAAGGAGTAGCATTGTGCTTTGCTCTCTGATGACAGCAACAGGGCCCGAGGAAATGGCACAGAGTTGTGTCAGTGTGTCAGGTTGATACCAGGAAAAGGTTTTTCATCAGATGGTGGTCAGGCCTTGGAAAAGGCTGCCCAGGGCAGTGCTCAGGGCCCCAAGCTGCCAGAGCTCAAAAAATGTTTGGACAATGCTCTCAGACATAGGGTTTGAGTTTTGAGTGGTGCTGTGAGGAGTTGGAAGTTGGACTCAGTGATCAGTGAGGGTCCCTTCCAGCTTGAGATTCTATGATTGTATCTTCATCAGGTGGCCAAAGTCACGCTAGTTTTTTAGCTTCTCAGTTTCCATTTCTCAAAGTCTTACAGTCTTGATAACCTCGCTTGCTCTGAGGTATAATTCCCCCTTTAGGAACTGCACAATTTTTTCAAGTTTAATTTAAGCAGGAAACCAGACTTAAAGAAGTCATTGGCACTAGCCCTTTCTCCTCATCTCCTGTAGATTTTATCACCCTACAAAATAGGAGAAAATAAATATGTGCATCTGTGACCAATTGCACAATCTCATGGACAAAATGATTCATCTGTACAGTATCAGCTCCCACAGATTCTCATACTTGACTTGTGCATGTGTGGGTCTGTACACTCAGACCTTCTCAACTGTTCAATACAAGACATGCATTTTTTTTTCCCCTTCGAAGTAAACTAAAAAATATTAAGACTCAGCAAGAACTGTAAAAAAAAAAAAGTTTAAGAGGTATTTCTGATATCATCATGGCACTGTAAAGGATGATATACCAAAACTACCCAATAAAAACGTAAGTAGGGGCACGGGTACCTCACTGTCTATCTAATTGCAATCTCCAGTTCTTTAATAATTATGCCAGATGTGTTCCAAATCACCAATTTACCCATTTACAGATTACCAATCTTTTCCAAGGAGACTATCCAGTTTAAGCAGCAGGATTTTTGTGCTCCATCAAACCTTTCTAAGTTTTTTGTGGCTGCAGTTCAGTGCACATCTGTTGCTTCAGAAAGAACAGTAGTTAATGGACAGCCACAGACATCACAGTTCAATGAGGTCTTAAAATGATCAGCTCAGTGAAAAAAAAATTATATGGAAAAATGAGGCCATCACAATATATGGATGGAAATAGATGGGATTGCAGAATATAACTGCAGGAAAAAGGTTACATCAGTGCTGTTCATGTAACTTGTCCAGTCTAAGGTCACCAAGCACTAGAGCATATGACTTTTCACCAAATCCTGTGACTTAATGCGTGGGTTCTCATCAGCAAGCTCCTCCAACGGCTGGCTCAGCGACTGAGAACCTTTGTTGTAGTACATTTTCCTATCTAAGCTCCTACTGTAAAAGGGTCAACTGAGCAGTAAAGTGCTATTACTGTCTGATGTTTTGATAGTAGCAGTACTCAGGCATTAGTGGAAAATGTCTTAAGACTCTGAACACAATTAAAAAAAAAATTAATAATCATAATCAAGACCATTCAAAGAATCTTATGCAGTACACAGAGAAATCACGACACATACATCATTTTTAGTTTAAAACAATCAAAGCTAAGCAGGGAGTCATAAGCCTTGGTCTACCCTTGTCAGGTAAGTACTGAAAACTTCAGTATACTTTTCCCATGTTTTCCTCCACCTCAACTTAAAATTCCATTCTGAGTAGGAAAAAACTTGATAAAAACAAACTCTAAAACACTGCAGAATAAATTTATATTTGCATGTTGGCGATTTCCTGAAAAAAATATGTTTATTATGATTTCTGATCAGCTTTACTATCCGGTCAAATGGTTTTAAATAATAATAATAATAATAAAACAACAAATGAACAAAAAATACAGCATAAATTTGAGTTGGGGTAGGAGCTTAAAAGGACTGGTATGGGAGTGGGAGTGGAAGCACGCAGTGCTATGGCAGTTCAATGAAGAAGCCAATGCAAAAGGCTGGGTTTAAGGGAGAATGGTATGCAGGAAAGAAGGATGTTTGCAGTGAAGAGGGAGGGGGAAGGGGACTTTCAATTTGTGAAGACAACCTATATAGGGTATGGCGCATGTAGGGAGATGCTATAAACTGACCAGAGTTACACTAGTTACAGATGTTTTTTTCTGTTTTGGCTAGTAGATTCCTTATATAGATAGCAGTTCAAGATTTTAAATAAACATTTAGATAGCAAAATCCAGAGCTTATAGAAACCTATACAGAACAATCTTAAGTATTATGTTGTGCTTACTTTGTTAATAATTTACTGTTTTTTAAAAAAATACGTCTATATATATATGTGTCAAAAGTTAGCATTAGATTCAGCTATCTTTTCCATTATTTTTCTCACACACGCACAAAAAAAGGGTGAAAATTCATTATTTATTTATATGGACAGTGCATAAACTTCTTCCAAAGAACATTCCTCATGTCTACTAAGGTCTTATCATTACATTTCCCAAAACTGCAAGATTAAAAAAGCAGGTAATTATAATACTGCCACTTACATTTCCATTACGTATGCTATTGGAAGGAAAAAGGGTAGAATGCAATTCTGGTACTTCTGCAGACCCACACCAGTCTGGCACAATTTCTGTTCTACTGTTAACCAAATAGGCTAATCTGTTTGTTTGCTATATTTTGCAGATTCATTTCTTTCTGCCTTCTATGAAGATATTAAAGTGTATTTAAGAGTTATTTCATTATTTTCTGATAGTTGTACGTAGCAAATTCTACTAATAATATCCAGGGAATTGATGAGATTTCTGTGACTATTACATTCTAAAGAATTAAAGAAGGATTAAATGTTGATCTCCCTGATAACTGCATCCCCTAAAATTATCACCTATTTTAGATTATTGCAGTAGGTTGTTTAATATGGAAACTTGATTGACCTGACAAACATGTTAAGATCTCATTTTCCAAACATACAAATAATAATAGGTACCTAAAAATTCCTAATTCACACTAGTGATAAAATGCCCTCTCTGAATCACTTCAACAGGCCTGGGAACAATTAAAACACAAAATAAACACATTTGAATGAAGCATTAGCTGTACTTTTCTCTTTTAAGATGTTCTTAGTTTAATTTCAGCTTTATATAGCATAACACTGTCTGTTACCATGGCATTTATAGAACCATCTACAAAGCTATTAAATTATAAAGCATCTTATTGCAATAGTCTTTTTTTTGGTGTAAAATATCCTTGTGATGGCTCCTTCTTGTAAAACTCTCACAAGAAATGAGAGATAGTACTGTAAATATGTTTAGAATGTAGAGATCCATTAATCATTAATAAATAAATACACATAACATTGATGTTTTTTTTATTTTATGCAATATGTGAGTCTAATGTACATCTAACTGCTTCAAACAATTATAAGTAGTTATTTCAATTGTTTTCTATACAGAATGAGGTGAAAAGTCTTTCTGACATAACATCTGAGCCAAATTAAGTGGTACACACAAACTGTACATAAAAATGATAAATATTGGATGAGCTATAGAGAAATCACTTGTCACCTAGAGCTCATTCATAGATTATCCTCATAGTATCTAATTTAAACACAAAGCAAATGACATTGCATTCTGTCGAGCCTCCATATCATTTTTACATAAGTATCAAAAGTGAAGATTTGCAGATCAGTTTCCCTATACACATACAGCACTGACTTTATTGAAACATAATGAAGGGATGAGAAAGAGCTTACCTGACTGGACTCTGTTCCAGCAACAGTAAGATCTTGAATGGATCTGCGCCTCTGCTGTCCGTTTCCTGCTGGGAAAAAAAAACAAAACAAAAACAAAACAGTGAAATCTATTCCGAACAAAATAAGAAGGGTGAGACTGTTGCAGAGGAGCTTGGAATTTGTACAAATCCACAGAGAGAAAGGGAGAGAGGGGGAGAGAGAGACAGCTGCAGAATTTTAACTCAAAACGTGCTGGCCTGTCAACAAAAAGTATCCCCTAATACAACAACCACTCCTACCACATGAATAGCTGCTGCACTCCACTCCACCATCTTCTGACACATGTATTTAAACAGGCTTAGGACTCGGGGCAGGAGCTGATGACGACATCTATTTCAAGTGCGTTACGTTATGGGGATTTCTAAAAGCCAGACTGCAAAGATAACACGCTGCCAGCTTTAACCTGTTGCTCTTTGGTATGCTCAAGTAACATAGCAAGGACTTCTGCCTGTGTTTCATTTTCCCTCACTAAAACCAATAAGTGAGAGTACTTCCTTCTGGTCAAAGTGAAAGCACTATTTCACCTTCGGATGAAGGAAAATGTGTCCCATTCTCATGCTCTAACAACTGTGAAAAGGGGACTGTTCAGCTAAACCACATCTTGCTAATAACCTACTGAACATAGCACGGTAATCTTTTCCTTTTCTCCTTCCACCTGCTAGCAATTATCCACTTGTGACAGCTACATAAAACAGTTTACATTCTAACAGTGACACTCAAAGACATTACCAGGAAACAAAGTCTCCTCAAAAGTATTGGTGATTATGCAATGGAATCTCCCTGACTACTTTGATTTTTATTGCTGTGATTGTTTATACTGTCTCTTGAGAGCAGGTCAGCTGTCCAAAAGGAAACACCAAAATGTTCTGAGTAACAGCTGACAATGCTCAAAATTCTTGATCTGCATTACGTAACTTTTCTACTCAAGGGTAGCATCTCAAACATGTACTATAGCAGTGGCAGCCCCTAGCCCATCAACCATGAACTCAGCAGCCAGCCCAACTCTAAACCCTTTAATAGACATCTAATCTTTTTTTTAACCTTTTAGATATTTATTCAGCATATTCAGTACTACTTCCCTGCCTATCTCGATGAGCAAATTTTGATTTATAACTGTCACTACAAACATATAAGACTATTTATGCAATACTGATCAATACATTTAATGGAATCACAATTTAAATTCTTAAATAGTGACTATTGCATGTAAGAATACATTAGCACAGAGCAGCCATAGAGAACTGTTAGTGTCACTTTACCAATCTGACATGACATTTTATGTTCTAAAATTTCTAAGAAGTTCTATGAGAAGAAGCATATCAGAAAATCAAGAGATTCAGAATGAGAAGTCTTTGAAAAGTCCTGTAGTCTTTGCTCTGTCGACAAAAGAATTTAAGTCACAGCTCAAAAAAGAGGTCTTGATCTTTTGCTTTTGAAATTCAGAGGAAGTATATACTTACCTAAGCATCATGACTCTATTATGTTTAATATATTTCTACTAAGATACTAGAGATCGAGTGAATGACGAATCTAAATCAAATTTTTGATCTCATTCATTCACGGTGAATTTTTTCACTAAATGGCAGTTTACAAACACAACTATACATTTAATAGAATTATGCACACTAGATATTTCATCTGGCTGTCACAGCTAATCGCAAAATTCAAGATACAGATGATCCACCCATGACTGACACAAAATTATGTGCACGTTTCATTCAACAACACTGTTCTAAAATTAGCTCAGATGAAATAAGCTTGCAAAAATATCTGAAATTCTCATTTCAGATTAGCAACATTTGTGAATTTAAAGAACCCGGCACATGTGTTCCTGAAACATTAGGACATGGCTGCCAAAAAAGTTAAAATAATCAGGGTGGGGTGCAAGAAGAGAAAATGCTTTGAAAGGGGGGTGGAAGGAGGGGCCAAAACTACCATGTTGTAATAAACGAACATCTTTAAATGAAATATCTTTGAGTTAGTAGCATGAGAGAAGAGCAAGCTCTACTGGGCAATGCCATTTTAATTAGTGTAACTGCTGCAGACATCTGGCAAATAGCTTAGACAAAGCAGAAATAGATTACAAATCAACAAATACTTATTGCTCCAGATTCAAGAAAAATTTCAATTGAAAAAATACAACACAACATTTTTATTTGAAATCATCACAGCTACGTCTTTATGTCTCCTTTCCTTTCCTTTCCTTTCCTTTCCTTTCCTTTCCTTTCCTTTC
>JAPSGF010000004.1:22859674-22890830 GCA_035772895.1 Perdix hodgsoniae | reverse complement strand
TTTCCTTTCCTTTCCTTTCCTTTCCTTTCCTTTCCTTTCCTTTCCTTCTTTAACATGTTTTAACTCTACAACCATTTAAAATTCCTAATTTTTCCTCCCATACAACTAATCATGTTGTAAATGTGCAGAAGTTAGTCTACAGTAGCTTGATGTTCTATGTCAGGATTTTAACAATTTACAGGACTTTAAGATTAGAAATTCATGAGCATGCAATTACACATCTGTTTTGAGAGCTTTATTGAAAAAAGCAGAGTGCCACATTGCTACCTGGAATGATGAAAGACTTTTATTTAATTTATGGTGCTAAAAGGGAAATAGACCCACAGAATCATATGCCATTTCAAGCAATTACTGTAATATAGTTGTAGAAATTCCATAAAGTATCTGGGGACTTATGCTTTCAAGTTTTCTTAAAACACATAGCTTACATGTGAGAGAGCTGCAATTACTGAAATATTCAAGTTCTGTGCTGTTTAATAACATATGAGTATACAAACTAAAAGGGCAAAATGAAAGCAAAAATACTGAGAGAAGAGGAAAAAGCAAAAACATGCTCAGAGGAAAGTAAGATTAATTGCTGAAATACCGGAGAAAAAAACTGAAGCAATCATTATGGTCTCAAATGAGTTTGATGCTGCAAAGCATTTCATATAAATAGGAATGTAAAATTTGTTCATGAAGTATTTGCATTGGTAAGGTATACAATTCTCTTCCACTCATTTCCTTTGTTCCATTTGTGTTTTCCTATTTCTTCCTCCAGCTCTTCCCTCCTTCTCACTCTGTTATTCTCATTCTTGTTTCATTCTCACTTCACTCCTTGTATTCTCCATCCTCAATCCACTCCCTCCAACCTGCTCCAGTATTTCTTATTAATCTCCACCCACAAATATGCTAAATATACTTCTTGCCCTAAAAAAAAAAAAAAAAAAAAAAAGAAATAGATTTTACACACTGTTATTTCCTAAAATGAAATTCAAAAGGTACAGAAAACTTCTGGTATGTGCCACTCCACATACTGCAGTTAAGCAAATGACACAGTTCCTGTTCAGTCTTTTGAACAACCCTCAAAAATTCAGAGCAGCCATGCAGTCCTCTCCCTTTCCTATAGCAGATGCTCGCTGTCTCCTTTTACACTTACACAAGCATACATGCTGCTTGTTTTCCTCTCATTAAGGCAAAAGCATTTTGTTTGTATCCTTTCAGCCAAGTGCAACTCACTTTTACTCTTCTTCCAGGTCTCCATTTCCTGCTTTCAAACTCACTTGAGTACTCTCTGATTTTGTGGTAGGGAGTTTACCTCTTGGTTCCTCCATTATCATGTTCTCCCATCCTTTTTCATGTACAGTACTTTCAAGAGCTTTCCTTACACACAAAGAATCTTATGGTACAAGGCAATTAGTAAATTTATTAGTGTTAGAAGACATGGTAAGGAATTTAAGCCATTCATCTGGAATCCAGGATTTCTGGCCTATACTGGTTTTAAAAGTTAGATGGAAAAATTACCAGCTAAACCATCTATGATTCTTGTACATTTCCTGAAGATACTTAACAAAATGTGTCTATCCTGAGTAATCGTTTATGCAGTGACAATGTTATAAAATTACTTTAATGCTGTGGCATAGAGTTTTGCATGACAAAATTAGAAAGCCAAATGCACGCATGCTGTATGCATAAGCTGTTTAACATTGCCAGAGAAGAAAAGGCTGTACTTCAAAGTATATTTTCTCAGATGCTTCTTGACTGGATAGTATACAGAAGGTGTCTGGGTTATTCTCCCTAATCATATGACAAACTATAACTAGATTTTACTTTTTCCTTTAAACATACGGCTATTTAAGACTTTCATACTTGTAAGGAATTTTATTTCTCATATATAAATAAGAAAAAAAACACCTAGATGGAGATGTTGGTGCCTACTATCCATATTATACTGCATATCAAGTGAAAGAAAGGGATACTCCATGTGGCTATCTGGTTGTGGTTTATCATAACTGAAAATCCATTTGCCAATGGAACTTGCTGATCTATTATTTTCAGTTTTTATAATTGTAAACTAGTAACAAAATATCACCTTAAATGAAAGTAAGTTTATTTACACCTATTGGAAAACATTTAGAAGAAGAGCAAATTCCACTTCTTCAAACATGTGATCATCAACCGATAAAAAAATATACTTTGACTTCACTATCACAATTAGTTTATGGATAAAAAGCGACCATGGCAGAACCCATTATAAAAAAAACAAAAAAACAAATAAAAACAACCCAATGATGGCAGATGTAGTACTCATGCTTCTAAAATAGCCCTGCCCCAAAGCAGCTGACTCATGGTAACATGCCTGCCCAGTGCCCTCCCCTCTGCAGGAAGCAGCTGCTTTGCCATGTACTCAGCAGCAGGCTAGCAGCAGTGTGGATAATGTCAGTGCTCTCTTCCCACGGATGGATGTGCCCAGGGAAGGCTGGAGGAGCTGGGTATGTGCAGAAGTGCTGAGAAACATAACAGGGTGGGATTTAGACAGTGGTGCCACTCTGGAGAGCTTGGATGTGTAACTGGAAGGGGAAAAGTGTTAAGAGGATAGTACTGAAAACTATGTACTGAGGTAGTAAGGAAAGGACTATGGTGAGAAACACATAATGTGAGGGCACATTATGCTGTCCTAAAAACAGATCAAGATGCTTTTGAGAAACTGCTTTAAGGATACAGATAAATATAGTTCGTTTACTGGGCAGCTGGTTCCATCTCTGTCAGGTAACGATTAAGCTCTATTTTAATAGAGCTGGGGACAAGTTCTTTTTTCCTGGCACAGTGATTCTTACCAGGAAGCTGTTCTGACTAATTGAAACCTTTTATTATGCAGCCCAGACATCTGCATGCACCCTTTGCCTTATTGCTGGTACTGTGCCTTTTAGCTTGAGCAATTATCTCTTTCTAGTCTTTAGCAGCAAATTCATCTACAGAAAATAATTACTCATTTCTCAGCTTTCACTCTGAGGACTAAAAAAACCATGCTCTTTCACTTTCTTCTTCATACTCTTCATACCATTCTAGTAGCTTTTCTTGTTACTATTTCAGAGTGTACATACGATTAGCTCAGCATACTTCTCTGGCTGCCCAGAATACTATGTTGATTTCCTGATCAGACCTCAACAATGACCTGTAAATTAGCTTTAGTTTTTTCTGATCTGTCCTGGAAATATTCTTTTCAAAGTGAACCTTAATGATTGGTATCTATCTATCACTTATAAATAGATATATGTGTGTGTATATATATATATATATATGCATTTTAACAACTATTTTGGATTAGTTGCTTAGACTGCCTAGGATTAATCTTTATGTATCTGCTATGGTGCTTTGCAGTCCACTAATGAGTTCTCTTCATGATTAAAAGAAATTGTTACTACTGGTCCCTCAGTGTACGACATTAAATTTTACTCTATTTCTTATCCAACAATCACCCTCCATCACACCACAATTCATCCTATGTGATACTCGAATCCTTCTTTTTATTGTCACACCTGATAACATTTCATCACTCACTTGGGGCTTAACAAATGCCTTAAGAGTAAACTGAGAAAATTCATTCCTAAGCTTGCTTCAAACCTATATTTCATTTTAAATGAACTCCTATATTTCATTTCTACAGGTTGCTATTTCTCTTTTATTTGTTCCAAATTTACCTTAGAATTCCAGTCTTGTCAAGTTCAATTAAAATAGTTCAGGTGAAGGGTATCTAAATGACTTCCTTTGCCTAAATAAGCCAAACCTCAAAAAGGTATCTGATGTGTTTGGCACAATCTACTTTGGGAAAGCCACATGATATATTATTTCACTGACCTTTTAATTCTTCTCTAAAAGATTCAAAGTTTTTTTTTGAAGCAGACAGACAGTACGTGCAGACAACAGGTGCCTAGTTAAATTTTAGAGCAAACTTCTTGGGCTTCCATCACTTGTTGACATTGTAAAACTTGACAGATCTCTTAAGAAAGTAGCTTCACTTCCTCTTTCCTTGCTCTCTCAAAATTTCCTTTGTATCACAGAAGGTCAGAAGTGTTTGAAAACTACAGTGGAACACTAATAAACATTCTGTCTAATCTGCTAGTCTCTGTGCCAAATAGGTTTCATTTTCATCAACTGTGCAATTTTCCTCTGGAAGATACATTTTGACAAACTGTATTTTTATAAGTACACTTAAGTAAAGGCATTTAAAGTTTTGTACAGAACTGTATCTTCTGTACTCAACTTTAAAGTACAATAATCCTCAAGATCTGCAAGGAAACTTCCTCAAATGGCACACATTTAGAGTCGAGGTCCAGAGTTTTTAATGGATCTTCTGATTAGCAACATACTAGTACTTGCATCTCCTAACAAATAATTTTGAGGTGATTGGTATACTAATCATGGTATACTTATCACCATTTGGGATTGATTAAACTTACTTTTAGTCTTGGAGAAATATGAAAGGGAATAGGAGGGAAGATGGGAAAGAAAAATATATTATTTCCCACCGAATATAAATATGAAATAGATGAGTCTGAACAGAAAATAACTGCTAAGGTGCTGAATATGCTGATTCTCTTCCTGTCAGAAGTCTGTCCTAATATTTTTAGTTTGTCTTAAGTTAAACACAATAGAAATAGTAATGCAAATACATTTTAGATCTTGAAAACTGTAGTCAAATATTAAAACTACAGATTAAGCTTTAATCTTGTTTAATCACAAGCATTACACAGATCTGAAGTTCTAAGCATAGTGTATTTAAGTCTTTTGTTCTACTAATATTTGATTAGATTAGAAATGGGTGCTTAAACACTGCACGGATCAGGGCACTGTAATTATCTAGATGAGAATTTTTCAACTGAGGTTCATTTTTGCCAAATGAAGTACTGTAATAAAATAATGCATGCCCTATAATGAGAATCTAACACCAAGATCATAAAAGGAAAAAGCCCTTTAATACTAAAAGTAAGTTAGACCAAGAAGATCACATCCTTTACTGATAAAAGTTAGTACTGAAAGATCATGCTCCTCTTTACTGAGACACTTAAAAAAATGCATTGGGATATTTCTAGGTCTGTTCTAGTGCAGCTGGAGCAAGAAGTATTTTTTAGCAGTCTGATCATTATTCCAGCATCTTAACCAATTGACCCGTTCACATGGTCTGCGATACCTGGTATGATGATCTCAGGGACATCCAGAATGTTGCCAAATGAAGCAGTTTTACGATGGCCTCGTTTAGGCTTGGAATAGGCTGAAAAAATACACACATACAATACACATGCAAAACACTAAAAAGGCAATAGCAAAATTATTATATTTGTCATATTGCATTTTTCATAAAATTTGTTAAACTGTAGTTCATGCAAAAATATTTCATGCAGAATAAACTGCATTGCCTTTCACTCATGCTTACACATAGTAAAGCAACTGTTAAAAAGCAAAAATGCAGAACTAGCCGTCAATACAACACTGTGTAATTAGTTTTAGTTAGCAACACAAAAGTCAAACACAGAAAGCAGCACAGCAACAAAGAAGGGAAAACCAAATGTAATTATCCAAACAGAGAATAAAATAAATCACCTGTATATTCAGAGTAAATTCTTGATTGCCTGAACTTATATAACACTTTCTCTTTAGTGCTCGGTACTAACTATTTTATGAACAAGATCAAAAGTTGGATACTTTTTTCTTTGAATCATCTCCTGTTAAAGCAAAGGTAATCTGTCTCTGAAAAGTGCTTACTATTACTACATTAGATAATCGTTCCTGCTTTCCATTATTTTGCCCTACTAGTGACAATGTTTCTTGTTTTAAAAAGTGGCTGTCACCACTAATGTCTTCATTCCTGAAGGATATTCAAGAAGCATTATATACTTTGCAATAAAAACTTTTTAATTTTTTTTTATTTTGCCACTTGTGTAGTTACCCATTTAGAGAAAAAAAATAGTTCCCATTTTGAGAAAAGCCCAAATACAGCTCCCAAAGATAGAACACTGCAGCAAATTTATCTCAAACAATGTGAAATGGTGGCGTGTATTACGCAGTTTACACTTAACGCTTAAATCTAGCAATAGGCGAAACAAGAATATTAAATATTCTTGACTTTATTATGCTTAACAGCCTGATTCTCATCCAGCCACAATTCTATTTCAGTTTACAGCATATTATTTCTGTCACAAAGTTAACAGCATTAAAAAAAGAAGCAAAAACAACACAGTGTTGTTTCAACTCTTATTGAAAAAGGGATGGCCAGATAGGTTTGACCTGATTTCTAGTTGTCTGTTACTGCCTGAAATAACTAAAAAAACCCAACAACAATCAAACAAAAAGAAACCAACAACCCACACACATAAATAACCAAACCAAACCAAAACACAAAACTCCAGAATATTCAACATATTCTTTTGTGTCAAGAAAAAGAAACCCTCCAGTCATAACAACAACAAAAAAATCCTTACAATATTCTGAAATAATAATTACTATTCAAAACATAGTACTTATGGAAGACAAACCAGGAAAATTAAAAACTCACACAAAGGAAGGCCACAGTTATCTCCACACATTATCTCCACTGATGTCAAAACCTGACATTGACTTTAGAGGGTCAGTGAGTCCTGACGTTTAAAGTAAATATAAGTTATTATGATCAGGTAAGTACATAGTTGCCTTCCATGTTAGGAGACCTTTAGAAATATTCAGGGTGAAGTGCTACACAATGAATCAGTCAAAGATTGACAATACAAAAGACAAAATTTTGGAGTAAGGCTTTAAGATAAGTACATAAAAGAAAAAGCGTTTAGGGCAAGATAATATTATCCTGTGAATATCTTCAGTATTTAGCAAAACAAGATCGTAAAATAATCATCATACAACAAAGAACAAAAATAAAGTAGCCATGGTTGAAAAGAGTCAGAATGTGATGCTTATTTCCTTATTTCTTACCGTTTCTTGGATTACCCTAATTATCAGATTTGTGGAAAAATATATCAGCTAAATAACCCTGAACAAACCAAAGTCTTTTTGTTTGCTAATTAAATCTATAGTTATATAACATTAAAAAAAGTTTCAAATGTCAAACTTAATAACTGAGGTTTGCAAAGATCAACAAACAATATATTTGATGAAGAAAAGAGACAAGAAAGTGTTTGCCAAGTATAAACATTTTTATTAAATTGATCTTATGGGAAGACTGAAGGTTGTTTTCACCATAAAATTGTGTATTTATGCTTACGCATAACTTCCAATTCACTCATGGTCTCAGTATTTAAACACAACAGTTTATGGCTATCTGAAGCAAAGCACCTGAAGCTAGTTTACTTTTTAAACAAAAGATACTATGCTGTGTTCATCTGAAGAATAAAATATGCTTATGTTTCTGAAATATGACAAAATTGATTTTAAAACTTATTTGGGAACATGCTGACTGTTAAAACCAACTATCCACTTCTACATATTAGAAGAATAACTGCAAAAAAAAAAAGCTATTTTAGAGATAATTAAGATAAGTGCAAAGATAAAGCTTGTCATTTGGAATAGGACTGATATTTATAAGTCTCAGCATGATTTTAGAAAGGTGAAAGTCTAATTGAACAAAAGTAGTCTCTCTGTCACCTTAAAAGTACCTAATTAAAGTACCTGCCCTTGCAGCTGAATGTATGATATTCCACCTCAGCTAATAAAGGATGAGAAAGATTACATGAAAAGTTAAAATATTTTGACATGGCTAATTTTATTTATTTATTATTCGTAAGACTTAATTTTTTCTCTCTTCTCTTATTTATTTTTTTTAAATGATCTTCCTCCCTACTGGTTCCTTACTCTACCACACAAACATAATTTTACCTGTGGTAGAAGGTATTCTTGCTTCCATTTCGGACATGTCAGCACTCATCCTTTTGGCTTCTCCTGAAACAAGGGCTGACTGAGGTCGCCCACGAACATCTGACAAGCTCTCCACACTGCTCCCACGAGATGGTGGTAAACTCAAACGGCCAGGATCACCCTGTTTCAATGGTTAGAATTTTAAGAAGAAGGGAATCAGATCTGCAGAAACTTTCCTATAATATACTCAGTATATGGAATAAAATATATTTCTACAGCAGATTTAAAAATCAGGCAAATTTTTAAAATGGTAAAAATTTTAACTATTACTGGCACTTAAGAGCCAAACATCTTGTAACCTGCAAAGAATTAAATATGCTCTAATTTAAATTGAGTAGAATTAGGTCAATATTGTCAGACAAGAATTGTATTTTTCCATCCCACTTGAAATAAAATAGTGTTTTCAAAAGTCACATAAATGTATAATCCTTTCGTGTTATACTTAAGTTGTAGCTCTACATTAAGGTAATGATATTTGAATTCAATTTTTTAAAACCTCCTGAATCCCCGTAAGTCAAATGAACTCTTTTTTGATTTCATTGAAGGTACCTCTTGATAGCCTTCCAGTTTATCTTTTGGAATCATTCAGTGTTTTTCCATCCACTTTCATGCTCCTTTCTTATAAGTGAATCCGATTTTGTTCTATTTTTTAAAGGAAAGACACTAATGTTTCTAGTAGTTGCAGACACGCTTTTGTCCATTTCATCCTTTTCATTATTATGATTCAAAATTACAGACATTCACTTACCGGCTGCTTGGCTGTATTTTTCATTTGCTGTGCCAATTTTGATTCTAAACGTTTAATTGTGTCATTTGTAGAAGCTCCTTGGAAGTCATTCGGTTCCATGTTTGCATCGCTTTTGTTACTTGTATTTGTAGAAGTGATGTCCATAAATGAACCTGGAAATTCAAAGGAAGAACAAATTTCCATTAAAAATCCTATCGTGTATTTCTTCTCCTTCTCATAAGCTTTACTTTGCTTTAAGGTAACTTTTAATGAAAGGAAAGCTGCCAAACTGCACAGATCCCTAATTATAAAATGTCGTGAGGAGTGGGTGGAAGACAGAATATATGAATAACAGACAGAATATACGACTAACTACTACTATGTTGAATTTGAAGTCATTCTTTAGTTTGCTCTGAAATTGTTGGAGTAGTTGGTAAATTAACAATACAATCAGCAATATAATTCACGATTAATGATAAGGTCAATCGTTTATTACAGAGGAGAACAAATACCTGAAAAAATAGAAATCAGTATGTATTCATAGTTGAAAGTTATAAATCTTATCTTATAATCATGTGCTGAGAAGTGGAGAACACCTAGTAAAGCTAGTAAAAATCTAATTTGCAGGTCATTAAGCGGCAAAGTAGTGAAAGAAACTTCATTCAAAATAAAATAAATTTGGAGGTAGAAAAAAAATAAATCATATAGCAGATGGTGAAGACAATTTCTACTGAAGTGGGAAAATTTGTCGATAAAAGAGGACAGAACAATTTTTATTTTCTATTAGTAAAATTGTTTCAGTGGGGGAAGCGGTACCTGAAAGCCTAGCCTACATTTTGTTCTACTCCCCTTTCTAGTGTTTTCCCTGCGCTTCATTTAAATTATTGTACTTACTGCAGTTTAACATACAACTACTGCAAGTTTAAACTGTGGAGATGTATATGCCCATTTTTCATTAAAGACATAATTCAGCAAAACTATTTGTCTAGGAACAAAAAACATGTTGTGGTATGAGGTCTTAACAAAAATGGATTCCTGCCAATACGTAAGTTTTTGAAAGGTTATCTTTTCGAATTTGAGTTCAAAACAAACATGAAACTGTATTTTATAACCCTTCTGTATCACTTCATGTTTCCATTGTATTCTCTTATTTATACAAGAGTACCTGTACTAGTGGCAGAGTTGCTTTGCCCTTCATCTGAATACTGGCAAGGATACTGCAGAGGTTCATCAGCTCCTGGAAAGTACTGTGATAAAAAGCACTGTTTTAATAGTAATAAAAAGTAATTGCTTTAAAGTAGTATGAATAATACTTTATAAAATAATTCATAAATATAATAAATTCTATATCATACATAAGACTTTATTTAGAAAAAGAAGTCAGATTATTTTAAATACATTAAAATATGATTCCTTTTATTAATTTCTCCATGTTTGTTATAAATGAAATACTCTATTCCTCCCCAAAAGAAATTATTCTCCTTCTTTAAAGCAATAACTTTATATATATATATATTTTTTTTTCAAATAAAAAGAGGAGAGAGGAAAACATTAGTCTGTCTTTCAAGTGTGATAAAAGGCATACCTACTGTAATTCAATTTCTCAACTGAATAATTTAAGAAGAGATTAAAATACTAAAATAAATTTAATACCCGCATCAAGTGTGTCATTATCTTAACAATTTCCTCCATGGAAGGTCGTTGTGAGGGATCCTTGGACCAACAGCGGGTCATTAAACTCTCAATCGGTTTAGGTAAGTTTTTGATCAGTGGCGGTCGAGTACCTAAAATTGAAATTAGAAGAAAATTTAAGCAAACTTTAAGAAGACTGACAGTGGCTGATCTCTTTCTGATATTTTGCTAAACAAGCACAGGAAAACATATAGTCTGAAGGAGCTGGCCCATATTTCATTTTCTCTTTTAAGCAAACAACTGACAATGTTCCTTTACACTACAAATGAGTTACAGGTACATTAAAAAACAAATAAAAATAGAAGAAATAAAATGATTTTTTTCCTTCAGAAGTTATTTGCATAAATTCAGTGACTGACAAAATACAATGTATCACAATGGTACTTAAAATGGCTAATGATTATGTTATAGCTTTCTGAAGAACAAAGCCCTATGCTGGGAAGTGCCAGAAGCCTTTGATAACTACTGTTGAACTTGCACACAAAAAAGTATTTTTGAAGTTGCTTTTGTTCTTCCTGAAAAATTACTAAGTACTAAAAGCATCAATTCTGGATGATATTTTCATGAACTCTAGGTATTTTCAATTATGTACTTTATTTCAACTGTAGTATAGACTATACAGTTGATTTTTTTCCATCTTCTACTCCTTTTATTATTTTAACAACAAATACAGTTAGTAGACATCCAGTTGTGCTTAACACATGAGAAGTAGAGACGTTTTGCAAAGAACATAGTGAGTACTTAAAAATGTATTAGCTGTAACGAGTAATACATAAAGACAGTTTAGAGAAGTCAACCAAACAAACGTTTAAAAAAGTGGACATTTTCTTCCCCTATGAGCTTTTTCTGCAACTTAGCAAGGCCTTCTGACTTACTACATTTACATTTATAGCTATTGTTTATATTAAGAATCACATCAGTCCTGACTCAATGACTTGCGCCCTTTAAAAACTGAAACAGAGAACTTCCCTCTTCACTCAAAAATGCTGATTGCAAACATCTTTCCTTGTGTATCACTGTAACACTCATCCATCCTACTGATGCCTGCCACCTTTACGTACTTGATCAAACAAGATTCCGATTCTCACCTTGAGCTTCTATCATTCAGTACTGAAACTATGATTCCCACGCACAGTGCCAGCCATCATCGCTTGCTTGTTAATTAAATCATCCAAAAAAGCTCATTCTTTCTTTTGTGGTGCTTTTCACAAACGGTAGAAACTTTTTGCAGACATTCAGTGAACTATATCACTTTCATTACTGCCTCCTTCTCACAACTCTGATTTGTCAGAGTAACTGAAAGTACTCTGTTAAAGCAGTTATACTACTAGAATTAAGATACTACAGTCTATATACTGCATATACTGATACTGTACCACTGCTTCATCTGTCTTAATCCAATCATTTATCTTGTTCATTATCCTAAAGTGCTTGGGACATGGCTCTCTTCTGTATAGTATCTATCACAGTAAAGTCCTGCTCCATGACTGCAGGACCCTACACAAAACAATTTAAACAGCAGAATAAAAAAAATTCAACAGATGAAAATCAAAGTAACATTTCTAATGCCCTATGGTCCCGCAGAGTTTGACAGTTTTTACATTTTAAAATATAGGTTAAATTACTTGAACTTGCACATTCATAGTGTAAATGCCAATTTTTTTAAAAGATAAAGGGGCTATTGTTTTTTTTTTTAAGTGCAAGACTCAGACGACTGTCAAATCTTTTAAAATGGGAAGCTGTAATAAATGTACAGCTTTTCTCTCTTGTTTATTTATACAGTGGTTATATGCAGCAGGAAATGCAAACAATGTAGCAGTCAAATAAAACAAAAACCACACTAACATAGAAGTGTTAGTGTCTTATTATTTATCCTTTATGACAGAAGTCCTTATTAAATGAACTACAGAACTGAAAAACTAATAATTTAAAAAGGCATGCTTCAGAATGTTTAGCAAATTTATAGGTGAAATATACAACTTAAAACGCAGTTAAACATTTTCAACTCACCATTGTGAACTGCCCACATTATGCGGAAAGCTGGACCACCAATCTCATCAAAAGGTTTCCTACGGGTGATTACCTCCCAGAGAATAATACCCCAACTGAAAACATCACATTTTTCACTGTAATTGCTACCTGGAAGAAATCAGAAATATACTGTTTCTTTTCTATGTAACTTTTTTATAACTCATTTTTAATAGGTACAGTTCCATGTGAAAAATAGCTCTATACACTTCCTTTCACCTCAGATTTGTTTTCTTAAGAAAATAAGGTTTTCTAAAGCTGTTTGATTCAAGCTAACTTAAGTCTGAAATCATTTGGCAGTATGATCATTAAGAATGCCTCTCTCTGGAAATCAGTCAGCTTCACTTGGAGTCATCCTGGAATGATAAACGAAGTCAGTTTGATATCAAATATCAAATAATATCAAATGAAATTTATTACATTTCAAAGATCTTTTGAATTCAGAACTTAACCTTGCTTCATCTAAATATTCTTGTTGAGCTCACTTCTTCAATATTAATCACAATATGTTAGCCATTCTATCATATCTCTTGCTCTCAATTAATTAGAGGTCTTTAGCAGAATCATAAATATAAAACATCACCATCTAATTTCTACTCTGTCTTTCTTATTGTTTTTGTCATGCCATTACTTAAATCAAGTTCTCTAATCACAGGTTAAACATTTCTAAGTCTAAGTTACAGGTACTGAAGATACACAGGTGATATATAATAACATTCAGAGACTACAAGAGGAAGACTGCATGTTCTGTTGCCCTAACTCATGCAAGTACTGAAAGAAATGTGAATGGTTAATAACACGATAATGATAGCATAATTATAAATAACAGAGATTTTTTAAATTAATATGTAATAAGAAACTGTTATTGAAACAAGTCATTTCATAAGTAGGAATTAATGAAGCCTGGTTTCATGTCAATATTCATCTTGTAACACCCAGTTGCAACCAGCTCCACGTTTCTTATAAGCCATCCTCCTCTGGCCCCCAGTTCCTCTGACAAACTGCAAAGTAAGTAGCATACCCTAAGACCAGTTCTTGCAGATTGGAAAGTCTGAAAGTCAAACTGAATAAACAGGATGCAGCTATGTACTGGAATCCTTTCTAAGCAAGGGCACTCATTTGAACTTCTCACATCTATTGATTTTACAAAGCTCATAAGAACTTGGTATCTCTGAAACCCTTTATACTCGTATCAAAGTAACTGAATGCAGCTAATGGATTAAAAAAATTCTGAAGGTGAATAACAAAGTCAACTTTCCCTTCAAAAGGTAGCTGTTAATGATGGATAAGGGAAGTAAAACAATCTTTCAATCTATCCAGCTACAACATTTCTAGCTACACATTCACCCCATCTTAGGCATTCCACTTTGAAGTGATTCCTCCCAACAATGGCAAGACAGGAGCCCAGCTAGAGCTTTAATGCTGCTGTGTGGAGCAAAGCACTAAAGAATTGCATCCCTCTCCCTTTTGTCAAAATTCCTGCATGGAAAGAAGAAAGTGACAACCTTAAGGCCTTTTGTCTCTGCCAGATCTGAAGATCTGATGAAGTGACTTTTTGGTGGACAAAGCTGTCTAAAAATGATACTTGGTACCAACGGAGGAGTGAAGACTCTATGGTACACAGTGGCAGACAGACAGCTCGTGATGGGAAACTAATGTTATACTCCTGTTTGAGCAAGGAAATTCTAGGTTGAAGCTGAAAACTAATTCTGAGAAGTGATAGTTCAAAGCCAGTATCTAACATAAGGAGGATATCCTATTGTTTCATTACTTAACAGACCTAGGTAGGATAGCAGATGTATCACTTTCCAATATCCAATTATCTCAAAGATTTTTAAAAATAATTTTGACACAGGGAGCTCAGAGCTTATAGTGCTTTCTTCTCTTTCACTTTATTCTATCTAAATGATATTTTTTTCATTTAGACTGTATGATCTGTTACAAGGGTCTAAATGCCATAATACTTAAAACTCAGAGAAAGTCATAATACTAGGAAAATTACATCAATAATCACTTTTTAATTATGCCACCTATAAGAGATAGTTCTTAAGCCTTTTTAGTTCTCAACTGAAACTTAGTTCTAAAACAGTACCAAAATAATATTTTTGCTTATCCCACTGTTAATTTTTTAGATGTAGTAGTAGATGCAAAAAAAGTTTAACAATTTTGACATAATTTCAATACTCTTTTAATACATTAATACTTTAATGACTGTCCCAAGAGTAATTTGATATGCTGCATCACAGAATTTATTGGAACCCTTGATCTTTCCTTTATACTGATTCTTGCATAACAGGCTTGTGGCATCATCATTAAAAGCTTTCAGAAAAAGGTACATAAAGCCAACTGCAAAGTGAAAGCTTTTGCTGCCATCTAACAATAGATTTGCAATACAATATTTCTTTGTTCTGCACTGCTGAATTTATGTAGCAGAGAAATTACAGTTTTTTGCTTAAATCCCCACTACAGTGCTCTAATTTAAAAATCAGTTCTTATTTTTTTTACCCAAAACCAAAAATTTTGCTTTAACACTGATAGTGCAATAGATTACTTCCAAAGGAAAAGGACATCTCTAATTTTACACAATTTCATTTAATAGTAAAGAAAACTTAAGAAAGGAAGCACTCCTAGCTAAAGTTAAAGAAACAAAGCAGGTGCTCCAATATGAAGCGACACAATGGAAAAAGGCTTAGGCACCAGAGAAAAACAGAATCATCCTTAGGTGATTCTCCAAAGTAACAAGCAGAAGAATGTGGTACCTTCAAAATAAAAGCTCCAAAGTTGGTGCCAAGGAGGAAACCCCTCCCAGGAATATTAACTATGGACACTGCAAAACAGAATTCCTGCTTTCCAAAGCAGGAAGATAATGCCTCCAGATCCCTCTACTAATCACAATCAATGCTAAAATGTGTTTAATTTGCAACCTAATGACAACTGCATTATTTCTCTAGTAATAATAAAACAATTATACCTATCTAATTATCAACTGCCATCAGCCTTTTCCAGCTCTGCTCAGAGAAATATCTTGTTTTCTTACTTAACTAAGTTAACTGTTAATAACAAGTTTCTCAGAGTGCAGGGAAGAGGAAGTACATCAAACCTCTAGAGATGAAGAAAACTAAGAAAGAGATGCAAAGAAAACCAGACAAAAGTGAAATTACAAGAAAGTGGAGGTTTCAAAATGAAGGCAATTATGTTCAATTTAGTGACACTAACATGCAAATTCTAAAGATAAAAGCTGATCAGAATTGGGACTGAAAGTAATAACAGTATATTTAAATGTCAGGAGAATTTGAAATTACTTAAGAATCTCAGAAATAGCAAAATACTTGTGAAATAGCCCTCTATTACTTAGTTTTACTTGGTTTTAAATAAGAAACAACAGCTATCTAAACGTATCCCTTATGTAAACCTCGGAAATGACACAAAGGTCCCACATTTTCCAGTAATTAATGGTATAACACTAACATGATGCAGTTTGTTTGGTGCTGCTCTTTGAAACTTGCACAATTATTTGGTAATATACAAACATACAGGTTTTAAAATAAAAGTTGGGATTCTGCCAAGACATTTTCAATTGCTATCTCAAATTTTAATATGATGATTGTAGAAGTATAATTAAATGGTGTTTTTATTTCCTATACAAATACACTCAAAGTTCCATCCCTAAAAAGAATGTATAATAACGACACCATAAATTATTGTTACCTTCAAAAACTTCAGGTGCCATCCAAGCAGCACTTCCCTTATTGTTGGTCATGTGTGTTTGAATATCACAGGCTGTACCAAAATCACAGATTTTTAGAACTGTCCCCCCAGCTACCAAGAGCAAACTGTCAAGGAAACAAAATAAATAAAAAAATTCAAAACTGTAGGATGAAATAGCCTGGTGATAAAACAAGGAATCTTTTTATCCCAACAATTATTCTAATATAAATGAGTATCTGGGGCTCTGTTTCTTGATGCTTTAGTTTTGTAATGTGAGAAATAAGAAAGATCAATTGTGTCTAATCTGAGCATACAAAGTAGTTTTTAAATCAAACATATTCTATTATTTATTCATACTTCTACGTCATACATATTTCTTCCATGCTAGATTTAAATATTCTCAGGCATAGCAATCCAGCATATATTGATAAAATTTAGTCTTTCAGATGTGAAAGAATGAAAAACAAGTGCTGTAAAAATTTTTGCCAAAAGAATGATGATTAAGACTCCCATTAATGTCAATCAGTGTAGTTATTTAAATCTTAATCAAAACTGTGGATACAAGAAAGAAATCAAGATTCAAAGTGTGACTTCACACTGTAATTTTAACTGGTAGAAGTGCTGCTCCCCGCCAAAAGTGGGTGATCCTGCAGATCTCTGTTTTCATCAAACCTATGGAACCAGATCTGAAACCTAGCATGGTTTTCATTTAAAATACAGTACACCCAATAAATGTATTGTCGATTAAAGGTATTTGTGTCAAATACAATGAAATTATTAAAAATGATCTTCAATTCAAAGTGTAAGAAAAAATGAAATATGTGCAATAAACCTACTTTGGTGGTTTCAGGTCTCTGTGAATTAGGGCCTTTGGTTTCATACTGTGAAGATATGCCACTCCTTGGGAACACTGTAAACACCAACTCATTGCGTGCGCAGCAGTATAATGAGGCAGAGGTTCAGCACCGTGCAGCACTACAAAACAAAGGCACAAACTAAAAAGAACTTTATTGTATATTACAACAGATATAATGGAGTTAACAACATACCAGTCAGAAAGCTGTACAGCACCTACGTGCTTATCACTGCAACTTAAAATATCCTTTTGGAAATTGTTAAATTAATGGAAATGTCAAAATGATATCTAAGTTTTAGTATGTTTTTCCTAATACTTTTATTAGAATTCTGCCAACCAATGATAAACAATATGAAAGAAGTTAATTTTCTCAGGAAAAGTCTGTGTTAAACAACTATAATGGGAATTTACATATAAGTGAGAGTTTTTTCAGATGAAGTTTTCCACAGGAAAATCTTAAAATAACTTTTACAAATATTACCAAACTGATATCAATAAACAAACTAATAGGCTTAAAAGTAATTTTTAGAATGACACATATTTTTCTCTTCAAAATTCATTTAAGACATATATATGAAGTGATATTATATTTAAGATATTTTCCCTAGCACCGGCACTTCAGCTCCAGGAAGACATATTAAAATGATACTCACCATTGTATAAAGAACCTCCTTCAGCATACTCCATAACAAGACACACCTTTGAGGAGAGGGGACAAAAAATACGGATGTTTTAAATGGAGGGACAGAAAACAGATTTTGTAAACCAAAAGTTCTTTGAGAGGATCTGCGGTGTTCCACACCTAAGGTAATAGAACATTTAATTATGAGGTACAGTCAGGCTTAATATAAATACAATTTAGCTTAATAGGCAATTTGCACTGTAAGTTAGGAAATAAGGGAATGCACTTTCTCCCTTTCCTTGGTCACCCTGAAAATCAAACAGTGTCTTCATACTGCAATTAATGTGCCTTTACTATTTCCTCAGAATGGCTTTCAATAGTTTTAAATAGTGTCAAAAGAATGTAATTAGTTCCAAGAAAAAAAGTGATTCAGTGTTATTTTAGCCAATTGTAAATTCCTCATTAGATTTAGTTAAGGATGTATTTTTCCTGTGGCTGTACTTTCTCTTCTGCTTTCAGAGACTTTTGCAGCTGTGGAAGACAGCAAATCCTGAAAAGTGCATATACGAGAACAGGATCTGATTTCCAAGCTATGATTAATGTATTGCTAATATATATAATTTCTGCTTGCTGATTTGCAATTAATGGGACTATACATCTGAATGACACTGCATATGTAATACGCTGGATGCCATTTTGACAAATTGAAATATAAACAGTGTTTAAAAATGTTTTTGGGAGGATTATCTTGAAAAAATTTATTTCTCCTAAAGGAGGAAAGAAAGCAACAACAGAAAACATATCTGAAAATACCAACTAACCTATACGCCTCTATCTGTATCTGCAACAATAAACCTTACTGTGGCTTAACTATACTGAATTTATTGAATGCACGCTTTCTTGTATATAGATTACACATTTGCATGGTGATGCTTCCATATGGTTAGCTAGTTACCTTTTGTTACACTGACAAAGCTATAACTTACTGGGTTTAGACAGGCTCCATATAACTTGACAATATTGGGATGGTTTACTCGTGACAGCTGACGAAGCTGCAATACAAATCACACTTAATTTCAAACCATGAGAAAAAAAATGCTAACATTTGATTTTCACATGTAATTCACACACAGCAACAGCAACTAAAGTTTTATGTGTCTGCCTAAGCCTCAATAGTTATTTGAGAAATTACAAGACTAACATCATTTTTTACATTTTAATTTATATAATTAGAATTGTGTCTAATTTTAACTGAATTTAAAGGAATTTTTCAAGAAATGAAATGTAAAGTTTTTTTTATTTTCTGGCGTAGTAAGAACATTAAAATCATAAGCAATGTGTAACTTTGGCTTTTTAAAGGTTTTACAGTCTTGTGTCCTTCCTTCAAGTCAGACTGCCTAACCTCATTAGTAACCTGAATCATAACTGCTTTATAAACAATAAAGAAAGCTACTCCTCTATGAAAAAAAAAAAAAAAAAGCCGCAAGCCTATAAAACATACTACTGGGTTTCATATTAATGTGACGCAGTTCCAAGAGCCTACTGCTGCTTGTTCTGATAGTATTTAGACATGTGCCTGCTACAGAGAGGAGACTATTTTGCACTGAATTTTTCTTCACCTTTAGACAGGAGGAAAGACAAAAGGAATTTTTTCTCTTTTCCACAGACTTCTGAAGCAGCTTATGCTTTTTGATATTTGGTCTAGGGATCTAATGGTATTTTTTCTGTGTACTTTGGAAGTTCTAATAAAACTGGAATATTACATCTGATGCTTGCACTGCGTAGACCTTCTTGAATCCCACTAATTATTAAAAATTTCTGGGATTCTCTGATCTCCTTCTCACACAAAAATGCTAAGAGACTCATCTGATGCACTCAGTACTAAATTAGATTCAGATTAGAAACACTGAAAAGTTGTAATGAGCAGCATTTTTACATAGAGAGACCTGTAACAAATATGCTTCCTTTAGTCCTTCAATATGTTACATTTGTAGTTCAGTGTCTGAGAGATCTATTTTAATAAAGTTGTCCTTCTTGAAAATTGTAGATTCTTACTAAGCAACATGACACAATACACCTCATTTAAAATACCTAGCACTCAATTCTAGAAAATATTATACATCTTGGGAAGTATATCAGTATATCTGAACTACTCAAAATCTTTCTAAGGAAATAGTCATTGAATGGACAAGTGATTTGTCCTTGAGTGGTTCACACGCATTAACAAATCTACACACAAAAAAGACAGCATGATTCAAGCTGCTGAATGAAGATTCTAGCTCAAACACCTGGAAGTATTAATCAGCTCCAGGATGATAATGGATATTTCAGCTGTCACTTGATTTCACACTGGGACAGAATCCAAAAAGTGGTGTTTCCCCTGCCTCTTTTTTCCTCTTTCTTCCCAGTTAATATGGGAGTGAGTTAAAGAAGGTGCAGTGCACTCTAACTGTCCTAATCAGCACTGTACTGGATACCATAGGCCACATGTACTTTGTAAAACACACATAGCTTTTAATACTCAAATTTAACACAAAAAGAAAACAAGCTCTGCCAAAATCTGTGATTGCCAAGAAACTTACTGTACCTCTACAATGAAGGCTTTTCTTTCAGATTCACTTTCTATTTGTTTAATGGCTACATCCTTAGCTCGCCATTTTGCCTTGCAGACCACACCAAAGGCTCCTCTTCCAACAACCTAGAGCAAGATGATATGAAACACTTCAGTTAAAACTTGATATGGTTTAATTTTCTGCTTAGAATTTCACAAATAGAATAGAAATTTAACTTATTTATCTTCTCTATTATGCTATGTTAGCTATTAATAGAGGAATTCAAACCTCTGAAATTAAAATGCATATGCAAAAAAAAAACAAATCCAGAACTACCCTGAAGTCTGGATGGGATGTTCAGTATGATCACAATTATTGTTCCACTTTCTTGCAGGTGCCTCAATAATATGAAAAAAGTAAAATTTTGCTGTGAGTCTTGCAGGTAAGCATAGTGTCTGTATAATATGCTTTATCCATTGTTTTTCATGTCTATTGGAATCACTTTTCCTAAAGGTAATACAGAGCCAGACAGGAACTATAATCTCCAATGCAATTTCACAGAAGTTGCAGTAGCCACTTCACCATACTGTATTACCTAAGAAGCCTTTCAAAATAGAAAATATTTGAGAAGAAGCTCATTATTTAGAGCAGTTTTTACAAACTCAGCATGAGAACGAAAGCAGAGAAATGTCCCTTCTCTGTGAGGTTTACTGTCAGTTATGGGTGAGTTATAAAAAACTGTAAACTGAAATTTCGCTTCTTTTACTGCACTTTTTCAGGGGGCAAACAGCAATACACAGGAACAAAAACAAAACATGCATATGCAATTTAAAACTGAAACAAGACCATCACCAACAGCGACTCTAGCTTCTACAAGAAAGCACAGAAAAGTAGGTGTTTTTTTTATATATATATATAGAGAGAGAGAGAGAAAGAGAGAAAGAAAGAGGAGAAAATGAAGGTACAAAAAGGCATAAAAGAAGGTAAGGGATAGGAACTCCTTAAAAAAGAGTGTGAGGTGAAGCAGGTGTGAAGGATGGGGAAAGAGGAAAGGTACAAGGGGGTATCAGATTTAGTAGTTAGCCATAGCAGCCTTCCTGTCTTGTTGGTTTTAATGGCATGCTATGCTTGTCCTATTAGTTGATTTTAAGTAATTCTATATGTATCTTCATTATACAATAAAGCAGACGCTTATAATGCAATGAATGCTTTTTTTTTTGGGGGGGGGGGGGGGAGGGGGGGGGGGGGTAAAGGAGAAGTGTAGGCAGAGAAAATAGCAAGGGTGGAGTGGAAGCATTTAGAAATGTGATTATAATAACAGTGTATTATGGCAGAGTTTAATTTTACTGAAATGGGTAACGCACACCCACATGAATATTATTTTAGTTTGAAAAACAGACTTTCCAAAATTACATTTACTCTTCACTAAACTCATGTTTATTTATAACTTTATAAAAAAAAAATTAAAAGATGCTTTGGAAGAAAAAGAATATTCAAAATCTTAAAATAGAACAAAATGCAAAAAAGAGATGACAATTAAAAGACAAAATGTTTAAAACAGAAAATCTGATACTGCACCCACATTATAAACAATACAGTGATTCTTACAGGATTGTTAGTGAAGTCACTCAACAGTCACTTAACAGAATAGCTTCTTACAAGCAAAACGTAATTTGGAGGAGTTCAGTGAGTAACTGCACATTCCAAATGCTTAAACAATGCAAGGCACCTGCTGACTGAAAGCTCATTCTTTGAGGCAGTAGCATTCTATGGTTTCACCTCAAAATATTGAGATACCCCACCTGTACAGTAGTAGCTTAGAATGCAAAGTAGATGTGAAAGTAGAACAGTGGCCAGGAATGTACAAGTGCCAGACTGAACCTGCCAAGGCCCCGTGTCACAGTGGCCTGTGACTAACAGGCATGAAAACTATGCTCTGGTGAAGTTCAGCCTACTAGATTTCATAACAAATACATAGTGAAGCTGATTTCTCCTGAGAACAGGGGAACAGAGGCAGGGATAGCCATAGCTGCAGGTAGATAGTTCAAGACCTGCTACGATTCCATGCTCAGCATCACAGAACCTACAATCAAAGGCCCAACCAGAAGAGAAAAGCAAAACAACCAAAATTTTCATGTTAAGAAAAGGAGAAGTATGTGAGATCTTTTTGAAAGGTCATTTATAGATATGAAAGACAGCTGCCCAGGAATGGTGATCAATGGCATTTTACTTTTCTGGTTTCCTTAATATGCCCAAATATATTTTCTCTTCTACATCATAGCAAACACACCTAGCCTTATCATCTTCACCCACCATAGGCTGAATCTACCAGATGAGAACTACAGCATGTCCACCATCTACTGCATTCTGCCCCTCAAAAAAGGGACACACTGACTATAATGTCTTTCTCCAGCTACAATATATAAGACCAAGATTCTCCTAGTGAAACAACAAACACCATTTTCTTGCAGCCCACAAGAGAGTTTGAAAACCTGGAGCTAAACGAATGATCATTTACTGCAGAAAAGTAAATAGGAAACAGTGAGTCATCTTAAGACCTCAAGACCCTAAGTCTATTTTGATACCTCCTCTTCTCACTTAGACCATATTTGAATAAAAAAAACCCATGTTATTGACCTTGGTAGCTCCCCACCTTCTTCCAGTAACACAAGTGAGCTGTCCTTCACAACGTACATCCCTCCACATCCCCCACAACCAGATGGACAGCTAGTGAAAACTCTCAATCTGTTGGTGAACTGTAAGTTTGAACTTCATAAAAGTGCTGATTTACTCAACATGTTGCCACTAAGATCACCTACTGAGCAAGCACACCTAACAGCCTGCTTACAGCACACCAGTTCTAAGGAAATGCAGTTAAACAGAGCAGGATGTCACAGAGCAACTCGTGCATGAACTGCACTGGCACCAGCAACTCAGTTTCAACTCCGCTGTTGTACTACAACTAAAAGAAACTTAAACTGAGGGAATAACTGAGAACTTTGTCCTCTGCTTAGGGAAAGAGAGCTGTGTA
Organism: Perdix hodgsoniae; assembly: GCA_035772895.1. Classification (NCBI taxonomy): domain Eukaryota; kingdom Metazoa; phylum Chordata; class Aves; order Galliformes; family Phasianidae; genus Perdix; species Perdix hodgsoniae. Next base: position 22,867,733 of record JAPSGF010000004.1, on the reverse strand, counting down.
CATAATGATTTATCCTAGCTGGAGACAACTGACATTTATGCTGAGTGAGTCTCCATTTCTAAATGTATCCTTACATCCTTAATGTTTTTTGACTATAGCTCATAGCTCTGTTCTATTCAATGCAATGATGTGCAGAAGCCACCCAAAGATACTTCAAACACTTCAAAAGATATTGGAGATATCACATACAATCCAAGGACATCAGATAAAATCCAATGAAATAATTCGACTTTTTTTTTTTAATGTAGCCTACATCATTTACAACAACATCTGATAAACAAAGTTTACTTTTTGAGAGGATAGTTGTATCTTTCCTTGCTTGAAAGATTCAATCCCTACAACTATCTGAAAGTAAGTTGTAGTGAGGTTGGAGTCGGCCTCTTTTCCCAGGTAACAGTGAAAGGACAAGAGGTAATGGCCTTAAGTTGTGTCAGCAGAGGTTCAGGTTGGATATCAGAAAAAATTTCTTCTCAGAAGGAGTAGTGAGGTATTGGAATAGGCTGCTCAGGGAGGCAGTGAAGTAATTGTCCCTGGAGGTATTCAAGAAATGTGTAGATGTGGCACTCACTGTGGGACATGGTCAGTGAGTATGGTGGTGATGAGTTAACAGTTGGCCTAGATGATCTTAGAGGTCTTTCCCAACTTCAGTGATGCTGTAATGCTAAGAGATTTATAAATATGCATGCATATTAGTAACAAATTTCTCTTGCATTTGATTTTACAGTCAAATCCGGACCATAAGCCAATACAACAGCATACTCTGCCCTGAAGATTAATCTATGACTGCCTGCAAATTTAACATGAAAAATCTGTAAATAAATACTACTAATCAGTTGCACTTGAGGATGTCCTACTAATGCCTGCTAAAATTTTTTTTACAAAATCGGTGTCAAGTGCAAACAGGAAGAGTTTACCCTACAGTGCAGTCAAGGTTTCATAACAGTTTGTCAGTGACTTTGTGCCTGCTTGTCCAGAGGCTTAAACTTCAGGGAAGGACATGAATGCAGTAAATATTTATCTGGGATACAGAGAAAACAGAGAAGAGCGAGCAAATATCAAGAGCAACGATGGATCTGATACAAACTCAAAGTTTACTATATATGGTATCCCACAGTACGTTTTCTTACATAATGGGAAAAAATATTAATTGTAAAAGACATTCTTTATAAACAACAGAATGAGCCTAGTGATGGAATCCACTTTAATTTTATTTTCTTCCTTTTAGGCTTTCACCAAACTTATTCTTCAAAGGACTAAGTGTTGGAATCTGTCAGAACAGTTCAACAAAGGCACTAAGTAAAGTTTCCTACAACACCGTGTGCTGGAACTAAGTAACTTAATAGCATATGAGGGAAGCACTGTCTGAACTTTAATTTCTTCATGCTCATTCCTTCTTGTCCCCTGCTGCTGGTGCCACACCATATGTTTGGGCAGTAGCGCATATTCCGAATTATATGAAGCACAGTTAATGGAATTATTGACACAACAAATCAATAAACAGCAGTTGATCCGTGGCACCGTGTATGTTTGGAAAATGATCTAAAAATAAACACATTCTTTTGGTAAAAGACTTTGGCCCTTTAAATATCTTAGAAGAGAGAAAAGGAAAATACAGGGCAGGTTACAGGTTTAGAAGTAGAACACTGGTGCTTCTGCTAATCCACATAATAGTTTCTCAAGAGTCACTGAGTTAATACTTGATACAGACATTTTAAACTAGCAGAAATGCTTAAAGAGCTTTACAGACCAAAAAGATTGTATCTCAATATATTCTTCTCTCTATAAAATTCATACCAGTAAAAAGTTATGTTTTAATGTGTGACAAAACAACACAGCAAAAGAGAGTGCCATTTGCATGTTTTCCAGATAGTGTATTTAGAGTCTTATTTAAAGAATATGAACCATACAAGATCCATGGAACAAATATTACCTCTGCCTCTGTGTACAAATAGTATCAAATGCTGTACGTAAACAAAGATACATGATACTGACTGGTAAGTATGTAGACCATACCCACTGCTAAGAATGTAGACTAGAAATCATAGGAAAAAGAAACTGCAGATATATTAAGGATGTATTTTGTACCAAGGGACGTGAAAAGCATTGTGTTCCCTAAATGAATAAGAAAATTGCATCAATGAAGCTACATGTATTCAGAAGCACTATTCTCCTATCAGGTGTCAAAACCTTACAAAGATTAACTTCAATTTTATATCAGCTGTTTTCTATTCATACAAGAGTATAAAGAAACAGAAATAGTTTTTATTCCTACCCATGAAATTTCCACATCATTTGGCTCTGTATGTTGGATACTTGGTGCTTTTCTTTCTAAAAAGACATTGCTGAATATGCAAGACAGCAATAAAACATAATAACTCCCTAGTTAGCATACAGAGTATTCCTTGGAGAACTGTCTTCATGATTTGCAGCATCTACACTACACTTTTGTTTATGATTATGGGAAGCAAGACAAGCATTTACAAATTAACAAAATGGAACAAAACCCATGCTTCCAGACAAACAGCAGTCTCTAAAGTATCTTCAATGTCTGTCCATCTTTTTTATTGCTGGCATATTTGGAAACAAAAGATTCAGTGAAACATTTGGAACCCTCAAGCTTCATACACAATAAAAGATGGAGAAAAAAATTAGACAATGCAAAAAAAGCTACAAAGAATCCACAAAACCCAGTGTAGAGGCCCTGGAATACACACTTAAGTTTCGTATCATTCATTTAGGTGGCATCAAATTCCAACTTCTGTTCCCCTGTGTTATGTTTTATTAAGCAGGTTGAAGCAAATCGGCCCCATGCCACGAATGACTGTGCCTAATACTCTGGCAGCACTATTGTGAAGGAACTCAGATCTGCCAATTCTTACAGACAAGTTCTTTGATGGGCTGAGTTTATTTGTATTAGTGCCCAACTTTAAACATTTCTTGTCCTTTTTGAGATTGATATAGCAAACAACAGGAACAAAGTCACACTACTCCAAAATAAAAAAAACCATGAGCAATCCTACTGACATGTAGATGTTGTGTCTAGTTTAAGTTATGCAAAACATTATAAGAAAAAAGATTTCTTAAAGAAATAGCAGTGATTAAAAAACAGTGCGTATTCTTAACAAATCTACTTAATGTCTATTTGCCACAAACTGATGCAGGCAGTCCTTGTTTACTAAGGATTCATTTATTGGAGTTGGACGACACTGTATAGCTATTATTTAGTGACTTGGCTAAACTGAGTTCAGTTCTATTGTAAGAAATCACTCTCTTTTCAGCTTCTTCAGAACATGCTTATGGAGTATCAAAATACCATTATGGTTGTTTCTATTGTTATGAGTGCTTCCAGAAGTTCCTTTTTTTCTTTTTCTTTTTTTTCCCCTTAAATATGCAACTCCCTGCACATAGATAGCTCGCTTATTCTAAGAAACATGTTCAGCTCATGCAAAGATAACAGTTTATCAGGTTAAACTTTCATTCCAACTTTCTACATACTGACAGCCTTGAGAACTGAAATAATTACAATTAGCAGTAATTTAAAAATATTAATAAAATATCTGCCTCGTGTTCTAGCATTAATCATTTTGTTCTGTTACAGCAGCATAGATGGGAGATTGTAGTTTCAGACAAAATGTTGCATAAAGCAGCACTCAAGGTAAAGGACTCCAACACAAGCCTGGTTCGCTGGTCTGGTACAGCCTGGTACAGTAATGTACCAGTACAGTATACAAATAATCATCATGCAGTCAGTAAAGTAATTCTAGAATCCAAAGGGTGGGACAAGCGAGGGTTACCCAAAGATTGTTTCACTGTTATATTTTTCCTACTCTCCCCCCACACTTCTGATAGTATTTACATTGTCATTCAGTTGTGACATTACCTGCTACATTAAGCACAGACATTTATTATTATCTCATAAATAAAGCTTGCTTTCACCACTGGCATGCAAGAGCATGCAAAGTTTCTTTCCCAAGCATTCTTCATGAGGGTGAAATAGCAGTATATTTTAAAGGATGCAAATTGATCCATTGAACACCGATATGTGCGTAGAAAACGTGAAGTCTTACATTAATTCTTTAACAGACTGTTAGCAGCTTCCTAACGCTTTATTGCAAGCTAGATTTCATCCACATGAAACTGATGTTATATAGCTTCACCTATCAATTCACACTCTAGTTTTCACTTCAGTTATTTTCTCATGTAGATGAATGATAAGAATCTTTACAGATATAACTAAAAAAAAAAAAAGTCCTATGAATTACATCAGAAATACATTTAGATTGAATCACAGGAATTCTGGCTTAAGCTTTCAGCATCTGTTCATCTTTCAGCTTTGCTTTGGGACACCCACCTTTGCACCTTAAATGCTTACTTTCTGGAAAAGGTGAGATGTTGCAGATGTAACTAATTTCTAATGGATTCCTAATGGCTACCCTGAACTCTCTAGAACCAATCACTTTTTAACTCAAATCAGATATCCAGGAGTATTGTTCAGATCTCAGCTCACACCTGCAGTCATGCTCCTTCCAGTTGAGAAGATTTCTGGAACAGGTATTCTATAATTAAACACAATCCTCCAGGCTCCATTTTTATAAAAACAAGTATCGCACAGATGTAGTAACAGTTTCAGTAACAATAGTTTACACAATCCAGTATTGCCTTGCAACTCAAGGAATAGAACTGGTCATTGCATCTCATTAACTTTGTAAAGCTAACTACTATAAAGGAGAGTCAAAATGATTTGTCTCACTGAATTCCTTCTACATATTATATCTAAAGTGCTCTGCTCCCAGATTTCAAGGACCACGACAGAATTTTCAGCACAATTCTCAGATACCTGATGAAATTATTCACCTACTTCAAAACTATCTAATGAAGGTAAACTGACTCCTTAGCTGCTAGCACCTTTATTAGGTTTGCTAAAATCACTATTTAGAAAGCTTATCTATGCATCTTAAAGCAAACATTTCCCTATACTTCCTTTGAATTAACTACTGTTCAATTAGATCACTGAATGCAAACTTCAATACTTCTCATTCATCAGGAGAGCGTTAAAAACTTAAAATAGTTTTGAACTAATGGAAGTATAAATTAACTTGCAACTGAGTAGACGTGAAGATTTTCAACACATCTATGTCAGGCAGTGCCTGGGCAGGACCACAGCATATATGACCAGATGTGCACATTCTGGTTGTGCAATCTAAATCACACACGTCATGTGATGAAGAGCTTTGCATTTTGGTCATCTATGACACTGTCATCAAGTTACAGGATGGAGGAAGGGCTGTGGATTTTCAGGAAAGAGTGGCAGGGAGCAGGTTGTCAGAATGATTCAGAACCAAAGTCTGGGTACTGCTTAGATGTGAACTCCTTTAAGAAGAACAGAAAGCATTACTTTGGCTATACACAAATCACATATTTTAAAGAACAGACCAACTTGTTTTTTTTCTTGTCAACTTGATTTCCTTTATACTAAGTTTTCAGATAAATTGTGTAGTTTTACTTACTCAGTTTGTAGTGATTTGTCTATCTAATAGACGAAAACTTGAAAGGATGTTCACACAGTAAAAAAAAAAAAAAAAACCACCAAAAACTGAATTGTAAAGTAGGGTACATTTCTGTTGAGCCCAAGTTTTGAATTGTTTTTTTTCCCTTCTAGTTTTGAACATGCTTCCACTGTGACGCATCAATTTTGATTTAACTCCAACTCATTCTTAATAATTATGTCCATATTTTGCTTTGGTCTAAGCTCTTTTAACAATGAAAAGACTGCTTGGTTGGAGACATGTTTGACTTATGGGAAGTAACACTGCAGGATAGCTGTGTTACATAGGCACACGTGGGAGATAAAACAAAATATGGTATATTATTGATACAATCAGCTAAACCTAAATGGAACTGCACTTATAGATCTCACATTTATTAGCAAGGACTCAGTGCCTACAAGTATTTCAGAACTTCCATATCTATTAATAAACCTGTGGCAGAGTGGAACTGCTATCTGCTGACAAGACAGCCTTGATAATACAACAGCAAAGCTATGATTATACAAGCATTCATTTGAGTTTCCACTGTAGATCTGTTGACACTCCATTTCGAAACATCTGAAGCTCATCAGGTACATAAAAAAAAAAATAAAAAAAATCGACCATTTTGAATACTCATAGCCAGATAAAAACCTTTGAAAGCTTCTGAATCTACAGTGAGAGGACTGAATTTTTTCATCAACAGTGTAAGTTTTGTTATGACTGTAAAGCTGTTAGAAACTGCACCACAAATTGCACCTGTGAAAAATCACAGGTAAGAACCATGCTTAGACCTTGCTTTCCTTAATCTACCTGTTTTATTGTAAGGTAGATCTTAACTCTTTCACTGTGCAATGACATTTAGACTGTATTCAGTGCTATGGTAGCCCCGCTGCCTAATAAGAGTTTCTTGTAGGACAGGTATAAAAAGCATAACTCAAAATGTTACAACAGCTGTCAGCAGCCTTCCTCATGACAAGAACACTTCATCAAGGCTCCCTTGCTTATATTACATGAGATTTGTCACCTCCAACAGAGATACTACTTTGAAGATAATGCAACAATCATATTAAATAAAGAACAAATTGCTGCTTAGGCATCATCTCTACATACATTTTCGTAGATACATTCCTGTCTCCACAGGTGCTAATATGGCAAGTATGTAGGGCATATCCATGCTCTGAATGCTAGAACTCAGAACGATAAATTCCAGTTACCCCAAATACACACTATGCAAGTTCACATTTCCTACACGTAAATGGTAATATATCCCTTGCTAATAGTCTTCCCAAGGGTGCTGTGAGGATTAAAGGCTTGCACAGTGTTTTACTCATTCAGTGTTATGTGTAAGGCATTATATGCACTACTCACTTTCAGGAGCCATCACCGGACAACTTTTCAGGCTGGCTAAATTCCTACCAACTTTATTTTCTTCTTTGGGTGAGGAAAGCAATTTCTCCTGAAAAAATGTGATTTGATCTCTGTCCATTAGTAAGTGATGTACAAACATCAACACATTATCAAATGAAAAAATACTTTTGGTTCCCAAACACCCCAAAATACTCTCATTTCACAACAGTTAAACCGAGGAGAGAAATCCAACAGGAACACACTGTGTGTTTCTGAGATTTGAACACCCCTGCAACGGATGTACATGCTTGAGTAAAGGAGTCAAGCTTTTCCAAGTCCCATGCATTTTGCTTCTACAAGTAATCCATGAGGCAAAATAGCAGGTATGAAATTCTGTGCTGTACCAGCTACAACTTCAAAGAACTTCAGATAGTCACTTTACTGCTGAGCTTTGTACAGAAGAGGGAGATATACTATGCTACAAGGTAACCCAGTGCCTCTTCCTGGGTAACAGTGACAAGTCACAGATGAAGTGTTACAGATCCACAAGTGCAACATAGTCAGCCTACTTTAAAAACTGAAAGAGGTTTGTCCTTACGACTGTTGAGTTGTAGCTTCGGGAAATCGCTGGCACTGATGGGATGAACATACACGCAGCGATGCAATGAAATGACAAGAAGAGAACGCAGAGACACTCGGAGATTTGAAAGGAACAACGAAAATAACAGTTCCCCCTTGTGACAGTGCTTGACAATTCTCCCTACTAAAACCGCTTCTGGGAATTTTGAAGCCCGGAACGAACGCACCCTGCTAAAAAACGAGCCCACGTTGCGGCCCCTCGCTCTCGTGTCCGCATTAAGCGAGGGACCTGGCACCTGCACGCCTTTTCCTGCCCGGCGCCAAAGCCTCTGGCTCCCGGAGGGGCACACAGGTACGCGCCGGGAGCTCCGCAGCGCCGCGGCCCCTTCCGAGCGCGGACGGGCGGCCCTGGAGCGCCCCGGAGCTCCGCGAGGCCGCGCCGGGGGAGGCCGGGCCGCCACTCACCTCTTCCACTTCGATCTCTTTGTAGTCGATTTCTTCGAAGTTGAGGACCGGGGGGGTTTCAATCATTTCAGCGGAGGCGGCAGCGGACATCCCTCCTCTTTCACCTGGGGGAGGAGAGGCCAGGGCAGGCCGGGGGCCGC
>JAPSGF010000004.1:22833695-22859274 GCA_035772895.1 Perdix hodgsoniae | reverse complement strand
GGGGGGGGGGGGAGCCGCTCAGAGCCGCGCCGCGGCCGCCGCCGCTGACATCAGAGCCGCTTCCTGCCGCCCCGGCCTGGGGACGAGGGGGGAGGGGGCGGGAAGTGGAAGCGCGCCGGCAGCCGCTGCTACTCAGGCGGCCGCGGAGGGGCCACGGCCTGGCGGCGCCGCCGCCGCTCCGCCCCCCGTCCCGCCGGCCGGCTCCGCCAGGGGGAGCTCAGCCGGCCACGCTTCCTCTTCCTGCAGAGCTGGCGCCGCGAGGGGCGGCCGCGGGTCGGGCGGCCACGTCCCGGTGCCCGTCCCGGTGCCGGCGGGAAGAACCGCGGGGCGTCTGCGGAACGCGGAGGGCTGGGGGCCGCCATTTTAGCGGCTGGGCAGCGAGAGGCGGCCCTCTGCGGGCGGCGGTGCCGCGGGGCTGCGCGGAGGTGGCCGGTAGACGCACGGATCCCCGTGGTCTCACCGCTGCCAAGCTCTGAGATTTTGAGAATGCCCGTTCCTGCCGTGTTTGTGTGTGCGTTTATTTACGAAGGAGGTATATACGCGGTGTAGACGTGCATCCTGGGACTTTTTTTCTGAGGGCAGAAGCGCAGTGCGGCACCCGTGCTGTAGAGCAGCGCTTTCTCACGAAAATATGTGTGTAGGAGGGCGGCTGGGGAGCAGACGGTAATTTACTGGTGTAAACACATAGCAGAAAAGGGATAGGACTGGGGAATGAACGCACACCTCCGCCACTCCCTTTCCTGTCCACAGGAAATCCGAGCCTGCCCCCCTAGCAGCGAGTGCCAGTGTGAAACCAATGGTGGGGTGAAGTGAGTGTGGCTCCTGTGTCTTACTGAAATAACTGTCCTCCAACGCCATGCGTTTGGCCTTCGTGCTATGCATAAAAGTTATGCTGCTGTAAAATACTGTGAATAGCATGTAATTTTAGTAGATTTGGTGAGCTTTCATGGCTTTCTTGCAAAAATGTTAATAAATATTTGTACCTCACCGTAATGTCAAGTAAATGGGACGGGGAGCAGATTTACGGAATGAGCCTGAAAAAGCTGTTTAAGCAATTAACTACGAAAGAGAAGATCAAGGGGGAATATGTGCGATAACCTACCATCATGGTGGCTCAGACGTTGTTAGAAGAAGTGAAATAAAAGCACTCTTTTCACAGTTACTGCTTTTTGTGTGTGTGTGATGGATTGCCATTTGAGGTTGTTTGCTCCCCTCATGACTTTTTTAATCAGCTTTAGTGACTTGTGTAGCATCCCGGAAATCCCCAGATAAACTGTTGAGGTGCATGCTCCAATTGACAATGTTGCAGACATGATCAAACTTGTCTCTGGAACAGGTTGGATTGGTGTGATTGCATGGTGCAAGTGACATTTGTCTGCATGGGGAACAGACTCATGCCCTGATTACATTGAATTCTTGTTGCTCCTTGATTTTTCAATATATTTTTCTCTAGAAAGATGTAAAGATACATGGGTTAGAAATGGAAAGGTTTATCACAGAATCTAGTTAATATCTGCTTCATCCAGAAATGGGATTATTCAGATCTCCTAGTTTCTTGGAGATTATAGTCAGGTTTACGTGTTCATAATGACCCAGGTATTCTCTGGATTTGTAGTCTCCAGATAATTAAGAACTAGCCCCTGCTTATACTCAGATTTTTTTTTTTTTTTTTTAGTTTTGTCTGTACGAAAGGCACTGTTAGTGCCAATCCTTATTGCAGTGACACATGGAGTTCTCTGCAGGAGGGTTAGAACTAGATGATCTTTAAAGTCCCTTCCAACCCGATGCCATTCCAAGATTCTGTTATTCTGTGGTGTCACATCATGGAATATACCCCATGGAAGAGATCCACGAGGATCACCGAGTCCAACTCCTGATTCTACACAGAACAATGCCAAAATCAAACTGTATGTCTGATACTGTTCAAACGCTTCTCGAACTCTGTCAGCTTGGGACCATGACCACCGCCATAAGGGGGCCTGTTCCTTACCCACCACCCTGTGGTGAAATGCCTTTTCCTAATACCTAACCTGTCCCTCTCATGAACACATTTGTATCTGATCCTAACAACTTAATGGAAAGTACACCACAAGTGTACGGGCAGCTACTGTTACTATCTTAGGTACTCAGTGTGCAATGTATTGGCTTTTGGAAAATTAAGAATGAGTTTCACAGAATCACAGAATGGCCTGGCTTGGAAGGGACCTCAAGGATCATGAATCTCCAACCCCCCTGCCACATGCAGGGCCACCAACCTCCACATTTAATCGTAGACCAGGCTGCCTAGGGCTCCATCCAGCCCAGCCTTGAACATCTCCAGGGATGGGGCATCCTCTCTGGGCAGCCTGTTCCAGCACCTCACCACTCACAGTAAAGAACTTCCCCCTGACATCCAACCTAAATCTTCCCTCCCTCAACTTAAAGCCATTTCCCCTTGTCCTGCTGTTATCTATCTGTTCAAAGAGTTGACTTCCCTCCTGTTCATAGGCTCCCTTTAGGTACTGAAAGGCTGCAATGAGGTCACCCCACAGCATTCTCTTCTCCAGGCTGAACAAGCCCAGCTCCTTCAGCCTGTCTTTGTGGGGGAGGTGCTCCAGCCCTCTGATCATCTTCATGGCCCTCCTCTGGACACTCTCCAACAGCTCCCTGTCTTTCTTGTATAGGGGGCTCCAGACCTGGACACAGTATTCCAGATGGGGCCTCACAAGAGCAGAGTAGAGTGGGACAATCACCTCCCTGTCCCTACTGGCCACCCCTCTTCTGATGCAGCCCAGGATACCATTTGCTTTCCGAGCTGCAAGAGCACACTGCTAGCTCATGTTAAGTTTTTCATACACCGGGACCCCCAGGTCCTTCTCTGCAGGGCTGTTCTCAATGACTGCTCCTACCAGTCTGTATACATGCCAGGAATTCCTTTGGGCCAAGTGCAAAACTCTGCACTTTGCTATGTTGGACCTCTTTAGGTTCACCCGGGCCCACCTTTCAAGTCTATTGAGGTCCCTCTGAATGGCATCACTTCCTTCCACTGTGTCACCTGTATCACTCAGCTTGGTGTCATCAGCAAACTTGCTGAGGGTGCACTCCATTCCGTCATCAGTGTTATTGATAAAGATGTTAAAGAGCACCGGTCCCAAGACAGACCCCTGGGGGATGCTGCTCATTACCAGCCTTCACCTGGACATAGAGCCATTGATGACCACCCTCTGTCTGCAGCCTTTCAACCAGTTTCTTATCCATCGAGTGGTCCACCCATCAAATCCACGTCCCTCCAATTTGGAGATAAGGATGTGGTGGGGGAACATGTCAAAGGCCTTGCTCAAGTTCAGGTAAATGACATCAGTTGTCTTCCCTTTGTTCACCAGTGCTGTCTCTCCATCTCTTTTCTGAGGTTTTCAGAGATTAGGTCAGGTTGAAAACAGGCTCCTAACATTTAGACATCTCTCAGATAAATATGTAGTGCTGAAAGGGTTGCCTTAGTACTTTTATCACCTTTAAGACTGAGATTCAAGACAACACATAGAGTCAACCAGAGACAAAAATGGGACTGAATGAAGAAAATGATGTGTGTACATCTAAATGCTGTTCTTGATAGCTAGTTACAGTCTTCATTGTGGTATTAGATACAATTCTGAACCTAAAACTTTTTTTGTTGGATTTGGGTTCGCATGTTATGCACTGGGGAAGGTGAACTACATCAGTGCTTTTTGGAAAGATGGCTAAGTGTGTGGTGGTATTTTAGATGGTGGTTGAGGTCTTTGGTAATAGTAACTATTTGGCTTTCTGTTAGTTTCATAGACCTCTCTTGAGGATATACATCAGGCAAATGATAGTTTCTGTCTTTCATATTTTAGTAGTTTGATTCCTCTGTAACTGTGTGTGTGTGTGTGTATGTGTGTGTGGATGAGAATTAAAAGCACAGAGGAAAACATTCCAATTATAGTTGTTTGTAAGGTTCATTTCCTTTCTGAAATTGTATCTTGAAATATGTATCTTGAAAATAATGAGTTCTCTCTTTTGTGAAAGTGGAGTCATCATTATCAAAATGTCAGTGTTGTGAAGATCAGATAGGATTTTAAGAAAGTGGAAATTTTGCTGTTACTTCTTTTTCTTTTCTGACTGACACAGTCTTAATTAGCTGTGTGTTGGGTTTGAGGACTGAGTATAACCTGTGCTCTCCCAAATAGAACAGTTTTTAAATATTTACTCAACAAAAACATCTGAACGTTGAGGAAAAAAGAACACTTGAGTTGCATCCATCACAGGTCTCATTCATCTGTCAGAAAAGCTTTGGTTAGAAGAGAAAATCTGGAACTGGGGAAGACTGTGTTCTGTCTCAATAGTCCATGTCTAATGTTTGAAAGACATGGCATTTCATGGAAGGTCATCACTTACAGATTGTTTGAAATCTCAGGATACCATAGGTGGAGTGCGAAAAAATGCTCAAACCTGAGTTAATCGCAGTAGAGCTGCTTGTTCTTCTTATTGTGGAACAGAATTAAGAACTATGTTTAAGATAGGCAGTAGGTCATATGCTAAGCAAAAAGTAAATCTTTGTGACCAGAGGAACGGACATGAGATGTTTAGTCCTAAGGTCTGGGTATCTCACCTAAAATTTAATTTATGAGCTCATATGGCTTAGAATTCAGGCAGGTTTGTTGAGGACAGACAGAAGCGTGAATACATTATCATAGCCCTCTGCCAAATTTTGGGTTCCAGCTCTCTTAAAATTATCCAGTGTGACAACTGTAGGATTTCTTTTTTTTTTTTTTTTTTTTAAGAAGAGCAAGCTATGGGTATTTTCCTCTAACCTAAACAAGAAGAAAAGCCAGGTTATTTTTTTTTTTAAAGTGGAAACTTCACATTGTGTCATACTTTCAATACATGATTGCTTTGTTTTGTTGTCTCTGTGTTTTTTTTTTTTTTGTTATTGTTGTTAAAGTATCTTAGTTTAAGCAATGGAAGAATGATGATAGAAAGAAGTGTTGGAAAGTGTTGGATGGTTTCAACAATTGGCATATCTACAAGAAGAAAGGTTCCCTTCTACCTGTAAATGCAGGAATAGTTTATATTTTTTACAAGACTGATTTTTTTTTTTTTGTGAAATATTGTCTTGTAAATGTGAGTTTTTGTCATTGCAATTCTTAGAAATCATGTGTGATTAAAGGCCATCACACGAGGTGTAGATCTGACTGTGAATCATTCGCCTTGTCTCATCTGTGTGTTGGAATGTGGATGCGTACTGTATTTAGGAAACCTGCTGGAATTAAAAGCAGAGGAATTAGCTTGCGTTACTGAATGACAAGAGCTTGTAGATGAGCTGTCTTGTCCTTTGCTAGGCAGATTATAGGCCAGAGCAGATCCCTGGCAGTCAGTAGTATGGGACACACAAAAAAACGCATAGAATTGTAACATGATTTGGGTTGCAAGGAACCTTAAAAAATCCTCAAGTTCTACCTCCCTGCCATGTGCAGACTTTCCCCCCTCCAGGCTGGGCTTCCCAAGGCCTCATCCAATTTGGCCAACGTCTCCAGGGATGGGGAGTCCACAGCTTCTCTGGGCAACATATTTCAGTGCCTCATATGCCTTCATGCTCATTCCCACACAATATTTTATTTAAATCTCTCTAAGACTATTTTCACTTGTCCTACCACTACCAGACTGTGTAAATAGTCAGTCTCCCTCTTGTTAATAAGCTCCCTTTAATGACTGAAAGGCTATAATGACATCTCCCCAGAACCTTTTCATCTCTGAGCTGAACAGCGCTGGTTTGTCAGCCTGTATTTGTAGAGGAGATTCTCCAACCCTTTGATAGTCTTCATGGCCCTGCTATGTACCCGCTCCAGCAGTTCCACATCTTTCTTGTACTGGGGCCCCAGGCCTGAAGGAGGCCTCATGAGTGCAGAGTAGAGGGATACAATCACTTCACTTTCTCTGCTGACCACCTCTTTTTTCATGCAGCCCTGGATGAAGTTGGCCTTCCAGGCTGCAAGAACACATTGCTTGCTCATGTCCAGTTTTTTGTCCACCAGGACCTTCAGCTCCTTTTCCACAGGGCTGCTCTCAACGTATATGTGGGACTACCCTGACACAAGTGCAATGCCTTGCACTTGGGCTTGTTGATCTGCATTAGGTTCGGGTGAGCCAACTTCTCAAGCTTGTCCCCTTGCCATCTCTTTGGATGGCATCTTTTCCTTCTAATGTATCAGCTGTACCACTCAACTTAGTGCCAGCAAACATGCTGAGGGTACGGTTGGTCTCACTATCTAGTTCATTGGTAAAGACATTAAAGAACACTGATACTAATGTGGACCCCTGAGGGACACATCTCGGACACATCTCATCAGTGGTCTTTACCTGAGCATGTTGACTTACATTTTCACCTACAAATGTTGTCCACAGCCCTCTGGCTGTGACCATCCAACCTTCTTGCTCCCCTGAGAGTACTATGCTACTTCTCTGGGCAATCTGTTACATTTCTTGGTTAGTTCTGCTGTTGAAAAGTGTTTCCTGATTTTCGGAGGGAACCTGAACCTCACTCCTCCTGTGTTTCTGTTTATTTCCATTGCCTCTCATCCTGCCACTGGGCACCACTAAGACTATTCTTTTTATATTTTGACAACTTTTGCAACTTAGCTCAGAGATGTCTTCTGCTGAATACTTCATGATAGCTCCCCCAGTGCGCTTTATGTTTTCTCCTTTTCCTTTCTGCCAAGACTTTCCCACTCTACATAAAATCTTCTGAAAAGTTGTGCATTTATTCAAATTCTCTGAAATGAGGTATGCCTTTCATTTGTAAAGAAAAGTATGCTTTAAGAAAAAAAAAAAAAAAGCTTTGCAGAATAAATGCATAAGCACAAGTATATGCAAGGAACTGTGTTCACTTTGGTAAAAGGAAAAAAAAAATCACTTATATGAATGTTACAGGAGCTCAGGAAGTCTCATTTGTTCTTGAAGTGTATTCTGACACTTAATCTGCAGCATGTTAGACCTCAAAACTTTTCAGCAGCTCACACCACCCAGAGAGCAAGAAAAGTGTTGTAGTGTAGCCACTGTGCACTAAGGATGATATAAAGGTGAGAGATGATCTAAATGGAGTCCCACAACTAAATTAACACTTTCCTAGAAGCTGGGATGGCTGACTGGCTAAGTGGCTTGTGGGAAAAAGGATGATAAAGAATTAGCATGCAGGGGATAAAAGTCTCATGGCAATAGACTGGCTGATCTTCATTTAAGAGGTCTGAAAGACATGGTACAAGTTTCCAATAGGAGATGATTTAGAGAAAGGCAGAAGTGTTATCAGGTAACTATAAAATAAAGAAGGTATTTTTGAAAGGTGCAAAGTAATCCAGATACTAAAATACATGGTCTGCTCTCGGAGAGCTTTAAAACAAGGCTTTAAAAAAAAGCTTGTAGGAAGGCATAATAAAGAACATGGAGGTACGTAGAATAAAATGTCACATCTTTTCTAATCAAGAGTGTATTATCTCAGATTAACAGAAAACCATTTTTGATAAATTCTGTGATATTTTTAGGCATGAGGAATGGAATAGAACTATTCTATCTTGGTTATATTTGATTTATTGCCTTGTGGGAAATTATTAATTAAGTTGAGGATGATAAGAATCATTAAAAGAACTGAAAGTAGGTAAGGCGACTATAGGAACAGTCAGAGGACAGTGGGGACTATAAAATGGGAAGTACTGGAATGGAAAGAAGTTGCTAATAGACTTTTTTAAGATTGAATTTTGAGATCCACCTTGTTAATCTTAATAATTTCATTAATGATGTTGACAAAAGAATTAGGAGAGTGACATACTTTCTGGTGACACAAGTTTAGACAGCGGAGTTAATGAAGGGGAGGATAAGAATATCAAATGGGAAAAATTAGATGACTCCAAGGACAAGAGAAATAGAAGTGACTAATATTTAAAATATTGGAGTACGACTTTGTGAATTGACTTGAGGACTCATAGCCTGTAGTTATGGTGTAAGAGACATACTGGGAAAAGATGAAGAGTACAACTCACACATTTTAACACATTTTAGGAAGACTATGAGTACTGTAAGTAATGTGCGTAGAAAAAAAGCATGTATATATCTTGTATGATATACCCGATAAAGCTATACAAGGTTATATGAGACCTCATTTGAAAGCTTTGACAGTACTGGTTGTCTGCATTCCAAGAAAAATGCATTATGGCCAAAGCAGTTGAAGAGAAAAGCTACTAAGATGGCCAAGATAAGAGAAGGCTTTCCACCAAAGGGAAAATAAAGCAACTTGGCATGCTTAACCCTGCAAAACAGAGAGGATATATGTTGCCTCTTTTGAAAGAGATTGGAAAGATAAAGATATTGGGAAGGTAAACAGCACGGATGGAAAAGTGATGTTCAGGCAACAGGAAACTTTCTTTGGCACAAGAATGCTGTTAATGCATGTAAATTAGAAAGCTGAAACAGCTTTCTAGCCATCAGGGCCAAAGTTGCTTATCTGTCTGGTGCCTGCTCATTGAAATCATTTACTTGACATAACTACCTGTGAGAGCAGCAAGCAGTGTTCATTGCCTAGGGAGGTCTTTTTCAATCTTACGTTGGCCAAATTAATGCTATTAAAAGTGTAAATAATGTAATGAATTCTAATCATGGTCTTTTTTTTTTTTTTTTTGGCTGAGTGTACATTGAAATGAACTGGTACATTCATAATTTGAAAAAAATATATTTTAGATAGACATATGAGAGTAAGGCCTTGTTTTGAAGTGCAAGATGAAGTTTGGAGAGAGGATTTTAATGTTTTGGGTTTTTTTTTTCATCCTGAAGAAGGAGTATCAATCTCTTTTTTCCATTTCTTTAAACTTCAGACTCATGAGCTGGGAGAAGAGGAGGGAGTTCTAGCAAGTATGACTTTTAATTTATATTACAAAAGAGATAAGTCTTCCCTCTGTGTTTTGGGCAGGACACGTGAGTGTATGGAGTGCCACGATGTACTGGAATAACCTGTTGCACAGGGATTAAACAATTCAACAAGAATGGCTCATGCAGTGGTAATTTATCTCTTGTTGGTCAATCTAGGACCCAATTTGTTATTTCTTTCTTGCAAAAGCCTTAAACCAGAACATATAAGATAAGCAATGAAAAACCTGAAAATAAAAGCATGCAGATGTTTCTGTTCAGTGGCTGATTTATCAAGCTGATAAGCTTGTACTGCATCATATCATGATGGAGTGGAGCTGCAGCTGCAAAGCCACTCTAGTAGCTACGTGGCACACTGCAGCTATTTTGCTCTTGTATCTTGGAACTAGGTGCACCAAAATGCAAACTAATACCTCTACAGAAATTGCTTTATTCTGAGGTCAGATAAATCCAATTTTCAAAGCCATTTAATTATCTATTCATTTATCTTGATGAGACTCAGAGGCTAACATCCTCTAGGGAATCTAAATCTGTATCACCTTGGCCCCACTAGTGAAGAGAAAGGAATATGAATTTAAACAATTTTAGTATCAGGTCTCATGATTAGGGATGAAAAATCAAATATAACCGATACCTGTATTCATAGACAACTTAAAATGTTAACTTTGAGACTTGCATGTCTTTTATCTGAGAAAGTCACTTGACCTCCCAGACCTGAAAGTTAGGCATCTGGTTTCTAAGTACCATCAGTAAAGGGAGAGAGGTATTTTCAGAAGGTATTCCTTCCCATCTACCATATACGTTAGAATGTGACGACCTACTGTTTGGAGATATGCCTTTCTCTGCTGGCTGTACATGGAGCTTATATGACAAACTTAGACAGACACCTGGGGCTTGATTCCACTTTCCACCCCATAGCTATCTTAGTGACTTTGAGGCCCCAGAGATTTCTGAGGCCTCTGCATGGGGCTGGTAAATGTGGCACAGAGCACCAGTTGAAGAACTAGGAAGCATATCCTGGGGAATTTCTTTCTGTTAATAAAAGGTTTTCCACAGCATGGATGCAGCAAGGTTGAAACTTTCTTTACGTATAGCAAAAATAAAAACAAATATTCCCCTCATTCTCAGGACAACATAAAATTAAAAGTTACTATACACACTTTGGCACTGTTCGTTCCAATTAAGCCTGACTGGCAGTATACAGTACAGAATACCTCAAGATGTCATTAGGAGCAAGAGTTAAAGAGTGCTGCAAAGATGTGTATAAAAAGTTATTTTTAAAAGTGTGAAAGTTTCATTTAATAGAGCTCTTAAAATATGACAACTGTGTGACTGTTTCTCCTGACTGCCAGCAATTACTTAATCATACAAATTTCTTTCACTGTGTAAAAGAAATGGAGAAAAGCAGGTGATAGTTCCCTTTGGGCAAGAGAATTTGATAACCTCATTTCTTCAAATGTACTCTGGAATATTACTGTCTCTAATCGCTACATCAGTTACAGAAAAGCAATAAGAGAAGTCGTCTCAAGGAGTCTGGTGTTAGTTTGTTTATGTCATAGCCTTTAAGTTTATGAAGCGTTTTGTGGGGGCAGAATTCGACATGCCTGAGACAATTGTTCTCTTGATTCACTGTAACTAGAGAAATAAATTTGCAGCAAATGGAAGTCAAGAAAAGAATCCAGGCAAATATAAAAGGAGTCATTTTTCTTCCAGGAAGTTTTCACATTAGACTTCTGAAAGAGTTTGACTGGAACATGGCTTCTTCAAAACAAGTAATTTAACTCTGGGAGAAGTCATGCATCACATATGTTGCTGGTGCCTGGGTCTGTTTCATTCATCATAGTTAGAATTTTATGCTTATATTATAGTTATTTCCTGAAACTAACTGCTCGATGAAAGAAATCAATACTGAGGCTGTTTTTATTTCCCCACAAGGTGGTACTGTGGTACTGACTAGAGAAGTCTCCTTTCAGCAAGGGTTGATTTATTTCTGCAACACTTCTGCAAATGTTTTGAAGATAGATTTTTGTCTGGGAAGGAGACAGTTCTGGTGTTACAATCAAATTTCTTAGTGGAATGCTCTTAAGGCTCTCTCTCCCCCCCCCCCCCCCCTCTTTTTTTTGGTGTGCTTTCTTCTCCTAATTTTTCTGTCTCATTAGAACTAGAATTTCTTGCAAGTTTAGATTGCCAGAAAAGCTCCATTTTGGATTTTTTCACTGTTAATTTATTTATTTTTAAAAATCTAATCAAGCTGTTTCAGTCTCCTTTATTTTTCAAACCAAAACAACAGCTTCTGCATGATTATTCAGAAATTCATCTTTTTTTTTTTTTTTTTATTGTCCTTTAGTTACATGTAGGTGAAAACAAGCACATACAATTAATTATAAAAATGAAAGAATACATTAAAAATGTTAAATATTCAGAAGGATACTTTCTTTTTTTTTTTCCCCTAGAAGCACACCTAACCACCATCAAACACAGAAATGAAACATAATTAATTGCTTAGATTGAACTCTGCAGCAGTACGTGGAGCTCTTCCAGCTGCTTGTGGAGCCAGTAATTTCTGTAATTTCTGTCACAACCATTTGTGCACTCATCATCATATTTGAAAAGCTGCATAATTTCAGTGCTTGTATCCATACAGGTGTACTACGGTAGTTTATAGTTTCTATTAGAAAATTGTATAAGGCTAGGGTAGATGCCTGAGCACTAGTGTGGGGTGTCCATGCTGTTAAATGCTCAGCATGGCCATTGGCCAAGGCCAAGGCCCAGGACATCCAAAGAGACTCAGAGATTGCCTGGGTTTGGCGTTGGCCTGTGCTTTACCAGGTAAGAGTTTAAAAGTCATTTTGTTTTCTATACAGTTTCTGTGTACTCCTCCTGAATAGAAGCAAAAACATTTGTGAGCTGAATGTGGCTGTTACCTTTCAGACTGTCCTTTCAAATAGAGTCTTGCTGCAGATTCTTGTGCTTCATAGCTATCAAGGGACTACAACATGCTTCAGATATGTGAAGTCATAAATTAAAGGTGTGTACCCATATGACACCACATAACCCTTTATCAAGGCAGAGTGTACCATGAGTCCACAAGCAGTCTTGTTTTTTGAGGTTTACAACCTCCTTTCATGGCTTCTAGGCCAGAAGATAGAACTGGTACTGCTGGGGTGAAAATGAGACACAAGGTACAGCTTGTTTTCCGAACTAAGTTTGACTTTGCAACACTTACGTGAGGAAGTAGGAGTCATGGGACTAGCAGATAGGGGATAAAAGAAGATCTAAAGGAAGACCTAAATTCCCTTGGCAAGTTCATGTTTGTAAAGCAGTGGGATACAAGTCTGTGATGTCTATTGGGTCTTTGCAGTCCTATTAAGGTCATATTATTATGCTAGAGGTAATATGGGAGCAAGATAGGAAGTGCTACACAAAGTATTTATACGCAAATGTTCTGTATGCACTGGAGATGGGAACACCTTCTTTGCACATATATAAGCAGATAATTTCTGTATGGCTAAATCTTCTCAAAGCATAAATCTGTGGTCCACTAAATGCCTGCACACTCCATCTGGAAAATGACCTAACAGAAATATGCATCTTCAGATTTTGTCTCAGCTTTTGGCTGATCTCCATCTACTACTGTTCTTTCTCTCTACTACTTTGCTTTATTACAAAAAAGTCCCCTGAATCATGGGGCTGTCCTGCAAATGTACATGATTAAAGTAATACTTTCTGTGGGTCCTTTTAGATTTCCGTTTTCTTTTTTTCATGATGAAGACAATTTGAAATATTAATTCTATGTGGAAGAAAAATATGTGCAATGCCCTGGAAAGGTGTTCTGGACCTAGAATGAATGTCTCATACATGTTTGAAAAAGGTCCATCTACCAAGAAGAATAAGGCTTTAAAAACTGCAGGATGGGAGAAATATGCCGGAAGGAATCACACTGAACTGGTTTGCCAGTAGTATATAGATAGCATTGCTGGTGGGGATATTTAGTAACATGGATATGGTTCTTGTTTCTAGGACTTAGAGCTTGTAAAAGGAAGGTGAGAAGAGATTAAATGTTTCTTTAACATCATTTTTTTTCATGTCAGGATTTGCTGTGGTTACCACAACTTATCTTTGCTGGAGGAAAAGTGAGCTACATCGCTACAAGAAGGAAATGGGAGTGCCTATATAGCCCGTAAACTGGGAATCTTGTTTCCCAGGACACTAGATCCTGGTAACAATATTGCTTTGTTATAAAAATGCACTTCAGAGATTAAATTGAAGCAATACAAGACAACTTTAAGGATCATACTGCTGAAAGCAGGGGAATATCACACAAAGAAGAGCAACAGATACTGAGAATATTTGCCCTGTGGCTTCCAGCTTTTGTTTCTTTCTTAAATAACCTTTCTCCGAAGCCTTAGAAAACTATTAAGCTGGACTCACCCCTTCACAGGCAGACTCAGCACGCATGCATTCTGAAACATCTGCAGACTCTGACGTAAAGCAACTAGAAACCCTCGTGTTTTATGAGCCATTTTGGGCTTTAGGGAGCCTCTACTAAAGCACAGCTTTGGTATTACAGAAAGAAAATTAAGAGTTGCTGATTTGAGGTGGCCACCAAAGGGGATTGCTGGAGCATAACTGTAAGAAATATTTTAAGAGTGCACTGAAGACGTAATAGAGCTGAGAAAATGACCTTTCAAAAATCTGTTATTCTCCTTTAATTTCTCTGTCCGTTGCTTTTGCCAGGTATGTCTACATGATGCTTTTTGAGAGGAACATCTGACCCTTGAAGCTTAGGAGTTCATGTACTTTCTGCTTCTATTGTTATGTTGTTATTATTATTATTTATTTTTTTATTTTTTTAAGAAGAATTCAAACATACATTCTAGTCACCAACTGAAGAATGGATGCTGGTTTATCTAATAAATGATATAAATTGCTGGTCTGTTCTATCTAGACAAAAGAAATGAAAAAGACCTCAGATAAAAGCTTTTCTTTATTAAAGAGCCAAAGACATTTTAGATCTCATTTGGCCTTCATGCCCTACTCATTCCTCCTCTCTTTATCTAGCAGTTCATTGCTGATACAGTTACTATCGTTCTCAGCTACTCTAAACATATATTATTAATTTTGCATTTGTCTTTCTACCTCCAGCCATTTCAATGGTAAACTTGCTGAAATCCTGCAAGTCTATTTACCCCAGGAACAACCTACGTGTTTCTTATCTGACTGTACACAGTCTGAATGGCCCATTTGAGCCATTCCTTTCAGTCTCTGTTTGCTCCCTTGGCTTCTCCCTTTTCCTTGCTTTGCCTTACCATCTGCAACCCTTCTTTTCTTGTTTCAGGAAAACCAGTTTGTCCCCACTGAATGAATATTTTGCAAAAAATCAAGGAAATAGGAGCTTACATTTAGAATTGAATCCCCCCTGTGAGAAGTTTCAAGACCTAGATTGAGATAAGTCAGGGGATGTCGATTTTCATGTTATAACCTGTTGTTTGTTTGTTTGTTTGTTGTTATTGTATTGCCTAAAATAGTTTGTCTAGGCTACTGTAGTGATCATATTGACTACTTTTAAAATCCTTGGATTCATCTTTAGAGGCTCACTTAAATAACCCCACACTTCAAACAATTACTTCTCTATTTCTCTCTGCATTAATAATCCCCTCACAGTCTCTTTGCTACAGTGTTGTTTCATCTTGTGTTTGTTTGTCCTAGCTAATTTAGATATTAAGTCCTTGGTGACTGACGATGTGTCTATCTATGCAAAGCACACTTAAATAAATTTAATAATAATTAATAATAAATACTCCAGCTGAAAGCAATGCATTTGAGCTAGCAAGGACAACACTGACATTGATGTATGCCATCTCAGCAGCAGCATTTGCTGTTCCTCTGCCACAGCTCCTAGAGTTAATGTCTGCTGCACTCGGAGCAATGTAAGGTCTCCCTTTCACAGTTCTCCTGATCAGAGGGCTGCTCTACCAGCTCTGCCTTGATCCTTGCCACCAGACAGTTTGAAATGCAACCTTCTGCGCTAGTACTCTCCTAGAGGTGGTAAAGAAACAGGAGGAGAGCATGGAATCAGGTTTGGGGGACAGGATCTTGCAAATCTCAGACATTTCCCCAAAATCCCTATTCACAACTAGTGCTAGTCTCTTACAGTCTTACAGGCAGTTAATTTTTTTGCGTATTCACATCAGCGTGATGCTGAACAGATTGTTTATTTTTAATAATGATTTTTTTTTTCCTTTTTGCTTCAGTTCCCTATATTTAAAAGGCTTGCAAAGAAAGCAAGTGTTTTTGTGAAACAGGCTATGTAAACACTCAGACAGAATCATTGAAGCTGGCAGGAAAGAATTCATGTGGTGTGCACTAACAATTGCCTAAGCTAGAACACTATTTAATCTGTTATTCCTGGTGGGCAATACCTTGTAGAAAAATAATATTATTACAGATATAATCTTTCAGTTAGTAATAAAAACTCAGGAGAGGTCTGGCATAGAAAGTGAAGAACTGAGTCCTTCCTAAACAGAGGTAAACCGGGCAAAAGCTGTCCTTTATCTGTCTGCCTGAAAAATTATGACTTCTGATAGAAGAAAGTTAGTCTCACTATATATTTATATTTCACTATGGGAAAAAATGGTTATTTTGCATACGCTTTTTCTAGTCCATCCAGTAGCTGGAATTGCAATAAATGTCAGGAAAAGAGTAGCTGAATAATGAGTAGCAAAAGCAGAAGAATTACTGTAATTTCAATTATCCATCTGAACATAAAAATTGTAATCAGAATTGGTAAAATCTGTAATGTATCTACAGTAGGAGTGGTTTTATTCCGTATACTCCCATCAAACCAGAATATTTGGGCGTGATACATTTACTGGTCTGAGTAGCATTTGTCCCCAGGGGTTTAATTTCCCATTTCACCCCTGGGGAAGAGAAGTGAGTGGCTGTGTGCTTTGGTGTTTGTAGAATGCTTTTCATTTTTACATAAAGCATAATTTCACCTTTGAGGGGAAGATGGGATGACCTGTAGGATTGGATTCCACAGACTGGATCCCAAGGCAGTTATTTTCTCCTTACTGTGTAAGGCTTCATTGCAAGAGAGCTTTCTGAGGTTCTTTGGATATAAACACTGCAATCTTGAGCTGACTCAATACTTCATGGAATCAGTGGGGAAAGTAATATGATTTGTTTTCTGTAATGAGCTAGTAGGTGTCTCTGAAGGTCTGATTGCTTCATGTTCAAATAAAATGCACTGTTACAATCCAGATGGGAGTTAATGAAAGCATATATAACTAAGATGGACTTGCTTAGGATAGTGTCTTTTAACCAATCAGAGATAAAAGAAAACATTATTGATGGTTACAGCTCCTTGGGAGCTCAGTGAGAATGAGAAATCCAAACCTAAATTAAATACTGTAGGCTGGCAGTGTCAAAGAAAGGTTATTACACAGTGACTATAAACTTTCTGAAGTGTGCTCCACAGCCTCCAACATAACCTCTGTGTTTCTCAAGTTCTAGATTGTCCAGTGATTTTCCAAATGTTACTTTTGGCTCATTTAGTGTATTTGCCCTCTCCTTCTCCCTAGATTTTCCCTTAACTGCAGCAACAGTAGCAAAGAAGTTGCCACCTATGGGATATTTTATGCTTTACAGTATATATTATTATTATTGTTGTTGTTGTTATTATTATTATTATTATTATTATTATTATTACTATACATACTATGCTTTACCAGTTTGGGGATTCAGTCCAAAGTCTTAGTCATTGCTCATGTGCGGCTATTATTTGAGCAAAGTTGGGGGATAATTAAGGCTATGCAGCTCTGTGTGTCATCCCTGGATTCTTGTCATCTGTCCCTATCACCTGAGCTCCCCATTTCATGGCTGCATGCAGATGCTGACAAGGCAGTAAGAGAAAAACATTTCTTGCAGGACTATGTTTTCAAGAAGTCAGTTGATAGACAAGTGATTTCTTGTTACTACTTGTTAGGTGCTTCTAACCATGAAAGAGGCAACTGTTTTAGCCTGTTCTTCATAATGACTTTCTCTTCCAGACAGGACTGCAATACTTGTCAGCCCCATTCACAGGTAACATTTGCAGCTTATCTCTGAGTGTAATGGAGGTCATATGCTTACTGTATTGAAGATCCTACAAGCTGTTTGTGAAGCAGAAGTGATCTTTCGATTTTTATTTCTTTTGAAAGCCGTATATCAAGTCAGTATGACTGAGACTCATCTGCTCAAACAGGTTTGGAGTGGATCTAATCACCTTCTCTGATAAATTAGGGAAGAAAACTAAGAGTGTGATTTGTCTTGTACCAAAGCAGATTCCTTAGACATACAAGTGGTACTGAGACTTGAATGTCTAAAAATTAGTGATCTATTCATGCCAGGGAACGGGTTGTTCATTATTATAAAGAGGAATATCAGTAATCAATATTTTCATATTCCCCTGTTTTGATGTACTTTACGGGAATTTTATTTGTTATCATTTGACAGGATTCCCTCCTTTCCAATCTGATTGTGATTTCCATCCATATTTTTTAAATGGCAATTCTACTCAGGGATCCCTTAGAATGAATGAACTGAAATAGAGAAATAAGCTACTCAAACAAATGCAGTGGGTTTGATGCAGGGCTAACTGGATGTTATTTTATGAGCAATACAAAAGGTCAGATCAGATGATTCAGTAGTCCCTTCTAGCCTCAAAATCTATTAAAAAGCTGAACAAGTTCATTAAAAATGTAATAGCATTTTACAGAAATTACTCTAAAACCCCTAAGAATTAAGCAATAGTCATTAATAGCCTTTTTATGATGTTTTCACTGTATACTTCTAGAGCAACAAATCCTACCAAGAGAGTTATATTTCTCTTTAAATTGATGATGTGTTGGGGAAAAAAAGTTCTCCCTTGAACAATCAGCTCGATATAACAAGAGAGCTTATTTTCTAGTGTGAATGCCTCATATGCATTTGTAAGTAGCAAGAGCAGTAATTTAGAAATGAGAGGGGGATCTCATTGGAACATGAATTTTCAAAGCACCACTGTATGTATCATTTAGACAACCCTTGGCTCTGACCGCTGTGTGCAAATGTATAAGCCAGTGTGTGTGGGCAGTGTGAGTCATTCAATTTTCCTACTATATAATAATACAAAAACAAATGGTGTTGAAGCTATTATTTAGGTCTAGAGAAGGAAGCTGTGATAATGCCATGAATCCTTGCACTCAGGGGCTAGCAGTGATGACATGCAAAGCTGACACACTGACAGGCAGACTCTTTTTTTAAGGGATATTGAAATGAGTATCAGACATACTTTGGTTGCTCTGAAAGTAATGCCTCCTGTTTATTTCCATGGAAATGACAACAGATATAAAGAGCACAATAACAAGGTTTAATTGAGCAAATTCTCAGCTACAGAGCACTATTTTTCAACTTTTCATACGTATGCACCTCACAGTGCATTTTCACCAGCAATGAACAAGAGCCAACATGTCACATTCACGAAAATCTTCACCAGCAGAGGTGATCCACTGTTGCTTTCACCACTGCTAAAATGCACCATTCACCACTACACTGTGCTCACATTCAAATGTTGGTCTCCATAAATGTTCAGCAAGCGTGGATGAACGTCAGTGGGCTCCATTTTTTTGAATTATTCAGCAAGTTTCTATGAATGCCAATGGATGCCACTTCTTCCATATGGAATAATTCATGACACACCTTTGCTTCATACACATTTACATGTCAGATGCCATTTTGTCAGACTGGCCCTCCTCTGCATCTGTCACATGGCAACAAAATGTAATGAAATATTGGTGGGAAGGTTCTACCTCTACTGCTGTACCACCAACATCCACCTCTAATGTTGTATACCAACATAATAAAACAGGAGGCATTACTTTCAGAGCATCCCACATATTTATTTGATCTTATTTGTGTCTCTTAGCTCCTGCATCCCAACTAATAAGTTTACAGATATGGAAGATGCTTTAAAACATAGTAACTGAAACGTATAGGAATTAAACACATTTGAAAATAATTCATCCTGGTTAATATCACAGGTTCCTGACCTTTCTTCCTTCCTCCCATTCCCCTCAGTTGTATCTGTTTCATATTTTAATGTAATATATTATACTGTATGGTCAGAAGTTTCAATTAATGCTAGTGAAAAAGAATGGAAACTCAGAAGTGCTGAAACACTGTGTGTTTTCCAGGGTTCCCCCTGGCCAAATGTGTCTGAAGAACCTCCCTTCATAGAATACAGCTTTTGTGTTATGCCTAGTAAGAATCATGATTAAACGTCCCTTAATGTAGTTAAGTAACTGCTTTATGTACACAAACATGTTTCATGTGAAAAAAAATAAATGCTTTGTATTGCTTTTATTAGCATTGTTGCATGAGAACTGGACAAACAACTGCTTTTACAAATTTGATTTATGGTGAGATGGAGAAAATGAAGTGTGGAAAGAGAAGATTATTTCTATAATTTTTAATAAAAAGACAATCAAATTCAGGTTTACATTCTGGTTAGAGATACTGTGATGGTCCAAATTAAGGGAATCGAGAATGATGACTGTCAAAACTGGGGTATTAAATAGACAGGGAAAGAATCAAGCCTCTAATTCCATTACAGTATTCACAGATGATAGAAAGTAGCAAATTCAGTGGCATAGAAAACAGTGACATGTTGACTGTAGAGCAATGTCAAAGACATTTGCATGACTAAAATAATAATTTTGGTGGCAGAAGTTTTCTGCATGTAAAATTGGCTCAAGAAAGGGTTGCTGATCTTCTCAAGACTCAGAAAAAGTTTGGCTCAGAAGTGCTTTAAGGGTAAAGTGTTATTTTTAGGAGACTAAAACACTAAACACTAGCAAAACTAGTGTTAGTTTAGTAAACTACTAAACACTAGTAAAAGGCAAGTATATTTAGTAATGAGCTGGTTGGTGGTGATACTCACTGATGTAAAGAGAAATATGGAAGAGCTGATTCAGTCATAATTTTTTCCTCTATTTAGAAGGGATCATTAAAGCAATGTCCAGAGATCGTTCCCAGCTCTGCTTGCATCAGAGTATTGTAAATATTCCTGTGACATTTTAGTCCAGAATGAAACACAAATTGTGGCAGGGCTGAAGACTGTTTATTGTTTCTGAAACAGTAAGATACAAATTAATGAAGAAAGTAGTGGCAACAAAATGCTGCCGGTCACAATTTGTGATACAAAATTAAAGTAGACAGCCCAAAGGATTTAGTGACAATAAGTAAATAACATTTACAAATATGCTGGAGGAAAAAGAAAAAAAGGCAAAAACACAAGAAGCAGTCAGTCTTTTGATAGATGACAAGGGCAGTAAAAGCAGGATGAAGTTTTGCACAATTCTCTTATCTTTCCATCCTTGTTCTCACTCACGCATTCTACACTGAAAATGGGATCCTCTCATGTCTAATGGGAAGGGATGTATAGTATAAAGAAAATAACAAGAACAGGCATATTGCAGTGCCTTCACTGCAGCTTGTGGGAGCTTATGCAGGGAACACTAAATCCTTGCAACAAGGCTCAGCCCAAATGTCTGCCGTGGTTCACAACACTTCGGGCCAAATCCTGCCTTTCCTGCAAAGTCTTCAGATCCGGCTCCTCCATCTTCCCACAGCATCTCAGTCCTGGTATAAATGAAGACTTCACAGCTTTGTGTTGTGATTTAGACCTGAACATGTCAGGGTGAAGCAGCTCCCTGTCTTCCTTCTGCTTCTATACTGATTTCTTAGCTAAGGGTTTATCTGCCATGTGAGCTGACACGAAGGAGTTCAGTTACAGAAGCTGCTTTCATAACATGCGATTACATGGTTGTAGACTGTGGGGCTCTGTTTAGTAATCAAATCTTTGCTTTTCTCCAAGTGTAACAGGGAAGAATATGAAGTAAACTTCAAGAAGTTTTGCCTTCCCTAGAGGATTGATGGCTGAATGGGAGAGCAGTACCCCCCACATCTTACATTAGGCATGTACTGCATCTGTGTGGGAAGGAAACTGGAAAGATTTATGGAAGGAAGGTAGTGAGAGCTTGACAAATAAGGAAACTGCCCCATAGAAGACCTCTGCATTTCTCAGATTGCCTTCCACAGGGCTGGAAAAGCTTCTTGAGCTGTTCAACAGGGACTTGTAAATGGACAATGCTGTAGAAGTGGAACAAATGGAAGTATGGTTGCCATCTTCCTGGGTCTATTAGGCACTCCTCACCTGAGAAAAGTGGAATGGAAGAGGAATTTTAGGGGAACTCCTGATGAAGATGTTTGCACTGGCTGCACACTGAATGCTAGCTTGGTGTGGTGGAAGAGCCTCAGTAGGTCATCAGACTGCAAGGCTGAGTGTCACCCAATGGCTGGACTTGGTGGACCAAGCCAGGTCCTGCACACAGGGCTGGATCCCCTTACTGTGTCAGGAGAGAACAACTCAGAGTCCCCATGAGAAGCTCCAGGAGCCACAGCCAGCTGGGACAGAAACTGGTTGCCTGAGTCATTTGGAGTTATTTAGGCTCTCCTTTCCAGTGCTCAGACTTCTTAGTTGCTTTGTCCACACTGAGATCGCCAGTGCTGTGATCTGGGACAGCCATAGGAACCCACTGGGAGAGCAACACTGAGGAGAACAGTGAGTGATTGTGGTTGGTAACTGCTTTTGCCTGTGTGGACTGACTGACACACTGTGGCTTCCCTCACATTCACTTAACTTGACACTCAGAATACTTAGCAAGTAAAACCTGCAAAACCCTGCAGTGAATTAACTGCTGCAAAGTGATTTTCCACCTTTGAAGTAATTATCAGTTATTGCTAGTTATTCATTTAGATAAGTACATTATATATATATATTTATATATTTTTTTCCCCCTGTGCTACAGAAGATCTTAGTTGAAAATGCATTCATGTTCTTTGATGTGTTCCGAACATCTGTCACATAAGCACTGCTTCTGCCTGTTTATAGAAAAAATGTGATGTAGATGGAGGAAACAGTGAAACACAGCAAAGAATTTCATCAAGTGAAATTCCCGAAACAGTGCCACCGAGCAGGACTGAAAGCACATACTTAAAAAACAAACAAACAACAAAAATCAACAACAATGGAAAAAACATTCAGAAAATCTCAACAAACCCCCAGACGTGTCACATGTAGCGTACAGTATGGAATATGATAAAATTAATCTCTCTCTTGGAATCTTAATTCTGGTCTCTTGATTTCTGTGTGTTTAGCACTTTTAGACTATGTGTTGTGACAACAATCTTTTCCCATTAGTTTGCTATCTAATTGCAAATACAGAGCACTCTTTTTGTTATATTTATTTACTTTTTATTTACAGCGTTCCTGCTTTGCCAGAGGTGTGTTAAATTATTAACAGGTTATGTCCATGTTCACAGAAAGCTAAATTGAATCCAGTACAATGTAGGCTTATTAAAAGACTGGCTAACTGATTCACTTTGCCCACAGAACTTTGCACTGTGGTCTGAAGTATTCCTTTTCCAATTAAATCTATTTATTTATTTTGATTTCTAGCAGTTGTACTGCGTTCTTCTCAGTGGTATTTTTTTCTTCCACAGAAATGATCTCTATTTTTGCAGGAGTAAAACTGCATGTTTAATTGGTTATTTTAACACATCTAGTGCAGTATCTCTGTGCTTTAACAGGCCTATAATTTTTAAATGTAGGTCCATTATTTTCTGTGGCCTGAACATTGGCGAAATTCTCAAGTGTCTTGCTTCTCACTGGTGTCTCTGATTTCACATTAAAATCCCTCTTTGTCCCTCTTTACTCCCTGCTGATGACCCTTATTAACCAGAAGGATTTCTTGAGCTGAAAAGCTTATCAGGTTAGAAAAGTACATGTTACAAAAATGTGATTTTGTCAGAACTGAAAGTAACCATTGGGATAAAGAAAGAAAAGGCCTATTGTGTTGCATGAGGCTGCATAAAAATAAAGATAAGTATGCTATAAGTTAGCTGATATTTTTTTGGTCTGTTACAGTTGGATGAAGCTTTAGGCAGAAGTAAATTTGTTTTAGTCTGTGAAAAGGCATCTCCTTTATCTTGCTTAATGAGCACTCTGCTAAACCTTCAAGCTGGTGGGTTAAGCCTTGTAGGTGGTGACATGATGTTGATCTGCCTACTTTCCAGATGTGTTTGGACAAAACTTAAACTCTTGCCCCTCATTCTGTCCTATCTGCTGAAAGATGATATAATAGGTTCAGCAAGGAATAGCTATATGAAAGTCTGTAAAATACCTTGCAGTTCTCATGCTGGATGCTTTAGGCCAAATAGTGTTAGGTGATGTGAAGCCATGGGTTGGCAGGGGGAACTGAATTCACTGACACTGGTTAGGACCTGATTTTCTGAGTTAGGCATCTTTCAGATTTTTTTTTTTTTTTCATTTAATCAGAGCAATGCATGTAGTTTTGCTTTCTAGGAGTAAAGCTAACAAAACAGGGATGATTACAGTATGAAAAGTCTTGTATCTAAAATGCAGAGTGACATTCATGATATGCTATCCATTGAAGGCAGAACTCCCTGGGGAGTGCTATGGATAGAGGACAAACACCACCTTTAGGTGTTTGCAATGAATACCGAGTATGAAGAGGGAACTAGTATTCTCCATTGTTCAGTGATGAGGAAATACTGGAAAAATGGTGTATCAGTTATGAAAACCTTCAAGAAGAATACTGAAAAAAACAAGGAAATGTCACTATCGTTGTCACAAACATTTCATAGATATTAACCAGGAATAGTTTCAAGTCCCTAGATACAATGAAGATTTAGAGGTGCAACAAGCTGGATGTATTTTAGTTTTTCCAGGAGGAGATTAAGAATTGAACTGGTTACACTTAACTGAGGAAGATATCTGTAGAGACAGGTCTTCCATGCAGCGAAAAACTGTAATGATATCCAATAGTCAGAAAATAAGCTGGACAAATAAGATGAGTATTTCTAGTATTGAGGATGTTTTGTCCACAAAATAGTTTACCTTGGAATATGATAGCTATTCAATTGCCTGATCTCTTCAAATCAATAGTGGTTGTTTTTCTCAGGGATGAGCTGTAGCTCATCAGAACTGCAGAGTAGCTGTAGCTCATCAGAGCTATAACAGAGATGTTATAGATTTGATGCAGGAATCGCTTCTTGTACATCTGTGGGGAAAAACATCAGGCTAAACGATCATATATCATATCACATAATCATGTTATCATATATCATATCATACCTTGTAGTTTTTGAATCAGTTATGCCATCTTGGCCAGCTGTATGTTTCAATTTCTGTTTTTAGCTGACCTATGGTTGAGTATAAAAGTACCATGCACAGTAGCCTATAAAATCAGAGGAGAGACACAAGCATTTATTGATAAAATTTAACTGCTAATATTTTGGCTTTTCCAAAGCAGTGAACATCAACTTTAAAACAAATGTACTTTGAAACCCTCCTGTTGTCCAGACCAAGTGGACAATCAACATTCAGATGCAAAAAGACATTTTAACTCAGCCTTCACCCCATGAGAGTAGTTCAGCCTGAGTAGAATATACATGAGAATTTGTTTTTCTTCTAAATTTAACACTTTATTCTTTCTAAAGTATGTCATCTTTCAAACAATACTGTAAGTCTTAAGAAGTGTTTTCTTCAAAAACCTAAGTGAGGAGGAACTATCTGAACAAATAGAAGGCTGATGTTCTATTACCTCAGATAGGAATAAAAGTGAACTGAAAGTACCTCCTTTGCAAAAGTATGTCATTACATTGCTTGCACTATTGAAAACATTCATTTCATTCAAAAGCTTTTTTTCAATAACTTCATGAGAGCAAAGAGATGGCTGAGACACAGTTCCCTTAAGCTATAATTGGAGAAATATAAATGTAACAATTATTATTCTGCTCTTGGAGTCTGTGCAATTTCTTTCTCTCATCAAGGATTAAAATAATGAAAAAATTACAATCACATCATCAGAACACGTTTCATATTTTAATTCAAAGTTGGTGGGCTAATCCTGGCTGGGGTGTAACTCTAGTGAAGTTTATTGAAGCTGCTCCACAGAGGGATTAGATGCTATTTGTCTTCTGATGCCTCTGCTTTCCTCTCTATTAAGATATCTTTATGTAGTCAGTCAGGCTTTTTAGCCTGAGTTGAAATATTCACTGCAATATTGTTTTTATCAATGCAAGTTGCAACTTATTTTTTACTTTGTTTCAGTAATATCTTTGTCATTTGACAACAAGCTGTGGTGGGTATGATAAGTTTCT
Source organism: Perdix hodgsoniae (assembly GCA_035772895.1). NCBI lineage: Eukaryota > Metazoa > Chordata > Aves > Galliformes > Phasianidae > Perdix > Perdix hodgsoniae. Next base: position 22,834,101 of record JAPSGF010000004.1, on the reverse strand, counting down.
GTTTAGGCTGCAAATGTGAGATGAATGTATACTCCCAGAGTAATCAGAAGTTGAACTCCAGTAATTATGATTAATACTGTTTGGAAATAAGTTGTATTAATTTTAAGCTTAATGAAATTCCAATAGCCAATTTTACACTAAAAATTATCTCTGCAACATCTTGAAGCAGCCTCCATTTTTGATGAATGCACTCACATCACAATTCTCTTATTTGCAAGGAGATCACTTAATTTTGCTGTGGATTGCAATTTATGGCTATGGTACAGAACTTTGCACCCCTCCTTTCCGGATGGCTAATACATGTTATTTTTGGTTTGCAAGTAAACCAGTACTTAAAAAGAAAAAAAGAAAAGAAAAGAAAAGAAAAGAAAAGAAAAGAAAAGAAAAGAAAAGAAAAGAAAAGAAA
>JAPSGF010000004.1:22683223-22833685 GCA_035772895.1 Perdix hodgsoniae | reverse complement strand
AAAGAAAAGAAAAGAAAAGAAAAGAAAAGAAAAGAAAAGAAAAGAAAGAAAGAAAGAAAGAAAGAAAGAAAGAAAGAAAGAAAGAAAGAGAAAGAAAGAAAGAAAGAAAGAAAGAAAGAAAGAAAGAAAGAGCAAAAGTGGGGGTATTTCTAATTCTAAAGGCTTTGCAATACTAACAGTGAAAAGAAGCAATGTAAGTTAGACCCTGAGCACAGCAACATCTCCTGTGTCAGAATGTTGCATGTGGGATTACTTCTATTTAGATATCTTCTATGGAATTTAAGAAGAAATGCAAGGCATATGCCATACTGGTCTTAACCCTCAGATGTAGAGGCACCTAATAAAACCAGACCTATCTTTGTGTATATATACATAAGTCTTCTGGTATTTGTTCAGCTATGCAAAAGCACAGCACAGAAGGAGTTTCCTGGTAAACATTAATTAACTGAAATGTTACAGTAGCAGCACAGAGTGTTAGTAAACCCTCTGAGGACTGACTGCCGGAAGGAAAATGGCTTTTCTGGTGCAGGCAGGCAAGTATTTCCTTAGCACTGGGCTCAGGTGTGCAGTAACCTCCACAGAGTGGAAAAGAGAGTGAAAGAATGGCACAGCCACCATGCTGGCCATTTATGTATTGCCTTCTTCTGTAGGCCAAGCTGTAAGACATCATAGTTGTTTTTCTTGGAGCAGCTCTAGAGCACACCAAACAAGCAGGAAAGGGAGCATTAACTAACCATGGAGGGACAGCAGCAGATGTTCCCTCCATCTTTTGAGAAGAAATAAATTTATTTTTCCCAAAAATCTTGGGAATTCAACTATTAGAGGACAGAGGGTGAGATTTCCAGTTGTTTGAAACTATGTATTTTCACATCTTTGTAAATATCCTTTAGTTTTGACCTAAGGCAGGGTCCAGATTTGTATTTTTAACACTTTTCTTCTGGGTATTAAAGCAGTTATTCAGTATTTGAGTGTATAAAGCTCACCTTGGTGAATGACCAAACTCCCACTGTGTCCATAGAATCAAATTATTGCCTCATATTCTTCAGGTTTTCTGAGCTGAATGTAGCTTTTATTTGCCTTTGAGACAGCCTCCAGGCTCTCAAGGCTACTCTAACTATTACTAAGTTTCCCCTATCTGAGAAGAACTGCTCACCCTTCCTTCCCCCATGTCTCTTTTGTCCCAGACTCTTGACATTGCTGTTGTTAGTGCAGCTCTTGTGTTTATTGTGTTCTCTACTTCTTTTTGGAAAGAAGGGAAGGGCTTGGAATTTAAGACATCAAAAATATGGTTTTGACACTATGAAAACCTTCATCTAATAAAAATAAATTTATTGCAGTAAATGAGTGAGTGAAGTTTTATGTCACTAGAGAAGCATTCTTTAAAACCTTTTGCAAGGATAAACAATATTTATTTAATTTGTCCTTGTGTTTCATAATTTCTCTAACTGCAGTGCCAAGAAGGGCTGTTAGGATCATCTAATCAGGATCCCTCCGCATAAATAGAATTTCTACTTCAAGCCTGGCCATTTGTTTCTCTGAAGATGTATTCTTTTTAGCAGCTTTGTGCTTCTTAATGGTTATTGATTTAAGCAACCTCTATCCTGCTCTTAAAAATGCTTTGGTTAGAGGAGGTAGAAGTACAATTTGTTTCTTGTCTGAACAAAATAAGCTTCTTTACTCAGCTTGACGTTTCTTTTCTTTATTTCTAACAAGAAACTTCTGCGTAGTAGCTCAGAGCATTTCAGGGAATATTCTTGATTGCCAGTCAAAAAATCCAATTGATTCCAAGTTAAAATTGAGAGAAAAAAATAGAAAGAAAGAAGAAGAAAAAATATGAATACCTGGATAGGATTAGCAGATTTAGCAGCTTCATTCACTTCTCTGCTTATAAACCGAAGAACAGGTTGATAGCAATCACTTACATTTTTACAAAATAATTATGGTGTCCATGTCAGTTTTGCTTATCTTTCCAAAATAATTTGAAGAGCTGGCTCACTGAAATATTTATTCCTCGGTTAGAATATATATATATATAACATGGAAAACAATGATGGGGGCAATGCAGGGATTTTCAGAAAGGCATTTGAATAAAGATGTTTGGGAGATGAGCATACAGGATAAAGGTAGGGGAAGAATGGGGAATGTGTACAATGGGTTTGGCCTAAGGAGCCACAAAGCGTGTGATGCTCCAGATAGAATTACTTTTTAGGAGGTTTTATAAATAATACAGTCATACCAATCTCATGAATAAATACTTTGCATACACTAACATCAGAAATTAGAAAACATACTACCTAACAAAGGACAAGTAAAGCTAAGCTTTTGTGTGCAGTAGTCTAAACATTTTGGGTCTGAGTTTTGAACTGGGGATTATTTGTGTTGCTTGTTCTTGTTTAGTTGGAGACTAAAGTCCTTCTTTCCGGTGAGAATGAGTATAAAATGGGGAGGACCACAGGTCTGGATAAACAGTGTGAAAGGGAATATGAAGAATTGAAAAGAAATGGAAAATGTACAGCTTGGATACTAGAGGCTTTTGTAGTAGTGCACATTTTCATATAGTTCCTTATAGTTCAACTCTTGAGTAATGCAATGTTCCAAATTAACACTTTCTGGTGTTAGGATATATAAAATAAAACAAAAGAATGGCAAAGTAAACAATGTGTGTTTTCAGCTGTACTGTTTATGTCGATCTTAGGTTTTACTTCTTCAGTTACAGACAGGAAGAGAAAAGAACATAAGGGATTACAGTTGGTGTAAAGCATACTATTCTTCATTCTCTGTTTCATATTTCATATATCCTGGGAAGGATGTAGCAAGCTGGATAGAACCTGATAATCAGGAGCACTGCACAGAGATGACAAGTCTCAGTACTGCATTTATGATTCAGTGTTCATACGTGTGCTATATTATTGCTAGCGAATGCTTTTCTCCAGATTTGTACTTAGCAAACTATATGAGAGTAAATATTTGCTGGTAAATTCATCTTAAATTTCAATAATTGTATACATTCCCAAATATTTGTGACACTTAAAGTTTGATGCAATCTGCGTAAGTACAAATGGTGGATCTGTAGTGAAAATGTTATTTTATTTCTCCGAAAAGGCCCACTTAAGTCATAAACTCCAAATTCCCAGTGCAAATGGTTTAACGAATGGCAGCAAAGTTCTATGAGTGAGTTCATTTGTTTTCATTCTGGGGCCATCTGTTGTTATTCCTAATATATACTTCTTAGCTTTCACCTTTGATCTTTGCAGTTTCTAGGCTTTTAAACTTTTATAGTCTATGATTATATGTTTCAGTGGTGTCAGTGAAAGTATATTATCACTTTCAGTGAATTAGGGGAACTTAATAGTAGTTTACTACTCTAAGAATTGCAAATAAATATACCAGTAAGTAAATATTATGGAGAGATGTCTCTTCATAGTTAGAGACTGTGATTAGCTCTGTTTTGTAGTTGATTATAATGTGTTCCTTCACAGGAAGATCTGCTAATACTAAAGAAAGATGCCTAGTAAATCAGACATGAAATGTTTTCTTGGAGATTACTCTCTGGGAAAGCTCAGAGGATACACAAAACATGACTGAACTGGAACACAGCAGTAGTATTTTATCTCTTCATATACTTATCCTTATCCGGTTTTCTCTTTTTGAATTGAACCATCTTTATGTTTTTCTTGAGTAGTGCCATATTTACACACATAAGTACTCATATTCCAGAAATTGAAAACATGCTTTGCAGGAAAGGGCAAAGTGAAAGAAAGTGGTATTTCTCTGTCACACTTTATCATTTCTTAGTACCAGTCATCAGTGCAGCATATCCTAATACTCCTTTATCATTAGTTTATCTTTCCATTCACATAATTGTGCAAACCTGAAGTTCAAAATGCTCCTTTTTAACAAAGAGCTTTTGCCAAAGAGCCCCCTTTTGACCAAGGCCAACCCAAATCACATATTCCTGGAAAACCTGCCTTCCAAATGAGAAAACCTCCTTTTCTTTTCAAACCACTACCAGAGTAAAAACAAATCATAATTCAGTCTATAATGTACCAGAATTCTTCTTTAGATCAATTCTCCCTATATTCCTCTGAAAGCCAGCAGGAAGCCAGTCTGGAAATCAAAGACGTAATGGGGGGTGTTCTGAACAGATCTACACAGCTGAAGCTTAAATGTCTATGGTTGCATTATCTGTGCTTAGCTTTTTTAGTCAATGGGAAGTTGCAGTAGTATTCATTTCACCTTAAAACATAGAAAAATAAACCAGGTTACTCATGTATGAAGGAGGCTACTTCCTGAAAGGATTTTGGGCTGAATTATTTTTATGTGCACAGCTGCTGCAGGAGTGAGTACTCCCGTGGTTGCTGGTGTACCAAATATAAAGCTCTGTGGCTCAGATCCTCTTTCATTCAGAATAAGGCAGAAGGCCCCATTTGGTGTGCCTCATCTTTGACTGCTCTGAGCAATTCTGGCCTTGTGTTTCCAAAAAGATGTAGAGGAACTAGAAGAGACACAGAGAAGAGTGAGTAATTTATAAATGGGGCAGTTGCCTGATGAGGATATGTTAACAGGTGTGGGACACTTCAGCTGGAGAAGAGAAGGTTAAGAAGGAATATATATAAGACTGATGTTTACAAAGTCAACAAGTTTCTCAATAAGTTAATGGTAGAATGCATCACCAAATCCCACACTGTAGGAACTAGAACACAGTGTTAGAGGGAACAGTGTACCTTCTAACATGCCTAAAGCCACAGCTGTGGGTACTGTGCAATAGCAGAGGAGACTGTAAGAAGCAGCCTCACCTGTGTGTTCTCCCTTAGTACCATCTCCTGTTGTGCAAGTCAGAAGTATGACTCTAGGCTAGATCGATGACTGGTGATATCCAGTGGGGAATATCTAACATATCCCTACACTGACTGTAAAAAATGAAGAGTAGCTGTACTCTTAATTTGATTTGTTGACTGTGCAGGCAGTGGTCTGATATCATTTCAAGGCTGGGAGCTCTGGAAGTGGCTATTTCTGATGCTGATCTGACTTTCTGGAATCAAAAATGTTCGCCAAGGGCTATCTCTAGTGAGGCTTTTCTTTTTTTTTTTTTTGTCAGTCCAGATGACCTGGGAGAGAACAAGGTCTTTCTCTCTAATGAAATCAATGAGAATTATGGGCACTGAATGTATTCCAGCAGGTGTTCAGCAATCCACAAGGTCAGGCACTTGGTTAATAGACTGGAGCTCTATAAAATGGTGTGTGCTATTAGCAGCTAGGGGAAAAGTCAAAAGGTAGAAAAGGACATAGGCCAGAGCTGTCAATTAGAAGAAAAGAGAGAAACTGTAGTGACTTGAGCAGACAAAATAGAAAAAAAAAATCTATTATTTTTATCAAATTTATTCTATCTCACATGGTTAGGTTAAGTTTACTTTATTATGAATGTTTCCTTGTACAAACTAAGCAAGACCTAAATATCTGGTCAATTCAGGTCAAAACAGCAGTCTAAACCTTTTGAAATGACTGAAGCACTGAAGCAACTTCGTGGAACTGGTAACTTCCATTTCATCATTCACCGCACCAGTGATATTTTCTAAACTTAATTTATAGTATCTATACAAGTCTTCGTCTCATGGTATTGTAATTAGATTCAAAGATGCTTGTCATACTTTTAACTTTGCAGCTGGGTGTAGCATTCAATAAATAATATCAATCTTGTACCACAAATTGATTCTAATGCAAAGAGATAAAAAAATCAAGTCTGTTCAGGAGAGGCTATTAACCACATAATGTCAACAATAACTGAATTAGAACTGCTCAGCTAATCAGCACTTTTTGTTATCCTGTTACTTTTCCCTCCAAGTTCAAAGAGACGAAATCAGAGGTTGAGTTACCAAGTTCAGATAAGTTTTTTCTCAACAAGAGCTTCATCTCAGAAGAACTGTGAGGAATCGTACTATGTCTCTCTGTCTGGACAAGGCTGCACATCCTCTGTAGTCTGTAGGAGCTCAGTGAAGTCAGCAACTCACTGAGGTGCTCAGCATCCAACAGCAATGGAACACTTTGGCAACATTGTTCTTTCAGGGTCAATTATACGAGAAATCCTGTCAATTAGTAGCACAAACCTCATGGTAGTGTCATAATTGATTTGGTGAGATATTAACATTGGTAAATTCACAGTCTCTTCATTAAAAGTGGCCATGAAATTCTTCCACGTCTTCAACAGAACTCTGGTGCAGGCTCTGCATGGGTCCACTCTTCATGGGGGAAATGTTTTTCACCCACCTCAAGGCCTCTGGGCCAAGAAGAATCCGTGTGAGTTCTCCTTCATTTTAACTCTTCACAGTGCTTCTTTGCACTGTGCTGGGGTAATGTAGCTATATGGTTTCTCAAGATCACGGAGGTATTTCTTTCTCAAATTTGATTACTGAGCCTGTGAACACTTCAGGGCATGCAATATCCATTGCCCTAGCACAATGTTTTTTTCACTTGTGCTGAGGCTGCTGGGTTCTTCTGCAATAGGAAGAAGATGATATTTTTCCAGTTTTCTAATCATCTGATATTGCATTCTGGTATCAAAACTCCCCTGAAGTAATTGTTCATCCTTCTGATCCCTAATTGCATTTATCAACTCGGTATGAAACCTATTGCTACCTGGAGCTTTGCCTTCCTTTATCCAAATACTTCCTCACAACTATTTTCATAATCTGCAAAAGCACCTACAAAATATATCCTCACAGGAGGTGTAGTTAGTATTCTTCTTAACAAGTACAGAGAAAAAAGTTATTGAGTTTTTGTTACATTCAAAATTACTGTGAATATGAAGGAATATTTTTTTTCAGCATACTAAATCCCATGTAGCACTATAGGTTGTGAGATAAAAATTGTTTGTATATTATTAAGTTCATGCTGTTTTGAACTACAGAATCACTTTGGTAATGTTTTTCTTGGAAAATCAATTATGTATGAAATTGTGTAGCAATTTAGTAACATAAAGCAAAGTAATAATATAATTAAAAAGAAAATATTTACTTTCTGCACAGAGTATTTTTGTATCCATCTTAATTACGTACCTTTGCTTGATATGTTATATTGTGTTTATGACCTTTGGGTTCATTTAGCATTAGAAACATTTTAAAATAATAAAAGTTGATGCCGTAGTTAGACTTCTGTTGTTATTTTAAAAATGATTGGTATCTAGATCTTTTCTGTCGGTGGCACTGTTTATTAGGAAACGAGGTAGCAAAATATTCTTCATCATATAAATCTAATGTGATAGTTAAGGAATCAGACCCTAAGCATCCAATTGTCCATCGTATAAGCATTTGGGGCCAGACTAGCCCATTTTTAACCATGTAAAAATGGTGTAAGTAGTTTACTCTATCAGAGTTGAATTCTTCATGTTATTTCCATGCTGTACATCAGCTCTGCATTTGATCTTCTGCTTTATTGTTCGTCCTAAACAAAAGCATTTTAAGAAATAATCTTCCCAGATATCTTAGTACTGTAGGCATACATAAGCGATTTCATTTTCCTGTTTTCGTTTATTTATTTATTTATTTTAATCATAAGTAGTTTTTTCATGCAACAGAAAGATCCTCCTTACACAGCTTTTCTCTTGGATGAGCTGTTTTACTAGGAGCTGAAGATGATGAAATCACCACAGTCATTCTCAGCATCACTGAAGCAAATGAGACAAGACTTATCCAGCTACCCATGTGAAGAGCTTAGGCTGATATATCAACATTCCTCAAAGTATTTACAGACTTTTGGAGTCTTTAATTAGCTATTGCATGTTGAAGATTCAGTTCAGTGAAGACAAACAGACTGTATTCTGTTCAAAAGCTGGATGAGTTTCACTGCAGTTCTAGTTTAAAGATTTGTTCTCTGTTGCAAAACGAATCAAGTGCATTGTGATTATAGTTTCACGTTAATCACTTTCTGCATTGTTTCCTAAGCAATCCTAACAAGACTTTTTCTTGAGGACTTTTAAAGCCTGAAATCCATTGGGGAGACGTGTCTCCTCTACACAGTGAGCCTAGGTATTTTTTCCAAAGGGGTCTGCTTCATTCATTTCAGCTGATTTTAGATGTGGATAAGCACTGGTGAGTTTGTGCCTAGTTTCCTGCTGTCACCAGAGCAGATCTAGCCCATACTGTCAAAGGAGTTTGTTTATTTGCCAAAGTAAGTAGTTTACTGGACTCCACTGACAAACTCAGATGTCCACATCAATGCTGTGAAGGCTAAATATGAGAGAAACACCACTCCTGATGCTTTAAATGTAGGTAGAAATCAGATACCCAAGTTAGGTAAGCTTGATCTTTACATTCCTCTATTACAGTAAGTAGTCTACAGATATATATCATGAATATCTGTGAAATATCATGTGACAGAGGTGCACTTCAGGTGTGGAGGGTATTTGCTGATTTTATCACATGCACTTTTACTTATTTTGAAGCCACTCCGTCTTTTAATTCTGTAAGCTTGATGCATTAGTTTGCTTCCATTCCTAACACAGGCAAGCCCTGATGCTATTTTGACATTCATGTTTTCTTCACTACATTCCTGCAGTTACACATCTTAGATGCATCTCAAAGAAAAGAAGAAACCAAAGTTTCCTTCACAGTCCCACCCCTTGGGAAAAGATGAGGAAAGATGAACAAATTTTTCTGACAAACAGCATAACTGTTTTCTGTACTTTGCTGTTGTCTTGGCCCTGAAGATACAGAACTAACGCCCCTTACAGCGTGAGATGCCTGAAGCACTGCTCATAGTGTTTCCTCAGAGACAGGATTCTGCCATATTTAGTCATTTTCTTTTGCAGAGATCTTTTCCTGTACCACGTGGAGATCTTCCAACAGTAACACAATCTCTCTTAGAACCTGTTTTTTCTATAATTGAATTCAACTCAAGGTCTCTGTGCTGTTAGAAGCCAACATCCATTAGGCCCTATTCTATATTTATACTCAGCTAAAATCGGTGTCAAATGCTGTGTCTGGGCAAATGCCAGAACTGGCCAGTCCTTCTTTTCTGTGGAGTCTCATGTATGATTGTCATTTATCAGAATGACAAAAGGCTTCTTCTGCAAGTAGTGTTGGATTTCTTAAATTCTCAAAATGACATCTTCTCCCATAATAATGAATAATCCAATGTGGTTCTATCCAGAACACCCAACTGACTGTTCTCTGACAGCCATCATGTGGTGTAACAAAACCACATCACATCCAACAATAACAACAAAACAATAAAAAAAATCCCAAACAACAAAAAATGAAGGAAGAAGATGAACAATTTGTTTTAAAATAAGTAGGGGTTTGAAGACTCTTTTTATTTATTTTTTCTTCTGGAAAACATTGATCTTTTTTGCTGCCTAACACAAAGGCTCTAAAGCTCTGCCTCGGTTTGGAGATACCTGTGATAATAGTTTAGCAGATCTCAAGTATTATGATTTAGATTTTTTAGTGGGGCTAGATGTTGTTCATGTTCTGTGACCCTGAATTATCCAGGACCCTCTTCCATTTCTGCACAGTGAGCCTGAAAACAGTACTTATTTTCTGCTGAAAATGGAGGTTTTTTTCTTTGTTTGTTTGTTTGCAGGAACATATGATGCCTCTAATCTATAAATATCTATCTGTATTTTGATAAAATTTCAGGCTGCTTCACACCTGCAGAGAAAAACTTGTGATGGAAATAGACCAGGAACATGAGAGGTTATTTGGTCTAAATCTCACTGCCTCTTTGCAGAGTCTTGGGCGAAACATGAAGGGCAGCCGGTTTGTGGAGCTGAGGCTGGTGGTTTGGAGCTGTCAGAAAGCTCCACAGAAAAGTCACCCCATGTATTTGCCCACTGCCCCTTTCTAAGCTATGTCTTTTTACTGAAAAGGTAAGTTGATCCTGCCTTCTTTTATCAGAATGTATCTCTGTTGTCTGTTGTGTTTGTTCGCAACAAAGCACTGTTGTCTGAGCTGTTTTGCTGCAGCTTAACCTGAGAATTTTTTTCCAGTTTTATTCTAAGTCTTGCTACCATTCTCTTCCTAATAAATGTTGACTTCAGCTGTGGCCTAGTGTGTTTTTCTTTAGGTTTTTGTGTTTGAAAGGACCAAGTAGAACCTTGATCTTGTGGATGTGTTTTCTCACGGAGACAACTCTTTATCTACTAGTCTCAGTTTCACTTGGAATTAACGTTATTTGCCTCCACTGAGCAGACTGTATCAATCCTCATATTTACCTCCAGCAGTACTATTCAACTCAATTTTAAAGTAGTTTTTATTGAGTTTTTTCCTCTTTTCTACTCGTGTACATGCTTCTATTCTTTCTTTTAGCATATTCATCCTTTTTGACAGTTGCAGAACTGTTGGGTTATTTTTCTTTTCCCTTTTTGACTTAGCAGTAACGTGCCCTTTAAGATCCAAGTTAGAATTAAGTAAGAAGAAAAGGAGATTGAAAAGAAAATATCTTAATGCTGCAACATTTTTGAGTAGATCAGTTTTTTTCTTGAAGGCCACCTACAATACAATCTCTCCGTACGTACTCTTGTAAGCCCTTCTGGAACAGTGAATTTGGCTAACCAACTGCATATACTTAGAAAAAAATAAACGACCCCCACTATTATATAAAAAGGAGAGATACTACACTTTTTAAATGTAGTTTTTCCTTTTCAAATGCCTATGTTGGCTCTACAGGCTATTAGAAAAGGCAAGTGGGAAGTGACTTTTGAAGAAGATAACTGAGTATACGAAAATATTCCTTATCTCTTTGTACCCACAGTCACAAATACATATTTATAGATAATAAGAAAGCTTCATTAAGCCACCTGCAGCAACATAAACCTGCTTTTTGGCCAGTAGCAAAGTAATTTATTTTCCTGACCTGAAGTAAAGAAGAAAGAATTAAGGCGACCAGGGCAGATACCAGTTAAAATTCCAGGACATCATTTTAAAACTGGCTAAACCACTAAACTACTTTGGATGTCATTGAGTAAGAAGAGTATGATGATAACCTGTTCCTCTGACACAAGCTTGGAAGGCAATAATTGCAAATTCACCTGTGTGCCCCCATTTTCTGTCTGCATGAGTGAATAGGTGCTGAATATGCTTCAAACATTTCTCAGGTTTCAAGCGGTTGTGCAGCCCAGTGCAAAATAACAACTCTGGGTAAACACGATAGATTGATGCTGAGGACATTTAGGGTGAATGAGATCTTCTGGTTTATACATGAGACAGCCAGGTAAATTAATACGGGAAATTGACAATCATTTATACATGCCAGCATCAGCAGGAGTCTCAGCAAAACTGCTGGTGAGAGGTTACATCTCATCTGCCTCTGAGACGACCAGCAGAGAGGCTAAAAATTATTCATTTTCAGACAGTGTTTAGGTACTTTGTTCACTGTAGAGGAAGAAGACCTTTTTCTTTTTCATTCTTTGTTTTCTTCCTTTTTTTTATTTTATTTTTTATTTTTAGCAGACAGAAACAATAAATCAGCTAGTTTAAGAAGACCTGGCTAGCCCAACACAGATTGATCTTACAAGAGAGTCAGTGGGCTGCTAATAGAATTACAACTAGCTGTCAAAATAGGGAAAATATATCCATGACAGTGACAAAGAGCAAATCAATTGAAGAAGTGTTGTGGACTCTTTTTTCCTTCTCTTTTTTTTTTTTCTTTCTCCTTCTTTTTTGAGACTCGGATGCAAAGTACACAGGTACCTTTCAAAGCCTGCAATTGTGAAAAACAGTCGTATGTTAATACCATTTCAAGAACCAGTCCTATAATACATAGTTCCATTAGTCAATTTCATTCCACTGCAATCACTGGGCTATTCCCATGAGATGAAGCCGAAGAACCTCAACCTACTTGAGCTTTTTCTTGTGTTATGAAATCCGTTTAAATAGGTTTTATTAGCAGCTGTAATAATTTGCCCCAGGTTAAGAATCTGGGAGCTCTGTGTTTACCACAAACTGTTTTTTTTTTTCCAGTTACTCACAGAAGCTTGCCAGTTTCAGGTGGATTTTAGTGTTTGTGCAGCTCAAGCAGAGAATCAGTTACAACAATGTTGTTGGCTCAGAAATTATGTTGTAATTTGCAATAATTAGATAAAAATTGAATTATTGAACAGTGGAAAGTTGACATGGTGTTGCAACATTGCTACCTACTACATCGTGTTTATAAGCTGTGCCCTTAGTATATTGTGCATTTACATTAAAGATCAGAAAGATTCTATGTAGTTAAAAACATACCTAAAATACATACCTACACATACATACATATGTACCTGTTTATTCAAGTCTGTTCTGGCCCTGCAGATGTTGTAACTGAGTACTGAAACTGACACACATTTACCAAGTCACTCCAGTACAAACTTCTGCTCTGCTGATACATCTCTGAAATATTTGTAATAAAAGAATAATGCAAAACAATACTGGCTCTGGGTGGCATGTGACATAAGACCCAGGACCATCAATAAGCAATGTGACCGTCCTCTGGTCCAGCTGTAGCTTTGGCAGGGTGCTAGGAGTGAGCCTTTTTGTGTGAGTTTTCTCTGAGGAGTTACCACTATGCAGCAAGGCCACTTATCAGTCACTCTAGCCGTTCCAGAAGGTAGAACTATGTAAAGAAACACTGAAGGGATAAGGCAAAGGGATGCTGAGGAGTGCTGTGACTTCCGCTCATTATTATTCCACTCCTTCCACTTTAGCTTCTCTTGGGTCTAAAGATGCTGCTGGCACTTCTTTCCTTCAAACTTTCTGGTCCTTCAATCTGTGGTGTACCTACTATGATTAGAGAAAAGGACCTTGGTTTTGTTCGTCCTTGGAACCCAAAAATATATAATGGAGACTCATGCTGGACAAAATTCAAATTCATGTCATGAGATGTAAACTCCCATGGGTACCATCTGCAATTATCATTATTTTGTTTTTGTTCATCTTTTACAACATTTAAAACAAATGATATGAGTTTAAGAGGTATGTTCCTGCTCCATGGTGCTTTTAAACAACTGACTCAATTGACTGAGAATGGTCCTGGCACTACACTATTACTAGTGCAGAAAAAGCCACAGGGAGACACTGAACAGCCTGAAGTAACACTAGTTATTTTTTAAGGTAAAATAAGTATTTTCATCAATGAGAAAACATATCTTTAAGATTTTCTTATACATGCATGAAAATTGATTATCTGGGAATTTTCCTCTTATCCCATCACTTGAGTATATAGAACAAAGAGTTAGAAAGTTTTCTGTTTCCTTTCTTGCTGCATACCAGTTTGAACAGAGCTTGGGTGCCAGACAACTGTTCTGCCAAAATTAAGAAAGCAAGCAATTATATTCTCCAAAATTTACTTGTACTTTCTATCAAATGCATGCATACACATATGCATCCATGTCTACACTTGTATGCAAACATTTACAAAAGTAAACTGCATTTGGAGCTATACTGCCTTGATAAAGAATTTGAAGAAAAGCTGAGATATTTTGCTGTGCTGTCTATGTAGAGGCCCAATTTATGATGACTTGAAGCACAGCTGTGTTCCAGTCTCATGTACAGCTGAACTGGGGACGCTTCCTTGAAGTCAGTTGAAGTTGGGTTTAAACAGATAAAACTTCCATTGACTCTGAATGAGAACAGGGTTTCATGGAGTGAAATTAAACTAGACTGTACGAGGAATCAGGGTCAATGTTCTCAGACCTGGCTATATTGTTTTTCTTGTTTTTCTTTACTTACTCTGCCTAATCAGTGCCCAGTTGTGCTCTTTCTCACACAATGCAACTTTTGTTGACTTTGTTGGGTCCTTCAGGCTTACATGAGCACGGCAACAAGGTCTCTTGAGGCAGAACTGTATTTTAAATTCTTTGGAGTAAGGAATAAACCATAACATTAATCTTTTTGCAGAACATTCTATGCATTTTTAACACAGTGATTTTTAATAGATAGTAATAATAGCAATTTTGAAGTACCCTGCAGATCCCAGTAAAGGACTTGCTTTCAGAAACGCTGTCCCCTGCTGCTAGTTTGCAAATCTTCTAATTCATTGCCACATGGAGTGTCCTCTGTGAGCAACATTTTTTTACTTCAAAACAGATAAAACTGTAAATTTTATCAACAAAGGCTCTCCAACAGCATGTTACCATCTCTCCTGTGTGGGACTACAGCTACTTTAAATCGTTTCCAAATAATGACCGTAAGTTATTTAAATTAAACATTTAGATAAGCTGTCTGTATTTCAAAGCTTATGGATTGTCACTAAACCAGTATACTTTTCGTGAGCAGAGTTCTCTTGATGTGGGATGTTCAGCAAGTCTCAAAAAGTCACATAATCTTCCATATATATGTATATATATATATGTCTGTGAGAAGTTTCTTCCCACCCCCTCCAAGATGGATGTGGATATTTGTGCCAAACAGACCTCAGGAGCCCAGCAGGGAGTGACTGAGCTGGCAGTTCACAGCTCCTGTGGCACAGAAAACAATAGGGAAGCTGTTGCTGAAGCTCTCAGAAGTAAATACATGAAGTTAAATGCAAGCACTGACTGATGACAGAGTAAGAGTCTCTCCACCATCGTCCAGGGCTGTTGCTAGAAGCTTACTCACTTCAAAAGCAATGGGAAAAACTCCAGGAAAGAGGGCAGATATTCTTGTTACTTTCAATCAGATAAATAAGGAGCTAGGTAGCCAAAAGGGTTTAACAGCAGCTTTGTAATGAAACTCAGAAAAGATCAAGTGGCTATGGTTTTGACATCATGGCTTTGACATCATGGCTTCATAGCACACAAACATGGAGCCCGATTTGAATTGCTTATGGCACTTTAACTTGCATTTGTTTTATAAAATAAAGCTTATAACACAAAGCCTTAGGTAGAAGCATCACCATGAACTTTTATTGCCTCACAAGTAAACTGCTTTGAGTGAGGGTCTCTCCATTAGTGCAGTAAAACTCAATTGTCTGAGTAAAATGGATGGGGAATGGATCACAGAAGCAGTCAATCTTAAAATACTTGAACAACAGATTCCATGCCACTGCAGGGTTGGCCCTTAACAGCATGACATCAATGTGCCTGCCTGTACTGGGAAAGAGAGCTAGCTGAGATCAGAAAAGTGTAATCACTGCTTTCTGCACAGCATTGAATCCCTCTCATGGTTATGTTTGGCCCACTTTTATAAACTACATGTTTTAATATGCATTATGACCATTCCACTAACAAAGGTATTTAGCTTTCTTAAATAGAATTTCAGTGAAATATGTCTTGGGAGAATATATGACCCTTTTAAGGCAGGAGAAACTATTAGTTACTATAGAAGCCCAGAAAATATTTGTTCAGTGCTCTCTTAAGCATGCAGCCAGAATGCCTCACAGAGACAGTGTCACCATTATAAATTACACAGAGACAAGGAGCCTGACTGTCTTCTCTTGCTCCACTTTGATACACAAAATCCTGTGAAGTCCAGAGTTTTTCAGTAACATCGCATTAGTGGAACACAGTGGCAAATCAGGAGAATTTGGAGGAACATTTCTGGTTGGTATTTTAGTACTTTGGATAAAAGATGGTGCTGCTTCTTCTGTGAACTCTGCTTTCTATGTGCTGTTTTAAAAGAACTAATATTTTAACATTATGCTTTAGCATGTAGAGCACAGGGTGATAATATTCTAAATTATTACTGAGGGGATAAAAAGAAGGGACAGCTTTTAAAAGAGATGCCTGGAACCCATTTTTGTACCACTCAAACCACAGAAGCATTCAAGGAGTGTCTGGCTCTCTGAGTTGCTCAATGCTTGTAGTAGAGGAGCTGCAATTTCCACCGTATTTTGAAGGAGTCAAAAAGCTCAGTTTCTTCTCAGCAATGGCATTTAACAAATGATCTATAGTTCTAACAGCTAAATAATACAAAGTATATCTGAAAGATTTTAGGAGATTTTCCAGTGTATTTAACTTCTGGTAATTTCATTGCAGTTCTTTGATGGAAAGAAAGAAGATGAAAGTAAATGAAATAAATATTAGTTACTATATTATTCAGTTTAATGCAGTTTAGTACTATGAAAAAAAAGCCACAAGTCATTCCACTGCAATAAGATCTAAACCAAGTATTAAAAGTTAAAGACAAATAAAGTGCTTTCTCCAAAAACCTGCAAATCCAAACCAAGGGAAAGTTATTCTAATTATTACAGTTTAAGGCCTACCCACAATATGGAGGGTTTATCTTCTGTAAAGTTTTTACTCCAATTCATTAGTTATTTCATAGAATTATAAATTGCATTAACTCTCCTGTGCAGAAATCAGCACTGTTACAGAGCTCTTGAGCAGATGTGATACAAGAGAGCCTTTTGATTTTTTTAAATTCAAAGACTAATGACACTGCAATATCATGTGGTGAAGGAGCAATAATTTGATAAACATTGTCTTTCCATTAGATTAAAGCAATTAATCTGATTCTAATTTAGCTGAAACATTACCATACTGGAATCCCCAGAGTCCTATGAATAATCTCTAAACACATTGACACACTCAGCAGACAAACATTATCTCCACTCATACTGTTATTCCATATGGTCTCCTCCCATTCTGATGGAGGGCACCCTGCTGTTTCAATCAAATAAATGTCAATTATCTGAGATAGATTTTTAGTTCACAAGCACAGGCTTACAATTCAGCAAGTGAGGCTTTGGAACAATTGTCTGCAGTTCTCCCCTGATTACCACCGCTTCCTTTTCAGCTGCAGACCTTGCTGTATTGTTGTCAAACTTTGTTGCTTCATATAAAGTTTCAAAGTCTATCTCTTGAAAATTGTAGGTACAGAAAATCATTTGTACCTGGGGAGAAAGAGCCGAGGATAGAAGAAATGGCAGAAGAGTTTACCATATAGACATCTGTTGGGATGACAATTTATTGTCTTTTCTATTTGTTGATCTAGCAGGGTGCCAAAATTTCATGTGACTAAGGACTACTTAGACAATATGATAGGATCTTAATCTTCTAAGGCAATGGCTCCCAAGCTATTGCTTCGATAGATTATGGTCACACTTCATCATCTCTCACAGGCCACCTTGCACTTTTAGTTGGAAACGCTATGAAAGAAGGCAGGCTGCAACCTCAAACCATTGCAAGCCCTAATTTTGACCACTGCTACAAGGTCCAAATCTTATCCAAAATATCCCTTTGGAATCCAACTCTGTCCGCTTAGTGTATTTTCCTAGTGTTAGCCTCGTGGTTACTCTGGTGTCTAATACTGAGGGAGTGATGTCAATTAAGTTGCCTACTGCCTGGAGCCATCTATAGAGAGAAGCAGCCAGAGCAGCCAAGGGAGATTTCTCTCAATGGTGGTCTGAACACAGTGCATTGCAGACCTAAGGTAGTATTACATTATGTCATATATGACCCCTGTTATTTAAGGTAACATTTTTCTTTGGATGTTGGATGTTAGGCAGATACACTTGATGTTGAGGAAATATGGAAATGGAGGATTTAATTGAACTGTCATTTTTCCTGGTTGCAGTACTTAGGCTGCTCAAAGTAATGTAGCAGCAGAAGAAACAATTTTTTTTTTTTTTTTTTTTCCATGAAAGCACATTAAACAATGTCAGACACCCCTAGATATGTGGCATTGATCATATTTGCTTGTTTGGATATGCACAGATATGCATATAGATATGCTGTCTTAGAGAGACCAAATGTATGTCTTTGTTGGAAAGATCCTTTGTCAGTCTACCTGGAGAAAATACCAAACGTGAAAGTTCTGCAATAATATAATTATATTTTGCTTTAGTTTGACCTGAGTGTCATGACCATTGCTTTGAGAATGTTTTGTTGAATTGGGCCTGCGATCTCATTAGGAAGCTACTCCTTTGAGTGTATATATGAGGGTTTGTGTGGCACTCCTCTGGCTGAATAAAAATTGACTTTGGTTAGTCTTTACTTCCAGCTGACGTGAAGTAAAGTAAGTAAAGTGTGAATGGTTTATCAGCAGCTTTAACTCTGTCCATGTGAATGGTTTATCAGCAGCTTTAACTCTGTCCATCTAGTCTATTTTGACTCTTCAAACATAACCTACCTCTTTTGAGCTACATTATACTTCATGTCTACATAGGTGTCTC
Source organism: Perdix hodgsoniae (assembly GCA_035772895.1). Classification (NCBI taxonomy): domain Eukaryota; kingdom Metazoa; phylum Chordata; class Aves; order Galliformes; family Phasianidae; genus Perdix; species Perdix hodgsoniae. Next base: position 22,815,625 of record JAPSGF010000004.1, on the reverse strand, counting down.
TGAAAGTAATGCTTCCTGTTTATTTCCATGGAAACGGCAACAGATACAAAGAGCCCCGTAACACTATTTGATAGAGTAAATTCTCAGCTACAAAACGCTATTTTTCAACATTTTACCACCTATGCACCCCACTATGCAATTTCACCAGCAATGAAACCACACTCATCAAAATCTTCCCCAGGAGAGAAGATCCACTGTCACTTTCACCATTGCTGAAATGCACCACTCACCACCTCACTGTGCTCACATTCACAGGTTGGTCTCCATAAATGTTCAGCAAGCATGGATGAATGTCAATGGGCTCCAGTTTTTTGAATTATTCAGCAAGTGTCTATGAATGCCAATGCATGCCACTTCTTCCATATGGAGTAATCCATGACACACCTTTGCTTCATACACACTTCCATGTCAGATGCCATTTTGTCAGACTGCCCCTCTGCTGCCATCTGTCACATGGCAACAAAATGTAATGAAATATGGGTGGGAAGGTTCTACCTCCACTGCCATACCACCAGCATTCCCTTCTGTTGTTGTACATCAACACACTGAAACAGGACACATCGATTTCAGTGCAGTTCTTGTAATCACTTGATATATGAAAATAACCTGATGAACTCACCTGCGAGAGTGTTGATCGACGCATATCAGCTCACCCATTTCTCTCATCACCAGATTCTCTTTAGCATCCATCACACAGACTGAAATATTGTTGATTTATAATTGCTCAGAAAAATCTCATTTTTTCAAGATGCTGAATTCCATCCCACCTTACTAACATCAAATGAACTTCCACGTCCTTCCATACTTCAGGAGTAAATTCATTCATCCACTTTCCAGAAGGTGGATTCCTCCTCTCTTGCTCATGCAGCTGTAAGCACAGAGAATCAGTCAATATAGTGGGGTGATCTGTGTGCAGTAGTTATCCATTTATTTCAACAGGAGACAGAGCTTTCAAGCAGAACCATATGGTTATCAGCTTCTATTCTAGAATTTTAGGCTATCTCTAATCATAAATTGTAGAAATAAAAAATGTCTCTTACTTAATGGATTTGGACATTCTGTCACAATTAATGTGCTAATAAAGGCTTTGCTTGAGGACATTTTTGAACAACACACTTCTGTTAACGTTGCTCAATAAAACTATTAATACAATCAGTTTGATTTGAAATGTCTCTTGTCTTGTAAAGTATCAGGTCATTAACTTTAACAGTGTCAGAGAGTTCTGGCTATCAAAATCAACTAAATTAATGTCCAAGGAATAGCTAAGAGCTCATTTTGCACAGTGGAAAGTATTAATGTACCACAGTGGAAAGTATTAATGTGCTACTGGATGTAAATAAACTGAGCTATCTTCAAACACTTCAGGAAGGATGTAGGCTTGTGCTGGTGCATGCCATAAAAAGGAGACAATGAAGGACACAAGGAACAGAAGGAAACAATAATGATTCTTGAACAGACGGTAGGAGGTGAAGAAAAATGATATCGAATATCTGAGATGCTTGAGGTGACAGTCTCTTCTGTCTGGAAACTAATGACAGAAGATGTGGTGATGTCCCGAAGTTGTATCACTGAACATTCAGAATGAACATTACAAAAATTTCCTTTACTGCAAGTGGTCAAACTCTAGAATAAGCTTCCTAGAGGTCTTTGATGTCACATGCCTGTCAGAGTTCAAGGGGCTTTTGGATAATGCCCTTAGAAACATTAACTTTTTTTAGTCTGGATAAGGTCAGGCAGTTGGATTGGATGATCTATTAATTTCTATTTGCAGCTGAACTATTCTGTTCTACACAATTATATTCGATTCTACATCTGAAATTCATCTGTAATCATAGGGATAGGTATGTTCTCAGAGTCTCATGTTATTATGATATAAGAAGTAAGGTCAGGAAATGCACAAAGATGAAATCCTACAGGTACACGTGTTACCAATTTAGTTCAAATATTAATCTTCTCAGGCTATGATATTTTGGTTCACATTGTAGAGAGGCCTTGGTGTGCAGGAAAGTAAACTGAATTAGGTGATAACACCTTGTACCTAATTTGCTCTAACTGTTTGTTGGTGCTCAAGTCCACAAGAACGTGCTAGAGCTAGTTGGAAATAAAATGCCTCAAAATTCTTACATGAAGTAGATTGAGTCCTCCACACTAACTATTTCACTTAACAGATCCACTTGTATTGGGCCAATACTTGCTAGTGTGACCATAGCAGATGAAATATACTGGGGACTCCTTTCACTGACCCACACATGCTTTTACCCAAGTTCACAGTTGTGCATGTAAATATTGATGAAACCAATTGAGATTGTCCTAGATAATAGTAATTTCCAGAGGTTGTGGAGTCTCCTTCTACGTAGATATTCAAAGCCCATCTGGATGTGCATCTGTGTGACCCATTGCAGGGAACATACTTTAGCAGGGGTTTGGACTCAATGATCTCATGAGGTCCTTTCCAAGCTCTTCAATTCTGTGATTCTGTAATTACATTTAGAACAAAGTCATGATTTTACACCTGTTCTTAAAAATATCCATGGATACTCTTGTGCTGGCAATTCCAACAGCCAAGTTTATCAGTAACATGGGGTAAAAACTAGTGTGAGTGGTGTGAATGCCAAGCAGAGGAACAAGAGGAATCATGGGAACTGATCAGCTTACTTCTGAATTCCTATGGATATACGGTGTTTTGCTTTTTTCTAGCTTGCCCTAGTCCTCTGCTTAAAATAAACTCATGCACACTAATCCTGGGAAGTGACTGCATGAGTGGCAACTCTGCTCAAAAGGGTTAGATGGATGCCAACAACCAGAACATGCACCAACAGGACATTCTCATTGCAAGCGAGGCACATGTGTGCTGGATACATAAGGAGGAGCATGGCCTGTGAACTGAGGGAAGTTATTCTTCTCTAGTCTGTTTGAATGAGGCTTTACCTAGAATAGCTTGAGGGGTAGTCACAGGGATGACAGAGCTGTGACTTTTTATAGTAATGGCAGATGATACAGCAATGGGCAACAACAAGAGACTGTTCAGGCTGGTCATTAGGAAGAAGTGCTGTAAGTGCAGCACTGGGGCAAGTTACTTTGCTCTAATCTTGGATATTTAAAAGACATGGCTGGGCAAAGCTGATCTACTTCTAGTGATAACCCTGCTTTAAGCAGGGTCTTAGGCAAGATAACCCCTAGAAGTCCCTTCCAACCAACACTCGTGTTTGTACCAGTCTGGGATTCAAACTTGACTGAATAACAGGGAAGTGCCATGATGAATGGTTTTATTAGAGTAAATGGCCTGGTCTGGCTTTGCAGGTGATTATAGCTGGCTTAAACTATGTTACTCCTTGGAAACCCAAAATCTTTAGCCGTTACAGAGAGAGTCTATTTTCATCTAAGATTTCTTAGCAAGGAGAAAAAGCAAGACAGAAATTATGAGAAGAACTTTGGAGTATTGGAGAGCTTCACTTACCACTTTTGAGAGGAAGAACAGTAGTTGCTTCTTTCATGAGGCCCTCGTTCTCCCAACCAGAAACAGCTGCTGCCCTCTGTGTTTCCAGCTGCAGTGGGAGCAATGGCTGATTTCAACCCCTGCAGCCTGCTGCACAAGACAGCTGCCTACATCACTTCGCCTTGATGACTAGCTCTGATCAGGTCTTACAAACTTGCTCTAGGGAACAGAGCACCTGTACTCAAAATATTGAGCAGATATCTTCACCCCCACCTTGCCTCTTTCTCTCCACGGAGAGGCTCAGTGGAGCAGGTTAGGAGCAGAGCCAGGTGTCAGCATGGCCTTAGTCAGAAATCTTGATTTTCATAGCTTCACAGAGATACAAGGAGATAAAGCCACAAGCTGGCCTCGGAAATGTCACACATATGGAATGGCAACTAGATGTTACCCACAAAGGTATATCTGAGCAGGTGTCTGCTTGAATAGCAGCTGCCGGCGTGATAGCTTTTATTTGTTGTCTATGTCAGTTTTCTCATCCAAAGTCAATGGGATCAGTGGTAATGAAATTTCTGAGTACATTGTTTCAGCTCTAATTTTAAAATTACTTTTCCTTGCAAATTATGCATATTCTTTCCAATTTGACTTTATTGATGTTGTTTCATATTAACAACAAAATTAAGAAATTTTTTCTTAGAAATTGGTGAGTTCATTCTGTTTTTCAGTTCCTTTCTGAGTGTTTTAGTGACGCAAGTGAAAAGTTCAGTGTTGTGGAACTGAATAAGCAGGCTCCACTCATGACATGACAGTCTGTTAGAGAACAGCAAATATGACCTGTGGCTGTAAGAGTGTAAGTGGATTTTTCCAATGCTCTATTTTCAAGATGTGACAAAATTGCTGGGTAGCCTATGTACCCAAAGTCAGAAATACACTAGAAGCTGAATACTGTCAACAATACTAAAGAAACCTGATTTTAGCTCCATCACAACACAGCAGAGTTATGCTTTCATGGTGCATTAATTCAGCACCTTCAGGCACTCTCGTTCCTTGCTCAAATTACAGGCTGTCTTGTCTGTAGTTAAGGCTTTGGACTGGAGTGCGGAGTAAAGTCGTGTGGTCTTCATTGATTCTCGCAGGGCTGGATCCTGATAGTGTATGTAAGTTGCAGATGCTCACTCATTGCCTAAAATGAAGATGAGACATACCTGAGATACTTTACTGATATGAACAATTTTTGGAGTTCTTCCCTTGTAGGCAGTTGCCTTTAAAAGAGTTTTTTCTTTAAATTCAAAAGAAAAAAATACTGAGAAATGATATGTATTCAAATCCATATATTTACTTGTCAGTTGAAATAATAATTTGAAAACAACTTCAATTTCTCAAAAATATTTTGAAGCACAAGACTGCATGAATCAGAAAAGCCAGAGCAAAAGCCTGTTTTCACTGTTTGTATTAGTACACTAAATTAGAGAAGCTTGTCTTAATTTGAAAGTAGGCAGCTGAAAACACTGTTTGGATGTTGGGCTATTGAACCCCTCTGGTTCCTGTTCTGGGACTGGATGTAGCAGAGAGGCTGGAGGGGAAGCTGTGAACAAAAAAAGGTGTTTATTTCAGTATCTTGAGTAAATCAGTCAGTGTTTATCCATCATAATGAGACTGCTGTGGGGAGCATTATTTTGTTCCAATAGGCAATGTATTATTGTTTCTTTGCTTTCCCTAACATGGCAGTTGCTTTGTAAAGTCTCTGACAGGCAGAGTGTTTCTGAGCTCAGGAGAGAGCTGACTGCTGCCTCATACCCAAGGAAGATCCTGCTCATCTCCTGCATTGGGGTAATGGTGCTGCTGGGTTCCTGCTGGCATTCACAGTGAAACATTACCTAAAACTAAGTCTTGGTACTGTTCAGCTAATCAAAGTAAATATGTATATGTTGGCATACGCAATTCCACTCTGAGAGCTGAATCGATGGTGAACATCTTACCTGGATTTAATGGGATCGAAGAGCATTAGAACAGGCTGCCCAAGAAGGTTGTGGAGTCTTCTCTGGAAATATTCACAACTCATCTGGACACCTATTTGTGCAGCCTACTGTGGGAAACTGCTTTGGCAGGGAAATTGGACTTGATGATTTCTGGAGGTCCCTTCCAACCCCTACAATTCTGTAATTCTATGAAAGGAGTCACAACACATGGAGAACTAGCTCTCTGTCCTGTCCCTGATGACAGTCAAAAGGAGTTGTCTAGTCAAGAATATAGGAAGAGAGCGCAAGGTACATGACACATGATACATTTCTTGGATGCGTCCAACCATTTGCAGCTCAGAGACTTCTTCATCTGGAGATGTTTTCTTTGAACGTATGCTCTGAATATATTTCTGCTCTGTGAAGTTGTCCAGATGCTCCTTGAGTCCATGTAAACTTTTAGATTCTGCAGCATCCTGTGGCACAGAGTTCATCAAATGCATGGTTTTTTTTTCTAAGTCAGAGACTCAGAGGTCAGGCTGACTCCTCATGTCAACCAGATTCAGACCCCCATTGCCATCACAGCAGGACTGACGTCCAAAAAGATCTTCTTCGGTACTTTCTCTCTGTACCTGTTAATACACGTTAATATTGATTAATGCACTCACCCCATATGGTGTAGGTGTTTGTCTTACTCCCCATCCAGCCTGGATACACATTAATCAACACTACACCGTGGTATAGAATGTCATGTCTCATTGCTTAAACATTTTCCTACTCCCTTATGTTATTAAATAGAAGAATACAAACCACTCAGACAGAAGTAATAGATCAGCATAACTGGATTTGTCCTAATACACCAAAGATGAAATTGCCCAGAGGAGTTTCACGGAAATTCTTTTTGGGCATAGAAAAAATTTTTGAGGAGATAAATCATGAAGGATTGATTTTGCCAACTGCAATAAAAATACCCCTTTTTTTTTCTCTTCCTGCATGTCCCTCAAATTGGAGACATTATTTCTCTTCTTCCCCTCTCCTCTTTTTTAAAAAACTGAAATGATTGGATTCAAAAGACTTCAGCTTCCCAAACTTTTGTTTCTGAAATCACCTTCTGTTAATAGGGCTAAGTACATGTCTGTTGTATCTTAGTTCAAGCCCAGTGCTGCTGGTCCTCAGTTTTCCTTATGCTATTTGCCAGAAGTCAAGAGCCTGCTCTGAGCAGCCAGCTCTGCATTTGCTGCAGAGGGATGGAGGCCTCCTGAGAAAGATTTATTTCACTCTGGTGTTTTAAATCAACCTCTAGAGATGTTACTCCTGCTTTATTGATCAGAGGTTGTTGAATCATTGTAGTTCAGCTTAGACTACACATTTCCTCTGGGAAAAGTTACACCCTGGAAGATGGAGGTGGTAATTATGCATAGGGAACAAATCAGCATGACAGAACATGACTGTAGTTGTATTTGGCAAAACAGGCTTCAAGTATATAAAAATTAATATTCATTAGAAATAAATAAAAATCGCTTTTTTTTAAAATCAAAAAACTGTTTTCCTAGAAGCATAATGGACAGAGCAGTAACAAAAAGGACAAGTGGGGCAGGTTGCAGGTCCTACTGGTGTGAATAGTTACTGGTGTCAATTGCTCTGCTATAGGCCACATGACTAATTCCTATTTATCTCTTCACTAGATCAGTTTTGTTGCTGATCTTAATGTAGAACAAAGGGCTACTTTACAAGAGCTGGAATTGGCAGAAACTGTCTTTTAATTGATATTTTGGTGTGCCAGTGACAATAACGGAGAAGCAAAGGAGCTGAACACAATCATTAGAAGTTTTGCACTGTTTTTTGCTTTCTGACAAATAAGTGTATTTTGACATAAATTCTTGAGATCATGGACACTTCTATGTTTTTAATACTTATTCCTGAGGTCATTAACAACCTTTTAATTGTATGCTGTGCTTTCATGTGCTTAAAATAATTAATCAAATTATTGTTGCTTATGCAATATATACCATTCAGTTTTGTCACTTTAGCATATCTTTTGTTTGAAATTCTGTTAAATAAACCCTTAGTATTTTTATCTTCTAGTAGTGTGAAGATTATTATCAATATGCTTTGTGGGTTATTTTTACTATATGATCACCATGTAGAAACTGAGATTTTTTTACATTTACTGCTACTCTGAAATAGAGGATACAGTCAGGCACTGCGAAAACAATAAGAGGAATAAGCCCAGAAGAACTTTGGTGCATGAAGGATTTTGATGCAAAATTCAGAGGTTTTTTTTTTTTTTTTTTTTGTGGGATGAAGTTTTCCAGAATATTTATGCATTGCCTTAAATTTTTAACCAACTGTATAAACAATAAATAATCCTCCTCATCAGTGTCACTACATCCTATTGTATAAGACCCTGGGGCACTATAAATAAAGGTTATCTTGTAATCATCAACAACAAACAGATGAAGAAGGTTTTCCCCGCTGACATTTATGAAGTTTTCAGTAGTGTTTTGATTTGATTCAGCATTTCTGATAGCAAGTTAGTGTTTACTTCTTGAGATGTTCAAAGGCAAGCAAGTCCATTAGGCTCACAACTCCCATAAAGTCACATTTCAATCCACTGCTCTCCAGGGTACATTCGAAATTTCATTTCTGTTGAAACTTGTGTCAGGACTATCTGTAGGTTTGTCTATAAGATGAGAACAGGCCAATCTGTCCTCGTGCCAACCCGAGGTTACTTTTCAGATTGTATGGCTTATAGATAGCTCAGGCTATTAGGCAGCATAAATTTGCACCTTTTTGGCACTTAATGTCTCTAGATAAAGATACAAGCACTTATTGACACATAACGTGTAAATAAATTTTAAGCTCTTATTCATTATAAGGTTCCCATGAAATAAGAAAATGCTGTTATCCTAATTTTACAGGTGATATACTGAGGGTCAGCAGCAAGATTGTTAAAAATATTTTCTTAGCATTTTTATTTCCATGGAACAGGTATCTCAACACTACTGAAACTCTTACACTGAAAGTTGTGCTTAATGTCATTTGAAGGGTTTTTTTGAGAGATGTCAAGGAACGAATCCTCCTTAGTAGATATGTAAGATCAAATTTATTATTCCTTTTTTGACTTCAGATTAAATCAAGTGAAAAGAAGGGAAACTTTTTAGTAAAAATAAATAAATAAATAAATAAATAAACACATAAATCATATACTATTTCTTTCAATTTAAGTGTTCCCCCCCCCCCTTTTTTTTTTTTTTTTTTTTTTTTTGGCAGATTCGTTCTTGCACTTGTCAGTGAAAGAGCTGAGTAGTGATTGCCTTTTGTGAGCACCTTTGGACTTCAGGAGAGGAGAGTAAAGCAGATTACAGGAATAAATAAGGAATTACAGTTTTGCATCTAATGAACCTTCTAGTTGCCTGCTTCACTTTGGAAAAGAGGCTTGTGATATGGGAGTCAACTGCACTGTTTATGATTTTTTGTGATGATGATATATTACTTGTCTTTTAAGAAACTCAGAACTATCTTAGCTTCCAGACTTGTATATTTAAATTAGCTAAAAGTAGTTATTTGTTTTGACAAGCTACAGGCCCTCCTTTTATGCTTTGTTAGTGAGTGAATGCAAAGGAATGAAAATCAAAGTTTCTAGACAATCAAGTAATTTCTGAGTCATATTTGCCAATATTTTTCATTTGCCTTTATTTCCTCACCAAGGGATTTTTTTCTGTAAGATTTCCAAGTAAACACAATCTAGCTTTGGAAGGTAATGAAAATGGTAATTTCTATAGGAAAATGGGTTGTGAAATTTCTTGGAGTCCTGGCTCCAGAGGAGTTGATTGCTGAGATGATTCCTGTGGCACACACAGTGACTGGTGATGAAGCCAATTATTATATTGGAATTAAACTGTGATTTGACTTCTTAGGATCATCCTCACTGGTGGTCTACATAAAAGGCACCCTCTGTTGCTACCTGGATAGTGACTTTGAGGTGCCATGGTTGCATGTCTAGCCTCTGCCCAACAGAACACTGAGTAATGCTCAGCTATTCCTATTATTTGGGCATGATACTTGTTTTGTTTCCTTTTCATGTTACTCATGATGGAGTATTTTGTTTCTCAGCTGTGGCACAAGCAAGAGATACTCAGTGCTCAACCAAAAGAGAAACTGGAAAAACACTCAATGATATCAATCAGAAAAGGCATAATTGCCTGAAGAAAAAAAAAAAACACTGCTGTAGATTTCCACTTTCAGAGGATATTGCTTGCCTTGTACCTTTCAAACTTGTCAGCACAGCTGCTGATCCAAGCAGCATTTCTGACAATTCTCATCGGGGCTGTCCTGCCCAAAGTCAGTGGCCTGCCTATATCAAGCGGCAATCCACACTGCCCGTCCCCTTATATGTACTTGGTCATGGATTTTACAGAAAAGAAGATACATTTATACAGTTGCTATTTTTGCTATTATTGTCATTATTTGCACTGCTTCTTTCCTATACAGTATTAAACACTATGATCTGGAGTGTTCATCACACTCTGAAATCCTGCACTATGGAAAATTTGATGCTGGTTCCATGATACATTCACAGGTGGATGCATTTGCACAAATTACAGCTGAGCAGATAAAAGCAAAAAAAGCCGCACAAAAAACAAACAATAAAACCACCACCAACAAAAAATTATTTTCCCTCTATCTTTCTGAAAATATTTTCCCCTTTTGTTATAACGTAAGGGAAAAAAATCTGTTTTCAAACCAGATTGACACGTCCCTTGAAATCACCTTTATTTTCATTTACATTTCTTTTGAAATATGTTATTGAATAAATATTGAGAACCGTGTGTAATTTCACTGACATTTTTACTTGTATTTTTTATCCCTCATTACAGTGAGAACTGTCAGCTACCACTGCATATCCAGATGTTGTGTCTAATCACTGGGTCAAGCTGCTGATGACCCAGAGCTGCTGAGATCCCTCCACCAAAAAGATGTGCTGAAACCCTCAGGGTGAGCAGGAAGGAAAAAGATGTATTTTGAAGTCTAAGGGCTGGAATCAAATACACCTTGATGAGCAAAGATTCAGCTCAGATCTTAATCTTACAACATTCTCAGGGTTAATCTAAAGAGAAAAAGAGTGAAAAGAGAGAAATCTAAAGAGAAAAAGAGAGAAAAAAATTAACCTAGGTGTCAGGACATTATAAATATTCATAGGGTATAGTTTCTAATGGACTACAAAAAAAGCTGAAAAATAGGAGAGTGGAAGAAACAAGTTATGAAGTCCTTAATGGATCTGTGTGGAAAATATCCATAAGAAGAGAATGTTGTTTCATTCACAAATAGCAGAAGGAAATCTAGATAGTTTCTGACAGGGAAATCAGTGGTAGCTGATCTTACTTCTTTGGGCACATCCATATTACTGTTTTGCTCTGTTTCTAGTTTCTCTACTAAACTAAACTCTTTCTGGAAACTAGGGGTGCATACGGCTGCCATTTTGGATGCCTAGTTTCCTAAGATGGTCTAAATCTTCTCTTTAGGAAGAAGAATTATGACCAGATACTACAACAGATCCCTGCCTGCTCTGGAAAGAAGGAAAGAGAAAGAAGCCTGCAGTGTAAAATCTTAGCAATAGGCAGTAAATAATCTGATCAGTAGAGCAGACTCTAAAGGATGTCAAACTTCTTCCATGAACTTTCTGTCATGAAAATCTGGTTCTCGTGGGAGCAACAATCCAAACAGTTTTCTAAACATTTTTAGGCATATATTTTCAGTGATTCTAAATATCAGACAGTTTCATTGACTACTGTTATCTCCAGAAAAAGATTTTTGGAGTCGACTTTTAAGTATAAATTAATATTTTTGAAGAGAAAAAAAACATAGCAAGATCAGCAACAGTAAGCCTGGAAATGTTCTGAATTTTTGCAATCCTTTATGCTTTAACAAAGGCTCTTATTGGACTGCGATACTCTGTGGTTTTGTATGGCTTTTTTTTTTTTTTTTTTCCCTCTGTTTAAATTAAAGCCCCAGAATACTGTCAGGTAGCTTTCTGGTAGAGCAAGAGTGGCATAAAGTGATTTTTTTTTATTTATTATTATTTTTTATTTATTTATTTTTTATTGAGAGAATATGTACTCTATTCAATATGGCTTTTTTTTTTTCTTTTTTTTCTTTTTCTTATTAAGTTGTGATCTACATAAGTAAAGTAAGAAATATAAAGGTAGATACAATACTCACACAGGAGTGCCTACTCATGTTTAAGAAATCAGTCTGGTTCTCATAACAAAACCACAACAGTCTGTGAATATTTTTTGTCTTTAATTTTATAGCAATGTGAGCTCTGCTCTCTATATAAAATACAGCAGTCTTTGTACTGACAGAGTGGAAATGACATTTCTCCAAATACACTGGCTCAATGAACCTTGGTTTTGATGACCTTATGCCTTCTTAGTCTTCTGGTTTAACTGTGTTACTTTTATTGGTGGCTTTAAAGCAGTTAAACACAGTCTGAAAGCCTTTTCTCATTTCCTGCTTTTTTTTTCCTTTTTTTTTTTTCTTTTTTTTTCTCTTCTTCCTCTTTCTTTTCTCATTGTGGAAAAAATAATGACTATGTCAAGGACAAACACTTGGGTTATAGATTTTTTCATTGCTATTACTATTTTTATTACAAAGCAGCCCTGAAGACCTTTTAATTCTCTTGATTGTTTAAAGAGGCTTCATGAAAACATGACATCTCAGATGTGGAGATAGGTATAATTGAGTGCAAAAGCCTGTTTGCCAGGACTCTTCTACAGTAAGAACATAAGGAATTCAACAAAAAGGATGGGGTCAGTAAGGGTTTAGTGGAATTTGATAGGAGACCCCATACAAATATCCAGAGAAAACTATAGCCAATTATTCTGTGCTGAATATTATGCCCTGATGAAAATAAAATACCTGAGTTTAATCTTTCATTCAGAGTAAAGATTTGTAGTATAATGACCTGATTTAGCTGAAAAAGGGAAAGAATAACTAAGTCTGACAGCTGAGAACAGAAGGGGGATTAATCTCAAAAGTTGCCATTCTTTGTTTCCCATCCTTTCATTATTATGCAATCAGAGCAAAGAGTAGGTTGCTCTGAGTCAGCTCCAATTGCATTGCTTGGAGAAAGGGGGAAGCATGATTTTCCTTTTCTTACAGACAGAGGAACTGACAAGAGAACTGAGAGAAATGGAGCCAGTCAGTCCATCTCTCAGTCTGCCTGGAGCTTAGGGCAGAAGTGGGCTAACAGTGCTTTCATTCAGCTCCAGGCACAGCAAGGGTAGCTGCAGGTAGTTACAACAGGGTGGCATGTCTCAAAAGGTGCAGTAATCCCACTAAAAGCAGAATTGTATGCTTTTCAGCCTTAAATTTGACCTCCTGAATGTCGGACTGGAGGAGAAATGGAGAGACTATGTTGCAGCATACATCAGAGGGTTGACTGCTCTTCAGATCTATCTGACAATGTTTCTTCTTGGCATATGGCAGTTCTCATTCATCTTGTGAACATATGCAGCAACAAGCTTACTGCCATCCATTGTGCATCACTAAACATTGGTGGTTGTTGCAAGGCACACTGCTGTGCATCTAATCGCTCCAGCTGACCAGAGTTGCACTTGATGGTGCCAAAATATACCTTGTATGTTTTATAGCAGCTATTAGAATTAATGCTGTTAGTAATCACATTCTCAATAATCACCACATTAAAGTAACAGGAGACATAAAGACTAGCAAGCATTCTGTAATTCTGCCAGAAGCAAGAGAAAGACCAAGGACAGAACTGGATTCACTATTAAATGAATAACTAATAAGCTACCAAACAATGAGGTTGAGAAGCTTGACGTACTATGTTTGTTTGATTGATTGATTTTGGTGTGTACCTGTCTTCACTAGAATGGTCATCTGTGCTCTTTAATTTAGCAAAGTTAACCTTAAAAGCAGTAATGAAAAAGGAGGTATGTCAACTAGAGAGTAGTTAGATATAGGATGTTTTCAGGGAGAAAACAGGTTTAAAGACTTAGGAAATAGACTGTAATGTGAAGCTTGGAAGAAGAAATCTTGTAACTATCAGTGATAATTCCTGTAGCATGGGCAGCCTTCCAGAAGAGTGAAAAGGACAAAACATATGTCTGCCTTCGAAAAGGGATGACAGGAGAAACTAAGAGTCGTAGAGTGGTTCATTTACTTTTGATTTCTGAAGTAGAGCTGGAATAAATATCCAAAGCATTGATAAACACATGGAATATAACAAAGGAATAAGTTAGCAACAATCATAGATTTGCCAAGAACAAATTAAGTCAATCACCTAATTTCTTTCTGTAACTAAATAATACCTGCCTTTGTGAACAATAAAGAAACAGGAAACGACATAGTGTTACCTCCTGATAATTGTTGATACTATCTCTTATCACATTTTATGAACTAACTAAGGTTACAGTCTATAGATTTAACTAGAATAAGACTAGAGTGAAACTATTTGGAAGATTGTATTTAGAAAATAGATACCAAAACCTCGCTAGCAACTGGCCAGCTGTTACACTTTTCAATATTTTCATGAATTTTTGGGTGATGCCAACATTTAAGGAGCACACTGAAAGACAGAATTAGGCTTTAGAATGAGTTTGAACAGTTAAAAATGCAGTGTAAGGCAGCACAATGCAGTTCAGTAAGAGGATATTTATGATATGAAGCTTATACAGGAATTTTGGGTCTAAGTGAATCATGAATTGAAGATTAAAAAATGGGATTCTGTTATGAGTTAATAGGATAGTTACATAAGTGTATTGCTTGTGGAGAATGTGAAATTATCTTCTAAGTTTTGAGTTAAAGGCTCACTAGGAGTATTGCATCCAGTTTTGGAAACTAACTTCTGAGAAAGATGTGGCTCAGCTGGAGACATTACTGAAAACAGAACAAGGAGGAGTAGAAAACATGACAGAAGTGGAATGGCTTGAGAAAATGGGGACTGTTAAACAGAGAAAGGAGAATATTGGAGGGAAATATAACAGACTTGTACAACTTAGAGGAGGGAGAAAACTGTTGTCTTCATGTTCAGTTGGTAGAACAAGAGATAACAGGATTTAATCAGAACAAAGAAGACTTACTGCTGAAAGATAGGAATAAGGTTATAAAAGCAAAGACAGGAAAACCATAGCACAAGCTGTGGAGTGTTGTGGGATACCTGAGCAATGACTCTGTCAGGTATGACTTGGGAACAACTCAGCGAGGAGAAAAATTAAAGGTACAATGGAGGTCACTTCCAGTTCTATTTTATTTTTTCTTTTTAAATATTCTGCTATGTTAATTTCTGTTTTCTTTCTAAGATGAAGCTCATCCTTACAGAATGACTGTGAAGTGAAACATATTATTCAGCAGAAAAAAACAAACAGAACAAAACGAAAATTGACTTGGTATCCACTTGAGTGCTCAGACTTGTTCTTGTAACCATTTGCAAGCTCAAAACGTACTTTCACTCTGTGCAAGTCTGTGGTACCTAGGAGGTAGATATCAAATTGAACTTACAGTACTTATAAATGAAAAACAAAAATGTCAGATTGTATTTTATATGAGAGACAGTTATCAGTGAGTTAGAAAGTAGCCTTATGTTTTTCAAAGAAGTTCACTCTTCTAGAAAGACTTGGACTTTGTTTCATTTTGTGACACATAGTTGCTTTAAGCTGGGCTGCATAGTAGGATGGTTTCTGGAACTGGTTGCCGCTGTTGCTCACTGTATTTCTCAAAACCTCAACTGTTCTCACTGTAACCTTATTATTCTTATGGTTGGAGGCTATGAATACATTAGCACCCAATCTGTGACCCCAAAGGTTTTCTTGTTAATAAGTTTTCCTGTTAAATTTCAGGGTTGTAAGGTCAGGTTCCAAATACTTGGGAGTTTTTCTATTTCATCAGAAGACTCTGAGCTCCATTATTAGGATTGTTGATTTTGGCTTGTAGTTGCAATCAAAACTGAATAATTAAAAAAAAAGCAGCAGAGGTTCAAAATGATTGCCAGTTGTAATTATAAACCAATATCAACAGCCCTAGAGCCTACTGGCTCCATCTGTTTTTGGTGTTTCTTTTCCTGCTTGCTACAGCTATACTGCCTCTATTCCTCTTCTCACCTCATCTCACTCAGCACTGGAGAACTTCCACTTGCTGCTGGATCCCCACTTCATGGTCTAGGAAAGGGTTGATTTTAGGAAGATGTATCCTATTACAAGAATCCTATTCTCTCCCCATGTAGGGACTTTGTCATCTTTTCTCCCATGAACCTGTCACATGCAGGATGCCTCTTGTTAAAGGAAACAATGAGTAGCCAATTGAATTGGTTAAAAACTTTTATTACTTTTTATTAAACTGACAGCTGAAAAAAGGAACATCAGGTCTTATATAGAATTTTGGTAGCATCTTTTATAATCTTTCATGAATTATCTAACAGCACTACCTGATGTCAAGATGTAACTGAACACCAGGTAGAGCATAAGTATAGAATCATAGAAATTTTTGTTCTGAAGAAGTGTTCTTAGATCATGTGGTTCCAAACCCCTACTGTGGCAGGGATACCTTCCAATAGTCTGCATTGCCTGGGGCCCCATTCAACCTGGCCTTGAACACTCCCAAAGATGAGACATCCACAGCTTTTCTGGGCAGCCTGCCTCACCACCCTCACAGTGAGTACTTTCTTATATCTAATGTAAATCTACTCTCTTTTATTTTAAAACCATTACTCCTTGTTCTCTATCTCTACACTCCATGATAAAGAGGTTTGTATTTTTTTTTTTTTTCCTCCCATCTTTCCTGTAGGCCATCTTTAAGTACTGGCAAACTGCTAGAAGGCCTCCTTGAAGCCTTCTCTGGGTTGAAGTCTCAGTCTTTTTTTAAAAAATTTTATTTTTTATTTTGCATTTTTATTTTTATTTTTTATTTATTTGGAGAAATGTTGCAGCCCTCTGATTATTGTTGCAGCCATCCTCTAGGCTTGCTCCAACAGGTCTACATGCTGGCGGACAAAGAGCTGAACACTGTGCAGATATCCAGGTGAGATCTCATGAGAGCAGAGCAGAGCGGGACACTCACCTCCCTTGTCCTACTGGCCGCTCCTCTTTTGATGCAGCTAAGCTCCTGTTGAAATTTTCAGCCACCAGTATCCTCAAATCCTTCTCCATAGGGCTACTCTCTATCCACTCTTTGCCCAGCCTCTATTCGTGTTTGGGATTGCCCCAACTCAGGTGCATATTTGTAAGCAGGCTTCACAAATTGGGTTGCTTTTAGTGAACAAAATTATGTGCGTTTCAGCTATGTCACCTTCCTGTTCTGTAAGCAGAAATTAAAACAATAGTTTCTTACAGTCCTCTTTGTATCCCCCTTTCCCCCCTTTCTTCCTTATATGTTGTGAATTTAAGCATTATTCTTAAAATTCCATATTAAAGAAGTGGTCTAATAATTTTTAGTAACATAATAGAGGCTAATTTATGTTTTATGTTCTATGGTACTTTGTATTCAAATATTTGCATAGAGGATTATTTTCTTTAGTGTGTTCTTCTGTGAGAAGTCAGAAAGAGTGCACTGTGCTTGTGAACACATTGTTCTTTTCTTTGTGCGTACTTTATATTTGATGTGATAGGGAAGAAACAACAATAATGAGATTAGATTTGATTATTTCACATAAATGATGAAAAGGAGCCCACATACTTTCAAAATAAAACTGATTGAAATTCATTCTAGTTGGCTCCCATTAATCTTAATTGTAACTCCATATTTCAGTTTAATAGGCCAGTAAATTTTAGGAAGCTGTGCTATTGTTCTTACGTACTTTGTTAATTTTGAGCTCACAAAGTTTTTCTGACTTTGAATCTGGGAAGGAACATAGACATTTTTATTTTCTATACGGGTGTTTTAATGCCAAACAGTACTGCTCTTATTCAGAACAGCCTGAGAAAATGCAGCAAGTTCTATTTAAAGGAAGATTTTGTTATTGATATAAATTTGGCTTTTAAAAGAAAAAGCAAATTTTGCTGACCACTAGGAAGAGGGATCTGGCAAAACAAACTGACAGTACAGCACATGTATTTCTTCAGAAAACTGCTTGATTTTTTAATGTCCAAAAGGGAGATCTGGATTCATAACACAGTACTCAGGAGGACAAAGTCTCAACCTTTTTGTACTCTGTGACTTCAAGAAGAGCTGAGTCTTCTTCACACCTTGCTGGGCTAAATCCTCTGTAAACTTGCTCATGATTAATATAAGATATAAATATCTATTAAATGTTACAGTAGGTTGATAACACACAGCCGTATCACATTTATTAAAAGAAACTGTTCAGATACAGTCTGAACAGGAGAGTGAGAGAGCAGCTCAACTGCACTTAGATTGATGATACCTCTAAAAATTGTCCAAGCATGTGTGCAAGAACCTGTCAAAATAAGAGCTTAATAAATGAGAAAGTGAAGGACAGGTAACTTTCCCAATATACAAACGTTGTGCACATGCATGTGTATGCTTCATTTATTCCCCACTCTCTTGCAGGTAAACAGTGCAGAAAGAGCAGTTTTGCCATTTTTGAGCTAACTTGTCTTGAAAAGAAATTTGCTAAGTCAGATATTGCTGAGGCTACAGCTCCATGCAGCAAGGTTTCACTGAAGACTGCTTTTGTATCACTAAATTTCCACCAAGTTCAGTGCAGTGGTTCTTGTCTGTTGCCCCAAGAATGCACTGCAGATTTTTCAAAAATAGGATTTGTCCTCCCCTGTGAGAAGAATAGCTGCTCCTGCAGAGGGCATGGAGACAACATAGTGAGGAACCAGGTAGAGACTCAGGCCTGAGGCAGTGATTACTGCAATGGGGTTGCCTACCCGAGCAGCACTGTCCTGGTGATGGCATCAGCCCTTGGTTGTGAACTCAGAAAATCTGAACTGTTCAGAAGTCAATTGCACAAGACAATTGCTCATTTTGCCTTTGTCTGAATCTGCCATCATTTACATCACAACTAGTATGGTAAAATAAAACTTTCACAGACAGCAGGTTTTATGACATGTCAAAACATTTTGCTCTCTGCTGATGGCATAGAGCTATTTGTGCTTAGTATTTGGTAAGATAGGTGAATAATACATTCTGAAAATCAATATGCCTAAACATAGGGATTGAAAGATACATTTAGACACTTCCCTGGTGTGGAGCAGACACTATCATCTTATTTTTAGGCTTTGAATGTGGAAGTCTTGACAGCACAATATAAAGCACTCAGAGATGGCACCCAAGCAGAAAAGGGGCTGTACGTTGAGTGGTTCTTAGCACTTGAACACTCCATAAGGAGAGTATTTTCTGTGCAGTGATCTGATACAATTGCTCTCCTAGCTATAGAACTTATTTCATCCATGATTACAGTAAAGGGCTTGACATAGTCCACATCTCCAATAAATAGATACTTTTTTTTTTTTTCAGATAGCTTTACTCATTATTAATCTTGTTTCAAAACACACTTCATATGTAAAGATCCCGATGTTACTGAAAATATACCTGAAAATAAAACAGCCTCTATATTCCAGACTTTAATTTTGACATTAGTAGTGTTCAGGGGATTGAGGCACTGGCATAGTTTCTTAGTGAGCTATGAGTTGTCTTTCGTAAAATACTGTACTGTTGAGCTTTGTGGTTCTAGGATTTTGTTGCAACAAAACTGCAAACACTGAGTGAACTTATTCTTTCCATTAATCACTTTCTTGAAACTGTGGTTGATATCTGATATGTGATTTGATGTGATATCTGATACGTGACTGACTGAAGGTACACCAGCTGTTTGTGACTATCTGTGTTTTGGTCTATGTACACTGAGAAAGCTAGCCTAGAAGCAGAATGACTAAACTTGGTATTTACTGTCTTTTGAAAGGGGAAGGGAACTTAAGGCACCCAAAGGCTTCTGTTCTGCCACCTGTGCACGAGGAACCCATTTCAGCACAGGCCTTCAGTTCTGCCTGAGACATGCTGGGATGGCTTTGATTCCTTCTGTCTTGGCTTCCTGATGGGATTTCTGGATAGACCTCAGACCCATGCTCCACAGTTTGGTACTTGCTCCTCTCCTACTATTTGCAAAGGGTCTTACTGGATGGACCTGATTCATTTACCTTGTCTGCTAGTTTCTATCTGATTGATGGCTATCATGTTCTCATGCTCTCTCCATTCAGAGGTGGTGGGGTAGTAATCTGCCGCAGTTCTAGGAGTTCATCTCTCCACTGGGTCAGCCTAGATCCTTGTTTGGATCACAAAGCTGATCATTATATAACGACCTCTTTGCATCTCTTGCCCCAGGTCTCATTGGCCTTAGATGATTTGATAACTCCAAAATAGATGAGGGTCATTTTGCAGTTGTTCTTAGAGTGGCTAGGAACATCTGCCTCATCTAATGGTATTTGGTGCCTTCTATGGAAAGGCAGATTTGTCTGGGCATGTGACATATTTAATGAGTGTGAGTCACTAATATCTGAAAGGACTTCAGTACCCTCATGTTGTGCGCTTGACACGGACATAAGCAAAGACGGTTTACTGAGCCATATTTGAAACACTCACATCATTGTGCCCACAGAAACATTGGAATATCTCAGCAATCACTTATGGCTCAGTCAGTCCCTCTGAGAGTAGGGAATAATAACTTATTATCAAGTTCTGTGAGATATGAATTATGTGCAGTTCTTGCCTGTTCCCTGCATAATTTCTTCTGAAATTGTACTGTTATTTCTACTGCACACTTTAATGCATGGTAAATTAAATATATTTTTTGAAAAAAGATAAACAACTCAAAAACAAACCAAGAGCCCTCAATCAAGCTAGCTAAATTGTTTAATAATTTACTTTGATGGAAGAGGTACAAGGGTGGTAAAATTTAATCCATCGGGGAAAACAGCATCAGCATTAAAGTAGAAATTTAGAAATAATCACTACAGTACCTGAGTGTTTGTTCAAACTCAGAAAATCCAAGAAGTGTGAAGTTCTAGCTGTCTGTTGGCAGGATAGAGGTCACAGTGTGCCATTTTGTGTCATACTGTCTTAAACTGCATAATAGGATTTAAGAAATATAACGAGAAAAAGATGACTGAAGTTCAAATCTGGGGTATGTGCCACTGGTAAAGAAAGTATCTCATACAGAAAATATGACTCCTATGCATGAAAGATTTAATCCACTTCCAGATAGAATTTTAGTGTAGGTTACATGGAAGGCTATACCGTATAGTTTCCTTTCCTGAACTGAACAATCTCTGCATTCATCAATACAGGCTTCTTGGCACACGAACAGTATTCAGGAGCACGCAGGGGAAGAGAAAGACAGGCCACGATAGAGGTGAAAAATGAGGGGAACTTGGCACTTACACAAATGATACCAAAAATGCTGATTTAGGGAAGAAAAATGTAAATCATTTTTAACGTCTTTTGAAGAAAGGCACCCAAGTTAAAGTTGCCTTGAAGGCATATGACCCAACCTGACATTGCTTTGGCAGCAGAATATGAAGTGTGTGTATGCAGAGATGAAATGTCCTTTGAAGAACTACTCTCTGATGAAGGGTGTTCACAAACAGTATTTCTGACAATGACAGGATACAAGAACTTTTTAAAGCTCCGTGTATTTATTTATTTATTTATATTTGGCTCTGGACAAAGAAAATCAGGTATGATTTATAAGTATGAAGCATTTGTGACATGTTTTGTTCTTTCATGCCTTCAAAATCAGACAGATTTACCTAGCGCTAATTCTGAGCAGATAACTGGTTCAAAGCCCGTTCTTTTCCTGGAATGTAAGCAGATACTGAGCTATCTTTGAAATAATAGGTATACCTATTTTTGGACTGAACTAGCAAAAATTTATCACTTCAGAATACTAAGTTAATTGTAAAGTGACATCTTGACTGAGGAGCTATTCAGCATGGGGCTTTTCTGCCCCTAATGCTTTAACTCTCTCTAGCTCTGGCCTTTACTCAATGTGCACAAGAAAACCCTCATCTGCATCATGCCACCAGGCTTTGTTGCTTATCGTATGTGAGTGTGTCCTTGTAAATTCATTTTTTTCCTGCTCTCTTGGTGATACTTTTCTCAGCCTTGTTTCTCCTGTCATAGATATCAATGCATAGCTTTTAAAGCAGAGCTCTTTCTATGTCTTTTGCATCCTTGCAGCCGTTGTGAGGTGCATCATTGTGTAAGTGTGTATGAGCTTCTTTCCATCTAGGATGTGAGTATACAGTAGGTTTAATTTTTCCTTTCTCTTCTGTTCATCTTACATAGCACAGCAGCACCTGCCCAATGCTGAAGTTTCTTTGCATCCTCTCAAGCCAGATGTGAAGAGTACAAGGACTGTTCTTGTGGTGCTGTATAGCAATAAAAAAGATTTCTGTGATGCTGGAGGAGCAGAAATTGTCCCTCTGGCTAAGCAAGGACTCTGAATTTTTGTCTTTGTCCTGTTCAGTTCCTGTTTTTAAATACAATACCTTGCAATATTAAATGCTTAAAGAAGTGCTGAACCTAATCACAGTCTATTACTGGCCCAAAGTGTGACTGAAACTAGAAGAAATTTAGTCCCAACCAGGACAGGGTTGAAAATGTGCCGGCTCAGCTCCCACCTGCAGACATTTTCATTTCTGAAATCTGCATCCTGCTGCACTCACTCGAGTCTCTGAAGGCTGGAAAGAAACTGCCAGAGTTGGATGGTTTGATCATATTCCGCAGTTGCAGTTCCAGCCTGAAGAGCTTTAATTTCTCCCTGTGCTCCTTCATGCACACTGAAAGCTTCATGGACTATCATCACCATCAGCGGCCATGGGAGCAGGGGAATTAGAAATGGGCTCTTTACGGAGGCTATGTGGGTCCTGCTGGGAAAACAGAGTAATTTCAAGGTACAGGAGAGAAACCTGCTAGAAACCTGCTTGAACTGCCCCTGTCCTCTTGCCCATTGTCCTCTATGGATATCTGCAGAGTTGAAGCTTTAGGCTTGTGGCAGACACCCTGAAAGGCAAAACTTTGTTTTGTTTTCATCCTACAAGCTGTTACCAAGTTTACATGTGGGAAAAGAACTCCCTAGAGGGGCTTCAGCCTGCTACTTGCCGATGAATATTTTTTGGCTTTTTGGATTCTTCCCCTGCAGATTGTGTGTGTGCTGCATTCAGGGTACAGCTGACCCTAAGGAGATAGCCCAAAGTCCATGCATAACTTACCTTTTTATTTAACCTCACTCTGACCAGTTACACAGGGATAAATTGAATCCCTCCTGACTTTTCCTTTCCAGTATGAACATTTTGAAAACCCACGTGAACTGAGACCTTTCCTCTTTTGCAGATACCTTAATAACATTTCACAGCCTCTAAATTCTTGGCTCAGAAATGTATTTTATCTCTGCAGACTTTTCTGACTTTTAATAATGAGGGACCTGACTGCCCCAAGCAGAGAAATACAGCAGCACATTCTTTTTTTGGTGATTATTCACTAAAAACACATCTGTTAAAATAAATAAATAAATAAATAAAATAAAATAAAAATAAAAATAAAAATAAAAGCTGAAGAACTGACCTGGTTATATCAACAAGGAACATATTAGAATAATTTTCTTAGTTCTAGCTGGAAACAATTTATGTATTGGTATATGTAGAACCTGATTGGAGATTTAGGGAGATGTTCCTTGCTTCATTTCCTATTTAACATTATCATTTTAATGTACACAGTATGTGGGCTTGTCTTCCATGTTTTGTAATGGCTGCTGTGTAAGAATCATAATATATCATTTTTACAAGCAATTTAGCACAGTGTAAGGGAGTAAATGTAGTTGTACTGTCTTAGTTATTTTCTAATAAAATTCTAATAGATTTTGTGTTAATGACACAGAAGATGACATTTATGTCCTATCTTTTGTTTTTTTTTTTTGTCTGTAGCAACACAATGAAGCAAGAAGTTACAAGACCAGATGATAAGCTAATGCACTTCTTGCTTGTGAACAATAAAGTCCTGTTGTAAAAAACTGGCTTGCCTTTGACACTTTACTAATGGCTCTCTGTGAGATAGTACCTGGCAGGCCAGAGTTGGTAAAGCTAGTTAGGCTTTCCTTCAGTAGAGATTGATTTGTGCCTTATATGAAATGGGTTTTGCTTTAGCAACCCCACTCACCTCTTCCCCATGACTACAAGACTTTTTAAAGACAAAGGAAGGAAAAATAAGAAATCTTTTTTTTTTCCTTGTGCTTAATAAAGAAAGAAGATTAAAAAGACTCCCCTGTTGATAAGATCTAACCATTTATGTTCCTGTGTGATGAAAGGTGAATACCTATTTAAGATTTATTTAGTGTTTTGTCATCTATAATGAATCTAAAGGGCACAACAATTTGTCTTAACATTCTGTAATGCAATGAAGCTCATTTTAACAAATAACTGTATAAATAATATATTTACCAAGTCCCTCGGTTGACTGATCTTGTACTTGAGCTGTAAAACATTTCTAATTGATAATAGGGTGAAGATAAAATAGGAGAATGAATTATTTTTGTATAGAAGAATCAAAAAAGGAGGTAAGGTACATGTGTCTCTGCATGCATGCTTCCGAAAAACTTCAGCTTTTCTGCAGGGTCATATTTTGTGCTTCTCAAAGTAACAATTATTATTATCACTGATTACAATGAACAATAAACAATGTACAGTTTGAAGCAGAAGTTCTTTACAACTTGACTGAAGCAAACACAAAAATTCTCTGCAATGTTGTGATATTCTCTGATTTACAGATGTAGAAAGAGTTCTTGTTTTCTGAAATACTGGTCTGTTCTCTTTACTAACACACTGCTGTTCTCAGTGCAGTGTGTCTCAGCACTCAAACAAAGTTTAATAATCTGTGTACTACAGAAGTAAAATAACATTATGCTTGAACTCAGTGCTTATAGGGTTATGCAAGCAATGAAAAAAGTTGTGAGACCTTAGTGTTGTCACCCACAACTTTATTTTCAGTTTTCAAGGGCTGAACTTGAGTCTTTCTCTAGTGCCATGATAATTCAATATATGTAGTCATCAAACAATCTGTCTGTTTTTGTGAGTCACTCAGTTCATTTCTGGACAATGGAGAAAAAGAAAATCAATAAGAACATGAAATTAGAGGATAATAGCATGGCCAGCTGAAGGATTAGTCAAGCATCCCATATGAGTGTATCAAAGAATCTCTGTTCTGAATGGCATCTGCCTATCAAATAAGTATATGAACAGAAAAGCTGAATCTTAGTTCCTGATGCAGAGGATACTATTTCTTCAGTAGTTCTTCTGGAGTCTAGGAAGAAGGAGAACAGGCACCAGGCTATAATATCTAGCTTCTCCCTTCCAGAGGAAACCCTAGAGAAATGAAAAAACACATCCCTCATATGTTGGTGAGTTTACTTGCATAAAACAGGTCAGCATATTCCTATCTTGCTTAAGACATCTGAAGAATATCTAGTACTATTACTTAACATCCACTGGTTTTAGATGAGGTCTACATATTTTGTGTGTGATACTGAAATATTGCAAAAATATCTGTGCTGATTCCCAAAGATGGTACTTTCGAATTATTATCTATCCTCTTTTATGTCTTTTCTGAAGAAATTATATCCATTTCTATTTCAACTCAACTATACCCTCAGACTGTAAAGAATCTGAACAAGAAACTCTCATGTAGACCTCTAGTTACTGAGACATAAAGTGGCTACATTATAGGCTCTATCTAGAAAGGCCATTTTTTGTGATACCCCCTGAAAGTGAATTCCTTTAGAATTTCCAATCTAACATTCTTAGAAGTGAAACAGATAAGTGGGAGCCAGAGCCATAGTGCTGTAACAGGAGATTAAGGGTCTTTATGGTGGGACTCAGTGAGTTTCCTCTATAGATCTTTTCCTGTACATTCTCTTGTACATTATTTATATGAACTTGTTGGAAAGCACAGATTGAATACACTAACCAGAACCTCTTCACTCACCTTATTGAAAAGCCTTTGTTCTCTAGTGCCTGTCACAGCTCTTTGGCTGCGTCTGTGCAAATTTTTTTAAAGGACAATAATGCAGTCAGTGTCCAGCTGAATAAATACAAGGATTTTTTGTCATAAGATATATTGAAAACTCTTAAGATGTTTAAAGGAAATAATCAGAATTCAGAGTGTATATTAAATTATCAACTATTTAATAAGTGTGCTACTTCCCAGCTGGGATCCTCCCGCTACATTCATTCATCTTCAACCAGTGTAATTAAAGACGAAAGGTGCAACACCGATGATTCTTCTCTAGAGATCTCATCAGTTTAATTCTAGAACTATCAGTGGAAAAGGAATATCACATAAATTGTTCTGACTTAATTGGACACCTGCTGGAGGTCAAACAAAACAACCAAGGTCTACTGAAATAGGGACTGCCTTCTGTAACTCAATAATTTGGTAGGAGATAATTTGGCAAGGCAGTGCAATCTTTGTTTCATGCCTGTTAAAACTAAATCGGATCTGGTTAACAAATACCAAGCCAAAACAACAACAACAACAAAAACAGAAAAGAAGTGGAAAACATCAAGAGCAAGCAGGAATGTACTTAAAATTTCCCCATGAGAAGTGATAGCTTGCTGCATTTAGCAAGAGAATCAAAGCCTACAATGCTAGGATTGCACTAAAAAGTTACCTACTGGTGCAAAAAGCGTATGCAGAATTACTCCTGATTTAGAAAAACTTCCTTAAAATTTCCTGCTCAGAAAGTATGTCACGGCTAATGAGTAAATGAAGATTTTTCTTCTCAACTGTAATTTTAAAGCATATCAGTGCATTATGATGTAGTAGAAAGACAACTCTCTTTAAAAATAATTTTGTGTCTGGTGCTGTCAAAAATAATTCTTCTTGGTGATGTTACCAGACCCCCTTGTCCTGTTTATAGCGGTTATTTAAATCACTGTATTCATAAATGTATATGAGTGCCCTGAGGGTGTCTGTATTTGTTACCAAAGGTGTCTCAAGAATCTTGAGGCAATCTCCCAATCTAATTAAGAGCACTACAATTGCAGCACAAAGAGCTGTGTTGCCAGTACTAAAGGTTCAAAAATTGTGAGACAGGACCTCATAACTCGAAACTGAAACCAAATGTAAATACTTCTTTTGAAGTGTATTTATTATATTTTGGACTTGCTTTTAATTATTCAACTCTATCCCATGTGTATTTGTGTGTATGTGCATGTATGTATGCTGCTATAATTCTAATTTCTTTTACTATTCTCCAAGGCCTGCAAGGGAAAGAAATGAGAAAAAGGAATAGAGGAAACATTTTCACATGAGAAGAAGAGGTGAGGCAGTATCATGAGTTTCTAGGCTCTTTTTGCCTCTTCCTCTCTTTGATGCTCAGGTGAGAAGTTTACATTCCTGACCATTGTTCTTCCGGAAACAGAAAAGCATGTGATGAATGGAACAAGCTCTGGACTAGGACCTCAGTCTCTGTATTTGTCTGGAGATCAAGCCAGCACCTTCCCTGTACTGTCTATATGACAAAGCTAAGATTTGGTGGTAATGATTGGAGCCCACGTGCTGCAGGACACATATTTATGATACCTCACTTTCATTCTATGACAGTTGCATTCAAGTAATGGATGTAAAAATGTTGCTCAGTTTTCACACTGGTGGTGACAATTTGTATCTGATTCTTTAAGACAAACCAGAATAAAAGATTCTCTGATTGGATAAATGGTTGCAAGAGATAAGTTCTGGTTTTACAGTTTACTATAGCTGATGTTATCCCCGGAATTTCAATTAATGAATTATCATTGCCAACTGTCATATCTTGTGAGGCACTATGAAAGCTTTGCATCAGAAATGGCTGCATTACAGCTTCATACAGCACAGGAGCTGCTGCTTGAGGATAGAAACACTTGATTTTTTTTTTTTAAAAAAAGGATAAGAAGCTTTACAGGTATTGTTTTATGTCCCTGTAAAAGTATTTTCAAACTTCATCCTTGTCTTCAGACTCTTAATCATGTTGCTTCTTTGTGTATAATCTTCTAAATCCAAACCTCTCTCAATAATCTCTCCTTCAATAATCTGTTCTCTCAGCTGATTCAAAGACCCGACCACTTTGCTCCTTTGTGATGCTAGTGACTTTCCTGGTGATATCATCTGTAGGTAAACTAACGTGAGAAGCTCAGTTTAATGAAGCATTAAGTATGTCTGTTACTTGATTTTCTCATTTCAGTTTTGACTCCTTTTCTCACTAATTAATGTGTGCCAATAGTATACTCTCTGTACTTTTTGACTTGGCCAACCACCATGACAACATATTCCCATTATCACCATATGTTTGTACCTTGTCTACATTGCATTTTGGTAGTGAAGTAGCTTCCTATTATTTTTTTAGCACTATATTTTAAAGATGGAGAATGTGGATATGCAAATAACATTGTCCTTTGCAAAGCCCTTTGGAATAATGCAAAAACAAAGGATGGGGGTTCTTTTAATGTTATCTAAAACACAGGTAAGATGTTTTTTTTTTTTGTCTTTATGTTCCATCTTTTATCAACAGACAGAAAAACAATCATCATTTTGTCCAAACAGAGGAATCTAAGATAACTAGGAGAAATTATCCTCTGCAGGTGACCACAGACTTTCCCTTGCATTTAGAGAAGTTGTACTGACTAGTTTGCAGAGCCTAAGTTTAGAAATCTGCCAAACCTTCTCTATTTCCTTCTTCTATACTAAGCAAATCCTTAATGAATTTGATGGTTCACCAAGTCTGAGATACCCACTTCATGTCCAAGACTAGCAGTGTGCACCATGATCTTCAAACTGATACGGGGTGTGGTGTTACTGTGTTGCAAGAGAAAGGTTGTCTTATTTCTGTCCTAAGTCTGAAAGTTCAAATCTTCGGTTTAGTCAGCATTGCACTGCAGTGGTCAGAGATGATGGTTTGTTTGTGTTCCAGAAAATCCCAAAGAATTTCCCTTTGCCTATCCCAAAAGACAGTGCACATCACTTTACTCACTTAGGGCTGCATTGTAAACATTTTCTTGAATGGAGAATTCATGTCTCTTCTCCATGCACTACCATTCTGACTCTAGCTCATAGTTGAGACACCACATCTCTTTACTTGTAATAATACAGTCCAGGCAACTGTCACCTTCAGCCTTGTATTGGCTCAATAGGTCCTGAAAAACTTCTATACATTGTTCTTTCTGTTCCTGTGTGAGCATTTATGGGACTCATCTCGAAAAAAATGTGCAGTATTGTGATGTTGCCATTACTGTTTCCAATGTGAATGCATTATTCAAACTGACATTCAGCTCCTTATAAAGTTCCTTAGTTGTAATCTGCTGATTTGCATGGATGAGTTGGTCATTCTTCATTTCATGGCGTGACAGTTGTGAATCACCATTCAGAATGTGGCTTGTCTTTCAAGTTTCTGTCAGTACTGCTGAAATGCACCACCCACTTCCTCACTGTGCTCACATCCACTGCTTGATCTCCATAAATGTTCAACAAGCATCAGTGAATGTCAAGGGGTGCAATTTTTTCCACAAGGAGGAATTCAATACCACACCTTTGCTTTATCCACACTTCCATGTCAGATGCCATTTTTTCACACTGCCCCTCTGCTGGTGTCTGTCACGTGGTAAACGTTACAACATTGATGGGAAAATTCAGCCTTTGCTGCCATGTCACCCGCATCCGCCTCTGTGGTAGTGGGCCAATATAGTAAAATAGGAGGCATTACTTTTTGGAGTAGCCCTCATATTTTTTTCCTTGTTCACAATGCAACTGATGAGTATAAGCAGTTATGTTCTTATTGTGTGGGTCAAAAAGCAGCCTCCTGCAGGGATAATACACAATTCCCTCAGGTTCAGTCAGCCATAATGCGTCAAGAGGTGAACCATATTCTGCTACAAGTAATTTTGGTCTTTTTCCTGAATAAACAGAGTCAGAGCTCAAGACCTATATTTTAACATTAGTGGAACTGCTGTATTGCTAACCCTTAATAGCGCATGACCTGTGACTAAACCTTTTCTGTTAAAATTCCTCAGTTCCAGTATTTTTCTCTTGTGTTAACACTTTAAGAAGGTGAATTTGTCCTTGAGAGAACAAAGTTCTTCCCTCCAGACCTCATACATTTTTCTGGAAATCTCCTACCTCATAGTTAGATATTTCTGAGTCGCAATGTACAACGTTAGTTCAGTTCTATTGAGTTATTGTACTGGTTAATACAGTGAAATGTATACAAGCCCAATCACATTTATTATCCATTACAACAATGTAGATGTTCCGAATGCTAAGTGATTTTTTTAATGAAGAATATAATTAATTTTTCTGGTCTTGTCCAGAAATGCTTAGTGGTCAGTTCTGCCACTGAAATGTATATGATAGCAAGTAAATATGTCATTTTAGTCAGCAATTAAACATAAAGTTGCTATAATTTTAAATTCAGCTATTAAATATACTGCTCCTATCTAAAGTAGTACTTGGCTAAGAGCTGGAACTAATCGATTTTTAAAGGAGTTTGGTTGGTGGTCTCAGGGGAAATAAGGTAGTTTATATGAAAACATATTAATTATGGAGTTTCTCCTGTAATGTTGCATGCCCTTTTTAGAGTGCAATATATTGATGTACCAACTTCTCCAACTTAAATCATCTAACAAGCATTTCTAGTTTTGTCTCATCTATCTTGATGGCTGGTTATATTTATTACAGAATGAAAATAAGATTTTAGATTTTTAATTATTAGCTATAACAGATTTCAGAGTAGCTCAATGAATAAATTTCTTTGTAAAAAGCATATAGCTACAGCAGATTTTTGCTGAATGGGACATTCGTCTTTCTCCAAGATCAATATTAGTTTCCTCTTCAGTTTGTCATATTTTGCTCTCAAGTGAACAGAAAACTTCTTGATGGAAAAGTTTTTACACTTCTGACATTATTTTTAATTAGTTTTAGTTTTGTCCCTGTTACAATCTTTGAAGTAAATCAATATTTTAGCACTGTTTATTAATAAAAAAAACCTACAGTTTTTAATGAAGAAGT
The DNA here is from genome assembly GCA_035772895.1 of Perdix hodgsoniae. Lineage (NCBI taxonomy): Eukaryota > Metazoa > Chordata > Aves > Galliformes > Phasianidae > Perdix > Perdix hodgsoniae. The sequence continues at coordinate 22,785,223 of JAPSGF010000004.1, read as the reverse complement.
AAATGCTATATCTTTCTCCCAGATTGAGTGACATATCTGACTATCTGGTGCAGAAGTTCCTGCATTTCGCCTGCAGAAAGAAGGGAAAAGCTAGAGATGCTTCCAGGTTATGAGGGCAAGATTGGTTCTGAAGTTTCCTTTGCTGGAGAAAGCTGAGTACATGCCGTCATGGTATGACATAGCAAAGACTGAAAAGCAAATGGAAGGACAGACTGTCAGGATTCAACCCGGGCATGATGTGTGTGGTTAGTGAACAGACACAGCCTGCTGGTCTCTGTATAGCAGAATGCAGCAAAGCAAAGAACTGAGGTGGAGCTGCCCGAACCTGTCTCCTTTACTAAGCACAAAGGGCAGTAGCATGTAAAATCTTCAGTTTGCTGCAACATATCTTCAAACACATCACCTTTGAAACAGAGATCATTCAAATCTGTTGCAGAAGAACAAAAGTGAAAAGCTTTCAAAATATTTTCTTCCTTTTAATTATTGCTCCTTGAAGGACAGGTCCTTTCCTCCAGCTCTGTTCTTGCTTGTGCCTTCCCTTGTCACAGCAAGCTCTATATGAAAAGTCTGGCCTTCGGTCTGCCCCCTTTGTGTGCCTCCCTTCTGCTCCTTGGGTTCTCTGTCGCTGACTCCCTGAAGTCTAGGCTGTCCCAGCTGAATGTTCTAGGGACAGTCTCCTACTCCTGCCAGAGAGCTTTGTTCAACCCAGCAAGTACCACCTCACACAAATCCCACCGACAGCCTTCTCCTCTGGCTTCTTAATAAACAGAGCATTAAACACAGCAGTCGGTAAGCTGTGGACAAACAGATAAAACAGGGACCAGCTTCTCTGTTTTGTGTATCAGATGTTGCAGTAAGGATTAAAGGATGTGTTCTGGTAATCCTGTTTCTTCAAGCAACTCGCTAAAGTAAGATTTCCTTTTTGTGAGGGGAACACATTTCAAAGAGCATGTTAATTTCAAAATATCTCTATTCTCCTGTATCTTTGTAACTGATGAAATCTATTCATAGGTAAGACTGTACCAGGCAGCCATTTCAAATATGTTTAATGATCTTTGCAGCTAAAGATCTTTTGTGACAGTATTTTTCGGCTTCTTCCCAGACATTGTACAACATCACTTTCAGCTAAAATAAAGTTCTTGTTAATGCTTATATCTGACTATCATGTCTGAAAATGAGACATTTAAGAATTAAAATTACATCCATTACTGATTAGACAAAAGAGTTTTGGCTGAGGTCAGACAATTGTATTCTTGAGGTATCTGAGCTTAGCAGTGTGTTGTCTTTAGAATGAAGTGGATCAGATCTGAAGATGCTTCTTCTGTTAATCTAATTTTTAATGTTGGGATACGGATGGAAAGAAGTGTGGGCTTCAGAAGATGGTTGCACTAATCTGTCAGCACTGGTAGATCCTGTGCCTGTTTCCTGTTGCACTTCGTGTTCTTGACTGTTTTCTTCTGCTGAAGTTTGCTCTAAGTTAATCTGACCTCTTGAAGAGACATTTTGGCTTATTCAATGGGCAGAAAATTATCTCGCTTTTTTTTGCTTGCTGAATGAGACAAACTGAGTAATCAAATTGTTGGAGCAAGCACAAAGGAAGTGCTAGATACACACAGCTGGGAGTGGGGAAAATGAGAAAGAAAACCATATTTTTAGTTGTAGGAAGTCAATCTCAGCACTCTCATGAAACTCAGTCTTAGTGAAGAACTTCCATGTCATTTTCACTCTGCCTCTAGTGAAACCTGAATACTTTGGCTGCTAACATTAGGGGTTCTGCAGAAGTGTCTGATAGAAGACTAATTTAAGTGGGTCCCTTGTTGGAGATGTCACTGGCAATGAATATTGGTAGACTGAAGCTAATTAATAAGTCAGTGTGTTTTTCTTATATACATTATATACATTCTTACATATATATTTATGAATGTAAAGCTGGTTATGATCTGTTGACTCTTGCAAATGATTTTGCTATTTACACTTCAGAAACATTCATGGGAATCCAGAAATTTTTTTAAAACTACAGATGTACCCACTTACTATGTCTGTTAGTTGCATGAACAGGATGGGAATGTCTCAGAATCCGCAATGCTAAATAATGCGAGACTTTACTGAAGAGTTTGCTTGCTGGAAAGTTATAAAGCCATAGAGACATGAGCATGTTAGAGAGGTTTATTTTTGTCAGTATAGACAAATGCTAGTGATTATATGAGGATTTTCAAGTTTTACAGTGTTCAGCAATCACCATAAAAAAGCAGATTTTCAAAATAAACCAACTCCTTTCTAGACACTATAATAAGAGACAAATTTTTGAAATTATATTTAGTATCCTAAATGATTCTCTTTCTGGGTAGTTTTCAAGCACAATCAATGCTCAGATTTCAGCTTCTTCAAAAAATTTGGCTTAAGCTCTCCATACTGTGGTCAACTGGTTCCACATAGCATTAGGGCAGAATCAAGTACCTGCTCACCATTTTTGATCAAGTGGTATATCCAGATCAAAACAGTAATAAAATAAGAGAATCAGGTGACATTCAGTGAAAAATTTCATTTCCCTGGAAGGAGCTCGAAGAATGACAAAGTAACAAATCTCAAATCAAGAATCAAAGACGTGTGATTTAAAGTTATTTTAAGTTAATTTCCATGATGGCATCCACAGAAAAATGTTAGGTTCTCCAAAAATAATACCTCTTATTTATTCCCATGGAAACTACAAAGAGAATAATAATGCTATGTGATAGAGCAAATTCTCAGTTATTAAACTCTTTTTTGCTACATAGTCACCATCATTAGCCATGCATTTTAATTGTGCTTGTCAAAATCTGTACCAGCAGAGATGACCCACTGTTTCAGTTGCCACTGCTGAACACAACCCATCACCTCTCTGTGCTCATAGCCACTGTTTGGTCTCCATAAATGTTCAGTAAACATCAATGAATGTCAAGGGGTGCAATTTTTTTTCCCCGCATGGAGTAATTCAGTGCTGTATCTTTGCTTTATCTGTACATCTCTACACCAGATTTGTCACACTGCCCCTCTGCTACCATTTGTCAAATGGCAACAAAATGTAATGGAATATTGATGGGAAGATCTGACCTCTACTTCCATTGCACCATCATCTGCATTTGATGTTGTGGGCCAACATCATAGAATAGGAAGCATTAGTTTTGGAGCAGTCCTTGTACTTTTCTTCATAGTTGAACTTTGGCTGATCAACTGGGATACTTGTACTCTGTATATTGTTATTACAATAATTTATTACAAGTTCATTATATGGATGAATTTGTATTAAGTAGTGAGAAAATAAAGAAAATAAATAAAGAAAATAAAATGAAAAAGAACAGTTGGTACTTAGGCTTTGGTTTGATGCTAGACATAGTGGAATAACAAAAACAGCTGTACAGGGAGTGTGGGCCAAAGAAAATGGGTATTAGAACTATACAGAATGAAGTAGTATGTCATCTAGTGTAGAGCAGTGGCCATGTCTGCAAAGGTTTAAATGACTGGATAAGAATGAAAAAAATTACTTTCACTCAGTGTTTATCCATGTAATAAACTGTAAATGGAAAATAAAAAAAAGCTCCAAAGGCAGTGAATAAAAGGATCCCTGAGCTAAAACTGCTTTGGAGAAAGATAACAGAAAGCATAATGTTGGCAATGTACCACAGGTGTGGTGATAACTATGTATTCAGTATTGATTTTAGAAACCTAAGTACCACTGGAAATATATTCGTTTAACTAAATATTAACTTCTCCAGGAAAAAATAGAGAACAAGAACTGTGAAGAAATCCAGTACAAGTCTGTTAAGAGTGGTCTGCCTTATTTTTTCCAAATCAGTGTCAGTGAATCAACAAACACTGATGCTATTTTAAGCTTGATTTTGCATGAAGAAAATTCATTTTGTGATATAGGCTAGAGGGAGGTTATTTGAGGGAGAGTGTTCTTCTGGAGAAGGAATCTGAATGCAACTCTTACATTCTTTTTGTTAACGAATGAGTCAGGGAAGCACTGTTAATACAGAACAGGATCATAATATGACACTAGCAAAAGCTGGATGACCTTGAGAACTGTGATAATAGAAATGGGATGGTGTTTAAATATAAATAATACAAATCTCTCATAAAAATAGGATCTTACCAGTATAGTAGACAAAAGAAAAGAGCGTTTTTTTTTTTTTTTTTTTTTTCTTGATTAGAGAATGATACAAATAACCAAAATGATACAATTCTAAAGAAAGGAAATTCAACTCTAGGAAGTGTCAGCTAAGGAACCATTAATGGAAGGAAGAGAGTGGAGGTGACTCAATGAGAAATACCTTCACCATTATTGTAAATCAGCCTTTGTTTGAGAATGATAACTGACACCAGAAAAGGTGCAGAGAAAGTCTGAGAAGATAGCTGGGGGTATAAGAGTAAACAAAGAAAATTTGCTTTTTTTAGTCCAGCAAATTGAAAGCTGAGAAAATATTTAACATAGGCCTGTATTACTTACATGTAGTTGTCTGAGACTGCTAGGAATGAGATTTTTTCCAGTCAGATACTCCTTCATCTGCTGATTTCAGATTCTTTACTACTCACCATGGAATTGATCTGAAATTGCAGGAGTTATTCAGAGACTAGGCATGGGGAATTAAAAGAATTTAAATAGAATAGTATAAGCCTAGACACTTTCATCCTGTCTTGAACTCCATTATATGCATTTAAGAGGGAAAAGCTCTGGAAAATGTGTGGAGTTAAATTCTGACTCCATTGAAGACAATGGTGAAATTGAACATTTATGGCTTTCTCCCAGCAGTATACCTTGTTTGAGAAAAGCTTCTTGGAGAGAAGTAGTTCATTTTTACTGTCATCTGATCTCTCTATTGTTCACGTTCTTTGTTCAAATTTAGAACTGTTAGCATAACTAGTTTTAAAAGAATAAAAAAAACCCTGAGATTATAAGACAAATACTGTTGGAATGAAGAAATCAGGCCAAGCAGGAATGTTTTTTTTTTTTACATTCTCTCTCTCTCTCTTTTTTTTTTTTTTTTTTTTTTCCTCAGTCTGAACAAATAATTAACAGGAATTAGAAAAGTATATGTTCTTAAACATACTTCCTTTGGAATTGAATTTTCTTAGATTATGAGAAAGAAGAGGGCTGTAATGTTTCTATGTCTTTCATTGTCACTCAATAAATTTCAAAGATTATTAGAAGCAGGTTCTCACAAGACTCTGTTATTTGTCTTTCAAAATGAGCAGAAACTCTTAGGACAGATCATCTAAATCACTTTGAAACAACCAACAGCTTGGTACTGTAGTGCAAACAAACTATTTTATAAATCAATTGGGAGAGCAAATTCTTTAAAATGCATTCTACAGTGCCAGGGTCAAAAAGCTCTGTATTTCATTAAAGAACAATGACGATAACTCAATTTAAGTGCATAATGACCCAGGACAGCAGTCCATATCAACAAATATTTAATAGGAATTTTAACTAGTTTGCTGACATGTTCTTCTTCAGAAGACATTATAGGCTCTTCAGCCTACAAAACAATTGATTCTACTATTTAATATTGCTGAACAGCATGGAGGAAATAGGCATTTTATCACAGACTTAGTTCTTACAAACATCAATTAATATCTTAACATACTCTTAGGTATGTTCAATAGAATATGCTTTCTCAAAGCTGTGACTGTGCTTTCTCAAAGAGTGACTATGTTCCAATGATGCCCTATAAATGAATCATATCTCACTGCATTGTGAAGGTGGAAGGCTCTAATGTAGGTCTACTTCAGGAACAGTATTTCCTGACTATCTGCTGATATAAATTAAGGCAATTATAAAATGAACAGGTGTCAGGAAACTATTACAGCGAAACTCACTCTATTAAGTACAAAAACAAATGTACTTTCTTTCTATTTCTTCCACTGGTTCTACATATACTGTATTTAAAAATGTGGGCTAATGTCTATGTTGCGTAGGTCCACTTAGTTTATGTTATGGAATATTAACCTTGTGATAATAACACTGACAAAAAAGTAGCCAAAGATGAATAAGCTGTCATAAGAAAACTCTTTTTACACAGTACTGGGCATTCATAATTCAGCCTTTATATTTGGTTAAATGTCATTTGTTACTTTTAAAGTTTATGAGGTGGTCTGAGTATCCTAGGTATAAATACATTTGTTGTGACTTAACCTAGCAGTTGGTTGACATACAGTCAGTCTTTCTCTCACTCTCCCTCATCCCAGTTGAGTTGAGATAAAACTACTAAGACAGAGAAAATGAAGAGGATAATAGTTATGACTATATATATATATATTTGAATGTATATAACAAGTAATGCACACACAATTGCTCACCACACCCTGACTGATGTCCAAATAGTACACACAGTGGAAAAGAGAGATGAGCTCTCACTTGCTTCAGAACTCTTTACGCACGATGTCATATGGAATGGAATATTCCTTTGTCCAGTTGAAGACAACTGTCCTGCTTCTGCCCTCTCCCATCTCCTTGAGACCTTTGCTGCAAGTGGTCTTGTCTCTGTACAACACTTCTTAGCAGCAACTATAAACATTAGTGTGTTATCAACACTTTTTTTTCCTAGAACCAAAAACATAGCATAATGCCAGACACTCTGAAGAAAACAATTCCATCCCAGGTGAAACTAAGACAATATTTTGTTGATTTTTATAATGTTGCAGTGCTCTAACTACACGTTAGCCCTGCAAAAAGAAAGGACTAAACTAACACGCAAAAAAGATAATTTTGCTTGAAGTGGAAGATTTTATACAGAAGGTACTGCCTTTGTCACTGAGTCTGATCCCTTCAATCACAGTTTTATGTTTTTTAGTTAAGAAGGCTCTGCAGCACTTCTGTCTCACACATTTCCTTGCCCCCTGTCCCATTAAAATCTCCCAAGTATGCCTTAATACATCAAAACTCAATAATAAAGGGTGATGAAGGAGGATAGTAAAGGAGGTATCCCTAGAAGGAAAGTGAGAGAAAAGTGTATGTACTGGATGGAGCTGTGATGAAGGATACAGGTGAGAAATACTAGGAAATCTAGAGATAAGAAATGAAGAAGAAACTGCTAACAGGAGTCCAAATTGATTGAGTCATGCTGTGTTTGCAACACAGTAATGTCATAAACCTGGACAACCATTGCACCTTATGCGATAAAGATGTCTATGGAATAAACCACTATACTTGAGTTAGTAAGTACAATTTCACTTCATCCTAAAGGAGAGAAATAGACAGTTTTAAGACAAGACAAGTTTTCAACATTTAATTTAGGGCAAGATGTATTGGTCCATACAAGTACCTGATTTTCCATTCAGTCCTGTGTATTTTTGGTATAGTTTTTATTTTCATTCAGTACATGAGAAATAGATTCTGCTGGTATGGACATTTTCTGTCAGAAAAGGTATTACAAGACAATCCTCCTTATCTAAATAGCATAGACATGGAGTAATACTTCCCGTGGATAATGATATGGTTTTGTGTGATAAATGATGTCGGTGCTTTGTTGTGAAGGCTGTTTGCCTTCTCCCCTTAACTTGATTGTTCATTGAACAGGATGAGTTCAAAAGGCTTGTGTTTATGCAGCCAGAGGTGAAGGGAACAGTAAACCAGTAACTTTGTGAAAAATCATCCTGCAGAAGGAGGACTTTTGAAGTTTCATTCCTTTATATTATATTACCATTTTCAGACACCACTGACAACTTTGCATTTAGAATAGACAAGCTTTTCTGGTGTTTCTTTTCTACAGAAATTGTGGGACCTTCATTTTATTTCATATTTTTTTTGACTACTGAATAGTCACCTGACACTTTGTGAAATGGAACCTGTGGACTAATGAAGTGAAAGCACGTGTCATCCAAGGATGCTATTTGACAAGGCAACTGTGCTGCTCGAGCAGACTGAAGTTGCAAAAGGGGATACTCTCCTCTTTCATTTCCCACTCCATCCCATTTTGTTCCTTGGTTCTGCCCGTTACATTGTCAAAGCTTAGCAAAAGCACACACACACATATATACACACGTGAGAAACAAGAGCAAAAAGAAGTCATACAGCACTGCTGGTGTCGCTGAAATTGAGGACTGTGTAGGACTGTGTGTTCAGGAAGGATGAAGGAGAACCATTGCTTTTGGCAGCCACACACTGCTCCCTGTCTTACTTTAGTGTTATGAGGTCCTATTCTCACCTAAGATTCACCATATCCTTTGGTTCATTGAGATTATAATTTCACACCATGACAGAAATTTCCTTAAGCGCCCTTTTCAGATACCTGAAAAAGGCTGCAGTGAGCTAGAAATTAAGAAGTTTATTCAGAACTTAGCCCAAGTAAATGAGTTCTGCTGCATATTTTCCTGAGGTAGATCTTCTCCTACAGTGCTGATGCTGGGGACACTGAGGGTTTACAGAGCTTGAGGGAGGGCAGCTAAGATGGGCTTATAGATTTACCCATGTGCCAAGAAGGAGTGTTAGGGGCTGACCCGCATGTTTTGCATCTATCAGCTTTGTCAGAAAAGGTGAGTATGTTAAAGAAAGAAGCATAAAGGTTTTGGAGGTTGCATTCACATTCTGCTGAAACCACTTGCATTGGGTTTCTTTTGGGTATTTCTCAGCGGGGATCCTTGGAGGTTATGAAAAAGCCCAGATAAAACATTTTCACTTCTAAAATTTTGTTTTGTGTTGTTGCCAAACCTTGGAGTCAACCTTGGGTATTTCTCTCTGTGTTTTGGAAGAAAACTTTTTTTACAAACACTACAGTGCCCAAGGAGAAGTCATTCTTTCACTTCTCCACCATGAAGCTGCTTTTATCCTAACAAAGATATCCAGATTTTTGGAAACATCACTTTTTACTTGCTTTTCTTTTCCATTATGAAAAGTAGCAGGGTCCGGCACTCCTGAAGAGAAGGTGAGCTTGTGGTTGATAAAGAGGTTTTAGCTGTTGTGTGCTGAAGTGTGAACTGATCTGGTGTCACTAAGGAAACTTCAACAGTCACCATCTCCTTGTAGTGATCATTATGACATAAAATGATTTTTAAAGACTCGGAAAAGAAAACTTTCCCTTAGAGCAAGTCTTACTGATTTTATCATTGCTGGCTTCATCTGTGGCTGATGATTTACTTCTTACTAGCCAATAGGAATGTTTCTAATTTCTTTAAGAGAAAAAGAGGCTTAAGGAAATCTCTGTCATGGTGAGAAATGATAGTCTCAGAGAACCTAATATTGTTTATTCCTCTTAGAATTCATTCGTTATCTTTCCCATTCTTTTTGGATTTCAGAGGCTTATTTCAATAAAGGAACATTTGAATACTCATCTCTGCTAAAGCAAACACATTGTACATCTGGCGGACAGTACATCTGTCCTCACACAATGGTTGGATGACTGGATGTTCTCCAAAATGATATCATGCCATATGCTATGCTTCACCTTGTGTCTTACTAGACATTTCAGACTTCATTTTAGAGATGCTTCATTTCTGTAACTTTTCCCTTAGCATCCCTCTGGAAGTTTTGTATGCATTTCTCTACTCTTGTTATCAAATGAACACAGACTGTACAATAAAAATATGTTATAAAGGTATAATCCTTTGGTTGATTCAGACAGTCGATTGTGGGGTTCCTCTTGTGTGGAACCGTTTGAAAGTATACTGCCCAAGTCTGCATTGTCTATAGAGATTGGAGAAGACAAATGATTATGTAATGATGATTAAACAGCAACGTATTTCTCTAATAAAGAAATGAGGTATGACCTAATTACTACAGTTTGCTAGAAAAGATTGATCCATTTGTCATTTTAATTTCTCTAATGGTTAAAGCTTTTTTTCTCCCCAGTTTAATAAAGTGAAACTTGTAAGATCTTTTCAACTTTTACAATTAAAAGGAAAGCCATATCACTTATTGGGGCTCAAGTAGTCTCAGTGAAATTGTGAAGACCTGAGAAATAATTCTACCACAATTACTTTTGTGCTTTTAACTCACCTGAACACAACAAGAAATTCTAAAAGTTAAGTGCTAAATCTTAAACATGCCAAGATTCAATCTTTTCACTGAGAAGTAATTTAATAGTTATGACTTTCAAGCAATGAAAAGCATTCGCATCATTGACTAGATCGGCTCAATTGATAAAGTAAGCCACAAAGCCTTTGAAATTTGGTCGTGCTTCATCAGAAATGTCTTATCTGGCTTCTCGGGAAGAGAAAGTGAAACTTACATTTAACTGCTTAGAATGTTCCTTGCCCAGTGGTATAAGTGTGGAGATGCATCTGCTTTCCTCTTGCTTTTAAGATCTTTCTAGGCATCAGCATTGGAATAATGTTATTGTGATATGGGTTGCAGTTGAATTAGATGATAAACTCTCAATTTTTTTTGAGATGGAACATTTATTTTAAAATAGGATACAGAATATATAGTAAGAGCTTTGATAACCGTATAAAAATTCAGACTTCACTTTCTTGGGCCATGTCTCATTCTGCTAGTGTTTGTGCTTCAGGCAAAGCTTCCTTGGGCTTGGTTGATGATAACCTTGGCTTCTGAATTCTACCTTGCAATGCACTGTCATGCCTTGTGTAGCCAATGGGACACCAATTATATAGAACATTAGAAATATCTTTAGCAGAAGAAAAGTCGTTTGTCCTCCTTGGCTAATAAATATCACTGCAGAGAAGCCCAACAGGAAATACTAAGCAGAATAAATAACTGAACAAATCCAGTACAATGAACCCTGAAGAACTGTTCTTTGAAGAGCAAGGCTGAGGGTTAAGCAGTGTTAATCCAGGGATAAGAATACACTGACTATCCCAACACTTTCTCACCATGAGATGAACTCTTTTCCTGTTTTGTGCCCACCTGATCTGAGTGACGCTGATCATCCCCAAGGTACAAACACAACATAGCAGACTCTGTGCTTTTGTCCAAAAACACCTGTAATCTTAGGCAACAGCTGGCTGTATTTTTAATCTCTATCTCAATTTTTTATTGAATTCAATGAAGAATATTATTCAAAAGATGCTTCATACAGTCAGTAAACCACAGAGGAGATGATAGCCTAGCCTTCAAATGGGTAGCCTGGATGAGACTCAAGTAACTGCAAGAAGAGGTGGTAACAAGAATGCAGAAAGGGAGACACTTCTGACAAATCAGACCTCATGTGGAAGTAGGAGTGGCTATTCCAGACCAGTGTTGATGCTATGAAGGCACATTTAGATGTCTCACTGCCACATCAAACTCCAAAATGATCTGTCCTTTTCTGTTGAGATAATTACTGTTCTCAGGAGCTGGCCGGACTAGTCCTGCACTATCATCTTTCTTTCTGATGATGTGTGCTAGGTTTATTTGTGTCACCTCTGTGCTGTGACACACATGAAACAATCAACTCTTCATCTGGTGGGGATCTTATTGAGACTGGAGGAAAAGTGTTTACAGTTCAGACCTCACATGGTCTGTCACCTTGATCTTGGTCTCTTCCCAGTATCTGAGTCAGGACAGAGAAGGAATGAGAAGAAGGGATCTTGGAAGAGTCTAGAGACAATGCAAGGTAAAAGTTAGATTGCATCCCACCTGAGGACACTGCAGACTGCTTTTCCATTAATTGTGGTTGAGGACATCAGTATCCACCAGAGCAGCTTGTATTGCTAGTGTGTGAAATCTCTGCCTTACTCCACATTTTTTCTTTTTGAAATATGCGCATATATTCTATCTCTCCTGGCCTGAAACTGTTGAGGATAAAGTTGAGGCAATCCAGGGGAGTATTTGGCTCCTGCATGATTTTTGGAAGTACAATAACAAGTCAGTCCTATATCTGAATGGCTGTAGCCTTTTCCATGGGGCTTAGTGCTCTGCACAGTAGCAAGTTACTCCTTTTGGATTCCTTTGCTTCAGAGTAAGTGTTGCTCTGAAGAAAATGATGGATATCAGCTAGCAGGCTGGCAATGAGCTTTTGCTGTAAACCTAGATCAGCCTCAGACTGCTGTTGAACAGCCTGTGAGGAATCCTTACTACAAAAGCCCAGGGAGGCTCTTTATGTGAAAAGGTGAAACCTTCAAGTGGTTTCAGCTTGTAAAGCCCAGTACTTTCCAGAAGAAGGTCAAGTCTTTAATTGCAATCTGTACTTGAAGCTGAAATACTTTCAGGAGAACTTTTTTATTTCTCCAGGCAGTTACAGGGAAAGAGGATTGTAAATAAATAGATCAGATGATTAACATGATGAGTTTGCTCTCTAAACAGCAAACAGCACACGCGAAATGAGCTCATAGCAATCCCAATAACAGGTTCAGAACTTCACCAGAGACAAATGTTGAAGCCAATTCTAGTTCTTTCCTTTGTTTCTGTGGATTTGCATCAGCTGATGATTTCTATTGAGCTGAACTTTGTAAAAATATAACAGGATAAATGAAAACTGAAAAATGAAAAAGTTGTCAGCTTTGAAATTTTTCAGTAAAACGGAAATTTCTGATCAAAATTTTACTAAGAGACTTTATACCTCTTTTCATAACCCTGGAAATCTTCAATAAAAGTATTTACTGTTACCACTGTTGATGAAGGAATATAAAAATGAATTTTACAGTGTTTCTCCTTTTTATTTTGAATTTTATTGAATTCAAAGAAGAATGAATGTACAAACATGTCAAAGCCAAAAGGATATTATTTTTTTTTGTAGATACTGTTCCTGAGTGAGTGGAGGTTTTGACAAAAACTGTAGTTCATTATTCTGAAATAAGAAATGAATGGACTGATCAGATGCAAAAGCTTAAGCAAGACACTTAGAAATTATTCAACTCATCACACAGTTGTTTTCCTTGCTATGTCTGTTGTTACAATATAATAAAAAGAAGGCTATAGGCTTGTGCTCTGCTTCTCTGCTATCAACTGGTGAATTAGGAAGTTTATCTTCTCTTTCCTTCTTTGTCCTTTCTACTCTTCCTTAACCTTTTCTTTTTCTGAAGAAAAGTAGATCACACAGCACTCTTGATACTTCAACTTTTAGAAGATGTTCACTTTAAATTTAAACTTAAATTACTTAATTTTAAACTTTAAAAAATGTATTCTCACTGCTAGATTTTTGGTCTTCTGTACAGCTGAAATTCATCACTCCATGGAATTATGCAATTGTAGCCACAATAAGGTGCTTCTTACTCCTCTCCTCATGCTACAGATATTATGATTTTTCAGTACTCTCTTCATACTGCAGATGGAGAAAACCGCTTTATTGCCTTGATTTTGTGAAGTGATCTTTGCAATTCTGTGATTTGAAGCTGAAGCTTGCGTTCTGGGCCTACCACTACATCACCTGGAGTCTCAGGTAGTTTCATAGTTCCCAGGTCCAGTTGTTTCTCACATACTCATTCTGCTTCAGGGGGCATCCTTTCTTTGCCTCTCCGTTCAGAGAAAACTCAAGAAAGTAGATGTGACGTGTGCTCCATAATGTCTTCTGATGCTGATGATCAGAAGATAGGGACTGATGGGTACATTGTGAAGTGCCTTTTCCAATCGAGCAACAGTCTCACTGAATTTAAACCAAATTTGCATTTTATAGAAATAGTTGAATTGCTCTTGTGTTCCCCCAAAAAGACCAGAGAAGGAAACAGGGGAAAGATCAGCAAGTTCCAACATGACAGTAGATCAGCCAAACTGCCTCAGGAGAAATCTCTTTCATTTATCACCTGCAGTACTCCTACTTAACTGTAGTGTCTCCTTTTTAAAGCAATTATTTACAGCATTTCTCCAACTACAGACACAATTCTTTGCCAGTGATGTGAGGACTCACTTCCAGTGGCCTCTTACAGCTTCTTTCTCCTTGCAAACATGTTCACATGTTTGTCTTTATTTTATTTCAGATACACATGAGGAAAAAGGTCAAACATTTGCAAGTCTCTGTGTCTCTGTCAGACACATGCTCATAAGAGGACAATGAGGCTATATCTTTTGGAACAAATAATGTAAAAGAAAGGAAATCTGTTTTCAGGATAATTGATTTTCATGCATGTTAAATGGATAGTCTGTAAGGGGCTGATTTACCACGTTATAGAATATTAACCATTTTCCCTCAACACCATCTACCAGTTATGATTATATTTTGGATGTAAAATTGAGTGTTCAGTTGTGTGCAAAGCTATGGAAGCAATTTTTCCAATTTCTAATTGCACTATTTGCTTCAGTTACTCTTGTAATAGTATTTAGATTCAGCTGAATATGCAGTTTATCCTGCATGTTTAACATAAGCACCCTGAAAATTTAGCTCATATATATTTATAAGTATTTACTGGGTTTTACAGTGATCAAATCCTTGGCACTAAAATATCAGCAAGGATGAAAGAAGTAATTATATAATTTATGTTTGCTAGAATCCTTATTATTTTATTTCTTAAGAAATACAAGAAATAAACAGTTCAAAATAAAAGATTATTGCAGTAAAAGAGAATAGGAAGTTGCTGATCAAGGTTTAGAACCAAATTTCAAATATAGTAGAATATAAAACATTATAGGCCATTCTTTCCTTTCCTTCAAATACCATAAAGGTAAAGAACCTTGACATTGAGAAAAACGCATAGGGCATTAGTACGCATAGCTATCTCCTGCATAAGATCTAGGACTTGCAATTTCTTATTATAAACAGTTTCCACTATGCAAAACTCAATAATTCTAGCAGAAAAAAAATAGTGATATTAAATAGTGCTAAAATTTCACCTTTATGACCCCCAGTTTTTGGATAAGCCTTGATGGCTATCATAAATCTGCCTGTGAGGATGTATATTAACTCCTGGTGCATGTGTGAATAATTTTATAATTGCTGAGGAATGCTGCTTTCTGCTCTTGCTTCACGAGAAGGGCAGGGGAGAGCAGCCATGGCTACAGGCAGTGTCTAGGAGCAATGGGATGCCCCTGCTTCGGGATCCCTGTTCTACTCGCTGGATGATGTGCCTGCTGCAGTTTCTCAGAGAGACAGACAGGGCTTTACAGCTGCTTGCTGTGGCCAGGGCAGCATGGGCATTCCTGCAAATGTGGCCAGCACCCTTTTTATAGGGTGAAATCCTATCCTTGTGAAATCAATGGGATATTTGCCATCAACGCTGATGGGGCCAGGGTTTACTCCCAAAGTTCTTCATTGTAATCTGAGATAGGCAGGCAGATATCTCTGGGAATGCAGAAAAAAACCCTTAGTTTGCACTGGCTTGCTCCTGCCAGGCTTTTTTAGACTGCCTTGAATGTGGAGTTTAATTTTTACTGTGCCCAAGGCCTAGCAATCTGGGAATTAGTTAGGATGACAATTTGTTCCCTCTGGGGACCAGCTAGAATTGCAAGAGGGAGATTTAACTCTGGCTGTACAACAGTGGTCACCACAACCCACATCACTCTCATGTTTTTTCTTCTCCAAAACCATTCTATCCTACTCTCTGTTTTGTCTACAGGGTGATGCATGAGCAAGGCAGAGTGCTTCCCTCCTCTGCTGGCACCGCAGAAGGGGATGGCTGTAGGAACTGCAGGCAGCACAGTGATGGGATGAGGTATTTGAGAGCAGTGCCTGGCGCATCTGTTGTTTCTCAGATTAGAATTGAGCCACTAGTAGTTGTCTGACAATCTGCAAGTTGGATTTATAAATCTGCTCTTGTAAGAAACTGACTTATAAACACGCTATGCAATTTATAGAGCCTGCCAGCGAATCTTAACTGCAAACTCTTGATTTATGCACTGTCTGTTTAAACAGTGATTTTTAGTTTGTTTTTTACTAAAGTATTTCAGTATGTGGTAAGTCAGAGAAAAAAATTTCCATATCCTTAACGGGATTAACAAATCTTAAATCAGATCTGTAAGTCCTACAACAGATTTACAAATCATACCAATAAATCCAAAATAAAACTTCACCTCTTTTTTCCCCCTTTGGCTTTCAAATCCTGATTTTGCAGCTGGTTGGTAAGGAAGTGATTTATAAAGCAAGAATTTAAAGCTCAACTGTCAGCATGATCAGCTCTGAGAGGTCTGGCTCTCACATCTTATCTGAGTGCTTTGATTTACAAGCTGTATTCAGGCTCTATCGCGGATTTTCTCCTAAAACTTGGATTTGTTTATTATGAGATCTACAAAAGGTTAAACTCTCTGTATGCCACAGCTCGACTGGCCCAGCAGTGTTATGGAAAAGGTGATGCCTAATCAGACTGCAGCTGGCAAATGTGCCCTGCATAGCATTTGGTTGTCAGAGAAAACAAACAGCAGCTGAGCAATAAATTCTTGAAATGTTAATAAGCTGAGGTCCTTGACTCTTTCTTCTTGCCTGTATCTGTAAGGCAAAATGTGTGCCTTCAAAAGCCCTAGGAATAAAGGTGTAGGTCATTGTACTATGGTACACTTGTTTAAGTTTTGTCAGAGGTAAGATTAAATGCAGGTTATGTACTCTACTGAGTATGAATGGGCTGAAATGTACATCTCAGCTTATGCTTTAGTACCTTACTGAACATGACTGTATTTGACATCTGATTCTTTTTCAGATTTGAGATTGGATTTTCTTTCTAAATTATGTCAATGATTGGTCTTGAAATTAATGGAAATAAAAGTGCCTGACAATTAGAACTACATAATTACCAAATGCATTCTGGCGACTGAAATCAATGTAATATGCTGTCTCCTTTCCAGGGAAAAAAACAATCACAACAATTGAAAACAGCTTCAGTGACAAGAAAATATTTAATTTACATATTATTTATGTGAATTTGTTTCTGCTTGAAAGATTAGCTCCCATTAATCAGATAAGTAATTTAAAAATCACTTTCTATACTCTAGAGTGATCACTTTAAGTATCCATTTTTTTTTCCTTTTCAATAATCAAGCTTTTCTTTATCTCATCTAACATATTTTCCTTCTACCCATTCTTTACCTCCTCCCTAGTGATTCAATACCAAGAATATTTTCATATTAGAGAATCTGGCAAATTACATGTAAGGAGTCTGCACCTTCTGTACTTTTCTGATCTGTTTGCTGACCAGTGTACACAGCACCTGGTAGCTGAGTAAATGGGTGTTTTGCTCACAGATTCTCATAGAGGACACTTCTGTTATCATTTCTGCTCTTTCAGAGGCTCTGGGCTTCAGAAGTCAGGAGAAAAAGTGGTGACAGAGTTATTGTGCGATGTCCAGATTCGTGTTAACATTCTTGTCTTTTAATAAAGTTGATTGGTATTTGCCTGAACTGAAAAGCAAATTCTTGGTCATATTTTAGGGGTTCAAAAATATGAGTGCTTAAGATCATATATTAGATGGTGGAAAGTAAGTGAGCCTATAAAAAAAAAGTTGGAAGCTGATTTAATACCATAAAAGGACATTATTTTAGATTTCTGAGTTATCTTCCTAATATGACTGTTTTTCCTATTTTTGAAGCAGTTATAGCCTCTTGTTAAAATTTAATTAGGACCTTCTACTTTACACACAGATGTATTTGTATCAAGCAAGTATGTACCTGCCAAATCCAAACAATACTAGCTGCAGCTGTTGGAAAGGTGTTTAACTAGGGGCAAATGGTGTTGGGTTATTGCTTGATT
Source organism: Perdix hodgsoniae (assembly GCA_035772895.1). Lineage (NCBI taxonomy): Eukaryota > Metazoa > Chordata > Aves > Galliformes > Phasianidae > Perdix > Perdix hodgsoniae. Next base: position 22,767,707 of record JAPSGF010000004.1, on the reverse strand, counting down.
AGTCTAGCATTCCCTTTTAGGCACAAAGCAGGAGGGGAAACAGCCAGCCAGGACTGCTCTGTACTATGATCTGGTTACTCCTAGCCCCGTTTTAGGACGTTCATGCTCTGTTCTATGCAGTAGAACCCATGTAAAGGCAGCAAGTCCTATGCAATATTGTCGAATTTGCCTCTGCTCCTTACAAAGCAGGCAGGATGATTCTGTTGCAGCTGATCATCTAACTTTCAGTTTGATAAGTGTTGCGATTTGTCAGACAGCCACCTGGATTTGAGGAGATGAGATCCGATGTGCTGTTGCCTACTGATTACACAGTGATTATCTAAATCCTTGCTTGTTGTTGGAAGCTGTTTACTGAGCACAGCAGCCCATCAAGAAGAGACTTCCCAATCTGAACAAATAAATTGAGTAATCCTAATAGCAAACAAAGTGTTTCAGAAATAATGGAAAACACCAAGGGAGGTGGAGACTGGAGTGTGAATGAATAACTTTGTCACTGCATATCTTCCTCGGCAGTGCTTGTTACATTTTTCAGGGAGCAGGCACAGTTGCAACTTCACGGCAGGGCAGGAGGTTGTACTGATAACAAGATATTACATAAAGATAAACATAATTACAATTGTGGGTCTGTGTCATTTTAAAATTATTATAGTAGCATGGTTTTAATAATGCATGGGGTTATTCCAGAATAAATAAGTATCTATTACTGGTCAGGAGAACTGTGTTTTGCTTTACTTCTATTTGATTTTAACCAAGCATATCAAAACTACCTCAGGAAGAGCTACAAGATTGAAAGTGCCATTTATTCTTTGAAAAGAAAAACAAGAATTAAAAAAAGTGCTTTGTGGCCTCTGTGGTTTTAACAAATCAAAAGAAATTTCATATAGAAAATGGCATAAATGTATGTCCTCTACCCTAGAGTAATGAAATCTACTCAAAAAAACCAAAAAAACAAAAGAACTTACACATCTAGGAAATTGAGAATTAGAGATGAAGTTTTAATTTTTATTATTGCAATTGGCATATATGCATACAGTGAGGGCTTTTTCTTTTCCTTCAGATACAGACAAAAACTTCCTTGAAAATCCATCCTGTGTAATTCATTGTTTGCGGACACTGGAGATTTTCTATAAGGGCACACAGTAGAGAATTTAAATTGAAAGGTCAGCTCCACATTGTCCTTCATCATGGTGGAAGAGTAGAACATCATAGGGACCTTCTATAAAGTGCCATCCTATGGCATCCGGGAGTACAATTTTAGGCCATGTTAAAGAGCTCATAGAGAATCATTTTTTAGTCTCAGTGTAAGATGTCATTTGAATGGCCCAGAATTTGATTTGCCAATTTTGTGTTGTGAGTAATCCTGATTTATAATGAAATAAAAGGTACAGACAAAAGAACATGATTAAAATAGTATGGCTTATTAAAATGTGTCTCTGGAAAATTCTGCTTTTGCCCTTAAAAACATGAAAATACTGATTTCATGTTGTTCCAACATCACTTAGATGTTGCTTTGGAAGAATGGGGTATTTGGCTCCTAAAGTATAGTTCTTGTGAAGCTTTGTGACAACTTACAAGGGTCATATTGAATGCTGAACAGAACAAAAGCAAAGCATTTGCTTCTAGGACAGCTGATATGTTTTTCCTGCAAAAAGCTTCAGCCTCTGACTGAACTTTTTTTTTTCTTTGTCTTCACATTACTAAGGTCTTGATGTTTTTTTTTCTTCCCACAAAGTACATTAAAATGTTACATGGAAATAAGACATTACTCTTGGAAAATGATAATTTGAAAATCCTCTTTCCCACATTATACCACAATTTTTGATGAGAAATATATTTGTTTTGGTCTCTTCTTTCCACCAGCCTAATGCACAGTCTTGCAGCTGTATTCATGCACAAGCATATGAAGAGCTCTACTTGGCTGATACGCTCAAAGACTCTCCAAGCACTAAGGATAAGCTGCTGTGCTTTACCTTTGTTTGGAACACTAACAACCATTTCTCAGCAGAATAAAATGGGAGATGAGTAAATGTGTTTTATATTTAACTTTTGAGGTTTCCAGCTTGTTCTGGACAGGAAATACTTGAACAACAATCTGTTGCTCTCTGTTCTCAGTGCTTCCCAACCTACCTCTGCGCTCTCACTAAGAAAGAAGTGGAGGAAAAAAGAAAGCTCTCCTCCTGGGTAGCTGGAAAACAAAAGGGTTGCATAGTGAGACAAGAGAATAGTAACCCTCCATACTATCTTCTCTGTGTAAGGAGAACAAAAATTCTTTTCCTGGCTGTTTGCCTTGCCTCCCCCTCCTCTCACTTGGTGGTGGAAATTATCCGGTTCTTATGTCCCAACAGCCCCTGGGTGTGGAGAGAAACACTCTGACTTCTCTTTGTGCTAAGTCCCTTGTGAATTAGTCTCAGGTTCAGTAGGGATTCTCTGCTCCTCAGAAAAATGCATGGCGTTGGAGTGAGTTTGAAAATGTGTAGGCTTACAGAACTTAATATGACTGTTAACCTTTAATGGGAAATTTTGAAGGAGAAAGGGAGGCAAACTTTTACAAACTGATGCAAATCTTAACAGCTCCTTCTATATCAGAGAGAATTAAAGAAGAGAGAGACCCCGATGGGATAAACTTTTTTTCATGTCTTTGAATTACAGGTCAGGCTTTGCTTTTTAACAGTGAAAGAGAAGTAGGAGCAGGTATTGACTTCACAATGATGCAGATTAGGTTTGTGTGCTCATGCAGGCACAAATGAGAATTCAAAGCCAGACGCCATTTCACAGAGGGAAGAAATGGAAAATTAAACCTCTCATTATTGCATTGGAAATTATAGGATTACATCTATCACCCAAAACATATGACAAATCTTATAGTCAGCTTTGCTGAGTGGATTTGCAAGAGTTTTTAGAAAACTAGAAATTTGGTTGTAGTAGTTATAGAAAGAAATAATAACTGCCAGTTGCTCTTTATCTTTATGATGTATTTAACTGAAGGCTTTCTTAAAAGGAGCAGAATTATCTCTTTGGCCTCATCTACTTTTTCAGTTAGATTTCATTGTGTACTGAAGGAGCAGCTTAGTGAAGACTGTATCCTTAAACATCTGCATTCATTTGATCAGTAGATAAAATCAGTTTCCTTTAGGTGTATGTGACCTGGCTGTCTTCTTTCTGGCTTCACTTGCAGCAGGGATTTAATTCATAATGTTTAATTTTCAATTCTTAATACTCATCTGTGTTGTCGGTTTATTTAATAAATATTTAATCTACTTCAATAGGATTATATATAATACTGGGGAAGTTGTGTTTTTTTTCCACAGCTATCATAACTTTTTTTTTTTTTGGTGAAAAAATAAAAGAAAAACAATATGACTCATTAAAAAATAAAAGAATAAGAAAAAAAACACAACTGTGTGGCTTTTAGAGTTTAGCAGTGAGCAGTGAAGCATTTTTCTTCTTCACGCAATTAAAAAAAACATGAAGATTATTTCACACTTTCAAACATCCTGGAGTTAATGTGTATTTCTGAGGAAGAGAAGAATTTGACTTAAAAGATTTCTTTTATCATTTTGAATTCTTATCCATTACAAATATGATTGCTTCCAAACATGATGGGCCACAGAGTACAGACACAACCAGGCAAGGCAGGCACATTCAGGTTTCTCAGGCATGCACGATCAGTGAATGGAATGGATTGTTAAACTGTGCTAAATAAGAACAAAAGCCCTAGTGAAGTATTCCCTTACTTAGAAGCAGCTTTCTGTTTCAATCTCCTTACTCTGTTACATCATGGGATAATACGTAGGAGACATCGAGCCAGAATCGCTTTAATAAAATAAAGAAGCTGAAAAGGACTTCTACCCCCAGTATCACTTTATTGAGACTAATATTGTTATTGTCTGCAGTGTCTGTATCAGACAATCTGGATTGATTTAATCATTTCAGGCAAGGTTACAGAGTATCCTCAGTACGTGTCCATCTGCATATCTTTATGAAGATCAGTGCCCTCATACTGATTTACATCAGCCCAGAGCTTACCAGGTAACTTCAAACCCCAGTTGTTTCGAGGAGTTTCTGGATGAATTCTGACTCATTCGCTATTCAAAAGTCGTGAAAGGAAGCATCATAATTTGAAAAGATGTGGCACATACTATATCCCATGTGAGAGCTGAATGTTTTATACCAAGTGAATAGTGGCAAGTGACACTGTCATTGCCTTTGCCCTCTGTAGGTGTGTTGGTGACCCTGCAGCCAGCACAAGGCTGGACCCGTTTCTGTGCTCAGGGAACATGGAGGGCTGCCAAGAACTGATGACTGCCAAGGGTAAATGATTACTAGGAATGCAATGAGGTATGGAAAAGCTTCTTGGTTTTCCCCCTCCTCTAGTACACCCATATGTCGTCAACCACGAGTTGGACTGAGTACAATGTTTGAATCAAGCCAGAAGCAATAACCTTTAAATCAGCCTGTGACAAGGTGAGAGGGAAAGAAGAACGTGGTTACTCAGGTTTGGCAACACCATCTTGATGGTTCCACTAAAAATATTGCATTTTGTAGAAACATGAATGTATTGATTTAAGTCATTGCTGTAATTAGACCTTTGGTGATCATAATTAGGAGTTCGTCAGTGAACACAGAGTGACATTTGAGAACATGTGCTTAGAATCTGAATGCCAAAATGTGAGGGCTTGATTTGTAGATCTGTGTTAGCAAGCTCTGTAGGGGATTTCCATCCACAAAATGTCTTCTTGTTAAGCTGTGTGCTCAGTCAAAAAGATAACAAGGGTGACATGAACAGGGATATTTCACTCTTGCTGCTCAGTCTTCCCTTGTTCAAAAGATTTCTGTTGTCAAACCAGGGAGAAATGATAGCACACACTTATTGAGCCTCTGTCACATATCAACAACAAAGGTGAGATTGAATCTGAACATTATCTGAACAGAACATCATCAGAAGAGAGTGGCCAAGGGTCTCCACATGCCAATTGTCCGTCCAAATGTCTGTCTGACAGTTGTAAATGGCAAATGTATTCCCTGAAACATACAACAGTTCTGGAACAGGGGAACAAGTTGTGAATGACTTAACTATCTCTAATAGTAGCCTGTAATTACTATCTCGTTAGGTTGTGCTCCTTTAAAGAGACCCCCTGAGAGAAGAAACAAAGTCAAGGGCACGTCTTGCACAGACCTACCCTTACAGATTATCTGTGGGATTACTCCTGTGTTTAGCCTTGCTATTGAAATAATCAATTACGTTCATCTTCTAATTAATGAACTAGTATCCATTTCATAGAACATGCTCATGTTGTAATTACTGCAATTGTGTTACCAGTGGAGCACTTGGGGAATGGACGTGTGCAGAGTGCTATTGAGGTTGAGTTGCAGTCTGTGGGGAGGCAAAGGTAATATTTCCTGTGCTATTGGGTGGACAATTTTGATGAGAAGATGCAAAAGAATCTGATGAAAATGCCACTACTAAGACAACACAGTTTTCTTGGTTTAATTATATATTAACCATATTTTATATTCAGAATGTACTCAGGTTTTAATCCCAATATTTGTTTTATCTTAACCATGGCCGAAAATTCATTCTATGCAGTAGGAAAAGACTTTAACTCAGTATAGAGGGAGAAAGAAAAAACTCTTCATTTTGTTTCTTACTATTTATTATCCACTGCTAAACTTTTTTTATGTATAAGGTTTCAGAATTCCATGGTATCTTGAAAATCTTTAATAAAATGTATACCATCAATATTAAATGTCTGAATAGAGACTTTATGGAGAGAGAAGTAGATGGGCAGTTTGATCACTTAGAAAATGATACTTCCATTCAAAATGAGTTTGCCTGATGATATTCCACCTTATATCAATTAAATTCTATATTGAAAAGAGAAGAAAATATATGCATGCAAGACTTTATTAAAACCAAGAAGAAATGCCACAGTGAATTACTGGGGTAGCTCTTTAACTGGTGTAAATTAGCCTGTCTCCACTGAAGTGAGAACATAGCTCTTTAAGTTCTGCTTTCCAGTGAATCCAGACTTGACTTATAACTACATACATGTACAATTAATACATACATACAATTAATACAAACATACAATTTCTTGAACAACATTATTCAAGGATTATTTATAAAAATGGCTTTTCTATATTCCTCCTGGAATCTGGGAATATTTTACATATTGATGTCAGTGAATCAGGACATACGGCAACAAAAGTAGTTGGGAGGATCATAAAAAGAGCTCTTTGTCCATAAAAACAGATGAGTAGGCTACACGTATGCTTTTCTCAACTCTGTGAAGTATAAAAAAAAAAGATTAGTTTTGTTTTGTGATTTGCTTTTTTGTTTTTTGTGACTTTTTCCCCATTTTTCCTTATTGTCTTTTGTGCACCTTAGACCTAGTTTTAAATTTGCATATTTCATTTGGATATGCAAATGGTATTAATTTGCACAGCACTTATCACTGATCATCTGATGGAGGGGTGTTGTTGTACATGTAACAGAATAATGTTCTGTTATGTAGATGATGACAGACAATGCCTGTGTTATATAATTACAGTTTGAGACAAAACAAGAAGAAAATTATATTAATAATTTATGCATATGAAAATCAAAGCAAGTTATCATGCTCACCACTTCAGAACAGAGGTAAGATGTAATAATATTCTAGAAATTAAAGTAACTATTCTCACTTTGTCTTCCTCATACATTTGAGTGCCAAGTTTCAGCCTGAAACATTTTTTAATGGTTGCATTACAAAACTCAAAGTAGCTGTAATGAAAACACTGACAAGACAAGAAATCTTGGTGTTGTCCAGTGACACTGTGAGGGTTGCACTCAAGAAGTTACATAAACTGTTGGACAGTGGACATATATCAGGTGCCAAATAATGAAATTAAAGAGAAAATTCTCTATGTGAAACTTATTCCATATTTTTTTTTTCAAAAGTTTATCTATGTGTGAAATTTCTCACTTTTCTTGTGAAGATAGTGAATTGTTCATGTCTTGTGCAAATGATGAATTTATGGACCTCTGTCCCAATCTGGATGGAAGTTTCTCAATGGAAATTCACTGAGGCTGCTGTGCCCTCACTTTCAAATGGTGTGTAGAAGTCTATATGTGTTCTATTCAGCAGTAACATGAATGCAAATGGAACTTTCGGAAGCTTTGTTGGCTTGTGCTTTCTCTCCTTCCTCTGGATATATCAGAAAAACTATGTCACATGGAAAGTAAATGTTCTCATGTGAATGCATTGTATGGAGTTGCGACAAATTTAAATTAAATTAATGGCAGCTACCTTTGATCTCCTCCTACATACTTATTAATCACACCTCTGCTTGATTTGCTTCTGTTGAGCAGCTTCCAAGTTTTCCCTCATTTTTAAATCGGACTCCTGGTGGTGTGCATGAACATACTATGCTGCTGAAGGAGGGAGGAGAGGTGAGTCTGAGACCTCATCAAGGAGAAATGTTTTACTGATTTGGAAAACTGTACAGGAAAGGAGAAAGAGGAGGAAAGTTACAGCTAGAAGTAATGCTAGATGAGTATCAGCACGTTTCATTGATGTTTCTTCTTATTGATTATATTATGGTGGTGGTGTGCTCATGCACAGAAAGCTTTCTAATCAAGATTAGGATACGATGGTCAGATCTGGGTTTGTTTTTTTTTTTTTCTTCTGATACAATTCTGGATTCAGCTCTTGGACAACAAGGGCAGCCTCTATGTTACTCTCTCCCATGTCTCAGTACTAACACCCTGAACATCAACATACCAGTTGTGAAAAGAGGTCAATATAAAGTCACACAAAATGTCAGCCCTGGTAAATTTTGCTCCTTCCTTTTATGAGCTAGAGAAGATAAAAGTACTGTCCCAACACCATCCATTAAACACATTCTCTATATGTAGAGAATATATTAGAATGATACTATGGATATTGAATTTATCTTCATAAGATGGGGATGGTCTCATCAGTCATGAGTGTCACAACTAAGCAAAGACACAAGTGAATAATGAAGCCACCCTTATCGAGTACAGATGAATTCAATTTCCCCTCCACTATAATGTCATATTTGATTCAGTGAACTCTAGCATCTACTTTTTATTTTTTAAGTTGCCCATGGGTTCTATCTTTTTCTCATTCTCTCTTTCTAAAGCCATTTTTGTGATGTATTTTTCTGCTTTTATGCATCCTGCCTATCTTTTTCCTTTGTCTGACATAATGACTAAGTTGAATCATAAATGGTATACACAGAATGCAAGCACTTACCATGTCAGGTGCCTAAAGTCCCTGCCCCACTTGCTGGAGGACCTACCCCTGGGAGTTGTGTTGTTCATATACAGAAGTACATGCCACAGATAAATTGACTTGTTCTGGGATATCTGTAAAGGTCTATTGTCTTGTGATTTTTGAAAAAGTAAGTCAGTCTACAAATTTGTTCATCCCAAAGGAGGGCAGTACAAAGGAGTTAGGCTGCAGGAATGTCTATAATTGCTTAACAGTTCTAACTGTAGTGGATACAGGCAGAGGAGGATAGATTAAAGATTTACGTAAGTGTGCCGTATTATGTCATGTACAGAACAGTTCAGGTTAAAAAAATATTAGGATGCAAAAGATTCTATGGTCTTCCTCTTACCAGGACAATTTTAGTAGATGTAGAGTTAATTGGAAAGCATGCTTCTCCCCTCTCCATATAGCCCTGGCATCTTTCCCTAGAAAATGCCTTTGCTGGGTGCTGCCTTTGAGCCTGCAAAGGAAGCTGTAATTCAGTATGCTTTGGGTACACTGGGAACAAATGCCACCTGCCCCAGGCTGCCACAACTGGACGTTAGACACTGAGAGAAATGCACAGGGACAAAGAAAGCATGTTCAGACCCTTTGCCACTCCTAGTGTTGAAGCTGTGCCAAGGTTCTGGCTGCAGACAATGCCAGATTTGTTTTCAGCCAACTTAAATGTTCACCTAATCCTACAAAGCTGAGGTCTATCTACTTAGACAGAAGAATGTGCCAACTAGGTTTGCAAAGGCAGAGCACAGTGCTGTTCCTGGGAAGGGCTTTTCCTGTCTGACACAAGACTCTTACTGAGATCCCCAGAGGATGCTGCAGCTTTTCCTTTTAGTAATACAAAGAATAAATACAAACATGTTGCACAAGCAATGCAGCTGCTTTGACTCTGAGCACAGTGCTATTTTGTACCTAGGCTCTGTATTTTGTAATGCTTTATAGAGAAAAAGGTACATTAGCTCAATTTGCTGCTAATTACAGCAGTGGAAGATTCTGTGGGAATGCCTCACCAGGTTTTACCAATAAACTCCTTAGAGAAACAAGGAAATGTATTCACATTATATTTACCTAATAGATGAGATTCAGTCTGTTAGATGAGATATGAAGTAAATTAAATTCCGTGGCAGGTGAACACCCTGAGGGTACTGTAGTTTATAGCACTATATTGATATTCTGTAAGACCACTGCATGAGCTTAGTACAGCTAACTTCAAAATTAGCTTTACAGGCCACCTGCAGAATTTTTTCTGGTTGCTTTCATAGTCAGAGCCGCAATCATAGATAATTTAACATAAATATTAAGTAAATAATTGGTTCAGAATATTTCAAGGTCAGGGACATAAATCTCATTCCCATTTCATGAACGCAAACCATAAAAATACAAGGTAGTGCTTAACCTGGCAATCTAAGTTTCCAGTGAGCCATATTCCCTGCAATTCTGGGGGAAAAAAAAAAAAAGAAAAGGTCTAAACAAATTCTGCAGAAAGCAGTGAATGAATGTGCAGAGGAATTATTGCAGAGAAATGATAATATTCAGAGCTCTATGTAAAGAATGTTCAGACTGATAAAAAGATTGTAATGAGGTCTACTAAGGTTTTAGAGAACATTCATATGGATTTAGTGATATGGATATAAATGGAGGGTTTTTGTTATGTTTTCCTAAAAAGATGATTTCTGAAGCTGAGCTCTGGCTGAGATAATAAGACAATGGTAGCGGATGTGCTTTCTGTGACAGCCATGCTTACAAGATACTCTCTAATTAGCCTCCAGAAGCTTAAAACTCACAGGTAAGCAAGAAGTAATCTTCCAACTAGGAGATCTCTTAGGCAGAAAAGCACATTTAAATTTTGAATGAGGTAAACTCTTTTACTAATTCAGTTCTCCAGTATCAGAGTTTGAGCAGGAGATCAAGAGGAAATACTCTCAGATGCCGGATTTTTTGGCTGTTCCCAAAAACCTTAGTGGTTCCAAACAGTCATATTTGGGAAAGGGTCAATGAATCACTAAGTCTGGTATGTGCACTTTCCCACCATCACCAGATTTTAGGTATTATTTATTAGATTCCACTTGTAACTTTTTTCTTACTGTAATGTGTCTGTGCAGATTACTGCTTGATGCCTTTGTTCCTAAATTGCCCTTAAGGGTAATGAAAGCTAGTATTTTAATCATTGATTTGGAAAGTAAGTTGGTCTAATTAGCCTTCCAGTTGTTTCCAAATCCTTTTCAAAACGTTTGCTCTCTGATATTGTCAAATTATAAGAGGTGACTGAGGAAGGAGAGCTGCAGGTGTCCCTCATGGACCAGGAGATGTCTGTTAATGCAAAATTGATCTGAAGAAGTATTTTTATCAGCATATGTCACAGAAAAACTGCAATCACAGAATGAGCTTTCATAGTTTGTCTCAATCGGCTTTTACCTGTTGCTCTCATAGCAGCACAGAAATTCCTTTAGGTTTTGTAAGATTTTTATGTGTTCTTTGTATTTCAGACCATTAAATATTGAATCTCAACAAGCTAAGTTTCCTTTAAGTTGTTCCATTAGGTTGTGCCTATAGAGAATACCTGCTGGCTATTCCTCTACTACTGTAGGGAAATCTTCTGGAGATATAAAATTGGGATAGCAGAATCTCCCTCTGGGCTTTATTTTCAAAGGCAAGTATGCAGAGGCACTCTCTTTGGTGCAGAAGGCCTTGCTTTGTATCTGCTAGAACTGGTAGTAAAATCCTCTTGAGAGAGTTAAAAAGGCACCCGAATACTTAGTAACTTAAGCAAATATAGGGAAAGATGCTTAGGAGAAATTGGAATGGACTAAAAAAAGTGGAAATCCTCCAAGATCTTGACAAGAAACCAGTCAAAGACTTTCACTGTCTTTTCCCATCCATGTAAAGGATGTTTTTCTTCCTGTATGTCCAGAAGTGAGGAAGTGTAAGCGAGAACTTTTAATTATTAAGTAATGTACTGATTGAAGCATAATTTCTCTCTCAAAGTTGAGGCATGCCTGTGTGAGGATAGAGCCTAAAAAAGGGCTATGTATGAATGCTTGAGCAAAAATAAAACTTGGAACAGAAAGATGAAGGATAAAAAAAAGGAGGCAGAATGATATGAAAATAAGGCAAGGATTATCTTATTCTCACACCATAGATCATTTTCTCCTCAGATTTATTGAGAGACTATGATGTGTCTTGATTACATTTTCTGTGTCTGCCAACATTCTTGAATATGCACTTTGATACATTGTGGGTGCACACCTACTATTAAACTTTCATGATTAAATAATTTCAGTTGGGAAAAGTCTGTTCCACTAAAATGAGGAGAAGTTCAATAGCTAAGATATAAGGCAGACATATGAGGTAATATATAGGGTAAGTTTCTATATTCTCAATTCTTCTTACTACACCCTAGAGGTACCGGGAGACAATGGAGACGATGTGTAATGAATGACAGAAAATGAGTGTAGAAGAATTGTATGGTGAATAAAGCCTTTAGTTATAAGACCAGGAATAGGAGAAAAGAGAAATTAAGAAGTATAAGCAAGAGAGACAAAATATCTAGCAGAACAAATGGATAAAATCATTTTCAAATATGTCAGCTTGAATCAGCTAAGGTAAACAATTGGAGTCTCAATGCATGCCTAGACTAGGGAAGTTTTGCCACTGAGTACCATAAAATGGAGAGGAGTCATAAACTGCTGGAGAACAGAGCAGAAATATGTGTCTGACCATTTATAATCTTTTAATCAAACATGGAGCCCATAGCTGGAGTCTTGTAGCTTTGGAGACTACTTTGTCTGTGCATTCATAGACCATTCATAATGCAGTGAGCCATAAAACGCTCTCTCACTTTCTTGCTTCAGCAGTTTCAACACCTTCCTCTGGGACAAATTTCTCTAATAACAAGAGGTAATTCAATTTTGCTCTTGCTCAGTCCTAAGCAAACATTTCTGGCAGTTGTGACTTACCACATTTTTGGAGACTGTGCAGGGAAGACATCGTAACTGTTAGAAGCTACTGGGTGCCCTGTCAGACTGTAAATTGAACTATTGCCTGGAATCTTGTGGATATAGTCATTTTAAAAACTTGGAGGTATTTTTTATTTAATGGTGTAGGGAAAACAAGTTGCTGCCCCAGTACACTTTCATTTATGTTCTGTAGGCATGCTGGCTCTTTGTGAAGTGACTGGTACCTGTGAGACTATGTAGGATAAATATTTGTGGTGGTATCGGGGGTAAAGTGGCTTCAACGCTGGCAGTGGGTGCAGAGCTGGGAGTGGTGGGGTGGGTGCAAGAAGGCTCTAGAGGAGCAACACTGCTTCCATGCCACTGCGTTGCTTTTGACCTTAATGATAAGCATGTGCTTTGCTGATCTGAGATCCCTTGAACAGGTAAGTCAAGGAGGAAAACTTTTCATTCCAGCAGCTGCATTTCTACCACCATTATAATGTGCCAGTAGCAGTGCAATTTGGGGTACAATTTGGCTGTTGGAGAATTCAACACACTGTTCTAGTTTTATAAATCCTCTTAAATTTACAATTTGGGAATTCATTTAATTTGTAAAATTTCTGGATCTGTGATATACACTCTGAAATGTTTTCTTTATCCATTTCTTTAAGATCTTATCGTGTGACTGTTTTAGTGAGGAAAGTGTGCCTTTGTTTTTTATGCATGATGAGCTTTTATTAACTTATGCTGCTGCAGAGAAAAGATGTGTGGCTATGTCAGGAGCATGAAAATGAAATTAGAAATGAATAAACTTTTATTCTGTTTTGTAGGAATCAAATATTGATTTATGTGGGCTAGTTTAAAAATAAAATAAACAAAACAAAACCAACTGTCTGAGGACAGCTTTTCTTTGCTAAGTTTCTTTGGACTTTCTTTGAAACATCTCAACTGTTTAAAATAGGATCCCAGGCAAGACCAGTAGTTTGGTGTTTTCAAATCTTTCTATAGCTATTTTTCTCTGTAAACTTCATAGTTTGAGTCTCATCTTCAGGCCACATGGTACCCAACCTGTGGTTCTACATTGCACTGACAGGGGACTTCCCTTCATGTGAGGTTTTGACAAAACATGTTCTTACCTCTCCTGAGGATTTCATGGTTGAAGAAGTTCTTAATGTTTCTCTGTTTTAATTCTTTATATACATATATACATATATATATATATATATATGTAATATATGTATAAAGCATTCCAAAGCAACGTTGTTCACCTAGCATGTTTCTATATTTTCCATTTTTCTTCTCTAGATGGCAATGTAGCACTTTTTCATCCACTGGGAGCCACATGTTTCTGTAAAATTTGTATAAACCTAGTAAGCCAGCAATAGATTTATTTTATTATATGCATACGGTACTAGCTATAGTGGCTCCCTTGCCACTCAGCCACGACTCTCACTCCATCACATGCATCCTCTCACCTTCCTTGTCCTCCTCTAGTCCCCATCTCATAAGCTTCATCACCTGTTCTTGCCTCTCTTATCCTGCAATCTTTTTTTTTTTTTTTTTTGGCTTGAATCAGACTGGGAGTACTATACATGCAATGGCCTTGACTTCTCTCTTTGTCACTTTTTTTTGGGATCTTTACCCAAATCTTTTCTTATGCACTCTTTTATGTTTTCACCTGTTCCTTTGCACCCAAATGAATGATTTCATATTCATTTTCTGTTTGAATATCCTTTTTTTTTTTTTTTCCTTTTCTTCTGGAGCAAGAACTTAATTTTTATGAAAAACTCAGTTGTGGTGCATGATAATGGAAAAAAAAATATATGAGCAGACTCATTTTTTTGTCTGTAAAGCAAAATGTGCTATACTGTGAATCAACACTACTGAAATAAGGAACAGGGTAATAGCATACATTTTCAATTACTTAAATGCATCTTCACTGAATCAGACCAACATCCACCTAGTCTTCTACTCTGTCTCTAAGAGTGGCTAATGGTGGATGCTTTGGGAAAGACTGTGAGAAAAATTATTTGTGAATTCCCATCAGGTGACACTTGACACTTTAAAGTTTTTTGAGCCAAAAATTGTTTTAGTATTGTTGCATCTGTTTGTATTTGAGAGAAATTTCTTTTATGAACTGTGAAATTTATTTCATAACATATTTATAGAATAGATAAGCAGATCTTAGTTTTCAGATGCTTTAAATTTGATTCCTAATAATTAAGTACACTGTCCCTAGTTACTGGTTTGTCAGAAATTATGAATAATTGCTGTTATCTTTTTTTCTTTGATGAGATAAAGTGTATGTTACACTATATAACAAAATTATGCAGTGATACTTCTGGTATTCCTCATTTCTTCTTATCTATTAGTCTCCTAAGTTCCCATTTCTTTTTAATCTGATGCTGAGCATGAAGGTTATGGTATTTTGGGGATGACTGCAAGATCTCTATGCAAGGGATATTGGCAAATTTAAAAAACATTGTAATGTATATACGGTGTGATTATTTCCCTCTCCTATTCTTTTCTTTATTGACAGATTTCATTTGACATGCCATTGTCTTTTCACTTAGTAACATATGATATCTCCTGCAGCTTTTCACAGGCAGTTTGTGAGTGAACTGTTGTAATTTTGAATAATCAGAAAGCTGTTACCTCATTCAAGTTTTAGTTTACAAGATTCTCATTTATAAGCCTTGTGAAATGTGAAAGCTGACCATATGAAAGCTGTTAATATTATATCTTTTAACTAGTAATTAAGCCTTAAGATTTCTGAGAGAATGCTCCTTTTTATCCCATGACAGTTTTCTTCAAGAGTTTGAGGTGGTGAACAGTATAAATATAAATAAATAAATAAATAAATATATATAAACTAACCAAGAAACCAAACAACCAAACAGCAACAAAAAAAAAACACTACTACTCTTTGGATAACACTCTTCTATATACTTTTTAAACTGCTTCAGATAACTCCTATGAATTTCCTGGACATGATTTACATAGAATTCATGCTTGCTACCCTGTTAAATATGCCCATGTATCAGCAGATTTGACTCCTAACTATAACTTCAATCTATTAGATCTAAATTTCAATGATTTATGTCCCACCAATTATTTCACTCATTACAGAATATAGATTCAGCAAATGGAGAGAACAACAGAAGAAATAATGAGCAGCTGAGAACTGTTTGAAAATTGGAAGGTGGACTTTCACTTGGATGAGAGTCACCATGAAAATAGTAGTATTTACTTGCAAAGAGGAGGAAGGAGGATAGCAATAATACAGATCTTTATGAAAAGTTATCTTAAATGCAAGGAAGCATATTCATAGAAGTAGTCCTAATGACACAGGCAGAAAAATCAGCAATGACAAAGAGTAACAGCAAGCATATCCAAAATCATCTTTTCGAAATAATGAGATCACTGTTAAGCTCTAACGTGTGGATATACACACCAAATCTGTGAATTAGATTGGATATTGAAGAACACACTGAGAATGTAGGGACAAATTCAAAAAGGTCAAGGGTGGCAATAGAAGTCATCTGGCAAAAGACACTAGGAGAAACAGGAAAGCATTCTAAATTCTGGTAAGAGAAATACCTAGTAAACATGTTTCTTTCTTTCCCATGCAGTAAAATTGCTGTTAGAAGAGGATGATAAAACAGAATGGGATGTTATGTCCTTTCAGTGTTAATCTTTGAGGAAAAGGCTTCTTTGAGAGAATGTATAGCATAATTAATGCCAGGTGCAAAAAGAAGTAAGATTCAAGAATACAATAGGAAAGAACAAGTTAGAGAGTTCTTAGAAAAGCTAGATGTATTCAGATGTGGCAGGGGTAAAAAACATAATTGTGAGATATTTAAAGCATTTGAAAATGCTAGTAGTTATTCTTGAGATATGGAAGATAAGCATAACACTGGTTATCACAGCAAGGAACTAATGAAAAACTAGAAAATGTCTTATATGACAGGACTTTATTTAAATTCCACAAAAATTCCGAAACAGCTTATGAAACAATCTGTGCTATGCTTACCTTGAAGATAAAAGGGAGATGCTTAGCAACCAAAAGGACTTAGCAGTATGAAAAAAAGAAATGGTGTTATTTTGTGATAACAGTCCACATGGAGTTTAGCAGGAAACACATCTCTCCTTCAGATAAACCTGGTCTTCATGAAAAGTCAAAAGAGAGGAAGTGAAATTGCTTGATAGATAAATCCAGAGAGTAACTCTGTGATTACTGTCTAAGTAGAAACACATAGTCCTTACCAGATTTGTTAGGGGTCTTTCAGGTCAGGTTTTACTTAAACCTTTACTAATATCCTGAATTTGGTGTTGACATGAAGCCAGGAGGAGTTGCAAATCCCCTGGAGGACAGAGTGGGAATTTAAAATGATCTCAGTTAAATGATTCCCAATAAAATGCTGAACATCAGTAGGGATATTCAGTTTGGTGAAGATAATCACCTACACAAATATGGAAGGGAGAACAAATGATTAAGAAATAGTCCTTCAGGAAAGAGTCTGTGAGTATAATGATAACAACCTGAGCATGAATCAACAATGTCTTATTGTTACACAAGGACAAACTTAATCATAGGCAGTACAAGCAAAAAGAAGTTTGCAAGTCATGTGACAGTTTTTTTTGCTCTACTCAGCCTTGGTAAGAACATACTGGAGAACTATGACAGTTCTAGAGTATCCTGTTTCATGATAAAGGTAAATAATGAAAGAGCTTCTTTCAAATAAACAAATGGAAACAGGCTAATGTTGAAAGGGTAAGAATGCTTTTCCTGTAAGTGAGATAATAAGAAAGGAATGAGTGGGATTATAACAACAGGCTCTGAAGATGTGAAAGCCTTCTGCAATGGATTATGACCATAAATTCACTGTGTGGGCAATATGCGTGAACTTCAGCAAGAAAGATAAGGCCTAGATATAGAAGTTTCTAATAGTAAGGAGACTGAATCACTCAAACAATATATTTTACTACTGTTGTAGGAGCTACATCATTAAAGATTTTCACACAACATCTGTCAAAGACAATGTATGATCTTACAAACGACCCAGCTTTGAGGTAGGGGATGGGCTAGATGACCCCTTATTAATATTTTCAGCCATCTTCAATGTTATCTCGTTTTTATTCCTCAGCTTTTCTGTTTTCATCACATACGAACTGCTTGCCATCTGCTTCAAGGGCTTATACTTCCTGTCTAAGTTTTCTTTTCTCTAATTTACCATGGAAAGTTAATGAGGCCAATTTCATACTTGGTCCAACTTCACTATTCTTTTACTTTTCCAGATCATTCACTAGTATATCAAACAACATTGGTCCCAGCAGTGATTTTGAAGTACTTCTGCTGGAAAATTCCCTACCTTTCAGAATGAATCATTTGCTATAACCTATTGTTTCTTGTTTCTAAACCCTTATTAATCCCTGAAAAGTCTTTTCTCTTATCTTGTGCCACATTAATTGTGCCAGCACAGAACCATAGCTGAAGGATCTAATTTAAAATGTGTTTTATTTTTGAGCACATGCTACATTGTACCTATTTGAAACACTTTTCTCACCGCATCTTTTAAATCTTTGTTTCATGAGATTATAAAAATGACACTAATTCTGCCCCAGTATCTTACAGTTATTCATGTGCCCCCCATTCTACTTTTATTATATTTTATGCTAATTTGCAGGCAAATGAATTTCCTGGTATGTGACTCAGCCTCATTAGTCTGTAATTTCCAGAATTGCCTCTGCAGCCCCTTACAAAGCTTGGTTTGATATTTGTCTTTTCTAACTCTGCTGGAAAGTAATAGAGCTTGCAGTAACAGAAGGGAGCTTACAGATGTTGGTTATTCAGCAATTTCACAATGAGTTTCTTTAGTATTTTGTTAGTATGACATAGCCCTGTGTGCTGTATTGTCCTTTTATTTTGTTTAATACGCTTTAAAACTTCTGTTGCTTAATCGGATTCTCCATAAAAAAAACCAGTCAGATTTCAACTCCTGTTAACACTGATGAAAATCTTTTTTTTTTCATG
This sequence comes from Perdix hodgsoniae, assembly GCA_035772895.1. Classification (NCBI taxonomy): domain Eukaryota; kingdom Metazoa; phylum Chordata; class Aves; order Galliformes; family Phasianidae; genus Perdix; species Perdix hodgsoniae. The sequence continues at coordinate 22,749,465 of JAPSGF010000004.1, read as the reverse complement.
TTTTGCTTTTAGGTATCTTGAGTATGTCTCCCTGTGTGTGGTTTTGCCCATTTGTCTATTTTTTTTAAAGTGCATTTTAAACCCTTAGCATTGTCCTTCTTTTCTCATCAGCCAATGCTGCCAGACTTCAGAGTATAGTTTCCAGAAATTACAAATAAGCTACCTAGAGAAAAGAATGTGTTACTTTTCTATGGCATTCTTTCCTCTAGGTACCTACAGTATTAAATATATTCTACTTGCATTTTTTTTTTTGCTAAAAATTCAGAACCAATTCCTGTTAGTTTACTAGAATACTACAATAGAGTTCTAGGTAACAGCCAGGGCTCTTAGATTAATATTTTTAGTTACTGCTTTCAGAAATTCAAGGAAGAAAGATAAGATATTACAATCCCTCCAAAAATAGGTAGTTGCATTAAAAACGTATGTAGGTCACCCCAAAAATAATACCTCCTATTTATTTCCCTAGGAACTACAATAGAGACAAAGAACTCAGTAACAGTATTTGAGAGAGCAAACTCTCAGCTACAAAACACTGTTTCTCAACATAGTCACCACGATTTTTGCCAGCAGTGAACAAGAGCTGTCAGTCTGTGTTCATAAAAATCTGCATGGTTGTCTGAAACATGACTCATCTTTCAGGTCACTGTTGCCACTGCTGAAATGCATCACCCACCACCGCACTGTGTTCACACCCACTATTTGGCGTATTTATAAGTACTAGAATAACACAAGAAAAATGTCTCTAGAAGAAAAAGTGAAGTAAAAAAATTCTTTGTGAAACAAGTGCTCCAATAAGGACTGAATTGAAGATTGATCCTGCAACTCTGTCTCTTCTGAATAAGAGTCTTCCTAAATTCTACACATGAAACTGAAAATATCACTATCCTGCAACTGCTGGCCTAGACACATTTGAGAATTTGATGGATTTAACATCAAATTGCTAATGTGGAATTTTGATACCTTATTGGTTATTGTCAGAGCCTCTGGTATCTAATGATAGTGTTTTGAACTGTAGACATTGTTCCACTGATTTGTATTGCTCCAGCAATGCAAAGCAAATGCAAACACAGTTTAACCACTCAGTTGAACTAGGTCTCTGACTACTTCATATCAAGGGAAGGGAAAAGCAACTGGACAATGCTAGTTAATATGTCCTACATATGTAGGCTGACTAAACAAAATGAGGACAAGTATTTTAGGATTAGAGCAAATCCACTGTTTCTGTTTTGTTCTGTGTTGTGTTTATTTATTTCTTTGTTTATTTTTTAATCCCTTGCTTTTCTTTTCCCAGGACAAAACGGTGTGGACATTTATTGCTTGAGTATACTTGAAAGATAATAGAGAATGAACCGTCTGTAAATGGCAACATAACTTCCTTCAAAATACTGAACTCTTGAACATTCAATGCAGTTTCTCCTAACTTAGTTCTTACTTTCTTTTTGTTTGTTTAGATAAAATCATGTGTAAATGCTGTATGCTGTGCCACCCTTCAAAGCTGCTTTTGAGCAGATTTATGCTGATACACGATTAAAGATAAATATTTCAAGTGATGCAATGTTCCTTCAACTTCTTTTGAACTATATTTTTAATATCTAGGAAAGTTGATGTTTCAAATCATCCCTGATCTCAGTGCCCTAGGGCTTGCAAAGATCCCCAGTATTAATGAATGTAACCTGAGGAAAACATTTGTCAGAAGGAGCTGGAAAAGGAACCATGAAAAATGTATTATGCAGACTGGAGCAAAGTTGCTAGCCTTCTGATTATAAATCTAAAATATTAAAATAATGAATTCACAGAACCCCTATTAGACATCAAAGCTTGTATCTTATTGGGGTATGCTTTTAATTTATATGCCCTCTTTCAGGCCAAAAGCAAACCTGATAAATCGAACAGTGAATTCCTAACATGATTGAAAAAACCTGACTCTGGATCGTTGTTGTCAATGGAAAGGAGACTTTGTGCAAGCTGAACTCTGCTCAAGTAGATGCCTGTGGTATAATTTAATACCCCATTTTCAAACCTTACAGCTTTTAAATACACTGCTAAACTTTAAAGCAATAACTTTGTAGCCCTTATGCTCTTTGCTCTTTTATCGTATTTCAGTTTTGTTTCAAAATTCTGCAGGAGTGGCAGCCATAAGAAGGGGAAATGTAAGTGCTTTCAGTTGGCAGGAGTAGCCACTGTTAAAGTTAATAAACATGATGTCTTTTTTTCTCCTTTTTCCATGGGAGTGAGGAATGCACTGAAATTAATATGCAGGCAGCTTGAAGCTTATATGTTACCAAATAACAAACCACAGTTTAGGAATGTTGAAGAACTCTTCATTACATAACCTTCCCTTTTCAAAAAAAGTGAAAATGATGTTATATTCCACTTAGAAACATTTTTGTAACAGACAGATAACTCTTATGAATGAAGATATTAAACAGCAATAGTGAGACACAGGCTGAGAGAAAGAGGGAGATTATGGAGTTAATGTGGGATTTGGCAGAGCTGCTTTCAATTCCCTCATCTGCCACAGGCTACCTCCGTGACCTGGGGCAAATTCGTCCTCAAGAGTAAATTTACAAATATGCTAGGACATTTAACTACTTCTGTTTAAGCAAATATGTTGCTGGTGAAATTAATTGTTAAATTATTGACTGGTGCATTTTGTTCCTGTTTCACTTTTGCTCTGCCAAATGGGGATGATGTTGCCCTGTTAGTTTACAGTTGTTCTGGTAGCATAAATTGATTACAGAGATCTTGGGATGCTGGTAGTCCATCTGTATGAAACATCAGTGTATCTCATGATTATGCTCCTGCAAAAATTCACACTGAGCTCCTTTCTGATATTGTATTCAATTCAGATCAGGCCATCTCAAAAGACCTATAGCAAAGCCAAAGAAGGGCAATGGGAATGATCAAAGGTATGTAATGGTTTCTGTACACTGAGAGGTTGGATAGACTGGCATTCTTCAGTCTGAATGAGAGATGACTGAATAGGGGTGTGAAAGCAATCAATACAGTTGTAAATAGGTAACAATTACTGATGGTTTATCACCATGTAAGTGCTGGAGACCATAATCTCAAATTATTGACAGTGGACTTAAATCTAGCAGAGGAATTACCTTTTTTTCCAAACATACAATTAAACTGCAGGACTCTTTCCCAAGGGGACTAAGGATGTTAGTTGGATTTAAAATATATAGTAGATAAATTTCTGGATGAAAAATCCATTCTGGATTATGGAACACACAAAAAAATGACCTCGAGTTCAAGAAATCCTGCTGGCTCAGACTGCAGAGGCTATGGGAAATCACTGCCTCCTGTTTATTCTCATATATTGTATACATGTTTTTTAACGGTCATATCAGAGAACATTCTAGGCTATACAGACACTTTGCCTCTGCTGCCACAGCATTTCTTATGTTCTTTTGTAAAAGAAAAAAATACAGAAAAGCACATTTATCTGTGCAAAAATATATTTTTTCAAAAATTAAATGACAGATGGTAATTGTGGCCTTTTCTAAAAATGCAGTGAGAAAAATGATGAAATGATATTTTTGCATTCATATTTTATCTACCATCTCCCTAGAAAGAGAGGCAAGGAATCACCATTTGAGGAGCTGATTCTCCTTCGATGGCTGGATGTGTCCAGACTGTACCTTCTGACTTTGGCATTTGTGAAGGTCAAAACCATCACTATGGTCCAGAGAATTAGCTATGAAGCCTTCTGCCACGTGGTGTCTTTGCCTTGAATGGTGCATAAACTATTCTTTTCACATGATATTTTTCATCCTTCCCTTTCCCGTGCCCAGTTACTTCTGGTTCATAAGAAAAAGCAGAACATGTTCACTCTCATGAATGGAGTGCTATAATGAAGATCTTTAGAATGGAAAAGTAAGAAAGAAGGGATTGTGGCGTGGCTCTCTATGCTAGACACTGTTTTGATGTTGTTGTAGAGCTCAACACTGGGAATGATAATTTCAGGTCCTTGTGGGTAAGGATCAGAAGGATAGACAACAGAGCTGACATCCTAGGGGATTCTGGATGATCATCAAGAGGAAATCTTAGTGGTGCAGGAACAGATTATTGCCCTGAGCCATGAGATGAGCACTTGAGGAATAATGCTGGTGTGGCTGAACAGGGAAATTTTGCTGAGACTCTAGGAGAAAGAGTTTACAATATTTGGAAGAAGGGACGGGCAACTTGAGAAGAATACAAAGATGTTGGTAGGATATGCAAGGAGAAAATTAGAAAGATGAAAGTCCAGCAAAACTTAATCTGGCCACCATTAAAGACAAATGTTAATAATAAAATGTTTCTATAAATATATACTAACAGTAAGAGGAGGGCCAAGGAGAATCTCCTACCTTTACTGGATGCAGCAGGGAACATTACCAGTTAGCATGAGGAAAAGACTGAGTTTCTCAATGCCTACTTTACATCTGTTTTTAATGATGAGGCCAATTATCCTTGGGGTACTCAATATCCTAAACAGGAAGACAGAGATGTAGAGCAGAATAAATCCCCACAATTCAGGAGGAGAGCTAGAGATCTGATACACCACCTGAACCTTCACAAGTCCTTGGGACCAGTGGATATCTACCTGAGAGTGCTGAAGGAGCTGGCAGAAGTTCTTGCCAAACCACTTTTCATCATTTATTGGCAGCACTGATCAAATGAACACCAGATAACTGGAGACTTGCCATTGTGACACCTATCTTCAAGAGTCAAAAGGAAGATCCAGGGAACTACAGGCCTGTCAATGTGAACATGGTGACAGAGAAGGTTACAGAACAGATTGTCTTGAGTGCGATCATTTAGCAGGTGTGGGACAAACAGGGTGTCAGGCCTACCCAGATCGAAATCATGAAAGGCAAGTCTCACTTGACTGTCCTGATCTCCTCCTATGACGGGGTGACCCATGTGGTAGATGAGTGAAAAGCTGTTGATGTCATCTATCTGGACTTCAGTTTTGACACCATGTCCCATAGCGTTCTCCTGGGGAAGCTGGCAACCTGTAGCTTGTACTAGTGTAGTCTTCACTAGATAAACTGGCTGGATAGCCAGGCCCAGTGAGGATGATGAATGCAGTTAAATCCAGCTGGTGACTGGGGCCAAATTTGTTTAATATCTTTCTTGATGATTTGGTTGACAGGATTGAGTGTACCCTCTGTAAGTTTTCAGATAACACTAAGTTGGGAGAAAGTGCTGATCTGCCTGAGGGTAGGAAGGCCCTACAGAGGGATCTAGATAGACAGGATTGGTAGGCTGTGTCCAATTGTATGAGCTTCAGTAAGATCAAGTCCAGGGTCCTGCACGTTGATCACTGCAACTCCATGCAAAATTGCAGGCTTGGAGCAGAGTAGCTGGAAAGATGTGTGGAAGAAAAAAGTCTGGGAATTTTAGTTAACAACTGACTGAACATGAGCCAACAGTGTACCTAAGTTGCCAAGGACAGTGGCATCCTGGTAGTGCAGCCAACAGGATCAGGGAGGTGACTTTCCCCCTGTACTCAACAGTTGTGAGGCCACACCTCTAGTACTCTATTTTTGGCCTCATACTACAAGAAAGATATAGAGGCCCTGGAACATATCCAAAGAAGGAAACACAGTTGGAGTGCATGTCTTATAGGGAGCAACAGAGAGAATAGGGATTGTTTATTCTGGAGGAGTATCTCTACAACTCTCTACAACTACCTGAAAGGATGTTTCAACAAGGTTTCTATTGGTGTCTTCCTCAAAGTGACTAGTGATAGAATGAGAGGTAATGGCCTTAAATTGTGCCAGAGAAGTTCAGGTTGAATATTAGGACAAAATTGTTCTCAAAAAGAGTGGTAATGCATTGGAACAGGCTGCCCAGGGAAGTGATGGAGTCAGCGTCCCTAGAGACGTTTGAGAAACATGTAGATGCGGTGCTGAGGATCACGGTTACCGGGCATGGTGGTGATGGGCTCGTGGTTTGACTAGGTGATCTTAGAAGTCTTATCAACCTTAATGATTCTAGTTCTTTGCTGTGGGTGAGAAGTCAGCAAAACATCCTCTTTGTCCTACCCAAGTCAGCTAGCATCACAGTCTCAGCAGAGTAAAGGGGGAAGTTATTCCTTCTGGAGACAGTAGAAAAAGGATGGATGATTCAGTCTAGCCTTGAGTGTTCTGAGTGCTTTTCTTCTGAGTCAGTCTGTGGACTCTGGGGGGAAAGGTTGGTCACATTGTGAATGTGGATCTCCCCATGGAAATGGGCAGTACAAGGTACCAGCTGTCAATCTTCTTGAAAGAGAAATAGATGTCTCCTGATTTTCCCCAAAAAATCTTCCCTGAAGAAACCCTATTTGTAGCAAGGCATTCTTCTAGGTGAATTGAAAGGCATGCAGTTCTCTCTGTGAGGTTTATTAACACTGCTTACCATGTGGTAATAGGGCATATCCAGCAGCAAAACACAGCACTTTCCTCCCAGCAGGACCAGAGTACAGCTTTCAGGCTTGTCTTAGCCCTAGCAGTCCTGAGAGTGAAGAACTGAGATGAGACAGTTTATTTGCAAAACAGAGAACTGTATTGCCAGCAATGAACTGAAGAACAAACAGAAGACTTTACACAAATGTGACACTTGCTCTTTTCAAATTACAGCAGTTGTATTTTTTATTACAGATGAAAAACAAACAAGCTGCTCTGTCTTGTCTCTCCCAGCTTGCTTAGAGACTCAGCTCAGCTTGGCTGCATGTAGATCAATTTGTTTCAAGAGATCAACATTTCCTTTTTAACCTTTCAAACTGTAAGTCCCCATAGGATCCTGATGTTTTCATCAATTATATATTTTCATTTTGTATTTGTAATCGATAACACTTCAGAACACTAATGCCATACAAGATCATTGTCTTGGTCTAGTAAGTGAATAATAACTAAATAATGCATTTCAAACAAGAGAGCAAATGAATATTCTCCCTCCAGCACACACATACACACACACACACACACACAAATAAATGCAAAAAGAAATCACCAAATAACAGGACATTGATTTTTGTGGCTCCAAACTTTTCAGCTGCAGATAGAAAAAAACAGAACACAGCTGTAGCATAATATCTTACTCCTGAAGTTGCACTTAGACAAGAAACTTCAAAATGCATCTCCTTTTCCCAGCATTGCTGCTGGATAAAGCTTTGGTATGTATCAAGATAATGCTGAAAAGCTGCAGTTATATGAAAATTTGGAGAATAGAAGAAATGCTTGCAACCTCAGAATTTTTGGCAAGGCACTTTCAAATGTTATGTTCTCAGAAGACAAAGCTTTCAGACAACAGATATTTGAAAAACAAAGCTACATCTGTACTGGTAGAGCTGAGAGGATCGGGGAATAGGTTTGGACTCTGGTTTGCAATCATGCATGCTGTTACATTGTTAGCACAGGTTTTGTCAGAATTTTGGCTAGTGCATAGTAATACTCTCCCAAGCAGAGCTGGAGTGTATGTAGACTGGGAGTTAACACTCTCAGCAAGCAGCTTGAACACAAAATCCCTATTTTGGGTTAGAGAATTTGGCTGTGCAGGTTGGAAACATGCTGTGTCAGCTGGCCTTGAGGCCAAAGAGCAGTCTATCTCTCATTTTATTTGCTAATGTAGATGTAGTCAATGGGTGTTAGATGTACTTGATAATCTTGCTACCAGCAGCAGAAAGAGCATCTTGTGGCTAAAGCATTCAACTGGGACTGGAGAGAGTCAGTTCCTGGACTGCCCAGATTTTCAGTGTAACTTGAGGTCACTTATTTCTTGTACTTCTTTTTTGGCTTATAAATTGTGGATAAAATAACTTTTGTATTTCAGGCACTATGAAGATGACATGCAGAAAAATATGATAAATGACTGTAACGTATTTAGTACAGCAAATATATCTTCCTAGAAGTGTGTAGAAAGTTGTTAAGTTTGTCCAAAAGGATTCTTGCTTGTTTGCTTGCATTCTTCTTCCTTTACTTTCTCATTTCCTTTCTCTCTTTCTTGCTTACTGTCTTTTTTTCTGTTTCTCTCTTGTTTTCTCATCTTCTAGCTTTCTTTCTCCCTGTCCCTTTTTCTTGTGTGTTTTCCTTCCCTGTCTTTCTTGCTGTCTTGTTTTATCTTTTCCTCCTATCCCTCTGCCCTTTGCTTATTTCCCCAAACTGAGCTGTTTATCTCAAGCACTGAGGCCTCTGGAGGCCCTGGAATTTGTCTAGGTTATTTCTGTCTTCTGCAAATTCAGCCCACCACTGTACCAGAATGAGTTGAACCTCTGCCTCGAGTTTGTCAAAATGTGTTTTGAGCCTGAAATGTTTAAAAGAAGCCAGACATATGGCATATTCTAAGAAAATTTTGCTTCACTGGGAGATTCGGAATCAGGTGTCAGTGACTATGTGATACAGTCCTGCTGTAATATCATAATAATGATAAAGAAATTTACAGAAATGTGTAGTGAAGAACTTAACTGAACATACAGAAAAGAGGACAGTTTTATTTTCCATCCTGATTCAGGATAGTGCTTAAACTTTTCCTTCCTGTTAAGAACGTTTAAGTACCTTTCCCAAGTAAAGACTGATAATCATCTGATTTTGATTATGGCAGCAAGTGATACTAGACAGATATTACGTCCAGAATAATATACAGAACAAAACACTTGAATAAGTTTATCTATCTCACTGCACTGATATTCTGTCTACTGCTCAGCAGTACTGCTGGAACTTCTTCTCCCTTGGATTTAAGGTACTGATTTTCATTTGTCCTGTAGTCCCTTGCCTCCTGTTCATTTTCTCTTCTCTTTTGCTCATTTTCTCAAATGGTAAACTCTTCTCAGGTAAGCTAAACAAGAAAGTTTCTCTTCAGCAGAACACTTTTGCCTGAATGCATCAGTGCTTGTACGTTGATGTATGTTCTGATAAAGCTCTTCCAAAAAGCAGTGTGAATTTGCAGATGCCACCTTCATTTAATCAGTATTTCTTTGTATTTTGTATAAGAATGATGATACATTTGTGAAGAAATGTATCTTATTCTATATTAACTCCTGTATCATTATTGACTGCATTTGTTAGCATAATGAGTAGCTGGGAATATATATATTGAGTGTGAAAGGAGTGTTATAAAACACTGTTTGCACATACTGCGAAGCCTTGTCATGTCCTCTTGGTACTGCTCAAATTATGGTCTCCTATGGCAGTAGAATGAGCAAAGATGGGATTGGGATTTCAGTACTTGGAATGTACTGAAATATACCTCTGGGATTCTTTGAATAGATGCCTTGTCATAGAATAGGTCCATGGATATGGTTTTTCTCCTGACTCGGTAGAATTTCATTATTATTAATTTTGTGTTCACATTGTTCTACATTTTACAAAGTGACCTATTCTGAAAATATAACAGATAAATTTTATATCCATATCAAGGTATATTAAAAATGAACAATGTAAATTGCTTACTATCTAACCTAAAATCTGTTTTGTTTTTTTTTTTTTCTTTTTCTTTTTCATCCAGAATGGTAATAAAAATTCAACCAGAATGGTAATTACACATTAAAAAACTTGTCGGCATCAGATTTCTGAAGCTCTAGGAATGAGGAATGCTTTCTCTAATTCCATGTGATAAAATTTTTAAGATCTAGACTTCTTTCTTTTTTAAGATCTTTCTTATGATCAATTAAAACATGGAGTAACATGCTAATAGAAATCCTTTCTTTTTCAGCTTCTTGAATATCCCCAACCTCTGGTGGTGTAAAGGGCATCATTCTGTAATGAGCCTTTATCAAGACTGTCATTTAGACTTCTTGAGATCTTTCTGCCCCAAAAGATTTATCTGTTCCTTCTGTCATCTCAGACCTGCACACTAAAACAGGTGGGAATTTAGGAAGTTTTTGGACTTTCCAGCCAAACTTTCTGTACAAAGCCTGTTAAGATTTCTGTGCAAATGGGAGTGGGGTATAGGAGGACCTGTAGAAGAGAATATGTTTCTTTTAATCTTGACTACAATACAACAAGATTTTTTCCATTGATCTTTGATCTGAAGTACAAAACATCCTTTAAACCACGGGAATTCAAAGTACCTATTGAATTATCTATCTAGCAACAGTACAATCACTTTTTTAAAAATACATGTTCGCTTACTGTGTCGTTTTAATTATGTTATTCTAGTATCTGACATACATCTTTGGTTCTCAGAAGTCTGGAGGAACTTCTGTCTTCACAGGCATATGCATAGTGGAGTTACATTTTTTTAGTCAAGAGTTAAATTTTACCCTCTACACCTACATGCTGTCAATCCTACTGATGTTACTGAGAGTCTTTAACTTCAGTTGGGGTTTGACAAAGGCCTAATGAAAGTTGGCATCGGCTACAAAAATCAACAAAGGACCATTTCTACAGGGAAATCCAATCAAAATAACCCCCTTCAAGAATTAGAAAAGACATCATAAAAAGTCTTTCAAGGAACTAGCTAAAAATTATGTAATTAAATATCTACCACATCTAACAGACCATAGGAATTTATACAGTTCCAGATTAACTCTTTAATCTATTTTCTGTACAAGAGAATTTAACAAAGGTGAAACACCCACGTAATTCAAAGCAGAAAGCGCTTTTCTTTCTTGCGGATTATGACATAAATGTTGTCAGTAGTGAACATTTAATGAGTTTCAAGGCCAGAATAAGTAGAATCCTTTGAAATTTTCTTCCCATATAATTCCTAAGCTTCCATAAAACTGAAAAATGATGTATTCGCCCAGGTTTCCCACTATAGGATCTTGTACCCAGCTTACTTTCTGAGATAAACCAAATATTCCTGTTTGTTGTGGCACTCAGATACGACTGCCATTCAAGCACTACCTGGAGCTCTTGGAGAGCTCTGAGGAGATCAAGGCAAAGTTCTGCCTGCAAAAAATGTAGTCAAACTCCTGCATTGGAAGCAATGGGGTATGGGAAACATGGATGATAACAATTAGTCTGCAGTTCACCTAGGGTCCGGGAGTCTTTAGCAGCACTGGACTTCTTCTTCAACCAACACAACTAATTAATTGCATTAACTTTCATTTATTTTTTTATTTACTATAAATATAAGGCAGTTAATTTTCGTTTGGAATTATCATTAGTATATATTTCCCTAGCAATGTGGTAGATATTAGGTGTAAATGATAACTACAAAGATCATCTTCTTCTTCTTGATGGTTTTCAAATCTTTTTGTGCGTGAATGGAGATGATTTTTCTTCTAGTATTTATGAGCTGAAAATAAAAGTAAAGTCATTGCTTAAAAGGTGAAGAGATACAACAAAAATAAAGGAACAAACAATACATACCAGTGTGAATACTGTAATGCAGATGCCTGTTTAGAGAAGCAGGCTTTCTCCCACTGGTTCGATTTATTAATTACATCCATTTGGGAAATGAATCCGCAGTAGGCAGAAATATAATCCTCTAGTTATTTAGTGGAGAAAAAAGAAAAAGAAAAACAACACAAAACATTCCCACATGTAACAGTGCAGTATGTTACCAAAATATCTGAAATAAAAAGTATTCACCTTCCTTCTAAATTAGCTATATTATGGAGTGACTCTAAAAATGCCATTGTATAATGGGTGTATGGAATTTACTGGAAAGAAAATATATGTAAATAGCTGATTTGATATTTCAATGTGTTTTGTGCACTTCAGGCACAAAATGAATTTGTCTGTATTTTGGTCCCCGCATGTTGTTTCTGGTTTTGAATGAAGGAGGTTTAACTGAAGAAGCAAAGTATATTCTTGGAACAGACAGCAAAACAACTATAGAATGTTGGAATGTCTTAACGGTAGTTGCTTGACATCAGTTCTGTCAGCAATAATACGAAATATTTTGTATTCTGTTACTACTTATGTAAGGAAAAAGATCTGTTCTTCAAAGAGGTGAGTACACCATCTGTGGCAGTAATGTGAGAATGTAACTTGTGAGAAGACATCATGTTTCCATCTGTTTTCAGAGAACCTTAAACAATGGCCAAATCCACTAAACTGTTTCTGCTGTGTGAATTTGTAAAGTGTGGTTTACAGTTTTTCATGGCTTCTGTGTCTGAACTTATGCATGCAAGTCTGGAGTGAATGTCTGCTGAGTACCACTGCCTTTGAATACAGACATGTCTGTTCTGCAGGGCACTCACAGCATCAAAGGTCTGCTGCCATCATCGATTGTCACGTTGGCCTTGTATGAAACCCTGTGTATTGTGAAGCAGAGAGAAGCTACATTTTTTATCAAGACCTTCCATTTCTTTGGGGTGTTTTTAACACTAAATACTTTAAAGAGTAAAATGTGATAACACCTGGTTATCATCTCATGGTACCTTTATTTTTTGTATGTCTTTTTGCATCAGCGTTGTCTAGTAACAAGTCTTTTTTTCCAATGAGTTAGTGCATCTCCAACCTGTCTGATTAACTGGGTAAGTTAGCACTGACCTTTGCAGTTGCTTTGTATTCTTGCTTTGCTTTCCCCCTTTTCATGACATTGTCTTTCAGGGCAGCTCATGAGGGTGTAGATTTTTAGGGGGTGGTTAACTGAAGGTCATGGGAAACTGGCATTTAAACAGAGAAGCCATGCATTCTTGATGTTCATGAGTCTGGAAATTAAAATTCCTCTTGGTTTTGTGGTGGCAAATCATCACTTGATAAATAAATGGAAATTAAAGGGTGTTTTTATTTTCTTATTGTATTTTGTTTCTTGTGGAAATACACTCTGAACTTTAACAGACCAAAAGAACTAATGATTCTGATGGAGTAGCAATGGGGTTGAAACTACATGATCATGACGTCCCTTTTCAATCCAGGCCATTCTATGATTTTATGATCCTCTCATTATTGGAACACTGGCCAAATGTCTGCCAGATCCATTTGACTTTGGAGCAGGTTGGTATACAGAAATTTTCAGGAATTTGTTCTTTTTTTAGGAACTTGATAGTCTTTGCTGACAAATCATGCAGTAGCCAGGCACATATTAAAATTAGTGCCTGTGAGCCAGTGAGTGAAGGAGCCTCCTTGGACGCATCCTTTTATCATCATGGAGATGCCTGGGTGCTGGAGGTGAGCAGGCTGAGTTACAGTACACTAGTTCTGGACTAGCAGGAGACGTCTCTCCTGGAAGAAAAATCCTCAAGAGAGATGGAGAGGTGGATCTGAATCCTAAATCACCTGTGAATCCCTGGAACACCGCAGGAGAAAACTTGCTGTGCTCCCTCCCTGCACCACAGAAACAGCCTCACAGGAGTCATCTGAGCCAGCACTCTCAAGTTTGACTTTGGCAGCACTCTTTGACCAGGAATCAAAACAAAGCTTCTCTGATTTGCCAAATCAGGAATGTGACATCCAATTTTATTTTTGTCTTATAAAAAAATATATATACATATATTAGATTTTCATTTTAAAATGGCACCAACCATAAGATGTATGGACTGGAAGACGTATATGTTTTATCTAGGAAATCCAAAGTTTTAAAAAACGTGGCTAAATGAATTGAGTAAAGAATGAATGTTAAATGTCTTATACGGATCAAGGATAAAAAGAGAGGCTGAAGCACTACGTGTTGCTTATATCATTTTCTTTTTAGAAAAAAAAAAAAGAGAAAACAAATCTATGTAAAGGTATGAAGAAATGCTTATTTTAATAACCTTCCAAAATAATGGAAATAAATCTCTTTATGAATATATAAAATTAATATTTTAAATACATCTCAGTTCTGTGTTAATTGATGCAAAAGATGAATGAAACAAGTTACAAATGGGGAGAGTGTCAAATGCTCAAATCAAGACAGACCAATACATTCTAAAAGATAATTTATATAACTAATCTGCCTCAGTATTTGGCATGTGTTTCTCTAAAGCTTGAGTGGTGGAACACTGTGATTCATGGGCTAGAGACTTTCTGCACAAGGTGGTCAGCATGCAGCTCACATGTGGAGTCCAAGGCAGAACAATTTTTCACAATTTCACAATTTTCACAAAGGAATTTTTCGATTCCTTTGTACCTTATGTATCGGGCTTCTCTTCAGTGTTTTCAGACTCTGGCTACTCTATAACAGTCTGTAAGCAAATTACAGGAGAAATGTGACATATGGAGGTTGATGAGAATATCTATATTAACTAGGAGAATATATTGTTATTAAACAACCGCTCCTACATGTACTTTCAAAACTTTGTTTTGCCAGTACTTTATCCCTTCCCCAAACAAACAAACAAACAAACAAAAAAGCAAAAGAGAACCAAAACACACAGACAGGATTCTGACCAAACTGAGAAGGGAGATGGAAGCAACATCACAGAACTTACATGCCATTGGGAGTGTAAGGAAACATTAGGAAGGTGTTTTTATAATATTTTAAAAATATGTGTGATTTAAAATAATTAAATTAGTTCATAGAACTTTGCAGAAAACCTTCAGTAAATGTTCTGATTACTGTCATTAAAGATCAGATGGAGAACTAACAGTATCCCCTTATACTAATAAAAGCAGAGGCTGAACTTTTACAAGTTTGCTGCCATTAAAGTGTGCAGCATGTGAAATACCTATTAAAGCTTACAATGATAATTCTCCCTCTGCCCCAGCTCCTTTTTTAATCCATTTTTCATTTCCCTGACTGTTTGACCTTCTTGAATGATACTATAATTTACTGGAGGGTCAGAAAGTCACAGGGGGCCCACATAAAGCAAGACAAATGAAGATAGGGTTTCTTAGCAAATTCAACACATTTCTAAGGACTACTTCATACTGTGCACAACACACCAGTCCTGTTTAGAAGAAGAGCAGAGGAAAGTTTGCTTTACACATATTAAAGGTGCTTTTTTATAGTCTTCAGGGGAAAAAACTTGTTTGCAATCTTTGCATTCCAAATTCCATAACCAAATGCCAAGACTTTTCAGATCTGCCAAGCTCAAAATCTAAGATTTCAGGTCCACTTGCCAGCTCACATTTTCCATTTGGCAGCAGAACTCTCTCCAGCCCTGCCAGTAACTGGCCCCCAGGATACCTCCTTATGAGGCTTGGTATTTAATTTTTTGTTTTTCAAACACTATTGTTCCATAAACATGAAAGCCCGAAATTTCAAGATAAACCCAGCCTAAGCAGAATCCCCTTTTCTTTCTGAAATGTCTCCAAGATGGTGCCCACTTTGAGGGTAACTTGGGAAATGATATCTGACTTAGTGAAGGGAGCTTATTTGTTACCTGCAGTGATATTTCTTTGCGAATACACATTTGCCAGGGGAATTCTGTTTCTTTGCTTAGATAGTGAGGATTTCTTTTTATTTCTTTCCTTACTGTGCATGCCTAATTTGCTTTACTGTTAATGAGAGTCTAATATGTTCTTTGAAATGGATAAAAAAACTTCTATGCAACTGATAAAACAGAGCTTAAAGAGACAGGGTGACTACACTTGAGGCAGAGTAAAACAGCTGTCTGGCTGTGAGTTTAATGCTTGTCTAACACTGGAGTCAAACAGAAAACTGTGGGCTTTTTTCCTTTTTGTTATGAAAAGACTGCTTGAAAGGGAGGAATGCTAGAAATAGAGAGGCAAAATAATTGAGTTTTAACTAGATTTGGTGTGTGATGCATGGAGCGATTCCCTAAAACAAATAAATTAAAACTACTCAGAACAATGGGAATAGTTGGTTTGTCTGGATTATACTGACATTCTTTCAGAGGTCATCTCTTTTCTCTGCTATGCTCTCATTGTGATGGCGACCTTCTAGACCAAACCTGGATAATTTAAATCAATGTTTCAGCCATCCCCTAGTAGACCATTTATTCAACTTTCAGAAAATTTCGTGGCAACAAATCACCATGACACACTTATTCTTGCAATACTCCTTGTCCACCCTTAGAGAAGAGCCATGACTTAGCATATGAAGTGGTTTACCTTTCACCCCAATTAATGTTTTTATAATGAGTACCAAAGGAAGCAATGATGTTTTGCCACTTATTATCGAGTGTTGCTGGGGCAATCTATGAAACTGAAGACTTAGGTCAGTGGCAGCACTGACATGATGGCAATCATGATGCTGAGGTTTAAGCCTTACTACAATGATGAATAAATGGGTCAATTTAATTTCCAAAACTATCAGTCTGAAGCTGTGAGGAGCAGAATGAATGAGATACAAATGTTCAGGGCTTTTGCTGATTTGGCAGAGGTTAGACTTGGTATTCTGGCCATTTTTGAGCCTACTCAAATATTACTTAAAAGAAAAACAGTGAAGGAATAAAGTAAGAAGTTACAATTGTGTTTTGTCTGAAAGCTGAAATTGTGCCTGCATTCTTTTTAAGGGCATTGATAAATATTTTTTATATTGTTATATAATAAGGCATGTGATATTCTACAATGTTTTATGTTTTAGGTTGTCAGTAGATTCACTGAATTACTGTCCACAAATGCACAACTTTCCAGATGGCAATATTCAGCCTTCTCAGTTTTTAGAAATGATACCATCTGAGATGTTATTGCACACTCTAATCCAACCCCCTTTTGTTATCTTTTATATAGTGTAGTAATGCTTAAACTTAATTTAAAAATACTGGGCATAGGGGCAGAGGCAGCTTAAAGACATCTGACAAAAATTACATTTCCAAGTAATTCTTTGGATTTCTTATGTAGAAATAGGCCACTCTGGGAAAGCTATGATACAACAAGAAGAATAAATGCCTTGCGTAGAAATTCAATATGTGCCACACTGATTTAAAATAAACCTTGTCCGCTTGAGGTGTAGTGACTAATAGCAGTGGATGTCCATGCAGGTGCTATTTATATGAAGAATTCCCTTCTTGCAGTCCATTATTTTCTTTTTCTGGCTTTTTTTTTCTTGCTATTACATCAAGTCATCTATGCCAGCAACCAGATTCTCTCTACCTCAGGTCAGCTTTTCCTAAAAGACCTACAGAAAGAAAAAAAAAAAAGAGGGATGAGTACATATGCATATACGTTATACTTTTCTTCAATTATTTCAAGTATTAATGTCATTTAATCCTTCTCATTCATTTATCAACCCCTTCTTTACACTATGGAAGTAATTTATCCCTTCTCCTTCTTTGGAAAAATGTCATTAACCTCTTTTGCTCATGATGACTGAGCAATAGAATATCCTTCCACTGGGAAAAAATATAGGGCCACATTAATTGATAGAAAGGTGTTTTGAGGAGGGAAAATCCTTTCCTCCATCCCCTATGTTGTAAGTGACAGTCACTCAGGCTGTGTCTAGATTACCAGCTTGTGTTACCTGGACTCGTGGATCTTGATGAGCCTTGCAGCATCTAATTATCCTTTGGTATGGGTGGGAGAAGGACTACAGCAAAAAGCCTTGTCTGAAGCACAGAAATTATCCATCACAGAGGGATGTTGCTGGCTCAGAGCTCTTCAAATCGTTGCTCAATTTTACTGTCTCAGAACTAAAACCATGGGCTGTTATGTGTCCCACCCCACAGCATAAGATCAGATGCAGATTTAGCCCCTGGATTTCAGCTTCCTTCCCTATAAAAAATAGCATTTGATTTGACTTTCAGGATATCCATGCACTTATAATTATTTCATCTTAGAAATAATCTCACATGAATACAATTACACAGAAAGATTATACAAATTTAAAGTGCTGTGTTACAAAATGTTTAGTCTTGAAGTGTTGAAAAAAAAGGCTGACAGCTGTCAAATTTCAAAATTCATTAAAAAATTATATAACTAGCACATTGCCATAACTAACAAACAATCTCAATCAAAGCATTGGTTTTCCCTGTGCCTGCATTCCGAGATGAGACATACCAACTCTTTCCTATGTTTCTGTGTTAGCATGTCTATTTTTGTTGCAGGTAGGTTTTGAAGCACACTGAATGTTGGCCATTTTTGTGCCCAGACAGCTGGGAGCTCACACACATCAAGCTTCGCAGCTGACTGCATCAGCGGGCAGACAGGATGGCAGAGCTGTATCACACGGATGCGCATTCTTGCGAGCAAAACCAGAAGAAACCGAGTCAGACTGATTTTAGGAAACACTGGTTTTGACATCATCAATTTAATGCCTTATGGTTCGTGGATACACATTGCTTCTGAGGCCCTGTGGGCAAGTTTCTGATTCTTTCTGCTCTGCATAATGAGAAGCTCTGGCTCTCTGAGCTCAGTTCTCCTTCTGTTTTACAGACCCCTGAAATCCATCCAGTTTCACAGACCATCTTCGTACCTGTGTTCATATCAGAAAAGACGCTGAAGCAGCTGTGGAATGAATTATCTATTTATTTATTCATTACAAATGTTTCTTTGACCTGGCAAACTGTGGTGTGCTGGGAGAGCCTTTTTGTCACTCATGTTACCTCTTATCCTACACAGGAGTTGCAGAGGATTTAAAGGTCATTTGAAAAGCAGCCTTTTGCTCTTTGCTGACCCTTTCAATATTAGCCTGCAGTTTTGTTTTACAAAGTCATCATTATTAGCTGTGTTCATGGCTACTGCTGTTTTCCTAGGATTGCAGAGAAACTTGAGATACTAATTGCAATGAGCTAATTTGGCAATACTGTGTGAACTTCCTTAAGGCATTAGTTAAGAATATACTTTCCTTTACACAAAGAGTTTTTGAAAGAGGGAACAGACTGCAAAGGCAGCAGAAGGTATGCTTTTGTACTCCTATACTTAAGAGTAGATGGTATAATTAGCTTACAATGGCAGTTGAATATATTTCTCAGAAGGAGAAAAGAACATACAGAATTAAACAGTAGCTTTAGCTTAATGATAATCAGTGATAATGATGATAATAATAATAGTACTTAGAACTTTAATGTAGAGATTTGCATCTTGAAAGTGCTATGCAAAACATTGACTTAATTACTGTCACCTCTTCAGGGAAGGTAGGTATTATTGCCCTGACTTAATAGATAGGGAAATTGAGATATAAGGAAATGAAATGACTTGCCAAAGGCTCTGCAAGAGCCTGTAGAGGGATTCAAACTTTCCACGTCCCTTTGCCATTTGCGTTGTTATGCCAGGATAATTATGCACGCTTTAGGTCTGCTTTGTGCTTTTGCAACTTGAGCCCACAAGTCCTTTGAAATTAGAACTGTGTGTATAGTGTTTTGAAGGTTTTCTTTTTCAATCAGAAGGTGATTGGAAAACATACTTTAATATTATTTTTTTTTCTCTCTGGGTCAACATGAAACATAGAGGCAAACATTTTAGTTTTGCTTTTAAAGTTTTTTAAATTATTTTTTTTTTACTATGGATGAGCTTCTAAAAGAAAGGGCAGAGCTTTATATAGAATAAGTTGGGAAAGAAAAAAGATTTTTCCAAAATTAATTTTATTATTAATCTTCTGGGGGGAGAGATTGATGGAATTATTTACCACATTTCAAGTTTATTAACACATTCTCAGATCTCAGATCTGCAAACTGCTTTTTTTTGTTTTGTTTTGTTTTTTTATAAATTTGTATCTAGTAGATATATTCTGCCTGGTTCTACTTAAAATCAGTGTGAATCTTTCTGCCTCAAGTATTTCTTCTCACGGAAGGACTGGGGATAAGCCCTGTGACTTGATTATTTGCAGAGTGTATGTTGAGTCAAATGATGTAGCATTAACATAAACAGATTTCTGACCACAACCACAATTGAATGTGATGATGAGACAGTGTAAGATGAGTTTTGTTCCATGAAGATAAAGAGAAAGCATGAGTTTTTAGTTTTAATTATTTCCCTGTGTGAAAGATATTAAAACTAGGATACAGGAATCAGTTTTGCTTTGACTGTGTGTATTGTGTTTTTAGCATAGATCTTATGGGAACTTCAGTTCTGGTTAATTAAGTCTGAGCCATAGTTCACTTCTTAGACAAGAAATGTTGTTCCATACCTGTAGAACATAAAGCAGTAATAGATGTCTGAATCTGCATCTGTGGAATTTAGAAGGAGCTTTTGATAATTGTTTTCTCTGCATCCTACATTCTGTCACCTTCACTTACCAGCAGATCACTGCATACAAGCTTACAAGCATTTAAAGGCTGCATGTTCTGAGCTCTTCTTTGTGAACAGGGGGAGATGCGCCTCAATACTGGGAGTCTTTCTGCACACAGCTGGTGTCTCATTTATGTGTTTTGAGTACCTACGGGGTATGGGGGCATTTGCTGGTACTCTGAATGGACATGACATTCAGAGGTAACAACTTCATGTTGCGTTATTGATTTTTGCATTGTACCAGCACTCATTTCTGGATATATGAATCCCTTGCTGAGCCTCTGATGATAGTCTGACCTAAAGCTTCTGAAGATTTTAGTAAATGAACTTCAGGAGTGCTTATCCTGTTTCCAGAACAACATAGTCCAGCTCACTCAGCTAATCAAAACACTAAGCACTTTTATCCAACAGGATTTCACCAGGATTTTTGTTAAAGGATTTTGATTTATATATATATATATATATATATAGCCATGAGTGAACATAGCAGCAGAAATGAGTATCACTGAGAAAACTGTAGAAACTTCCTAAAAGTCTTCCTTTGCATTTCCTTTCTGCAGGAGTTTTACAAATATTTTGTAACAGTCTCAGCTTTCCAGCCAGAGTAAGCATAAAGAAACTATTTCTGTAAAGCGGAAACAGGTAAAGAATGGCTGGTTACCCAGCTCACATTTAGAAAAACTGCTTTTTTCAACAAATTGTTTAAATGGATAATACAGGCTAAAATTATTCCCAGGTTTATTTAGCAAATCGTTTCAACTACATTATACATTCAAGAGAATCACAATATAAAAGTTAAGCTAATAGAAATATGCATTCTCTCATATATTTGGTGAGATTTCTTTACTGCTCTAATTATTAAAACTAAGTGGCTTTTTGGGAGGGAAAGTATGAATGAAATGCTAAATTTGTTTTATTTTCTCAGTCCACATTAGAATACCAGAGGTGAGTTGTTGTGTCCACATAGTTTAACAGACTCTGGGCTTTGAGCAGTACTGTGTAAGTGGTGAGACATAATGGAATGGAATAGGAAATAAGCAGCTAAAAATGAGATTGTGCTGTAATATATGTTGATCACACAAGGTGGCAGAATGAGCTTAGGGCTATCTGAGAAGTAAAAAGCAGTGAAGCATCATCTCTTTCAGTCAACAGCATATCTTTTCTTGCCCTACGAATATTGTAAGATGCTTCTGCCCATGTAGAGAGATGGAGGGAAGTGTTTTAATATGACATTTTTTATCATTATCCAAGTTCTTCAGTTTCCTTTGGGGATATAATGGAGACTGTTCAAAGACTGTGGCTAACTTTGGAAATTAATAATCATACAATATGAACCTGCTCACATTTTCATTTGTATTGAAAATAGTTTACTTCTATTGATACATTGATTCTCTAAGTGGGGTTGAAATCTTCAGATGAAGGACAGCTACGAGAACAGGCATGTAGGGAACATTTCATTATTGATTTATGGCTAAATTTACTTCTATTGCAAGTGAATGAAACTCTATTGACTTTTCTGGTGTTGTATTTATTAAAGAAGCACTGAGAATGGCAGGTAGATACAAGCGTCTGAACTGAGGACAATTCAAAGAAGAGAAATTAGAGTTCAAGGCAAAGAGAAAGGGCTATTCTGCAGCAATTTCTGTGCTACTGCTTCGGCCAACGAGTTGAAGAATGGTAGTGATGCATCTTCCTGCACCTGTACCTCTCCTTGAGTCACCTCTGATCCTGCCCTTTTAGTAGTCACAGGAAAAGTGCTGAGCTATGTCTCCAGAAGGCTTTGGTAGCATGCCTTCTCAGCTTGCTCCTTTGGATCTATGTGGCAGCCAAGTGGTGTACCAAAAAGATGGAGAATTTCAGCTATGGTCAGGGACCAGTTCCAGACTTGTGTACTTAATGTGAATTGCACCAACAGTGCATAAAAGTAATCCATGTGTTGAACTCAGTTAACTTTGGTTGTTTGAAGAAAGAAATATGCCACTGTATGATGTATTTTAGAGGTAGCTGAAAAGATATCCTGCATGTGAATTTAGTCCTATCTATAACTAAATTAAGTGACCGTTCAGAATACTCTCATGAGTAAGACTTAAAGATAGGGATCTGTTCATTGCCCCTTATGCAATACATATCTAGAAGCTCATTAGAAGCTATTAGAGCTTATTCAACCTTGCAACCTTTTCAGCAGATGTTCAGCTGTTTGTTTTTCCTCATTGCCTGAAGATATTTGGCTAAGCATTAAAACAAGACTGGAGTAGGTCAGAAAAGCATTTGTTTTCCAGAAAAGAATAAACTAGGAAGCAAAACAGATGACAATTAATATTAAAAATGTCATCTGTAATATATTGAGAACAGGAGAAGAAGAATCAAAAGAAAATATGAAATTTAGAGCTATAAGAAACACTGGATTTTCAATCTGTGTCTTTTCACAGACAAGAGGTTACAAAATGATAAAAAAAAGAAAAAAAAGAACTAAGAGGAATAGGCAAAGAAAAGTAAAAAAGGTGAGTTCTGGAAAATTTCTTTTTTATCAACTGCATTTGCCTTTGGCCCTTCAGTCACTCATGGGAGCCATAGTCTGTGACACTCAGCACGACTTCCTGAATGGGCTATGGTCATGTCTAAAAAAGCTTTTTTTATCCCATAGCTGAACTCTGGGCTTCAGCCCGAAGAGCTCCCTGACCCCGTGCTATTGTCTCCAGATTAACCCAAGGTCAGTGCCCCGTCTTTCAGCTGGAAGCTGCTACCTCTCAGCTCAGCCTCAGTAATTGTGTGATGTCTCTTCTGCCATCCCACTGCAAACCCAGGGAGGTTATTTTTAATTGCCAGTGGTTTTAACTTACCTGCTCGAATGTACAGTGCACAGCCTTGAGTCACTCGCGCGTACTTCTCAGCCTAGATCAGGTAACTGAGTGGAGATAGCTTCTCAAAATGCCTCTCTGCTGTGACTGCCTGTGAGTCCTCCCTCTTCTTTTCAGTACAAAGTCAGGCACTAACAGCCTAAACCACTGCAGGAGATGCTTTGAGTTAAGCTGCTAACCTTGCACTGAAATGGACAAAAAATGCTCACTTATGCCTGCTCTTCACCACCTCTCAATCGTTAATTACTGCCTCTCAGTCTGATTTTTTCTCACAGCAGTCTGCTGCCGCTTGTGCTGCATACATAGCAAAGTGTGAGCTCCCTGGGAGATGCAAGCTGGGGCTGTAAGGCTGTGCAGATAGAGTAGGAGAGTAACGGCAGGGACAGCTGGTGAGTTAGGGCAGAAACTGGGCTCAGACTAGGCTTAGCAGACATTTTGGGTATCATCTGTCATAATACACCAAATATGCTGCGTGCAGGTGTGATACCTGCTTGTACAAAACATATGAGGGTAAAGCACACTGTCTCTATGTGTACTGAAATAAGCTTTGGCTATTGCACTGTAGCCCTTTTGTCCCATAAGATGTACAGAGAGACCCACTGTAGCTGGACAGACTGCTGCAGCCTGGCAGGGAAACGGAGGGTAGATGTTTGGATCCTCACATATGCTGTCTTTGTAAGCACGGATAAATATTATGTGCTGCTGAAGTGATGTGCAGTTATACGCAGCAGACAGGATGAGAACATGCCATGAGATTTGTGTGGTCACTGAAAATGCTCCCTTTTCAGAATGCTGCTGCAAAGCTTGTAGGGCAAATACATATGGACGACCCCGGTGTCTGGAAAAATGTACTGTGAAAAGGCTGTATTGGACTGGAGGTGATTCTAAGATGCAGACAGTCCCTGACAGCCGCTGTAAAGGGATATGAAGCAAAATACCTTCGAGGGCAAGGAAATCATTCTGAGCTGATTAATGCGAGTGTTGCTGGTATTGATGGTTCAGCTGCCCGTACAAAACAAATGTGGGCAATCAGTTCATCTTGAAATAACTTGTACGACTGAATAAAGGAAGTTGTTGCCTAATCTATTTCATACTAATTGCTCCATGCCACAGATTCTGGGCCTGATTCAATACGAATTGACACAAAGGAAAGGTACACCACTCACTGCAACTGCGATAGTGTTCAGATCAAAGCTTCTTCTGAAAGGGAGCAAACACAGCATGGTAAATTAATGTTCATCTGCATCTTCACTATCTGTTTTTTGAGAAAAAAGACAGACTTGACTTTTTGTGTGCAGCCAAATGAGTTGCAGCACTTGCACGCTGAATTGCAGGCCAGCAAAGCCAACTTGAGCACATCAAAGCTTCAGCAGGAGCTGAGACTGTTGGCTGCTGTCCGCCAGCATCGCCACCCTGGTTGGGTGTCTGATGCAGAGTACACTGTTGCTGCATGGAGCCATTTACTGCTTACGAAGCATTCGCCAAAAAAAGTCACACTGGGATCATACCTGTGGCTTGAGCTATTTAAACGTCTTTAAAAATCTGTCCCTTGAGAGGATTTAACTCAGCAGGATTCAGACTGCAAAGACTCACAGCATCAAAGGGACCAAAGCGTCAATCCATCTCTTCACGCCTAAAGACATAATAGTATCATGCTCCCCCCAAGAGGGGGTACTGCAGAGAAATTTCCAAGCTCTCAGCACCCAAACTAGCTGGCTCTGGAAGCAGATGGAGAATAATTATAGCAGTGTCGAGCTGCACCTGAACTAATTAGCTCTGCTGAGAAACAGGGATTGAATTTAATAATGCATGTTCTGCCATACCAAAAAGGCTAGACTGCCTTTGAGACCCATGCAAGTGTCTCTGCATGGTGCTGTGCTGAACTCTGTGGATGTACTCTGAAAGTCAGCTTGGATCTTTTTTGCCATAATCTGCTGCACAACGTAGATATCACCTTGTCCCAGCATTCAGGTACCATTGGCATAATTACTCCTCAGCTGTCATTTACCCCCTGACAATTAGTTTAGCATGCTAACTTCTGCATATGCTCAAGATCTTGCAGTTCAGTCTCACTGAAATATCAAGATCTACCTCAAGGACTACTGTGGCCTGTTTTTAAAGCCTTGATGGATTCAAAATGAGACCCTCTTTGCAGGGGGCCTGATGTTACTGGCATGGTCAAAACATAAAATGTATGACAGTTGGGAGAGAGAAGTAGAAGACACAGGTTTAGATCTGTGCTCTGGAGCAGTAATATCTATCAGATATGAACATAAAATCCCATCTTAGATATGTTTCCTAATAGCTATGACTAAAGCCAACCTCTGGCTCCAGTCCTCTGCATATCATATTATTTCTACAAAGAGGATCTACCCACTCCACAGGGAACTGGGAGTTGGGCTGAGGCTCCAGATATGTGTCAGTCAAAAGCAGCAATTTGACCCCATCTCCTATGCCATCAGGGATGAAATAAGTCCAAGGCTCTCACCTCTGGTCTATACTATTGTTCTTTTAAAAGGGATCTGTATCACTCAAGTGACTGACGCTGTTAAGGTGCTTAATGGCTATAAGCGTACAGAGACTACGCCTTCCTGGACACACATAAGCACTGTTCACTTCTGCTGAAATCTGCTTTATGCTAGTTTGATCTTAGCAGCTTTTGTTGACTCCTCACCTTGGTGTCTGTCTATGGAAAACTTGTGGAAGAACTGTACAAGGGAGGAGCAAGACTGTGTGAGAGACGTTACAATTCTTCATTCTATGAAGCTTAATTATGATCTAGAAAGTGAAAAATGAAATTGAAACCTTGAATTACTTAATATCTTTTGAAAATTTTAGGCATGGTTCATGACTTGAGATAATTTTTAATGTAGTTCCTTTAGACAAATTTAATGAACCAAATTGCAACTGCTGATTCAAGTTTGCACACACCTCCAGAGCTATGAGTTCTAATTATTTCTTCAATTTTATAGCACATAAGCTTCAGTGTTTTCAGCCAAGCAAGATTTTTGGTTGCTTTTACTGATGCATCTTACTGGACCCATATGTTGCAGAGGTAGGTAGCTCTCTCATCAGAAACTCAGAATACCTTTGATCTTACTGCAGAATCATTTTTTCCTGTCATTCTGCTAATGGGATCTGAAATAAAATCTCCTAACTAGGAAAAGACATGATTTATAAGGTTTATAATAGTTGTGTGGAATTCAATTGCCTGTGGAGGAAACACAGGAATCGTTATTTTCTACCCTCTTCCTGCATTTAGTCTGCAACATATTTGGCTCAAATAATCCATTTCTAAAAATATCTGTGTGGTAAGTGGATGAGGGGAGACTTTATATACAATATTGCATTTGTAATAAGAGAAAGGGAGAGATGTGAAGAAATGAAGAATTCTCAAGTCAGAGATCTTCCCTCACGATTCTCTCGGTATGGCTCAGTGACAGACTACATCTGTTACAGGAGGAAAATAGAATTGCAACCTCTCCCTAAATAATTAAATGAACTTAACTTGCAGGTTTAAAACTTACAGTATATTATAAAACAATTATATTTCCTTTGCATGAAAAGGCAAACTGCCATGCAGCTTCCTTCATCATCTGTATGCATGAGTCTGGAGCAATTAGAATGAATATACTGCAGGTGCAGTATCACAGGAAACTGCAAGAAGCTGTGCTGCAGTTTTGTACCATAGAGGGGTGTCTCAGCTCCTGGAAGAGCTGAAAACTGTAGGGATGTGAGCACTTGAAATGTGATTTTATAATCATAACAAACACCGATAGATGTCTATATAATAGACACGATAGGAAAGCTGTATTTCCTCACAGATTGTACTGTTGCTCATTTTATTTAACTGGAGAATGCAAACTATTAAATTTTAGATTGTGGATTACCATCCTTTTTTTTGCCCAGTTTATCTTTCTAACTGTAAACAGAATTTATTTATTGATTGATTGATTGATTTATTAAAAAACAGAATGTGGTAGCTCTGATATTATCTCAAGATATCATCCTTTTCCAGTGTTGTATATTTTTACGTTTTCTTTAAGATAAAGGGGATTCCTTGGCCCTAGATTTATTGCTATCATTCTATTGTATCTAACTGTTCATGTAAAATTGGAACTTGTACCTGACTCCAAGATTCCTTTTAGTTTTTATGTGCAAATTCTTCATAAATTCATGTGGACATGGTAAGATAAATTCTTCCTAAAGCCAGATCAGAAAGTGGCATACGTGGTGATTTTTCTTTTTCTGGTAGGGTGATACCAATCCACATCTGCTTAGGATTTTACCCTTAGAGCTATCTGACCTGATAATCATTTCTGCTGATGCTTCATTTGCAAGAGCAGAACAGAGGGACCTCAAAGACCATGGCAATTATTCATATATGGTTTGATGCCCTTTTATTTCACCACAGAGGCTTAAAGGAGCTACCATGCTAATAAGACTCAGGCCCACCATTTTGCCTGCGTGAAATCACTATTTTGATAAATGATATTGATATGGAACATTTCCTTCCTTGCAGATATGAAGGAAAAAATTCAAACTGGAGAGAGACTTCAACACAAAACCCAGTACAGTGAAATGTTTGTGCCTGAATTTCTGATAGCCACTATGGAATTCCAGATAGCTGCACACATATAAGGACAGATGAGCACATCCACTTACCTTGAATTTTGGGAAGTGGTAAATGAGGAGGAATTGCAAATATCAGGTCTGAAAAACAGTCTCTGGAAGAATTGAGTTTTCAGGTTGTCAGTGTGTTGAGTGATCTGCTCCATATATGTATAAACATAGAAACAGCAGCTACCATCCCTTAATTTGAGCTGTACAAACACACACACTGTAGTAGGGTGAAAGAAGGAAAAAGGGCTTACTTTGAAAGGGAAATATCAGGAAGATATCACATCCAGCAAACTCCTGTGGCAACCAAGACATCTGACAGGATAAAAACTCCTTTTGTAGATAACATTCCTAAAGACAGAGTGTCTTGGTGAGATGTTATATGAAAAAAAAGATACACGTTACTTTGGTGTTTTACTGTGTGCAGCACAAATTTTTTCGTTGTATGTTTTTCATCTTGAAATACAGGATGGTTTCAGCACTCCTCTGAAATTTTAATGCTTACGGGTAGAAATATATATATTTTCATACTGTCTTGAGCTGAGGGAAAATCTTTCTGTATTGGTTATGAAGTAAGAAAATTTGTGGGCTCTGTGGCACTACCCCTCGGTTTTGTCTCTGGGTTCTCTGCATGGGTCTGTAGCTAATGTTGTAACACCTGTCCTATATTTCAAGTGTAGCAGGAGGCCTTTTGAGCAAACTATCATTTAGAGAAGAACTAGAGATTGCACAGCCCCCTGTGGCTCTGGGAAAAATTTAATGGAGTTGGAGACTAATCCCCTCACCAATGCTCTGTGGAGCACAGGGAGCAAATTTCCTTACCTCAGAGGAAGAAGTCAAATGTTCTCCAAGGGGGACCTTGGCCAATTTTTCCCTTTACCTCCCTCTGGGGTGAGGTTTTCTAAGGGAAAGGCTGAAGATTGACCCTATGGAAATTAGAATTTGAGAAGACCTATTATAAAATTGATTTTATTTCCTTGTCACTGCAAAGTTGTTCCCCATAGCATGTTCTCTAGTGATTTATCCAGGAGTTTCAAAAGTTGTAAGTACCAGTGGTTCTGTATTTCCCAGGCCTATCTCACTGACAGATGGCATAGAGATGGAGTTCACAAGGTAAAGCAGAGATAAAAAGAAAGATATCCAAATAACATAAAGATGAAACATCATTTTTACAGTGCGAGTACACTGCTTGGGAGGATCAGGAATGAAACCAGAAGTATTTTGCAATATTTAATCTGAATGATATAGTAGTTTAGCTACATTTAAAAACAGTGAAATTTGTGTCTGACACAAACCAATTACTTAAAAACTTACATGCCTAAAGATCTCTTGAAATTCCATTTCCACTCTTTCCTTGTAGTATGTTTGCACAATACACAGGAGAAAAGTCTCTTATTCCTTCTCTTTCCTTCCTCTGTTCTCTTATTAATGTATTTCTCTATGCAGTCCCAACACACACACCCTTCTTCAGAAGCAGATGGGATGAGAAGTACTACCAGATATGATGTTCTTGAAGAATCTCTGATTTCTTGAGCAACATACTATGAGATTTAAAACTCCAAAGGATTTTCTATTAAAAACAAAACAAACAAACAAACAAACTTTCAACACCTTACAACTCCTGGAAGACAAAATCCCAAACATTCCAAGTTTCAGTTACCATTTCTTACTGCTGACATTATTGGAAAGTCTACTGCCTGGTTCCATCTTGCTGTCCAATTGCCTCTTCCTATTCTGTCTTAAGCAGCTACAGCAGTATCACATCTCTTCTGCTACTCAGCTATCCAATATAGGTATGCAGAAGAGATTTAATATTAGATACACTATCTTTTCTAGCTTTACTCTGCATGTGAAATTTGTAATTTGCTACCTATTTCTATTTGATATTGACTCCGAAAATTTTTACACAGACAACAAATGCAGTAGTGAATTCAGTCTTCAGATTTCTCTTTTCATGGAGCACCTTTCTTTTCGTTTCATTACTTGTGCTTTGTTTGTTCAAATTGTTTATTGCTTTTAAAAGAATAATTAACTTTCAGAAAAAGATAAGGATTTATCAGATGATAAAAAATGTAAATCTTTCTAGAAGCTTCAGAAGGAGTTTAATTTTAATGCAGATCAAATATAGAAATATATGCAACTTGAGTGTAGTTTCATGGAATCAGGAAGAGTTGTGAAGTCAGAGTAGGAGTAATCCTTATTAGGATGAATTTTTGATATTGATAAGTAAGAAACACAGTATCTCAATTTTTCCTCTTACTTAAATCTCTTCATTCTTTTGTGAAAGGATAAGAAAGAATGACAAGTTACTTCTTTGAAATACAGTGCTGGATAAGTAATTAGAGAAGAAGGTATAGGGAATATGATAGTAGTAACAAGAAAATAAAATCGGTTGCATATATATATTCTCAGTTTCTAGTTCCATAGCATCAATTATTAGTCCCTCTTGTAGAAAAAAATAGATAATTAATTATAGAAGATTAATATTTTACTATTTTTAATATTTTAATAAACATGGACAACCCCTTCTCCTGTGGTTCCCTCAGGATAACTCTTCTCTCTCAGTATGAATTCTTGTATAATGAGAGCTTAGTACTTAGTATTCCTAATTTAATACAGCATACAAACTCAAATAGGTGTTTAAATAACTTAATTTTTTAATCTGGATTTTATTCTTCTCAAAATATCACTGAAATAAAGTAATGTCCTCAATCAACAACGAAAACAACAACAACAACAACAACAAAATATATATATATTTTGAAAAAAAGAGAGAAAATGAGGAGTTGAGATTCTGCACTATTCTAAGTGTTCCTTTCCAATGTTTAGATTTTTATTTTCGATTATGGAAGATACTGTTATTTGTGAAATTTCATAGGTTATGTTATGATAGCAAAGAGAGTAATACGATTCTTGCTTCACACCTAAAATGTTGTACTTCGCTTTGCCATTATTTGATATCATTTTTATCATTACCGCACCCCACTTCCATTTGGCTAACCTTTGCACATACTCTCCAATAACAAAGGTGGATGGGACAGGAAAGATTTGTTGTTGAAAAATTCACAAGATACAGGCCTTGATTAATAGGGTCGGATTTCAGAAACTCCTCAAAGACATAAGTCCTTTGCTTCATGAAGTCCTGGGTTTCCCTATGTCTAACTTCCAGAGAAAAGTCACTCTACACATGCTCCACTTTTCAGTCTCTTTCTTTCTTTTTTTTTCTTATTTTCTTTCTTCCCCCCCCCCCCCCCCCGAGAGCTAGAAATCCTTGAAGATCCACATTTAAGAGAGTGGGATAGGTGATGCTTAGTCCAGGGAGCCCAGACACTAGATTATTCCTCTAACACTTTCTTCAAATACCATCTCTTCTCAGTCTTAACATTATTGTCTTGAAAGAGATTTCAAGTTTGCCCAGTACAATGACTTTGAAAGTCTTCATATGACACTTATTTGTGCTGTGCTCTAAAATCATTTCTGAAAATTCCCTACCCCCTTTATCATTTGGCATCCAGGTTTCTTTCTCTTGCTGTGTTCTAGGACACGCTCTCAGCTAACTAGTGAAAACCTCTGCAGGATGTTTTGCTCATTAGAGAGACATTTTTGATGTAAGAGAAATATTTTCCTTTTTATTTTAAAATGTCTTATTGGATAAATGGTATACAGATTTTCCAGAGATGTGTTTTGAGGACAGCTGCTTAGAAAATGAAGAACAGAGCCTTCAGATCTCTGAAAATAATAGAAGAGTGCAGAGAAATTTTTATTACACTCTAATGATAAAGCAATCTGAAACAGTATCATTAAAAGATACTGGTAATGGATGTGCGAGTTTATTTGTCTGAAAAAAAAAAAAAACAACAGCTTGTGAGGTAATAAATAATGAATTGTTACTAAGGAGTACATCTGTCTCTAAAGGGAAAAATGTCTTGCAGAATGCATCGTGCATCTGTACTGATGAAATTATTAAAATAAGTACCTTTGAGATAAGAGGATACTATAAAGAAGAGCAAATGAACAGAGGGCTAGCAGGCTTTTATGCTAATTAAATGATGGACGTACAGAGAAGAGACAAATTGTTAATATATGCTAAACACACAAAATCTAGAAGACCATCTGATATATTCTGTCAGAGACAAAACAGGTCTGTTTAATTAAGGGCTGTAATATTGCATGTATGCTTGCAGGCAGAGATAAGGTAGCTAATCTAGTTTTTCCTGAGGTGCACTCCGTCTTTTTAGTGCTTACATTTCAACCTTAAAATGCTCCTAATGCTGCTGTTTGTATGGGATTGTTTTCTGGCACAAAGCTGGTTCCCTGAGAGAGAGAGATGTATTTCCAAATAATAACTGTTTGTCAGGAAAATAGTTTTTCCTGCTTGGCTTTAATGCAGACCTTTCTTTTACAGACAGGTTTCTTGAGGCTCATGCTGCCTTATTTTTAACGACTAAAATATAAAAGGGGGGAAAATACTGACACTTGGCCATTCCAGATGAGACTAGAATAAAAGCTCATTTGAATAACCGCCCTACTGATCTGTCATGCTGAGCTGAGACATGCCTCAGCAACCTCCAGAAGACTCCAAATGAAGCCCTCGGATAAGGAACAGGACAAAAGAGTGCTTGCAGCCCGCACGTGCCTTGGATCTGCTTGCCGAAATGCGTCTGTTCAGGAGAGAGCTGAGCACAGCCTTGCAAAGGAATTTAATTTGCTGTATTACACAGAAACATATGGCTGAAAGCCTACAGGAAAATTGTAGAGGAAGAATTTTGCAGCAATAACGTAAACCTTATTCTGCATGAAGTAAAATCAATATTTGTTCTCAAATGATCTTCCTAGGGTCTGGAATGAATGCATTGTTCATTTTCACCAAGTTTAGATCTATTTGCATGCACTCTATTCCTGCAATATGGACTAAGAAGGTGGTGGGCAAGACATGATGAGCAGCTGAGGTCCTTCAGTTTGTTCAGCTCAGAGCAGAAGAGCTGAGGGGAGGCCCCATGGCAACCTGCATCTCTTCATGGCGGGAGTGGAAGGGCAGCTCTAAGCTCTGATCTGTGGTGACTGCAACAGGACCTGAGGGAACCACATGAAGCTGTGTCAGGGGAGGGGCAGCTGAGAGTTAGAAAATGGTTCTTCACCAGAAGGCAGTGGGCATGGAGCAGGCTGCCCAGGGCAGTGCTACAGCCCCAAGGTGATGGAGTTCAAGGAGCATCTGGACATTGGTCTCATACATGGAGTTTGAATTTTGAGTGGTGCTGTATGGAGCTGCAAGTTGGACACAATTATCTTTGTGGATCCTTTCCAACTTGGGGCATGCTATGATTCTATGATTTTCCAGAGAAGTCATCCTTGTAGACTGCAGTATATGAATCTTCTTCTAATCACTGCTTGTATAAGACTTCGGGATGAGGAATATCTGCCCAATGGAAATTCAAGCACCATAAATTGGAAGCAAACTTGGCATAGTGTGTGCCTCTCTTATAAAGATTTCACAATTTGTTTTCAGTTATGTAGGCCACAGCAGGCTCAAAACAGGCCCACCATGAGCTTTGAAGTTGTAAGTAATTGCTGTTCTGGCAGATATGAATAGTGAGAATAGTTCAAGTTGCACCAAAGTACATTTTCCACCCTTTGAAATGTTCTGGTCTCAAAAAGTACATGTATGTGCTGGTTATTTGTGCAAAATCATGCAATGGCAGGGAGGAAACCCTCAGGTCAGTCCCATATCTTCAGTAGCATGACTCTAGTTTACATTCAGAGATGGATGACAGTGAACCCAAACCAGTACCACAACCTCTGTTTGAGCTATAGGTGCTTTCCCAAATAGATTAGAGCTGATTAGCACTGAATTATTTAACTTAACATTAATTTCTTGGCTCTTTGCCCCTGGAAACATACAAAGAATGGGTATCTATGGGAAGAAGAAAATAAACATTAATGAATAATTAGAATGCTTGGGCACATAATTGCTGCAGATTTTTACCATCTCAGAATAAGTGGTTACTGCCAGTTCAATTAACACCTCCATCCGTAACAGTAAGCACATTGCTTTGTAGAAGCAGAGGTCTTGTAATATTATTATCCTTTTGTTTATACGTGATTTTTGAGTATATCCAGCAGTGAAGTGCCTGAGCATCTCTGTCATAATTCAGAAGCGATTTGCTTTTTAAACAGAGCTGCTTGTTTAAAACACTGACATGAATGATGCTGAAAACATGGGATAAGAGAGAACTCAGATCCCATCTTGAGAATGAGATGCTTCAAACTGTGGTGAAAAGGAGGAAAATTGGGCTATGTGATTATGAAGAAGAAAAGAGTGATCAGTCCAGTGGCTACTCTATTACCCTGTGGCCTCTGCTCTGAAACAGGAGAACCCTTTCTTTAGTTCACTTATGTTAAGGTAAGGTTGTGTCGCTTCTTTCAACTAGCAGGAGCAAGTAGTCTCCTCAGACCTTCTGCCAGCTTGTTTTAGTTACTCTAAGTAGTCTGAAGGTAGATGCAAGACCCCTGTTAACAAGAGTATTATCATGTTAATTGTCTTTAACTACAAGGCCTGCTGTGATAGTTGGCATTGAGAGATTAAAATATACAGTAAATTTGGTAAAAATTGTTTGTCTTTAGTGTGCTGAAATGCTTGCTTTTGTGCTTTTGCACATAAGATTTAATGTTTCTTACACACGAAAATAAACTTGCCAGCAGTTTTGTGATTGGCGTCTGAAAAAAATTAAATAAATATATAGATGGTTACCTATGTTTGCTTACTAAAAGGAAATTTTGACATTACATTTCTAAAAAGAAAAGAATTCACAGATATTTTTAACTTTTGGTAGGAAACCAAATAAAAAGGTAATCAGAGAAAAATTACATTTTCTTTCTGTGATACAAAGGAAGGTGGATATCCATTTCTGTTGCTGTGTGACTACAG
Source organism: Perdix hodgsoniae (assembly GCA_035772895.1). Lineage (NCBI taxonomy): Eukaryota > Metazoa > Chordata > Aves > Galliformes > Phasianidae > Perdix > Perdix hodgsoniae. The sequence continues at coordinate 22,715,146 of JAPSGF010000004.1, read as the reverse complement.
TGAAAGCGATTGCAAGGTTGTGGACAAAAGGAGGGGAAGAAGATTATTAAAAATTTGATTTAATTTGTTAAAGAATTTTACTTTTAGTATTGTTGGCTGAAAGAAGACTTTATTGTGGAAATCTTACTGAATGTCTCAGTTCTCTATAAAGTGGGATCTCAAAAGACTTTTTTCTAACGGACTTATGTATCCAGCACGTATTCCTCTATGGCCCCAAATGATTTAACAATTTTTTATCATCTTTAATTTTACCATTCTGTATTTTCTTAATTTCCTTTATTCATGTTTGTTAACTCACACATATTTATCCATCTCCATTTCTTCTCTGAATGCATTCATTTTCCATTGCTTCCTTCTTTTTTGCTTTCCAGATCATTCTCTCTCATGTTTTTTTGTTTACTTTGTTTGAATCTGCTCAGAAAGTCAGTAGTATTAACTTGCATCTTAAAAACCCTGTTTCCCCATGTCTACTTTTCAAAAGTGAGAGGCTGATAAGGAAAACATGCATGACTTCATCCTTTTATTTATTTCCAGACTTGCTGTGAATCCAAAATCATGTGATGCTTCTGGGTGTGCTGGTTGTATTGGAAGGTTCATAATGGATAATTTCAACAGTGGTATGATGTTTCCAAATACACACACATTGCAGGTGTGCAGCATTGTTTTCACAGTGGTTTCTTGAAGGGTTATAAAGAGCATCTGTGTGGTGGCGATGCTCTGGCTTTCAAACATCACTGAGGTATTCAGACATCAATGATTAGCTCTTGTTTGCCTTTAAGTGAATTCATTTCAGGCAATTTGCTATCCTGTTTCCAGCAATATTAAATATACAGCCTTGCACCGATCTCTTAGTGTAAGAGAATATCTGCACTTGGAGCAGGTTGTTCATTGAACATTTTTTTCAGGCTTCAGCCTTGTGTAGCTCTTTAATGATCTGCTATACACTGCCTCTTTCTCTAATCTTCTGAGAGAGTCAGTTGGCACAAACTGTACTGAGAAAATTATACTATACCACACTCTGAAACAGTGAGTTTGATTCCAGCATGTCTGGTGGGACTGCTGCTAAAAGTCAGAATCTAAAGAGGCAGCTCATTTGAATTCTGGGTATACACGTGAGTTAATACGAATGTGCTTGGAGACTGAAGGCTGATGTATCAAAGGCACCGTTCAACACCACCGCAGGAGTGTTCCTAATAGTACAACCATTTTTTCCTTTCACTTCTGTCAAATTTATCAATGTCTGATGTCATTCTTTCTGAAAGAGAGAGCCTATTAATATGTATAAAGTAAAAAAAGTTCATTCCTATGCATTAACATTTACTCATGGCAATTATGTCTGCATTTATTAAATTCATACATTCCCCACCTTTTTTTTTTTTTTTTTCTTCCTATTCTACCCCATACAGAAACTGACACAACATCTATGAATTTTTATGAAGCTATGTGTATGTGTGCATGCACACCCCTGCATGTATATATATATGTGTGTGTGTGTGTATCTTTTACCTCTCTTTATGCATCTTTCTATTCCTTGGTACTAATGTCTGAATAATTTTACCAACTTTTTGTATCTTACTGATAGAGCATTTCCCAAGAAAGCTAATGACTGCTTACCTGGAGTTAGACTGAACTATTAGGCAAGCACATACCTGCATTGCTTCAGGAAGTACTGAAGGAAGAAACTGGACCTAAGAACAGCATAGTTTGCCTTGTCTCTCCCTCTTCATACGTTCAAAGAAGAGGTAATTGATACTCCTCTGTTTTCACGGGCTGCCTTCTGGTGTACCTTAATTTTCCTCTGCAGCAAGCTAGCATGTAATAAAAGCTGAATGGCTCCCACCTCTTGTCATCTCCTTAATTCCTGCACTCCTCCTCTCTCATCCTACTCAGCAGCCCCTGCAGATGCTGCATGCCAGGCTGTGCTGGAGGAGGAAAAATACTATAAATATTCTCTCTGAATGGAGAAAACCATGAGGTTAAATGCTGTATGTCTCCTTTCACAAAGTGTTTGCCTGTCTGTGTTAGCCTGTATTCACTCAAAATGAATCACCTTTCATTTCCTGACCTCTGCTACTTGGTCCTGGGAGGGAGAGAGGCAGTCACAACACAGGATGAAGAGCATACGTGCAGGACCTCACATCCCTGGGATATGTCTCTATTCCCATCTGCAACAGGAGAATGACATACCACAACCTGGGATTTGCACTGGTTTTATTGTAAACCACCACATGTGCTAGCCAGGGAACACATTAGGAAGGTGATGAAGTTCTGTTTTCTGCTTGGCGACAGTCCTGTCTGGATCTGAGAAAATCTCTGAGTGCAAGGTGAGATTTTGCTGGCTGATACTGAAGGGACTGCCTATATTTACTTCCTCAGGAAGGGGCTCTGACTCATACCCTTGGTTTGACACAGCCAGTGCCCACCCATCTCCAGCAAAGCAGGACATTATCTAAAAGACTGAAGGGGACAGAGTTAAGATGGTGCTGATGAAGAGACAGAGTAGAGATTCAATTTTAATATTTGGATATTCTCCACACTTCTTCTCCTGCAGAGATATTTATAATGCAATTAAATCCCACAGCCTTTCAGCTCTGTTCTTGGACTTGAAACCTGAGAAAAATTAAATCTTGTAATTTAAACTGCAGATTTCAGATTCAGAGATGAAACTGCATTCTATTCTATGCCTGGACTGCATAAAGCAGGAAGTCCAGTAGTTCAGTAGTCCTGAAGTGCTACTTCAAGAAGTAAATTTAGCATTATTGGCTCAGCTGGATCAAAAAAGAACTGTTATTGCAGTAATCACTGTCATACCCAGAAGTTATGGTCATAACTGGGAGGATGCTGCTTTGATGTTTTCCTAAAATAAATACAAACATTTCTGACTCTTTTAAGCTGAGTCAACAAAAGAACATCTAACTGCTCTCTAAGTCAAAATGCCCCCTACACTACTTTAGTTACCTTTTCTTCTGCCATAGCTTAAATCATAAGTTAAACATTATCTTTTCTTGTTCTCCTAGTGATCCACTGGGAATTAAAAGACAGAGGAGAGAAGGAAAGTAGGATCCACCATTCTAAACATAAAACGTCTTTTGGCTTGTGCTCAGCCCTTCCCTGGTAAAACCCTCATTGTTTGGATTTGCAGCCATTCACAGTGGAATACGCAACCCTCCATGGTAGGAAGCTAGTCAGAATGGACTGCTGCTTACATAGGCATCACCCCCTCAGCCTCACGACGGCCATTCTTCTCTGTGTTCTTCATGCTGATAACCTCTAAGTTATTTTACCATGTCCTTCTGGGGTTCATCAAATGAGATACTTCAATCCAGTGGTCAACATCCATCTATAATGACTGCATTTATCCTGGACAAAGTACATTTGTTTTCTCTAAAGAAGCATCGTCTATCTGTTGTTGTTTACATGACTAACAACAGTGCAATTAACTTTGGCTGTGCTACATCTCTGTACAGTCACTCAGCTGCTGAAGCCCCTGCAGACTGGGTGATTTATAAGTCCCGTGTTTCACTAACCTGTCCCATCCAGCAGGAATCCATATCCTAACCCTTTCCCTCCTGTCATTAAAAGGTGCAATTAATCAATAAAGACACCAGTTAATATTCTCCACACGTAAGTGCCAAACAGCAGAACAATATGCTCTCTCATGGCTAGCATCTCATCATTCTGTGGTTTAGCTAACAAGGGAACTGGCAGGACAACCGCAGTGTACATCATGGGATCACTCCACAGATCTGGGGCAGTTATTATATCTGCTGCAAAGAAGTATTTTCTCTGCTGGAAGACTCTTTTAAATAAGTGGAAAAGTTACTAGGGAGTAAAATTTTGTCCTCTGTGGTTTAGAAAACTTTCTTGCCTTATTTCAAAGACCTAAGTGGCATGGGGAAATCCCCTAGCAGCCAGAGGCCCTGGGAATTCAATCTTCTCCATCTGTTCCCTATTCCCTAAGTAACACTGCATGTATCCTACTATCATTAATTTCACTAAGCAGCCTCCTGTGGAAAGAGGGAGACTTGATTAGTGCTTGTGCATATAAGTTGCCTGTCCACATTTGGGAACTCAGCCACCGAGGGATACGTCAGCTTGATGTTCACTGCCATTCTAAAGCTCTCTGCACTGTTTGTGAAAAGGTAACAGTTTCATTGTGAAGGGCAAGACGGGTGGGAAACAAGGATCAAGATATTATGATCCCAATTCAATTCATCTGCCTTACGATTCTCAAAACATTCCTTCTCTTAATAAATAACTGACCTGAGTTCAGCGGGTTCACTGCTTTTGTGTATTGTCAGTGCTCTGCAGGTGATCCAGGATACTTTACCAGAAGCTGAAGTTTTCTTAGTAATATGTTCCTTCCTTAAATCTTTTCAATGCTAGTCATAAAGCAATAGTTTATGTTTTTATATTTCTTAATTCTGAGTTGCTATTGACTTTTGTCTCTGCAATTGTCCTGCTTTATTCTTTCCTTAGCTGGTCTTCTAATTGAGAATATATATATATATATATATATATACACATTTTTTTTTCCCCCCAGAAAATCTCATTATAAATTGAATTTCACTGATCTTTCATCATACTAGTGAATAACTACAAGTGAGAATTCATTTTCCAGTGTATTTTGTGTGAAGCTGCCATTAACTGGATTTTCATCCCAGGCTGCTTTGTCTGTGTCTAAATGCTAACCTTTTATTCCACTTCACATGCTTTATTTATTTATTTATTTATTCCCCCACTACAGCAGAGATCTTTCTGTAAGACTACACCTTTCTGTGAGACTGAACTTCAACAGAGTTGGCATTGCCTAAATATGTGTCATATTCTATCAAGCTGAGAACATTTAGTACAGTTGTTGAGATTTGGTACATGTTTAGAAAAAGCTCATCTGAATATGGCTGAATCCAAGTTCCTTATTCACTAGACTACACTTTTTCATCCACCTTTGAAATGCCTGTAATATGATCCATGTGTGTAGATTATGTTTTATAGATCAAGTGAATTGGCAAATTATTAAGTGAATTGGCCCTGCTACGGAATTCAGCTCCTTAAGTGCAATGCTGCATCTTTCGTTCCGGTGCAGAAAGCGGAAATTTATAACAGGCATCAACAGATTTGAGATATTGCAGGACAGTTACTTTTTACCAACGGTGCCTTAATAATGAAGAATTTCTAAAATAGCACTGTAGCAGAATCATCATTTGGATATACACTTGCCTAACACTTCATTAACGATTTTTTTTAAGGGACAGAACAATATAAAATGAACTTCAAGAACTTTGTGAACAACCACATGAGCTTGAGAATATGAAGTTGTTTTGTACTAAGGGCCCAGTGTGTAAACTTTTTAATAAGAATGCCATTGTTTATTCTAATTTTGATAGAGAATAGGATTTCAAAATGTGGCAAACTGATTATAAAGAATTTTCATCTGCATGTACCTGTAAATAAATGTTTTTTAAAAAAAGTCTAACAATATTTTTTGTAACAGCTTTGATTTTAAAAGTTCAGTTCAAACACTGCAGTACTGCGAACAATGAAAAAATAGGTATAATTTAGTTTTCAGCTAAATCCTTTTTTGGTATTACTATTTTCAGCTAAAATGTAACTAAAATGCCAGTGACACTAATGATACATCACCTTTATCTATGAGCTTGTTAGCAGAAGTATGACTGGGGAGCCTACAGAGAACTGTCTGTAGGAGGGGTATTAAAACAAATATAGGTGGAAAATTCGTTATCTTTTTTTCCATCTGTTACTCTTCTTTGCCTTTTAGTGACAATCTAGCAAGCTTTTTTCAGGGTAAAAAGCAACATATACACAATCATCATCAGAATAGTGGTGTCTTTGATCTATAAGATTTGAAGAGGATCCTGCTGTGCAGAAACCTATACAGAAGCAGCACCTTTGTAAGTTTAGCTCTAGAAGGATCCTGTCTTGCTCCAGTCAAGTTAGGGACACCTGGAATGATGCAGTGGCTATGCTGTCATCAGCTAATATCTCCTTTTCTGACAGAGTACTGAGAATGTCAGTGTCACTGTGAGAAGATCCCCCTTGACTTGCAGTTCAGCATAGGAGTGACTCAGCAATGTAGTTTGACAGTGTCTGAAGGGCTGCACTGGACCTGACCCAGGTTCTCCATCTCAGTTGTATGGATTTTCAAGTCATTAGCAAAAAAAATCTTTCTTCATAATGCTAACCTGTTTCTTGATTGTCTGGCTTCTGTCCTTCAAGATTTGCAGTGAATTTGTGAAAGAAGATGGCAATATAAAGATGATTTGGAAGAGCTGTTCTAGAAACAGCTATTAACATATTTTAATTATTCTTTCCTTTTACTGAAGAGTATTTCAGGTAAACACTCATTCTAGACACACATAGCTCTGCTACTAATGTCAACTTCCCATAACAAGCTATTATTTTATGAGACTAGCTTAATAAGAGAAGTTTCTTTCTTTGTTTTCTCAGGTGGTTAAAAATTATACCAGTTCATGTAACCTTTTTTGTCTACGGTTTCAGATAACTGCTTTATTTATAAAAATGAGCATTTCTCCTTATAATATAACAGGAAATAATCTGCATAATCTCCAGCTTCTTGCAGAAATCGAAACATGATTCATTCCCTTTTCACAGGTTTTGATGGTGTAAGAAAATAAGAAAGCCACATCTTCAAAATGCAGCTTTGAAATCAGAGAAAAACTTGAGTTCCACTTGGAGAGGCTGATCCACAGAGACAGATGCAAAAGGAAGGTGTTCTTGGCCTGTGTCCTGGGGTGCTGAGTATGGCATTGTTTCGCAATGGAACAAAACAGAAGTAGGATATTTTTATAAGTAAAAATACTTGTCTGATTTTCCCGTCACAGTTCAGCAACATACATTTATGCATACTATTTAAAGCTGTGTTAAATGCATAAATGTGTGTAGTCTGTGACACTCAGCTCAACAGATATTAAAAGATCCCAGCCAGTGGTAATCATTTAACTTGCTCTTTAAGACATTTGCAACTGCTTTGCATTTTCTATGCCTTTTTAGTATGTGAGATGAAAGAAGGAATGTGGTGATGGCCCAGAGAGTTACCCTTTCCTCTCCCTTCTTCTGTTTTTGAAGAAAGAAGGACTAGTTATTTTTATTATTATTTTATACCAGCCCTGAGTTGAAAACATTTGTAGTTATTTAAGTGCTTAAGGAGGATCTGCTTTTTACCTCAGGGTAAGACAGTAAATTCTTCCATGTGTTGACTGCATCAGTTATCCCTACAAGTTTTTCACATGCCAGAGAGGTATTTAGTCAGATGACTTCTCTCCATTCTAGAGAAATTTCCAGCAAAGGTCAGCCAAACCAGCAGCACCTACTCAAGAACAGTGTAATGTGTGTGTGTGAACAAGAGGTCAATGATGCTGTGCTGAGGAAAGAAGGTGAGAGTATCCCCTTCCTTTTCAGCTCTTGTATGAACACTAGTTTCAGAACAGAAGACATTTTTTTGCCTGCTATACCATCTGCATTCCAAACACAACTTGAGATTTTCCTTCTCCGGAAAGTTTCATGCATTATCTTTGATAATTTGTAAAGAAGTAGTTGATCGGATCAAGCAAATGGGAGATGGCTTGTCTAGTAGTTTCAGTGAAACACAGCGGTGAAGAGCAAGAGCTTGCCATTCAGCAAGTCTTAAAGACTGTGAGAAGCCCTCAGAGTTGCATCCATGGTCCACGCCTCTCCCAGGATTCAACTTCCCATCCCTGAACCAACTATCAAATTCACTTGGAGAATGGCCATCAGGCTACTTCTGACGTGCATTCACCATAAGGATAAAGACATGCTTCAGAGGTGAAGTTATGAGCCTGTTTTTGGGGGGGAGGAGGGAATTTGATGTGGGGAAAAATTGTGCAAATTGAAGAAGTCACACTCAAGCAAATGTGACCTGAACTTCCCTATGGCCTCTGCATCTTTAGAAAGCTCTCATTAACCACAAAACTCAGCATTCAAATGTTAGTCCTTCCCTTACAACTTTTTCCACTTAACAGGATTATATATGTGAGCAGCCACAATGGGATCAAAGGAGTTGTCTACCCACGTGAAGTAGCATGCATGCACATTTGCAGCATTAAGGCCATCTAAGCACACAGTGGATTTCATTGCCCTGCATGTTCTTAAGACACAACCTGATGTGAATTAAGCGAAGTGAAGAGAAGCACACAGTCACATAGCAAGAGTGCTGCAGAATGGTTTAAAGTGTTAAAAGTTTAAATCACACCAAAGCTATAAAAATCAACTTTGTTTATGGAGTGGTACGGAGATTTATTGTATTTAATATTGATCAATCCATTGAACACCAGATCCAAAATGTTCAATTGAAAGCTGGAGAAAATTACTAAATTGAACAATCTAAATAAACTATGAACCTGACAATCATAAATCAATGCCAATATTACACATGGTTAACCCTAACCTGTTAGCAAGTTGTCTCAATTACTAGATGGGCTACCTGGTTAGTTCATGCTTTCAGAGTTGTATTAATCCAGAGAACCTGTCTGTGCTGAAAATTTCTCAGTGAACTGAGTACCATGCTCACTAAAGCTTCTATCCAGGCTTTAGTGCCAGGCAAACATTTCTTGAATATCAGTGTGGATAAAGGACATTTGAAATTAAGAGGCAGGGTTACAAAAAGACATTCTGCCAACTAATGGGAACTTAAAACACGCTGATCCACTTTTGAAAGTGTTTTATTTTGCATGGAGAATTATTCATATCTGTATTGTCACTTTTGAAAAAACAATCCTTCAGTGTTGTTTTGTTAGGTTTGCCCTTAGTCAGTCTGGAGACTCAGATTAACAGTAGTTGGCTGTCCCATCTTGTCTTATATGTGTCTGGCCACATTTCCCTTTCTTAACCTCCTAAGAACAGAACATCTGTGGTTTTTTTTTTTTTTTTTTAGGGATGCTCATAGGAAATTCCAGTTTCACTTAGCCATTTTTCTTGAATTAATTGCATGACACACCTCTAGTTCCTCGCTAAAAGAATCTTCCATTAACTTTTAAATTATTTTATCCTTTCAACTCAGGCTGAAAGGACTGTAGTTGCCTGGGTTACACATAAAATTAATGTATATATATGAGTGTGATGCTGGCTTTTCTTCCCTTTTCTGCCCTCGTTGGAATTACTCCAGTGTTCTCAGGCTTAACAGAAAGTAGCATTCATGGATTTTGAATTCCTTCAGTCAACTTTTTTAAAGTTCAATTGTAAATTATCCAGATCTGGGACTTAGTTGTATAACATTCTCCTGATTTACTGTTTGAATCTACAACAGTGCATTATCTTCTGGCAGAACAGATACCGGATTCCATTAGAGAACATACAAACTTTTATTCTTGGTACGACTACACTTGTGATCAAAACTAAAACTTTTTTCTGTCATCTTTAACTCACAGGCACACAGACACAAGAATGGCTGAGGCTGGAAAGACCACTGGAGAACATCTAGTCTGACCCCACTGCTTAAGCAGAGTCACTTAGAGCATCTTGCATGGGATTATATCCAGGTAGATTTTCACAGTCTCCAAAGAGGGACACTCCACAGACCCTCTGGGAAATTTGTCGCAGTGCTCTCCTCACAATAATGATTTTCCTCATATTCAGATGGAACATCTTGTGTTTCTGTCTGTGCTCACTGACTCTCAGTTTGTCACTGGTCAAAACTGAAGTATCTGTCTCTTGACACTGTCCCTTAAGATATTTATAGACATTGAGAAGATGTCCACTCAGTCTTCTCCAGATGAACAATCTCAGCTCTTGCAGCCTTTCCCCATAAGAGAGAATCTCCAGGCTCTTAATCATCTTGGTAGTCTTCTGATGGATTCTCTAGTCTCTCTTGTACTGAGTTTTGGACTGTCCAAAACTGAGTCCAGTTTTGGACATGCTATTCCAGATGAAGCCTCACCAGGACAAAATAGAGGGGGAGGACCACCTCCTTTGACCTTGTGAAAACACTCTTCCTAATGCTTCTGGGAATATCATTGGCCTTCTTAGCCAAAAAAGGCTCTTTGTTGGCTCATACTCAGCTTGTCCACTAGGACTCACAGGTCCTTCTCCACAGTTTTCCAGCAGGTCAACCCCAACCTGTATCGATGTGTGCTTGTTATTCCTTCCCCAAAACAGGACCCTGCACTTACCTTTGTTGAAGTTCCTCTCCACACAGCTCTCCAGACTGTCCAGATCTTCATCACAGACTTCTGATTTGTCAGCCACTCTTTTCTATCATCAGCAAATTTGCTGAGTATACTGTCCCTTCATCCAAGTCATTGATGAATAAGTTGAAAAAAATGTATTTATTAATTCCATCCCATTAATTCCATTCCATTAATTTCTGTAGTTATCTTCTGTCTAATACACACAACTTCTAGTAAACACTATTTTTTCGCACAATAATTATGACTTACATATCTGTTTTCACTTCTATCCAAGTCAATATTTAGGCTAGCCAAGCTTCCATTCCTTTTTTAATCCTCCAGTAAATTGTTTTTAAACACTTTCCAGTTATTATCCACATTTCCTGTCTAATTTCTTTCTCCCAAATGATTTAGCACATAATTGTTTTCAGCTTTGTAAAATTGGCTTTTCCAATTCATCAAGAATACATATTGCTGGCCTGGACTTAATTCTGAGTATGTAGAACAAACAGAGGAAAATCATGATCACTTTTATCTAACCTACTGCTGATTTTGTTTTTAGTCTACTTCTATGATATATATTTTTTATCCGTACGGATAAAATAATGCATTGTAGCATTCCAGAACTGTTGGATGCAGCACTTTTTAAGGAGTTCATCATTTATGGCATATTCTAAGGATATGTTAATTTAGTGGCTTGAAAACTCCAAAGTATGCTATTCGGAGTGAAGTGCTGACATTGCATGGTTTATTTTTCTTCTTATTTTATATCTCCTTACTTAAAGAGACAGTTTTCCTGTTCTTTTAGTAATTACTTACAGAAAGGAAAAGTAGTGCTATGACTAATCAAAGATAAATTCTTGTACCTCCTTTGTAATATAACAATCTACAGATTAAGAAACTGTATCTTAGAGGCTATTACCTAGTTACTTTTTATTTCTTTTACCCAATTTTGATGGCACAACTGAATTAAAAAACACAGAACTGGCTTGCAACAGAATCCTTCCAAAGTAAGAGGGATTGATTAGAAGAGGAATATGTTTAAAGCTCAACCCCAACTGATATTTTAAGAGGGACATGGTGCTTGTCTTAGTTTTTATACTTTCTTGATGCCTTCCTCAATAGGTTGCCAGATGGTGAAGTGGATTAGAGAGTCAGGCTTCAGTACATCATGTACCCCAGAAGCAGGAAACCGGCTCTCGAGTGGGAGTTACTGCTAATTTCAGTGATTTGGGATCTGACTCTGTATTGTAGTTGTGTACAGAGTTAGAAATAACAGACAATTCCATGCCCTAAGTTAGGGAAGATGATCTCATTTTGAGTATATTATTCAGTGAGTATGATTTTCTGTGTGTTGGTTACTGCTAGGGATTTTTAAAAACACTTTGCATCTACCTCATTTATGATTCTGTTCATTGTAGTGTATTGATAATAGACACAATATACTTGCATATTTTTTAATTTTAAACCCTATTTTTTTGTGCAGTTATGATTCCATCTTTCAAATTAGATCAATGTTCAACAGAATTATGTTTTTAGGATTTATATTGTCAAAACTATGTTGAATTTCTTATTGAAACACACTGCTTTTCGTAAAACAACCTTTTTGCTTTAGGACTACATTATAGTTAATAACAATAAAATGGTATTTTTTTCTATGGTATATACATGCTCAAAAAAGTGTATCTCTTAAAAAACAGAGATTTGTGAAATTACTTTCTTTGATGAAAAATGTAGGCTCACTTGTGCCAAATGTTTTATGAATACTTGTCAGTCTTTGCCATAGTTTATTTTTGTTGCTTTCAGAATGCTGGATATAAACTGTTCTGATCCTTCCAAAATAACAGGTTTCTATTTTTCTGTCAGAAGAAATCTCTCTGTGATTTTTATTTATTTATTTATTATATCATCTCTTCTTTCAGAGGACTGAAGTTCTTAGCAGTGCAAATCTGATTAACTAATGAGGTGCTAATATGATGCTCTTCTCCTTTCAAAAGCGTTTAGCAAAATTAGAACTGGGCAGACTGGTCATGCTTCTCATAGTGGCAATATTGTAGTCTCAGTAGGAATGGAGTGACAGACAGGTGATAAATGGAGAGATTAGGCTGGGAAAGTCAGAGCTTGGTTTGTGTGAGACAGCCACATATAAATTCTAGACAATTGAGCCTGAAAAGCTTTGATGGCCCTGGCTGAACTTGACAATGCTGTACTCCAAAAGGACAGTGAGAGTTTAACCACAGTGAATTCCTGATATCAAAAGACTGCAATAGGTTTTAAAAGTTAAGGTGATGCAACTACTAAGTGCTTCACTCTATGAGGTTCCCCTCTGGGCTTATAGAAGAGTGTCCTGGTCTGTAACTGCTTGATTAATCAACTGTATTTGTTTCCCTCTGGCGATTGTTTAAGCTATAGTTTTAATGGTAGGACTTCCTCTGATGCTTCAAAAACCCAGCATGGTAAGTAAAAATGATGCAGACTGCCAGTGGATTGGGGAAGCTAATTTTATCAAGTTTGGTGTTTTTTATTTTGGGGTGGGAGAGGTGTGGAGCTGGGCTAGGTCAGTGAATGTAGCTTTCAGAGTTTTGCAGGAGGAAAATCTATGGTTCATATTTTAAGAAAGAGGATGAATTTTTAGGGATTATTTCCATTTCAAAGTTGACTTGAGCCTTTTCCTGTGAAAGTTTGCCTGTCTCCTGAATGCAGTACAGCCTGTGAAAGGCAGGTGGGTTACAGAAATGAAGCTCTGGACTGAAGGCAGATGACAGTGGGAATAATAGCAGATTATACTGGGAAAGGTCATCTCATACTCTCATACATCTCATATCCCTGCCAGAGATGAGTGGTTATACCAGTAAAACTCTAAGCCAAGGCATAAAAATCTTATGAAAATACAGTAATTCACTTCAGAGGGAGATTAGGTTCAGTGGTATCAGCCAGAGAATTGTGGTCAATCATTCTCTATCCATATGGAGGCTGATGATGACTGGTGTCCCCTCAGGGTCCATCTTGATACCAGTGTTCTTCAACATCCTTTTCCGTGACTGAGACAGTGGAATTGAGTTTACGTTCAACAGCTTTTCTAGTGACACCAAACAGAACAGTACAGTTGGTACAGTATAATGAAGGGATTTCATCCAAAGGGAGGTGTACAAGCTCAAAAAGCAGGCCCATAAGAATCTATGGAGATTCAACAAAGTCAAGTCCAAGGTATTGTGCTTGAGTTGGAGCAACTTCAGTTATGTGTACTAACATGGAGAAGAGCTCCTTGAGAGCAGCAGTGTCAGGGACTTGGACATTCTGGTGGACAAAAAACTGGACATGAACCAGCAGTATGCACTTGCAGCACGGAAGGCTAACTGTATCCAGAGCTGCATCAAACCATAGGTGGCCAGGTGGACATGGGAGGTGATTGTCTCACTTTACTCTGTCCTCATTAGGCCCCATCTGGACTACTGCATCTGGTCTGGGGCTTTCAGAACAAGAAATACATAGAGTTGTTGGAGCAGGTCCAGAGGAGGGCAATGAGAATGATCAGAGAGCTGGAGCATCTGTCCTATGAAGTAATGTTGAAGGAGATATGCTTGTTTAGTTTGGAGAAGAGTAAGCTCTGAAGACACCCCATGGTGGCCTTCCAGTTCTTAAGGGGAACTTATAAACAGGATAGAGACCAACTTTTTACATCATCAAATAGTGACAGGACAATGGGAAGCAGCTTTAAACTAAAAGGGGGAGATTTAGACTTTAGGAGGAAATTCGTTACTCAGAGGGTGGTGAGGCACTGGCACGGGTTTCCCAGAGAAGCTGTGGATGCCCCATTCCTGCAAAAGTTCAATAACAAGCTGGATAGAGTCCTGGGCATCTTGGTCTAAGCTACAATTGCTTATTGTAGCAATTGGCAAGTCTACCCATGGCAGAGTGTTTAGAATTAAATGATCTTTAAGGTCCCTTCCAGCCCAACACAAGCAAGTCTATGATTCTATGATTAACCTTGTCTGGCTACAATTTCTGAAATGAGGTCATTGTGATGTTTTTTTGGGTCAGTGTTACTAAAGGTTTAGTCAAATCACGTTCTAAAGGCTGACAGTGCTGTCTGGTCTCTGATTCTTCTCTTCATTCATTTTCCCATAGTAACCCATCCCTCTTCACTTGCCATTCGATTTAGAGCAAGAATCTATAGAGAGAGCACCACAAAATGAGAGAATGTGACTTGCAGATGTGAAGCATATTCCATAAATGCATATCTGACTTGTATAAGAGTCAGTTTGCTAATACGTTTGCTATGTTAATTAAAAACAAATCATGTCTGTGCTCCTTACTTGTGAATGCAGTAAACTTCTTGCTTAGTCCAAAGAGCTGCATATAAGGAAGATTGTCACAAAATGTATGGTGTGAAGGAGAATTTCATATCTGGGAAGGGAAACCTAGAAGCATCACTGTGAAGTTTTCCCTTTACAAATGCTATCACAGCTGGTAGAAAGGAATTGAGGGAATAATTTACAATTTAAATGTCGGGTTGGTCACAGAGGATGTTTTTTTGCAGGCAGATTTGGATCAAATATGTCCAGTGGGTTACAATGTTGAGACCACCCAGGCTTTCGCTAATGCAAGTGTTTACATAAAAAGTTAGAAGCCAGCTTCCCTCCGAATTAGAAAGCCAATACCTAACTAGATGCTAACTTGCTAAATACCCTGTAGTCTAAATGTTAATAGCTTTGACCTCCTTCAGTTTAATCTTAATCTCCTTGACAGAGCAAGTGAACTTTGGGTTATACTTTACCATATTGTTCCCTTTGTTTTCTACCCCCTAATGTTTCCAGAGTGGGTATGCTACATATTGCAGATCCAAATGAAAGCCAGTCTTCTTTTTCAATCAGTCATATCACTAACTATATGAACAGAAAAACCCTTGTGATTGACACTGCTTCAACAAAAGCAGATTCAGTTTGCAGACGATAAGAGGCAAAGTCATACAAGCAGTGTTTACAAAGCAGTGAAGGAAAGCAAAAAAAATAATGATAAAAGGACTAATCTTATTGTTTTACTAGATGAGAGAATGGTTCTTTGTGTTTACTCTAGCAGAAGCCCACAGATTGTCTCCCACCTCCCTTGTATACTTTTGGCAGCAAAATAATTTCCAGATTCTGTATCAAAGACTGGCTGGTAGATTAAAAAACAGGCTCTGGAATGCTTGGGAAGCATTAGAAAGCAAACAAGAGCCAGTACCTGATAACACAAACATTTACTACCTAAAGCAAGCTATAAAATTGAATATTATCTCCCTTATGGAGGCAAGATGAGTGATAAGAACAAGGGAAACATCCATTTAAAAGAAAGAGAGGAAAAAAGCTGCATAGAACCAGGTTGAACTGACAGGTTTTGTGTGTTTTCTGTAGCATGGTGATTTCAGGGAACTACCCTCACTTTCATAAGATTTCTCCCTGATTTCTTCCCTTTTAGGAAGATCTGCGCTAATCAAAAGGAGCCTTAGTTATCAATCCACAGTCCTGGTGCTGCTTCCATTCATGGCACTGCATGCTAGAAGGGAGATGATTGGAACAGATTCATGGAATCATGAGTAGTTCATTTTGGAAGGGACCTGTGATAATCACCTTGTCTGACCCCTGCTCAAAGCAAAGCCCACTTCAAAGTTGAACGTAGTCAAATCATTGGAAGGCATAAAGGTGCCCCACTGGGTCTTGTTTGGAACAGTATATCTGTACAGAAATCTGTTTCAACCTTGTTTAAAAGCCATTATTGGCTGTGCGGGAGCAAGGACAGAGAATTAAAATCCAGGACTGTCTCAGCAGGCGAAGGACAGCATAACCTTGCTTTCCAGCTCCTCTTCTGTTCATTAGTTTCATGGCTTAATTCCTATCTCTTGCTAGCAGGCCAGGCAGCTTTGTCCCATCAACAGCTGAAAGTGACATGGCCTAAGTAACACTCACCAAAGTGGTGAGTTGCTAGATGAGTGCTGCCAATTTCTTTTCCTTCAAGATGAAGCCCTCTGGTTCAGCTATGTCCTTCTAAAAGCATGAATATATAGCTGTAAAATAATCAGTTTTGTAGTGTTTATTTAGATGCAGTAGGTTGCAAATAGAGTAGGAGAAGTGATGGAAGGAATCCACCTAGGCTGTTTCAATTCTCCACTAATAGTACCTATGGAGTATGCTCAGTATATCTATCTGATCTAACTGTCCCACAGGCAATATGAGAAGCAGACTAGTACTAAGGGAATAACATACATCTCAGATTTCACTGAAACATTTCACTTCATTCCATTCTGACTCACTAAAAATCCATTGCTACTTTTAAAGAACATTACTTGAGTTAAGGACAAGAACTCAATTGGAAGATAAAAACTGACTTGCCAAGTGATGAAACAGGGAATTTTAAATCTTACCCAGAGCAACTGTAAACAATGACAAATTATTTAGTGATATTTAGAGTAATAAAGGGCAAAAAATGCATTTTGGCATGTATTTCAAAATAACATTCAAGTTACTGGTGTTTGGTAAGTTATCAAACATCAGTTAAGCCACAGAGATGGCATCTACGTATGGTTTAGTTTATGGATTAAATTTAGTGTAAGCTTCTTTTACTACTTGCTAAGATAAGCCAACTTTTTTTCTTTAATATATACATATTTTTTTGCTGACATTTTCTTGCATATGGACACATTTAACATCTCTGCTACAGTTCAGATGACATATAGTGATTTGTTAATTTGTAGCGATGTAATCAGGTGGTTGAGCTCTATCTCACTTTTGTGCTTTTCGCTCGTGACTTACTCTTGCAAAATTCCATGAATAAATAAGAGCCCTGGCAAACTAGCCTTCAATGAGTTTTCCATGGAAACATCTACACTGAAAAATAACACAGAGAGACATTTTGCATTGTCAATTGCTAACAGTTACAGCGCTCCTCTGGAACATTAGTAACAGCAATTTGGGGCTTTAGAACAAAAATGAGTAACTGTAACACAGGCACAAAAAATGAATATCAGCAAAATCAATCAAAGTGTAATAAACTTTTATTAAAAAAAAACAAAAACGTTGCCCTCTGGCAATTCATAAAACAACTCCCCAAATCTGTATAGACAGTACAAATAAACATAAAATGATTCTTTAAGGGCATAATGAAGGGCTCTGTCAACAACAATAAGAAAACAAAGCATAGATGTATGCTTGTGAAAGAAATTGAACATTTTCTGTTCAGAAAGCCTTTGGCTTTTTTTTTTTTTTTTTTTTTTAAAAAAAAAAAAGGCATACAAGATACAAGAAATGAGTTTCCCATCTGAGCAATGTCTTTTTAGTCTCAGTTTCCTATTCTATCAAATTTAAGTTTATCATTGCTCTGAGTGGGTCTTTTTAAACTGTGAAGGTTTTGAACTTACTGTGACACAATTGAAGTACTTTGAGCTAATCCTGAATATCTGTGACTTGGCCATATTCTTAAGCTCAGCAAAGTCCACTCTTGCACTGTGTTCCTAGTGAACTACTTCTGAAAGATTGAGGTCTCCAAATTACTTAAGCAATATATTTCAAACTAACCCTTTTCCAAAAATCACATTTTTAAATTCTATTAAATATTACTGCTATAATGTATGTTATTAAAATAGCTGTTCTTTATTTTGTTTTCTTTTTAAGTTCTTTTTAAGTATAAAGTTACCAAAGCCCTGCATCATATTTGGGTCAAAAGATGATCAGCTGAAATGGGATGTTTATTTAACAATTATCCATGGAAAATGAATATGAAGGCAGAAGGGTGAATTACAGGTCAGTTAATCAGAATTTGATCCTGATATTAATTGGACATTCTGGTTTTTGATTCTTACTCACTAAAGAATTTGGCTTACTGTAGAGCAGACCAAAACAACTGGGTAAAAACATCACAGAATCACAGAATGATTGAGGTTGAATGGATCTCTGGAGGTCCTCTCATCCAACACCCTGCTCAAGCAGATACACCTAAAATAATTTACCCAGGGCCATGTCCATGTGGCTTTTGAAGATCTCCACATATATTCTGGCCTACCTGTTTCCATTCTCACCCTCACATCACAGAAGTACTTCCTGATCTTCAGAGAAAAATCCCTCGTATTCCATTTGAGCCCATTCCCTCTTGTTCTGGCATTGGGAGCCACTGGAAAGAGCATTCCTTCATGTATTTCTAGACATTGATAAGACCCCCATTGAGCTTCCCATGTTTCAATATGAATAGCCCCATTGCCCTCAGCCTCTCCTCACAAGAGAGATTCTCCAGGCTTTCGATCTTCTTGGTAGGCCTTTGCCGGACTCTTTCCAATATGTCCAGGTTTCTCTTATACTGGGAGGAACAGAACTGGACACAATATTCCATGCATGGCCTCACCAGTGCTATATAGATGGGAAAGATCACCTCTGTTTACCTGTCAGCAATACTTTGCCTAATTCTGCCAAAAATCATAGAACTGTAGAATAGATTGGGCTGGAAGATCATCTAGATTCAAACTCCTTGCTATGTGCAGAGTTGCCACACATTAGATCAGGCTGCCCAGGACCCCATCCAACCTGGCTTTGAACTCCAACAGGAATGGAGCATTCACAGTTTCTCTGGGCAGCTTGTGTCAGTGCCTCATTTCTCTCTGAGTTTTAGTTTAAAACCATTTTCCCTTGTCCTGTCACTGTAAAACTGTTTAAAAAGCCAGTGTCCCTCCTGTTTGTATGTTCTCTTTAAGTACTGGAAAGTCCCAATGAGGTGTCCTGAGAACCTACTCTTCTGCCAGCTGAACAAGTCCAGCTCTCTCAAACTTTCTTCATGGCAGAGTTGCTCCAGCTCTCTGATCATCCTTGTGGCCCTCCAGTACACTGTTAGTTTTCTAACCAACTGTGCTAATTCATGTTCAACTTTGTGTCCACCAGCACCACCAGATCCTTTCCTGCAGAGCTGCTTTTCAGCTGGATGCCCACATCATGTACTGTTACTCTGCAAATTTCCCCTTACTAGCTAAACAACTAATTAATTTTAATTACCTTAGTTTAATTAGCTCCTAGGTGTTCTTGAATTTTTTTTTTTTTTTTTCCTTGCATCCAGCACTCATCAGCCACATGCTACAGTTCCACTTCTACATCTGGTACCAGAAAGGGAAACCTTACGTCAATGGTTATTGAAAAGCCACAACACCATTACTCCATAAGGTGTTGAGAAGAGTCAGATTTCTTGTGTGTAGGGAAGGCATAGGAGCATAACACAGCACGAAAATTCTGGTCTACAATTTTGCATTAGTCTGAATGCATTAAGTGCCACATGACTGTGATAGATATAAATATTAGCATGAGTAGTCTCTGACAAATATCTAAATGCAAAAGTTAAGGTACATAAATATACCTCTGTTTGTCTACATGTTCTCATTACAATTCAGTTTTTAACTCTTTTTTTTTTTTCTTTTTTCTTTTTCCTTCCAGTACCTTTTCAATAAGTAATTTAGCTAATTGGAGCATTCTCCTCCTGTTTTATTTATATATATATATTTAATCATTCCCCTTGCTTTTTTTAATGTCATTACTATTGGTTTTATTATATGGGAAAGATTAGTGTTATAATTGCTGAATGCAATAAAAACACATACAGAAGTTGCCTGACTTTCAAGGACAAATCTAGAGATATGAAAAAAAAGTTAGAAATTCATGCAATCTTCTGAATCTGAAAGCTGTTTGACATTCATCAAAGCCAAGAGGCACTCAGTACATTTAAAGTCAAGGTGCCTAAATATGGAATTAATAGCTCAGTATGAGGCACCTCTTTTGAACACCTGAAGGTTATAAGAAATGAGGACAGGGATCTAGAATGCAAATTGTTGTGTGGCTGCTACTAGCTCCTGCTGTAATATGCGAACATTATTATTATGTTTGCCAGGTAACCACAATCTTTATAAAGACCACTAACGTACCTGGAGTTTTTTATTGCTATATTTATGGTATTAAGAATTGATGGAACATGAATTAAGATAAGGCACTTGGAGCTATAGATCAGACTGCATGTAGGAGACTTTAGGAGCTTATGAATTCAAACTCCTATACTAAGGCTTGCAGAGGTCAACTGTGGATTTGGTACCCAAATTTGCCTCTGTTCCTCGTGTGAGAGTGAGGTCAGACCTACAGCTGCTTACTGGAAGCTACACAGCTACTCCCTTTCTCAAAGCTATGTGCCGTGATGAAAGGAGTCTAAGATTCATGGCCAAATACTGCAGGATCCTATGCACTGCTATCCATGTGAATTCTCCACCTCTTGGCTTACTTCAGTGGCATATGTTCATCTTATGCCTAGCTCTGGGAGAAGCCTTCATTCCTGCCCAATCCTGCCCTGCCCGATACCATCCTTATACCACTCAGACATGGGGAAGGTGAAGCAATCTCTACTCATGAGACAGCAATGAATAGAACTTTGTACACTGTAAGTTCCTACTGGACTCCAAGGGGCAGTTGATTGCCTTTGCTCTGTTCGCATATTCCTCTGTGCCAAAATGTGCATTAGTGTCAGCAGCTCAACTTCCTTTAGAAAGTGTTTACCTTATCAGTACTTTTGACACTCTCATTATACTGTTCAGATACTGCAGATTCAGCAATGTGCTTCAAAAAGCAGAATAAGCACCTTCAAAGAGTTGTATTGAGAAAGCTGAAGGGAGAAGTATCAAACACAGACAGCAGAGCTGGTGACATGCTATTCTTTCTTTGTGGCTGAGGATATTTGTGTAGGTTACTTAAGCTGCAGAGATGTCTGGGAAAACCAGCTACTTATGTTGTGTTGTGACACCTTGACAGTAACAAATTCTTACTGCTTATTGCCAATTGATTTTCAGTCTGCCTTCTCAAGGGTGACTTTAGACAGCAAGGGAGCCAGGTGGAGATAACTAAACATGGGAGCCAGAGAAAAGAGGTTTAAATCTCTCTTGGGATGTGCTGCATCATGTGAAAAGGTGAGCAAAATGTATGCTATCTGTGAAGTTAGGAAATAAACATGGCTCTGAGCTGCTACTGTGTGTCTATGTGAGAAGTATATTAAAACTCTGCCAAGCATGGGACTGATCTGTGTTAAGATGCTCCTTTTAGTTTCCTGAAGTAAAAAACACATACGTAACCTCAGTCCTACTTGAGAGACTTCAAGGGTAATAAGCACTCCATCTTGTTTAGAAGTGGTGTCAGAGGGCAGCATATAACAAATAGTTATTTTAATTATAAAAACATAAATTGTAAATATATAATATAATATAAAATTATATATATATATTTAAATTTTTATAGTATAAAAAGCCAAATAGAATTCACTGAAGTCAATGGAAAGACAAGTGGACATCTGTGAACTTTGGAACCACTTCCCCCCTGAAAAAGAATGATTTGGATTGATACTGAAAATGCATTAGACCAGCATTGACTATGAAATTGTTTAGAAAATTAGATCAAATTTTTTTTTAAGATATTAATTGTAAAAGCTAAATGATGAGCAAAGAAGTGTGTATACATATATATGTACTTGTGTTCTTGTCCTTTGTGGTAGTTTTTAGATTAGAATTCATAACCTTAAAAGACACAACCTCTTCTGAGGCCACTGCATTCCCTTTTTCAAACCTATGATGGACTGTGTGAGGTGTAATCAGAGGTTTGATGTGTTTCCTTCCATGCATGTGCTTACAACCTCATTTGATATACCACAGAGGAAAAAAAAAGTTAAAGGAAAACGTTCTGCATAGCAGAGAGAAACCTGGAGGCACATCTGCAATCCATGACAGTGAGTTGCTCTTCTGTTTGCTTGTGGCAAAGCCATTACTGAGCTCTGGAACAACCACAGCACTCAGATTTTTAAAGCCAAAGTCTGAACTGAAAGAAATTTCAAAATCCCCTTAGACAGTACTTCAGTGTGGATATCAGATGGTCACTCTAAAAATCCTTTGAAGACCTCTCCCACATTCCAGGGTAATGGTGCAGCCTAAAAACTGTGCTAGACATGAAAGATTTGGAAGGTTTGATATGGCAGCTGGAAAACAAATCTTACTGTGTGAGGCTTACAGATTTCAATCTCCCCATTTTATCTGAGGAAAGACTGGGAAGTGGCTTTGTCTTTATGTCTAGGCAGTTAAACATGGAAACCAGATCCATTTGTAGGGATGTTCTCGTTTTATTGACAAAGATGGAATAATGTCCATGGCCAAGAGTTAGACGAATTCAGCCTTGAAAAAAAGTCATAGCTTTCTATCAGAGAGGATAACTGTACTAAATAACAGTTGGGGTTGGGACTTAATAAGGATGTAGATTCTTAAAACAAATTTGAAAATACTTCTGGGAGATGCATTTTAATCCATCCTCTGGGAGAAATTTTGTGACTAGTAGGTCCAGGGACTCAGGTAGCATATTTGTGGTGCTGCTTCCTGACCTTAATGTTTGTAAATGCATGAATTCATTACTTATGTCATCTTTTTGAGGACCTGGGAAAAGAGAAATAAGTTATGCATTGCCTTTAGAGTGCCCATAATATCTGGAGCTTTGTGTTAAGACAATCACTATAACCAAAGCTTTTCAAGGCTTCTGGGGGTCGGCGAAGAGAAAGGATTTTCACTGTCCACTGAACAGATGTATTCTCAGGTCGAATGTTTTAATTTGCCTTTTTTTTTTCATTTTCACATCCTTCAGAAACATCAGATGTGGCTCTAGCTGGAAATAGGACAACAGAATGTTAGACTTCAGATTCTGGATTGTGTTTTACACTTATTTTTTTCCACAGATCTCAAGATCTGTATTTTCTAAGTTAAGTCAGCAAACAACTCACTTTCATATCTGGTGTTAGTCTAAAACCATATGAATTATTCTTTTTAATCCATTTTCTGTCAAAAAAAAATGCTTTGTCATTGTGGAAATATCTTTTCTTTCTACTTTAAATATGCAAGACTCAAACTAAGAGGTGGGATTCAGTTAACAAATGAACCTTTCCACCTTATGTATAGAAAACCTATGAAAGATCACATGCCTGTAAGAATAGGTTACTGAAAATGAGAAGATGGGGAGATGATGCTGAAATAGCAGAGTCTGTGAAGAAAAGCAGAACCACCTCCTAATTTCCCATTTCTGAACAGCTGAACCAGTAAATGCAGAAAATACAAAAAAGAAACAAAACAAAAGCTCTGAAACCAATGAGATTACTTTGTAAGAATTAATTTACTGAAATGCAAATCAAATATCATTTTTAGTATGTCACAGTGTCATTCTTGGTAATGGTAATTTGGAAGACATAATTGTGATAGTAGAAATGCTTGCTTTGGCAGGTGCCTCTGTATCTGTACCTTGTTTATAGCAAGAGACGAGACAGTTTGTTCAACTGAAAGGAGTCAAGAGACCCCAAAGGGAATCGTGCTTTGGAGCAAATCAAAGCAAATAAGCAAAGTGACACACAATTGAAACCACTCAACCAAAATCTACAAATTAAGCAAATGGAAAACTCCAGCACTGTACCACACAGTGAGAAAATCTGAAATGCATAGAAGTGGAAATTCAGGGTCAGTGGCTGTTCCAAAAGAAATAAGTTATGGCTGAAAAATAAGGCAATTCTGTCTCTAAAAATCTGCATTTTCTTAATGCTGTAATAAACAGCAAGGGGCTGGTCATCTGTGAACTGCTATGAACTGCTCTTCAGAAGCCCTATTTCTGCATTAAGATTTCAGAATGTCCCAGATTCCCATCACAATTTCCTTTCCCATCAAGAGGAATGAACTTCAGCCTGTGAGCAAAAAGACCATCCATTTTTCATTTAACAAACTTTCATCTACCTTACCTGTTAAGTATCCAAAGTCACACACTCAGGTAAGGTCACTAACCTCATCTCCTCTTTATGAAAGCTACCCTAAGATTAGACCTAGTTCGGTCATTATGCTCCTTGGAAAAATTAATAGTTAATGCTGTCTTATTTATTATGCATGAAGACTGATATTTTTAAGAGAAAGCATAAGCATTGGGTGCACCTATTTTACTTAATTTCACCAAGATTTGAACACCTACATCATTTAGACTCATTTAGAAAACTCTGTTTATAATAATAACAGTAAGCAAAGTTAGAGCTAGAATAGAAAGCTCAATAACCCGCTTCTTAAAGAGCCAGTTTTTATTAAGTATGTGAAGACTGCCATATATACCACACTAATACTTCTCTTCAATTTTATCCCTATCACTGAGACTAAGTATTAAGTGGTAAAGCTGAAAAAAATAAAGCCACACATTTAAAATGCTGCAGAAGATGTGCTTATATTTGTTTATGTATGTTTGCAGGAGGCTACATGCATTTTCCCAAATAATATCTAAAAGAATTATATGGTCTATTGATCGTGTTTTGAAAACTTAAGTTTCTTAAAAAGCTAAGGTTGAAATAAAGTAGAATGGAAAACTTGGGTCTTCAGTGATCCTGGAAACCCTGGAATATTAGGGAGTTTTATTTCCAGCAATTCACAGGATTAGGATATAGACTCCTAAGGAGGCCAGCTTGTTGATAATCCTAAAAAGCAATCTTCAGTGTTTCCTAGTTGACTTGGTGGGCATCTGGTGTCCATGGAACATCTGATTTGGTTCAGTTTACAGAGAGGTCAGACTGAAAACCTTGCTGGTGAACACCATCTAATGAACAGGTTTAGCATTATATATCACAGAATCACAGAATCACAGAATCACAAAATCACAGAATTGTAGAAGTTGGAAGGGACCTCCAGAGATCATCGAGTCCAACCCCCCTGCCAAAGCAGGTTCCCTACACCAGGTCACACAGGTAGGCGTCCAGGCGGGTCTTGAGTATCTCCAGAGAAGGAGACTCCACAACCTCCCTGGGCAGCCTGTTCCAGTGCTCCGTCACCCTTACCGTAAAGAAGTTCTTGTGCACATTTGTGCGGAACTTCCTATGCTGCAGCTTTTGGCCATTTCCCCTTCTCCTGTCTCCACATACTGCTGAAAAGAGTCCTACCTCACCACTCTGCCCCCCACACCTTAGATATTTATAAACCTGGATCAGGTCTCCTCTCAGTCTTCTCTTCTCAAGGCTAAACAAACCCAGCTCCCTCAACCTTTCTTCATAGGGGAGATGCTCCAGGCCCTTCACCATCTTTGTGGCTCTCCGCTGGACTCTTTCCAAGAGATCCCTGTCTTTTTTGTACTGGGGAACCCAGAACTGGACACAGTACTCCAGATGAGGCCTTACCAGGGCAGAGTAGAGGGAGAGGATCACCTCCCTCGACCTGCTGGCCACGCTCTTTTTAATGCACCCCAGAATACCATTGGCCCTCTTGGCCACAAGGGCACACTGCTGGCTCATGGCCAACCCGTGGTCCACCAGCACACCCAGGTCCCTATCTGCAGAGCTCCTCTCCAGCAGGTCATCCCACAGCCTGTACCAGTGCATGCGATTATTCCTCCCCAGATGCAAGACTCCACACTTGCTTTTGTTAAACCTCATCCCGTTTCTTACTGCCTACCTCTCCAGCCTGTCCAGGTCTCGCTGAATGGTAGCACAGCCTTCAGGCATGTCAGCCAATCCTACCGACTTCGTATCATCAGCAAACTTGCTGAGGGTGGCCACTATCTCCTCATCAAGGTCACTGATGAAGATGTTCAACAGGACTGGACCCAGCACTGACCCCTGAGGAACACTGCTAGTTACAGGCCTCCAACCAGACTGCACTGCCAACGATGAGACTCTGCGCTCTGCCAGTCAGCCAGTTCTCGACCCACCTCACTGTCCACTCATCTATCCCACACTTCCTCAGCTTTGTTATAAGGATGTTGTGGGAGACAGTATCAAATGCCCATATATCATCTTGTGAAATGAATACTCTGAAGAAAAAACGCACATATATCTACACTCTCTTCCAAAGACAATTGTCCAATGCATATCTAATATTATAAAAGCAGTAACTAAAATCAAATTGCTCAAGAGAATCTTCCAGGTCATATACTGGTGGCAGTGCAAATTTTAAAGCCTGTGACACACTGACTTGGAAAAAAAGGAAACATCTCTAAGAGATGTTGTATCTCAGAGGATTATACTGTCCTTCAGACAAAATGGGTAGGTTGGACTAACCAGTGTATTCAGTGTGAGGGGAAGGGTCAGAATTAATTGTTTATGGGCACAAAAGAATTGGCAATTCTATTCTATTACAGAGTAATTTTGTAAAAAGCCAGCATTTTATGCAAATAACTTGAGGGTTGATGCTTCTGACAAACATGTAAATAAAAATAAGGAGAAGGTTGAGTGATAAAATGTGAGTCACTGATTTCCACTCCCAAGGCACTTAGATGAAATAAATGCTAAAATAACTCTTTTATTTTATTCAAACAGTCATTAGAGTTTTCAAAGATACATTGGAAATGCCAGAATGATACAGCTATTCAGTTTCAAGAGAATGTTTAAACTACAGAGCTTTTGAACTTCTGTTCAAAAAAGTGCGGATTTCCTAGGGACAGTAATTGTTCCATTTCCAAAAGGGAAAATGCTCAAGAAAAGAATCAAGCCAGAAGGAATAGGATGAAAGTGTTAGTTCAGGTTCTTATGGAAATTCAATATGTTTATATCTATATAAAAAACATAGATAACACACAAACAAACATAAAACCTAAATGATCTAATTCTTCTGTAACATTTTGAGATCTTTCACTGAACTGAATTAAGGTGATTCAATTTGTCTGGAACTACATAAAATACAAGAATGTATTCTTTCACTTTTTTTAGCAGCTGTGCTCACACATTGCTGCATATGACAGAATGACTAGAGCACAGCTAAGATTGTGCAATAGAGTTAGTACTGGTGACACAGTCCAGAGTAAATATATAGGCTCCAATATTAAATCACTTTTACAACATAGCAGATTTAGCATTCTAATTATTATTACGTTTAACTCCTCATGTGGAGGAAGTCAGGGAAAAAAACTGCTACATCACCTTTGTGTCCCCTGTAGGTCAATTTTTAGTTATTCCGAAATTTTTGTTTTCCAATGATACAATTAATCCCACCAAAATAATATAGAAAGTCTTTTATGCTGATAAACCTAAATGTCACTGAATTCAGGAAAAATTCATTTAATTTCAGTAGGCTTTGATTTGAAACTGTGAAGAACCTGAAAGATGAATATATATTTTTCTCTAACTTACACCTTATCATCTGATTGTACTTTGTCTTATTCCTGAGGTTGAAATTGTGTATACAGAGACTAACTTATAAGTCCAACAAATCACTTTTGGATTTAACCCAGAATTTTAATGGTCTCAAATTATGTGTGTCATGTTAAATGTCTGAATTTGATTACAGTGAAATCCTTGCAAGCTGGTACACATCATTTTGTCTGGTGCCTGGATTATTTCTACTAGTAGTAACATAAAAAAGAATTAAAAATAAAGAGTTTGAGCTGAATAAATCAAGGTTAGAATTGTACCACTAAATTATAGTTGTATAATCGACATCTCAAATCTATTCTCAATATCCAGCTTGAAATCAAAAGTCTTACAAATTTTCCAGGTTTTGGAATTGGTGTAACTAGTAAGAAGTCTCTGTTTATCCATAGTAGTACTCAGTTTAATACATCTGTAGTGTAGGAGAGACCTAAAGACCTAGTATCAGATTGGGGAGTAGTATCAAAGTGTGATACTATATGTAGATATGGCCTCTGTTCTGACAGAACTTTTATTCATTGAAGATAACTGACACATTAAGAATAGGGAGGAAAGATTCTCTGCACGCACATGTGTGTTTGTCAGTTTCATCTTCTTACTATAAGAACACATAAATGTTAATTTCTAAGTCTTCTTCTCATAAATAGCACTTTTATCCAGAATATTCTTCAATATATCTATCAGTCAGTTATTTCCCCAAAGAATGAGATTCTTAGGGATCTCTACTTGCATTTTATAGGATTTGTGGTTGAGAGAAGGGTTCTATTTACTGTTAACATACAATTTTATTTTGGGTATGTGCTTTTGAGAATAAGATTTGCAGTTTTACAGTAAAAGTTCAGTAAAGTCCCATGATACTTCTTTCCAGCTAGGTTTAACTCTTTTTTAGCTCTAGAACTTCTACATCCTCAATTATTTTGCACCATCAATGTTTTTAGCAAAGGGTGGGGTAAAGCAGTAACAGAAAATTCCATATTCTGATAATAAATTCAGATAACAGAGACAGTAAATAATTAAGCAGCCATTTCACAGAATCACAGAATCACAGAATCGTAGGGGTTGGAAGGGACCTCCAGAGATCATCGAGTCCAACCCCCCTGCCAAAGCAGGATCCCTACACCAGGTCACACAGGTAGGCGTCCAGGCGGGTCTTGAATATCTCCAGAGAAGGAGACTCCACAACCTCCCTGGGCAGCCTGTTCCAGTGCTCCATCACCCTCACCGTAAAGAAGTTCTTGCACACATTTGTGCGGAACTTCCTATGCTGCAGTTTCTGGCCATTTCCCCTTGTCCTGTCTCCGCACACTGCTGAAAACAGTCTGGCCTCGCCACTTTGCCCCCCACACCTTAGATATTTATAGACCTGGATCAGGTCCCCTCTTAGTCTTCTCTTCTCAAGGCTAAACAGACCATAGAACATAAAGTATTGCCATATTTGGTAGTTTCGGTCCCAGAAAATGATGCCTGCTCAGCAGACAGTTCTTCCTGAGGAGTTCTCCAGGATAAGTCACCAGATAAGCTCCAGGAGGAGTCACCAGATAAGCAGTCTGAAATGTCACATACCCATAGTTCATGTATCAGTGGCATCACTGCCAGACACTGCACAGTGTCATCAGCCAGGCATTACAGAGACATGCAAATCTGTCAACTGTAAACAAACCCTAATGTGTTTGAGTTAGTTCTGGGGGAACTCCAATTTTGCACCCTTTCATATAGAGGGACAAAAAAGGTTCCCATTCTTCTTTTCTCTGTATTTTGGTCTGCGGCTCAACTTTGTTTTGAGAAGTCTTATGTTGAATGGTCACTTGCTCTCCTTGTACCTTGGTAGCAAGCAGAATGTTGTAAGTGAAATTGAATGGATTAAAGCACCAAAGGGAAAGGCTGTCAAGAGCAATTGCTTAAATCTAGAAGGATAGGCTACTTAAAATCAGATCTTGGAGCTAGAACATAAGGTAGCTATTTAATTTTTTGGCTTACAGTATCAAGCTTGTCATTACTCTTTTAGGAAAAGTCTAAGAAAATTGTCGAGTAAATGAAACTAGCAAAAGTAATTTCATTTGATAGAAGAGGTTGGTGCTGGTAAGCAGATACATTCATTCAATGCATCATTAGTCCCAGAAATGAATGATTGGTTTCTGGCCAAAATAGGAACTAATATTAGGAAAGAGAACTGATCAAAGCCAGTTAAATTAGACCTATTGTTTAAAAAATGTGTACATGTCAGTGTAGATAAATTCTCACTTAAGATATTGGTGAGACTCTTTGGAAACATTTGCATATATGGAAATCCAAACATAATCACAATAGCTATTGTAAGTATTTTCAGAACTGGGCTTCCAATACTTGAAGGAAGCATGTAAACAGGAGGAGCAATGGCTGTTTACAGGGATGGATAGTGATACACAACAATACAAGGACAAGGGGAAATGATTTTAGACTGAGACGGGGGAGGATTAAGTTAGATATTAGGAGGACATTTTTCACATGAAGCACTGGAACAGGTTGCCCAAGGAGGTTGTAGATACCCCATCCCCGGAGGCATTCAAGGCCAGGCTAGATGTGGCTCTGGGCAGCCTGGTCTAGAGGCTGGTGACCCTGCACATAGCAGGGGTGGGTGTTGAAACTAGATGATCACTGTGGTCCTTTTCAACCCAGGCCATTCTATGATTCTAAGATTCTAGAATTCTATGATTCACACAAGCTGTGGGACACTACCTTCCCTGAAATACCTACAGCAAAATGTAAGAGGCTGAGGAAGGATGTAAAGCTAGAGGCATGCCCAAGTTTAGAGGGAGGGCTTGCCTCTTCTCCAAAAGGAGGGCTGTTTTCTAGAATACAGTGTGGAATGCAGGTCTGCTGAGCCCAGCAACCTGCACAGTATGCACAGACTTACAACTGGCAGAAATTGCGCTCTACCAGCAAGTTTGGATGAAAAAAAACAGGGACCCTGGGTAATAAGTCAGTCTGCCTTTGAAGCACTGTGAAAAAGTAATGGTGTAGAGGGTAATGAAGGAAAGTAGGGATGCATAAAGAGAGATGGAGACAATTCCTGAGAAGTTATGAGCAAACATAGAGCCAGCTACTTGAGACAGTAACAAATCCAACCTAATTTTCTAAAGAATCAACAAAAGAGAGGATCAGCTTTTGATAGAGCACAGCAGGAGAAGTGTATAAGTCATCTGCAATCGATAATTTTGCCATAAGGCTAAGCTACTTCCATGATAAAGAGCTGGCTTTGATGTCAAAAGGAGCAGGTGCCTGTGGGAGGTCAAAGTTTGAAATGAGATTACTCACAAGGATCAGAAAGATAATCAAATCTGCCCACTTCTGTGGCAGTGACATATCAGCACAAAAGACTCAAGTTCTAAATAGCCACAGTTAGGAATGAAAAAGGATAACTGCAAAATCCCGATGAGAGGACAAAAGGCAAGAACCATTTCTGAGGGCAACTCATTTCCGACTGACTTGAAAGGACCAAGCTCACTGGCCTGTTAAATGGCTTTTGCTGTTCAGTAGAGAGGGAACTGGAGGCAAGGACACTCAGACCCAGACACACAGAAGAATGCAGGCCTTGCAGAATTGCTTAGTCTTGCAGTTTTAGGAACAGAGTACATGAAGCCTAAGGATGGTTGCAGAGGGGTTCAGAGAGGATACTGGAAGTGCCACAGCATCAGAACAGGCTCTGTCCCATGCTGACACTAACCAATCTAACTAAGTGGGACAATATCCCTTCCCCCATGCCATTTCATGGCATCCTGAAGGAAGGTAAATCACTTGGATGAGTCCTCTCATCTGAATGAGAGGAGTAACATGGTCAGATTACTCAGATGATATATGGACGACAAAGTTCAAAGTGAGAGCTCCATGATCATTGTCAGACCAGAATGGATTGTTTGTAACTAGACAGCTGCCATGGAGGCTGAAAACATCAATAAAAACTGAATTTTCTCACCTTTATATATCTTTTTTCCTTTTGTAACCGTGTCTGCATGTTTTGTCAAAGGCAGGGAAAGAAACTATCACTCACAGCTCATACCTGAACAACAGAACAAACTCTTTCATCCCGACAAAGAAAGATTACTTGACAGAATCAGAGAGTGTATCCACAATCCTGTCTCTGAAAGAAGGACTTTGATACAGTTTGATTATTTTTTTTCTTCACGCAGAAACTCTATTTCAGTTTCAGAGGACTCTTATTTTTTTTATTCTTTTTCTTTTGTGTATCTTAGTCAATAAATGTCCAAACTTTGGCACTGATTTCTCATTTTGTTTGTCATGGCAACTGAGTAGGCTGACATTCTTATTCTTCAAATCCTGAACCTTGTTTCTCAGATGTTGTTCAGTAATATAAACACCTTTGACATCCTTGGCTCAATTATTCTGTCAATATTAATACTACATAATCTTATTAACTATTGTTTGTAACTAATAAGCAACGTTATTACAACTCTAGGCTGTAGATTTTCTGTCCCTAGTTCCAACAGAGCTGTACCCCAATTCATAAACATTATCTCTATCTCTGTCTCTATCTCTATCTATCTCTATCTATCTCTATCTCTATCTATCTCTATCTCTATCTCTATCTCTATCT
>JAPSGF010000004.1:22617544-22673021 GCA_035772895.1 Perdix hodgsoniae | reverse complement strand
TCCTTCTCCTTCTCCTTCTCCTTCTCCTTCTCCTTCTCCTTCTCCTTTTTTTCTATTATTTTTAAAATATTTTTTACTGAAAAATATCACTGTAACACAATTTACATTCTCTAATTGATTCTCACTGATTCTTGGAGAGGTTATTATAATTTCCATTCCCTCACCTTTCAAGAGATTCCCTTCATTTACTGGGGCTTTACAGGAAATCAAATCTCTTTGCCTTTTCATTCAAAGCAGCATTTTTAAGGTGCAGGAATTCAAAATGTTTTGCAAATCCAGTCATACATCCCTTCTTCACAAAAGAAATATATGAAGGTCTGCTCTGAAATAGGAGAGTAATTCTTCCTTCAGCTCTGCAAGGTCTGCTTTTTCCAGTGCATAACTTTCAGAAAGAAAACTGAACTTAAAACTCTGACAGTTCTAATGAGATTTTGGTGTGAGCAACAGCTCTGGACTTTGTCCCAGGAGAAAAATGTTGTCCTTGAATATTTTGCAAATCAGTGCAAAAATGTTGGAAATGCATTTTCTACCTTCTCTTTGAAATAGCATTGAGGCATGGTTATCAGAGACATTCATTTCTTTATTGATTTAATGCTCAAAGCAGATGATTTTGTTTCATCGTTTTGTTGCAATAAGCCTTTACCTTAAACTCTCACTGCACCGATGCTTACATTTTTTTGTCTATACATTATTATTTTTATTACTATACCTATTAATGCTTTTTCCAGTTGTAACCCTAGTGTTGTTTTTATAACACATAAACTGATGCAATCGGCTGAATATTTCAGGATCTTCTACGTTATATGTCATCTGAATTACCTGCATTAATGCTTTGCAGGTAGTTCAGTCAAAAAGCCCTGGCCAGTCAGAAGACAGAGAGTAGAAATATTGCTCATCTTCCAAACATCTTCTCTTATAATCTGTAATGATAAGGGATAGAAAATGAAATTAAAGTTCTTTTGTAATTTCATTATCCTGGAAGTGATTTTATAGCCTGCTGAGAATTAAACATTGAAGTACAGCACAGTGTACAAAATAATTCCTGTTTTAATACATTTTTACAGCCCTCAGAGGAGCAGAAGCACAGCTCAACTCAGCATTTGCTTGTGTATTACTCAGCTTTCCAGGTCTTTAATTCAAAACGAAAATTAAACAATATTCTTTTTACCAGAGCAATTCATCCAGAACTAGCTAAGAAAATAATTTTTCATTTCAAAAGGCCCTTATTCAACCCTTTCAAGTTTTTTTTTTTTTTTTAATTGTTTAATCCCCAAATTGGAAACCCAGAATCCCCTGCAATAAAAGATGTAGAGCCCCTCTGCACTAATTGCATTGCCTGCCCATTACAGCTGATATGCCCTAGTTAAAAAGCTATGATACTGTGCATAAAAGCATAACGCCTGAAATCGAATTCACATGGTTTCCAACTCTGATGAATTTTTCACGAGGTTCTGCTAGACTTTCAGTTATCCATGTAAATAAAACATTAGTATTTTAGGTTTATTTTGATAATTCCATCATTAAATCCTAAATAATAGAAGAAATCATGTGTTTGGCTAGCCAAGTTCCTGAGCTCTGCAGCAGATGTAGGATTAGTCAGCTGTGGACTTGATGCTGATATCACTGCAGACAGTGAGTCGCAAGTCAGAGATGGACAGCTCAACCAAAGCAAAAGAAGCAGGGAGCCGCCTAGCTCCTTTCACAGGATTTTTTCCTAGGGCCTGGCATGAATCCAGCAAAGAAATGAAATGTGTTCCCCCTCAGTTAATCCTTGAATTGAACCTACGGTTCCCTTCCCAGTGACTTGCCTCCTGTGGCTCTCTTTGTTTTACGTCTGATTTCCCAAATGTTGGGGAACCTCTGGTCACCTCTGGGTCACTGTGCTGGCTTCTCTGCCTTCACACTGTAGTTTATGGCAGCAACAGGAACAAGGTTTAGGAATTGGCTGGAACATAATGCGTGTTGGCAGAGGTGCATGTGGAGAGAGTCCTAATGTCCTGTATCCTCAGAACATGTTAAATACAGCAGAAAAATTATTTTGTTGATGCACTCTGATTCCTCCTTACTTGTGTGATGCTTCCCTCCTTTGTTTTTGTTCTTTTTTAAATTTCTATTTTAATTTTTTGTTTGCTTGTTTTGGATATTTGTTTTAATTCGTTTGAAATGAATGAAGGCACCATTCTATTGAAACTAATGAAGATACTCCTTGATCAATGATCTTTACATTCTCCACCGAATCCAGCATTTTCAGTATCAGCCCCAGCAGCAGTATCTGCTGCCTTTGAAGTCTTTGATGTCTCCACAGCTCAGGCTGAAGGCATTCAAAAGGAAGAAAGTAGCAGGTCGGGGGAGGTAAGGAGGAGAGGAAGGACTTTTTCTTTACCTACAACCACTCTTTATACTGTGAATGGCAGAATTAGAACACTTAAAAATATAAAACAACTCATTGATTTTCCCTTCAAAAGAATTTTCGGCCTAAGCCACAGTTATTTGAAAGCCTTCTTAGGTAACAAAGTATGACCTGATGAGGTTGGAACTGCAAGTGCCCTTTTTAGGGGGTAAGAAAAAAAGAGTGGATTTTCCAAAGATCTTATTTCCACTGTTTTAAAATACCCTGGACAGGAATCAAAGCAGCTATACATTTTTTGGGGGGATAACCATGAGAAGAAATACAGTATTAAAACAGATTATAATTTACACATCATAGTACTGTAATTTTGTCTCACTGTTCGGTTCGTCATGATGGGAAGAGTATTGTTAACTAGAAAGGTCCCAGCTGGATACTGGAGCTACCAAGCAACCTTGTAGGGACTTCTTTCAGAACAGCATTCGGGGCAGGAGGTTTGATTAGAGCAGGCTTGTGGAGGGCAGCAATGAACAGCAGATATCATGTGGTTCACCGGTACCTCATGGTGTAACCAAAGGGTAGTCATGTTGCAAGAACATGCAGAGTCACATTGTTTCCAGACAGCTGGAAAAGAGAGTGGAATAAGACCCTCAAGTCAATAGGAAGTATGCCTTTATCAGATAGATAATATAAATCTGGACATATTTCAGCACAAAGATGCCTATGCATTCACTAAGAAAGGTTGGATGAAAGTATTTCTGCAGGCGTGTTCAGGGCTAGTTGATATCTGTAACAGTCCTAGCAAGTGTACAGGAAAGAAAATCAGTAGTGAAAGTAAGATGTCCTATTTTCTTATCTTGATTTGCAGTACTCTAAATGCAGGGCAGATGGTGCACATAAAGTGTAGTCTATGTTGCTTATCACCATGAGTAATTACATTAGTTAGGTAAATGATATAATGATCCAAAGAAACTGTCAGATGCATTTTCTGGCAGAAAGCAACACTGGCTGTTAAGGTTGAAAGTAAGAACAGAATGACTATCTTTGCTACCAAAAAAGACAACAAAAGAAACTCAGAAAATTTGCCTGACAAGTAGTTTACTCAAATGAGTTCACTCAAATATCCTCAACTGCATTTTCATTATTAATGAGATATAACAAGAAACAGAGATAGCTTTAAACACAATATTTCCAGGGCAGTAACAAATATCATATATCACAATATATCACAGTAAAAAATAATTCTTTTACCTTGTATTACAGTATTTGATAATAAATGCAGTATTATTTCATGTGTGCTACCCTTTGGGTTGAAAATAAAACAATGAATAATAAATATGCTAACATTATGAAATACAAATGTTTTCAGCAAGGTTAAGAAAACTCATTCTTTTCAAATGAAGTAACTAAATTTTTAAAATAATAATGTATATATAATGAAATATATGGAATGTTCCCTAACATCCCAATCAGGATCCCACACCCTCCTCTTTACCCGTGAAGATTAATTGTCCTTTTTGAATTTGCTACTGCTTTCCTTATGTGATGTTTAAATGTTGGAAATAATGAACCTTTCATCATTTCACCTGGAAAACAATTTGAAGTTGAATATGTCTTTTACTGTCACCCATTTAGAAATGTTGTGCGTATTTATTTTTTTAATCTTGCACTAGTTCTTGTAGCTCTAATCCCTTAAATAACTGAGCAAGTTTTAAAAGTAGCTTATAGGTTACCATTATTATTTCTTTTTATTTTTTTTTAAATCACATCCTTCATTCTCACCTTATTGTCCTTTTTCAATTTTCTACTGCCCCCCCCCCCCCCCCCCCCCCCCCCCCCCCCCCCCCCCCCTCAGTTCTAATCCTCTGTCATTTCATTCTTTTCTGAATTAGATTGAACCCTGTTTTCCTGTTTCTGAGGCATGGTCAGAAAATAGAGAAGGACCTCACAGACTCATAGGTTGTTAATGATACAAGTTGTGCTCTTTTAAATTTCCTTCATGGGCTCATTCATCTTCCATTATTTATAATTTTTGCATTTGAAATCTGTTTTGATCTACCTGACTTTGAAAAACTATTCTGTTGGCTGTGAGCAACCTGCTTTATCTGCTTTTACCTTATTATCCACTGTTTGTAGCGTGCAATCTCTAGCTGTCTGATTAAGATGTATGTTTTAGGAAGAGATACAGGAAATATCTTGATGGTAACATTAATATTTCCAGGGGGGACAAATAATCACAAATCATTTTCTTATTTTCAATAGGCTCATTAAAAAATCTTGCTTGCTAACATGACAGAAAGCAATGTTTGCCTACGATACAATATATCCATCAGCATCCCATCAATATTATGTTTTTCTTTGTTTTGTTACTGGGTTGTTTTTTATGTTAATGAATCATCCATTATATTCTTAAACAAAAAGTAGCCTCTTGGCTAAAAGGAGCATGTGCATTCTTTGTTTAGCCTGTCAGTTACAAAAGGAATTAGTGTCACAGGGAAAAATAATAATTACATTTCTCCCTGCTCACATGACATTAAGAAGAATACAATTTGGCAGGCCTATTGGGCAACCTGAATTTTTCTTGTTCCTAAAATCTTTAATGTTTTACACTCTGCATACTACCATGGTCTGCAGAAAGAGTTTTTGATATCTACAAAACTTGTATTTGTCGTGCCATTTTATGTAGCTTTTGAGCCTTATGAACTGAAAGATTTTTCAGACAATGAATGTGCTAGCATTGATTTGAAGGCTTGCTTGTCAAAGTCCATCTCAGTTTTGCAGTTATAACCTCTTAACGCTGGGTTTGAATTAGTGTTCAAGTTTAGCTTAACAGATGGTATAAATATAGTTATGCCAGAAGACACCGTATGTGAGTCTATTTTGATTACTGGGATCCGCATGACTGTTCAGGAGTTATACAAGCAACAGGGGTTTCAGAGCTTCAACACTGAAGGTTATCTTTCTTCAACTATCTTTTAAAATTTAAATGAACAAACAATCATTTGTTATGATATAAAATTAATGTGTGGCTCCAGTTGTGCTCCAGGTAGAAGAGAGAGATTTTAGAATAAAACTCCAATTCCCGGGTAGCACACTGGGGGAGTCAACTATTGATCTCATTCTAACTTATGAAATCCACCAACATTTTCAATCCGAGTTTTGATCTAATTGTTGTAAAAACGTCCTATACACTAAAAGCTACTGATGACCTTCAAAAGTACTTAACAAAGGCTTCTCTGCTTTAGGAGATTCAGTATTTCAACTACTTTTCAAAAAGGTACATTGGATTCTTCATATGATTGTGGTTGATGAAGCGACTCTGAGGGATAGCTCTACTCTCATTTGTCCATTTGTTAATACAATATTTTTCTTCAATAGCCAGAAAAATTTTAAAAACCCCCAACCCTTATACATTTTCAGATTCCCTAGGGGTTTCTATTGCAATTTATGACTTTTTTGTCCTCATACATTTGAGTTTTGAGTGATATTTCTATTATATCTATTTTTATTGTACTGTAAAAATTGTGATTACCTTAAAACTATTCCAGTTCTTGCCAATTGTTCAGGAAATCTCTCCTAGACCTTATCCTTAAGTTGAAAGATTTCCTATTTATTTAATTTTATTATCTTATTCCTCCTATCTGTATTGATGGTGATACAATTGCTTCTATGATCTATATTTGGAAAGTTGAGAGCCTCCTTTGTTCTTACTTTCCCCCTGGAGCTCCATAATAAATGTTGCCAAGTTGTAATTCATCCTTGTAGGAATATCCTAGAATTTATCTATTATTGGACCAAATTTTTATGAACTGAAATAAGAGAAGTTATAGTAGGAACTAATTTAATCCAGTGTATGCAACCTAAGTTGGATTAGAGAATTTCTGTCCTTCAGGCCTTCTTAGCCAGTATGGCTGTTGACTGCGACTTCCTGTCTTCTAGATTTACAGAGAATGGGAATTGTGGTTGACTGAAGATTTTGCCTTGATTTTCTTTTTCTCAGTTACTCCACCCTTTACATACAGCAGTTCATATGGTGGGATGGGAACAGTACAACAAAATATATCGCCTTCTTTGTATAATGTCTTTAATCTAATGCACCATATGGATCTCCGTGGTAAAGCTTAAAAATAAGAAGAAAAGCAGAGATAGAAAGTAGAAGTACAGCGAAGGAGGAAATATGGTTTAGATCAGATCAGAAATAGATGGTGAGTCGTCATTCACTACAGGATCCATTTCAAAGTTCTGCAGTAAATAAGTTAGGGGCACCATGTTCATGAGTTCATGATAGATGATGAACAGCATGGTCTCTACAGACTGCCGCTATAAAATCTGAGGCTTGGCACAACCACAGAGGAAGCAGGAGGTCTGGAGGCATGTGTAGGAGCAAGTCTGGAGAAGAAATAGATTGATTAAACTTGTCAGAGTTCCCACTGCAGCCCCTTCTTTAGTACATGCTGAGTCTGATGCAGGTTGACTGATGCACACCAATCCTTTGCACATCTTATCAGACTTGAAGTTAAGGCTGGGCAGAAGGGCAGTTGGCATGGTGAACATGTAGGCGTACCATACACAAAATTATTTCACCACTTCACAATTTTAAGCTATCAGCAGTTCAGGCATGTTTTTGATGTGAGGAATTACAGTTGTATTTTGAGAGATGACTTTTCAGAAGAGCAAAGCTAGGATTCTCACGGTAGGCTGGCTAGAAATGAAAATGCCTGCCTCCCATCTGGTTTCCTCTGTCACATTCACTTTGCTGCCTGGAGAGAGAAACCAAATCTTTCCATAATTTAAGGGTGACCAGTAGAGGAAGCACCAGTAGAGGGAAGCCTGCACTCTCCCATCTGGGAAATAGTTGGTCATTCTGATATTGCCATCAGGTATTCTCGTTCCCCAGTGCAGCACCAAGACAGGTTTCTGCACCATGATATTTATGGGGACATTTGCAGTAGTCCCAAAAGCCAAGGTGTCAGTGAGGGAGACAAATTCCAGGAAAAGAGGATGAGATTCAGGAGAGAAGTGTAAGTTTGCTGGCTAATAGCAGCAATAAAAAATGAAATAATATCATGGTTCAACCAGTCTAGGGGAGGTGTTGACTGGAAATGGGGCTGCCAAGGCCAGAAGTATTTGCTGCAGTTCTAACCTGAAGAACAATAAACATTTTAGATACCACCTAAACAAGAGTTTTTATTTTTTAATGTGATCAACTGATCTCTCTGTTCCTTCCAGCCAGGCATATCCCAGCTCTGTGGTTCTGTAAACTCTTTTTACTGTTGCTATTTACACTAAAGAGAAAAAAAAAAAAAAAAAGCACTAAAAAACTGGATGCTTTTATTCATCTGCATTCATATGTTCCCCTTCCACAGCACAGCACAGAATCAGTGATGAATGCAGATCTGATGCTGATGACAGATAAGAGGGCTTATCAAAAGGGAAGTGCTGAAGTGACTGAAGGGTAACCTCATCTTCCCTCTTTGTAGGATGTTCTCCAGAGGTGAGTAAAGTTTAAATCTGATGTAAATCATACTGCATTCAATCAAAGAATTTAAATGACTTACAGATTTTAAGTATTTTCTGCACTGAGCCTGAGTATGTATTTGCATTTTAGTTTTCTTGTGTCCAGACATAATATCTACAGTTCCCTCATTTCATCGTATCATTAGAAATTTTTACCATTACAGTTGCTGCTATTGCTATTCTTACTACATTTTGTTAATTTATTGTCAAATGATTTCAGAAACAGATGTTGTAAATTGATGGCTTTCCCTTGTTACAAAAGATTTTGTAGGGTTTTGTTTATTAGCTTCAAGGTCTGTGCTGGCTGTGCTGAAAAATTAGAGAAAAGAATGATATGTAACTTTGTGAGAACAAGTGTAGGACATCTTGAACACAGAGGTTTCTGAGTTTGTGCAATTGGGAATTCCTTAATGAGGAAAATTCCCACTTTTAGAGGCTTACACTGAGTTAAGTTTGCTTGATTTTCTGTTCCCTCTCTATAAGTACACAAAACAAATCCAAGAGCAGGCTTGATCTGTGCCACTGAGTTCTCAACCAAATTGCAAGGTTCTGAGAAGTCACAGCCCTGCCCACCCTCACCCAGCCACGTGTACTATCCAGACAGTTGTGTTTTGTTTCAAAAACCTGTGTGTTTCCCTTTGCACTGAGCATTTTGTGTGCTGAGGAGTGACACCAGTCAGGCTAAGAACAATACTTAGTCTTTCATTCCCCCTCTCTGTGTTCCCCTACATATGTTATGGTTTCAGCAGGGCACTTCCAGATTTGAGTTTGGAGTTTGACCGAAATCAACCTTCTGCATAACTTTCTCGAAAGGTTAGAGCTGTGTTAGGCAGAGCCAGGGATCACAGCTTGTCACAGAAGCAATTATTCTTCTCCAAGTCTTGAAATGGTCAAAGACCTTCCAGCCCTTTCTCAGTCCCACAGCACTCCCCATTTAGAGCACGTTGATGTAATCCCTTCCTTTTCCTCACCCTTGTAGCAACAGCAAACTAATTGAGAACTTTTTTTACCTCAGACTCCTTTTTCTTTCTGAAAGGGATAAATGTTATTTAAGATTTCATCCCACCCACCATGTGAAACTAATAGATCAGTTTAATTATGGGAAAACGATGTGCACGAGTATTAAAGAAAAAACCCTGAGAAAATATATTTGAATGTTTATTGCTAATGAGATCTAATGATACCAAACAGAACATGTTGCTCTAAGTATTCCACTGTGATATATGTTTTTAAATTCTACTGAAAGAAACACTGGAATAAGTTAGAGTGCCACTTAGAAAGACACCCTTGAGGGAAAGTAATAGGCACTGGGGAGTATTATTTCGGAAAGTGGGGCCAATTACACACATTACACATATATTTCCTTCTGAACATAGTTCTTTTCTTTCTTTTTCAACAGACAAAATTCCCAGCTGGTTTCACCAGGAGTTGTAGCTAAAGCAGAAATAAGCTTCAGGTTACAGTTAACGTCAGTTTTCTGTGATATATGAAAAAGACATGTAAGGTTAAAAAATTTGCAGTTACCTCCTGTGGCTCAAAACACTTGACTGATCAGAATTAAGCTGTGTGAATGATGAGAGTTAAATTTATTGATGAAACATCTTTAATGCCTTTAAAATGCTTCAGACTGTGTTATATGACAGGGAACCTCGCAGACCTAAGAGATCCCTGGAGTCAGGAATTTAACATGGCATCCAGAGGGATATTTCCAGACACTGCTTGTAAGTAGAGGGAGAAGATCAAATCACATGCTTCAGCAGAGCTGGCTCGAAGCTTCATAGCGATGCAGATAAGATTCAAACACTGTCATTACAGACTAGACTTTGTTGGAGTAACATTTTTCCTGCTGTGGGAAGTAGAGGAAGAGAAGAGCCTTGTTAGCTTGGAAATCTGGGATAATACACCTAAGCTTTTTGCTTTTCAGAAAGTGGCAGCAGTCCTATAGCAGCATACCAAAAGCAATGCTCACATGGCAGGGATAGCTGTTACCATTGCTGACACCCTGCAGCTTTTCCTTTCCTGGAGCTCTGGCATGGTAAAAAATAAACAGTGGGATCATTCTGCTGCCACTTGCAAACAGTGACTTTAGGCAAGGGTCCTGGATGCAATGGTAGGATGCAGTGGACTGCATTGCTCCTCATGCGCTCATGTGTGAGTGCTGTTGGTTCCAGTGCAGGGATGGAACAATTGCTCCTGGGCAGGCAGGGAACAGGCAGGCAGGGAACAGGCTCCTGGGCAGGCATAATGTGCTGAATGCTTTTAATGGATTACTTGAAGATCTGGCATTCATGTCCAAGTGACTCTATCATAGCAGATACTCAGGAGGAAAAGCAACTTTTCTATATTATTTGTTTTTCCTTGTAGTTCAGCTAGGGAGAAAAGCATAACATTGAAGAAGACAGATTTGCATAAAATAGTGCTGATTTTATCTTGGAAAAATACTTAACCTGGAATCAGTCATTGCTGTCCTTCTCTGGTGGCAAATTTCTATTTTGCTCATAGCCAGAATACGTAACTCACTTAGATAAGTGTTATTGTAGTCTTTATCACTTTGAGAATGCAAAACAACATGAGCAAGTTTCTAATAATCGTATCTCTTAGTTTAACTTTTATTTATGCGTATGTAGAAGTATTTTAATATAAGGATTATCAAGGTTAGTGCTAGGCTTGAAGAAAACTCCTGCAGAGCTTGTATTCCTGCATATATCCAGAAAAAACACACCTTTTTTGCTTATCACCATCCAGTCTCACACTTCAAGCTAGTTTTTAAAATTAGAGAAGACCCCAGAAGCTGCAGTATGTGAAAGATTAATGCAGTACAAAATCCTCTAAATGAATAGAAAACAAAAGGGATTTCTATGATACAGCGAACATCAATAATGTCTGAACCAAAGCTCACTGAAGTTATGGGAAAAATTATAATTTACATTGAAAGACTGAATAAGATCATGTTTTGTACTGAAAACTCTGAGGTGATTATTTCTTTCATGTGCTTTTCTAT
Organism: Perdix hodgsoniae; assembly: GCA_035772895.1. Classification (NCBI taxonomy): domain Eukaryota; kingdom Metazoa; phylum Chordata; class Aves; order Galliformes; family Phasianidae; genus Perdix; species Perdix hodgsoniae. The sequence continues at coordinate 22,662,156 of JAPSGF010000004.1, read as the reverse complement.
TTCCAATTATTTTAATCTCTATGTAGTGGGGATTACAGCTACTATGGAGAAACTCATGAATGCTCCATACTTAAAACAACAGTGGCTTTTTATTTAAAAAAATCCCAAGAAAAACAGGTTTTCAAAAGTTTTTGCACTGCAATCCTTCCTCAAAGAAAATGAAAAGGTTGGTTTTTTTTTTTTGGTTAGTGGTAACAGCTTTTAGCTAGCAAGCTGCTGTAGATTTTCATGGAATTTAAAGTTCAGGTGTATCACACACTGGCTTCAAATATAAACTTGTTTAGATCTCTCATTGTCTCTTAGTATATCACTGGGGCACGAATAAGTTTTTGCTTTTGATATTGTTTCAGAATGACCAAAAAAAAAAAAAAAAAAAAGAGAAAAAGAAAAAGAAAAGAATACAAACAGATGGATATTTTCCATGGGGTATGAATCCCAGTCTTTGATGGATAAGTCCTTGTATAGAATGTATGTGGAAGTTGAGACCTGTTGGGCTTTGATCCATAATCCTGCAAAGCATTGCATTTGTACTATTCTTTCAAAATAGAAGACACAAAATAAAACAACCTTCCTGTGGGAAAGGTTAGTTTTTGTGTTTTTCAAGTAAGTGTAAATTAAGAATGTTCAACATTATGTTAGAGTGGGTAAAAAAAGCAACAGGAGTCACACAAAATCTTCCTGTGGAATAATCACAACAATAAAGTCAAGCATATAAAGTAAAGCACATATAAAATATGCACTGTAAGTCCTAGAAAAAAATACTGTATATTTCTTGGCCATTTATTAAAATACACAGTATTCTATGCTTGACATAGTTAAAGTTTAGTGTATTTTGTGAAATAAAAGGTTTTATGTTTGTTTGTAGTACATGAGCAAATGTAGGTACACTATCTGGATGTCAAGATTCACAACAAAACAAAAGGAAAAAAACCCTCTTTCATATAGTCGGTTTGGTCACATTACATATCCTGCAGAGCCTTCACAACGTTTCAGTAGTAAGCAAAGTCTACCTTTATTTCCTATTCCTAGCTTTAAAGAGTCACCCATTCTTACTTACATTTCTATTTATCACTACACAGAACTAATTCTTCCATCAGTTTTCTAAATTAAGACCACAAGCCTTTCAGTTTTGTGTAAGCTATGAAGATGCTTTCCTGTATCATGTCGTCCCCTATAATACATTGCTTTGGTATTCTGTAACTCACAGTTAATAAGAGCATTTTGCAAAGTAACTTATAACAGTTTTCTACTAATCTTTCCTTTCTAAAAATAAAGGTATACTTCTAATAGTGGCTTGCAATATTACCTACCAATTTTCCAGAGATTAACTGTGGCTTCATCTTTTTTCTCTCTTCTTATCTTCTCTATTCAGCAGTGCTACCAGCTCTGTCTTTTGGTCTCCTTTGTATGTTGTGGTGCTGCACCCAAGCAGAATTTAGTTCTTATCTTGGTTTCCTTTAATAATTATGGCAATGGAAACAAATAATAAAAAAAAAGATTAGTGTTTTTAATATACCTGGAATAATTTTCTCTGGCTACTGAGAGTAGCCAGACCTTTAATTAGTATACAGAAGCTAGCCATCCTTCTTTTTCCTCAAGGTGCTGAATGTAGGAATTTTCTATTAAAAACAAATGGAAGACAGGAAGCAACTTAATAAAAGATAAATTACCTGAAATGTCAGCATAACTTTTCTTCTCATAATGATTTTACAAATAAAGTAATAATACAGAACAGGAAAAAACAAAAACAAAAACAAAACAACAAAACAGCAAAAAAAAAAGGAAAGCCAAAGTAGAGATTATTTGAAGTGTTCTGTGACACACAAGCAAGAGAAGTACAAAATTTCTTATGCCACTCATCAGTGAAAGAAACAGTCATTCCTATGGTTTGATTTATGACATTTCAAAGTAAACAGATAAATTAGGTTGAATTAATTATGCATCATAGCTGCTATATCTCCTCACAGAAAGGAGACTACCTAAGTGAATAGCTTACAAGTAGATACCTCCGTAGTATGTTAAGACTACACACACACCTCACGTAACTTGGCAAATCAAGAGAGGTGACCAGAATAACACGCTGCATTGTACTGTGTCTTGGATGATATTTGATGACTTACTGCCACTGAGACAGGGTGAAAAAACTGAGTAATGAAACAAAATAATAAATCCTTTGAAGGTAAATAAATTGAAATAAACGTTTGAGATCCACAAGACATTTAATTGTAAAAATAGACATTCTCATTTCATTTTCAGTGAAGGCAGCATTCAAAATGATGAAAAGCCTTGAGACACAGAAATGGTGAATTCTTATTGTATCTACTTATAATAGCCATATAATAACAGGATTGATAATGTCATCACAGGATAAGAACCTCCATTCAACAAAGTCCTTCTGTATAGAGTTATTTTAAGCTCAGACTTAAATTTCCTGCAATTATTTTTTGCTTGGTCTTGGGCCCAGATTTATTATATTTTTGAGTAGTATGCCATCTGCACAAATGCAAATTCAAAATATAAAACTCAGGCAGCTCAGAAATCCTTATATACTACTTTGAGGTCAGCTGAAACTTAAGTAAGGTGCATTAGAGAAGTTGAATAAAACATGTTCAATCTCTCAAGTAAATACATTAAAAAACTAAAATTAGCCCTTGGTGCTGCTGCAGGAAGGGAGAGGGAAATCCATGGAGAACAGGGGTGAAAGCACAATGGGCAATGGTAAAGACAAGATGATGCCACAAAAGCACAGGGTCCCTTTGTGATAAGAAATCGGTTTCCTCAGTGATGTCCTGACTTGAGCTCTAGAACCAGTCCCTACATGCATCCATCTGTATGGGTGGGCCTTGCTGTGCCAATAAACTCTATGGAGAGCCATGGACATCCTGCCAGGACAACACAGTCCCAGGGCCTGAATGGTACAGGAGAATCATAGCAGATTTATTCAAATTATTTGGCCTCATGGTCCATCAGGGAATGTTCAGGTTGGATATTAAGAAAAATTTCTTCTCCAGAAGAGTAGTAATGCACTAGAAAGGGCTTCCTGGTGATGGTGTCATAGCTCCTGGTGCTGTCTAAGAAGTTTGGGAGATGCGGCACTGAGGGACACGGTTTAGTGGGTAATACTGGTAGTAGGCAGACAGTTGGACTAGATGATCTTAGCTGCCTTTTGCAAACTTAACGATTTTGTGATTCTGATTCTGTGATAAAATCAGATTATCAGGATAATCATATACATTAATGTATTTAAAGAAGATATTTAGTCACCTGAGAACAAGATCACCAGTTTGAACTAGGGCTTTTCTGGAACCAATTGCTGGTGACTATATTAGAGATATGCTAGTAGTAATTCAGTGCAAAGAGTAGACCCACATTGCCTCATCCTCCCTCTAAAGTTTTTGAATTGATTTTATATACAATAGGATAGAGGAGGGAAGAAACTTGACTTTGAAATTTGCTTGCTCTCTACTTAAGAAAGGATACGAAGTGCATAAATATCTCCCACTCTTTATGTTGTGCATTTTTTCTCTCAATAGCACTTCTGGGCTTGATAGCTTTTAATCAGTTTTCATCTGGTGACAGGTTCATGTTCTCCAGTTGCATGAAAGTGTCTGGCATAAATGCTTGTTGCTTCCATAGTCGTATTCTTTTAAAAAAGTGTCTGTCACAAGAGAACTTCAGGCATCAGAACTGCTTTTTTCCCTTCTTCTTCACTCCTATTCTGTACCACTACACTAATGTCTCATTATACCTGTACAAGAAAGGCTATTATCCTTCACACGTTTAGCTGCTGATCTAAATGGAAGCACATTATCTAAATAGTTGAATCAAGGTGCATACAACTAAAGCTCATTTCAGTGTGATCTGTATTTCTTGATACTTTAGCAGGTTAACAGCTTCCTGTGAAATTATTTTATTCAAGGATTTTCACCATAATTTGGTCATCATGTGGTCTAGAACAAACAGTAATAAGAACTTGCAGCAAATCCGCAGTTCATTTTCATTTTACATCTCAGGGGGACAATGGGTCTTCTCTAAATAATTCAAAAACTGCTTTTAGAAACAATATGCACAGTATCAAAGATAAGTCTAATAGGGTATTTATCTAACAGCTCAGAGTGAATATTTCAAACACTTATCATAGCACATGAATATTGTGATATTGAATACCATCCTATCAATATTAAATAGTCAGTTAGTTAAGTCACTACATATTTACTGTAGTAATATTGAAAGCATCATACACATTAAGTTATTTTTTGAATGTCTTCTATTTATTTTATATACTCAGATTAGCTCACTGGCACAATACTAGTATTCTGTCTATGCCAGCATATGTTATTATCATCATGGAAATTTATACCAGAGATAATTTTGTCCTTAATTTAGGCTTCTGGAAAACTTCAGAACAGGAAAAGCATGTCATGGTAGACATCAGGAGAATATATCATCTAAAACCAACAAATAGGTGGAATTCAAATGTACATACTATTTTTCCATTTCATTCTATACTGTTTACTGGTTGTGATAATAATGTTTGTAGGATAGGAGTATGCAATTTGTTTTTGAAGGAAAATAATCATACTTCACATAATTTTGAGGTAACTTATGTCATTTATGGTTAATATTATGACAATAATTTGAACTCATCAGTTTCAATGTTGTAAGAGGATTAAAGATGAGAATGTCAGCTACAGTGCTTTTTCACACATACAAAATTTAAAAGACACATCCTTGCCCTCGCATAAAAAGCCTCGGTCACAAAATAGCAGGCAAATGTGAAGGACAAGGGGGAAGAAAGACCAGCAATGCACACAGCTGTAACCTCTGGTAGAGCTGTTCATCTGTTCTTAGCAGTAACTTTCTTTGTTGGTGAAACGAGTTCCAGAAGAGCATCCAGCTCTATGTGCCTGACTCTATAACTGGGTAGTTACAAACACTGCCTTTGGATTACGGAGGGTAATTTACTGTTTTTGTACAATTACATCACTCTAGCTACCAAGTGGGTGCATATATGTGAGGAGAAAATAAGTGTTGGACATTATTGTATCCTCACAGAAAAAGTCAATGGATATAAAATGTGAGATTTAGCTTTTTCTTATTCCCTGAAGTATGTTTTTTGTTAGAGATACCTGAACTTGCTCTGAACAAACCAATGCAGCTCTCCAGCATAGCTCAGGCATTAGCTCAGGTCTGGGAAGCAATGAAGCTGTGCTATCTCAGCACGCTACCCTGGGGAGAGTGTGTCTGGCTTTGTTGCTTCCAGTTTTGGAACAGGCTTGGTTTCTCTTAGCTTAGGAATCTCTGTATCACAGATGTTCACATGCCCTGAAAAGCAAATCCTGCCCATTATACTGCATACATCAATTCTGACATGCAGTTGCTGCCCCTGTTGCCATTCCAGTCAAAACTATAAAAAACTGAAATGTACTTTACTTATTACATATTTTCAGTCTCCCTCACTTGCTAGATTTTCTACTGTCCTCTCTGACCTGCAGCATAACTCTCGTGTCTACTCTCCAGAATGGCATTCAACATTTTGAACTCTTTCTCGGTATAAGATATCTTAGTCTTTCACTTTTAGGCTAGCTGCTTACCCCTATCACTCTGTGGGCAAGTATTTTCATGTCATAAGTTTACTGCTTTGCCAACTATCTTTTGCAAGTATTATAGGTTGAAAGTGTTCACTCATCTCATGCAGAAAAACTTCTAATTTCATTTTTTGTCTCCCTACCTCTCTGTCCAGACTTGTCTCCTTGCTGTTCCTTTTCTTCCCACTTTCATCTGTCTTCTTTACACTGGTCTGTTCCTAATTTTGTTTTATTTTCTAAGGATCTCCTGTTTAAAATAGTCATCTCTGACTCATTTCCTTCAAAATGTATTCAAAGAGATATATTCAGCCCTCATATTTCTTCAGGACCCCTACAAGTGAGTTTTGTTTCTGAGGTTTTGGATAGATATTTCACTTCCATGACAGATATTTCAGGGTTCATATCACTGCATCAGAAATATAGCTAGTCCAGACTCATAAATCAGTATTACTAAGGTGTATCAGAAGAACTGAAACACTTTTATTGCAAACATCAGTGATAATATGGGCCTCAGAATTGCCCTGGAATATGGATGAGTACAAACCATTTAGGAACAAATATTCTGGCTGATAACTGACAGCCAGCCAAAAGCAGTCCCTGATAAAGATAAATAACCTGTACTCAGGGAAATTTTTTGCATCATTAAACATGGTGAGCATATTAGCTAGCAGGGGGTGGAGCTGAGTCCCTAAAGAGATAAATCTAAATTATATGCGCTGCAGTGATCATAACAGTAATGTACCATCTTGGCTAACTAGCTGACATCAACGGGGAAGGGAATTTCAGATTTAAATGAACCAAACTAAAGAGCATTGCAATGCGCATACAGATTAATTGGAGCACAATCATGAACTTTTTAGCCTTTTCCATGGTCTGTTTTCTTTGGTGCCAAAGCATGAGGAATTAGAATTTTCTTAGAATTTTCTTGTCAGTCTCTGCATCACTTTTTACTTTTTTTTATGTGATTTGATTAATTACTCCTTTATTTGCCTTCCATTAATCACCTTACACCACAGTTGTATCAGCCTTGCCAAGAGCAAGCTGATGGACACTGGAAGTTTAGTGGCACTTTTCCATAAACAAGAAAGTTCACTTGGTGACTATGCACTTCATATTTCAGAAAGAGAGAACTCTGAAATCAAAGCAAAGCAAACATTTAGTTACACAGACATGTCTGAACAATTGAATTAAGCTTTGTTAAGAGAATGTAAATTGGATGACATGTTTTCCTTAAAGTGAATCTAGTATATTTTTAAAAGCATATCAAGTTTATTATGTTAGAATGAGAATGTCTTAGTAAAAGATCTTCCTTTTGGTTTCAAAACCAGGGGAAAATTCTGGGTTCAAACAGTCAGAAAAAAAACATGGAATAAAAAGATGAATATTAATTGGTTGAAGTGAACTCGGTGTAACTTGAAGTTATGTATTATTAATTGATTCAATTGATTTGCTAGGTGACATGATAAATAAGGAAACAAACCAGACATAACTAACACATTTTTCAGTCAAAATAAAAAATGCATTTTCCTGAATAATTGGTTTCCAGGTGTATAATTGCCCTGCTAGCAAGTAAAACTGTTCCAGTGGCTCATATAGAATTCAGTCTTCCTTCTTGTATACAAATATTCTTTTGCAAATATCTAAGTGCGTTTGATTATGTGGCCTGAAAGACGCATCAAAATGAAGAAATGTGGACTGCAACAGGCAGCACATTACTCTATTCCTGGCTTGGTCTTTGCCCCAGCACTGGGGCTTAGAGCTAAACAACTCCCTCACATGTTCTTGGGTGTCAGACCTGAGGTCTAAATCATCCATTCAAATTCCTGGCTGCTTCTTTTTGTGGGGAAATGACAATGATGTGTGGGAATTGGTTGCTTTCATGATATAAGGAACTGTTCAGCTGCCTGGCTGTGACTGTGACCCATCTGAGAGGCAGAATGCAACAGCAAAATGTGTAGTTTATATGGCTTGTTGCAAAGCAAGAAACTTCAAAAGCTTTACCAGTGGCCAAAAGGACTTGTCCCTTAGAGGAGCACATGAAAAATGGCAAGTAGGATTTCACAGTGCTGTTGCACAATGCAGAGATACAACTTCTCAATGTGGTTGTCTTGTAGTTCACAGTACTTAGCAAAATAAGAGACATATCAAAGAGAGATGTATACTTGCTAGACAAGTCCCCGTAAGGTGTCAAACAGAAAAATAACAACTTGTTCTTGCTCTGAAACCACTTAGCTGATACTCATTACTGAACATTCAACAAAGTGGATAAAGGTTAGTACGTTCTTGGTACTGCTTTAAGCTAACCAGAGACTTACATTTTTTCTCCTCTGAGGTTATGCTGAAGAAGAATGCAGCAGGAACTTTCTGTGGAGATCACCAGGGCATATATATGCAGAAGGATAGCAAGGAAAAAATACTATCTCCCACCCTGATTATACTCATCTGTAGTTTTAATGTGTGGCAGGGATAAGGATATTGTTCCAGGTCTTCCTGGAGCCAAGCCTATGGACAGAAAATGTGTTTTTCATGGTGCAGGTGTGAAGAAGGGGCTTCATGTCCAATTTCTCTGTCAAGAAGCATTTTGTCTGGGTTTTGAAAAACAGCTGTTCTTTGATGCCGAAATAGCACGGCTCCAAGTGAAAAACCTTGTTTAGGCAGTTTGGCAAAAATGAAATTTTCGTGAATCCCTCAGTTCTGTCACAATTTGGTAGAAAATTATTACAATTTCTGCATAATTTATAATAATAAACAATGCATTTATAAATGTATGTCATGGTTTTATGATTTTTGGTTATCAGTATTCCACATCATAACATCATGTAATGCACTGGGGGTTTGACTGTTGATGCTCAAATTCCGGGTGCCTGTCCGGAGGAGAAGAACAAATTCCCCAGGAGGCTTTGCAAACCGGCCCATAAACCGTTGACAATGTAAAATATGGTTGATCCACCCTTATCTCTATCAGGAGTAATACTGCCACTGCTCTTGAGAAAATTCTTGATTTATACATATGAAGGACAAATGTAACATCAACTGAAATGAGTACAGAACAAAAAATGTGAGACGTTCCCTATGCACAGCTTTGCTGTAAGCAGGCATTAATCTATTTTTAAAAAGCCACACATTTTTCATTTGACATTTTTGTCTCCAAAAAGTATGCTTCAGTTGGGCTCCATTAATGTTAATGAGCTGTAGAAATGTTTTCCCAGACTGGCCCTTCCCTCTGTCCTTTTCTTTCAGAGGAATTGATTCAGCACGGGGTCTATCTCATATTTGAATGGACTTTTGATTTCAGTTGCTTTAATCATGTGTTTAAAGCTTCAGACTCACTTATGTAGAGTATTAAATTGAAGAAATGGTGTCTTCCTCCTTCATTCATTTGCTCTTTTCAGTCTTTTTCTTCGCTTCTTTCCTGTGTTTTTTTCATCTTTGTGTTCTTGTAATGTTCTTGCTATTTGTTCTGACAGATCTCTTCACTTTCTCATTCTTTTGTTTTAATTGTGTTTAGAGGTTCCTAATGGAGTAAGAGAATCGATTAAGATAAAATGGCATAGTAATATCAACTTCCATCTCAGAGGCTGAGTAATTGAATATGAAGCTTCATGGGATTCAGAAAAATTTTCACTTTAAAAATCTCTTGGAGTCAATGGAAAACTTCTTACTGACCTTAGTTGGCTGCTGTGTAGAAAGTGTTCCTTCTCAGTTATGGTGTCTACCAATTTTAACAGTGCTATTTGTCTGCCTAGGGGGAAAGAGAAACCAAAACACACACACACGTACACACATAAAACAACAACAACAACAACAAAACCTCCAAAAAACACAGGACAGTGCAGATTATTGTAACAATTTTGTTTTCTAAGCCCACAACGTTGCAATAACCATGATCGTATAAGATCCAAGGAGGAGGGATCAGTCCCTTCTGAAGGCAAATAATGCTTTGATATGTTTCACTCAAGCTGTCAGTTACAAAGCTTCAAGAAAAGAGTAGGAAAAAAAAACCTACGCTCTTGTGATAAAATTCTGAGTAAGCAGTTCCATGCAGATTGTCATTTTCTCTCCTAATTGGAAATGCCTTCTAACACCTTTCCATCTCTCTATTCAGCATTTTTAATAACCAATTGTAAATGTGAGTAAATCACATTGACCCTTAAGGTTCATATATAGATCAAAATAAACACACACAGATTAAACAGGTTGTTGCCTTTACTGCAATGATATGCAAACAATTATATACCAGGTCAGACTAGGGCGTCATTGATATTGCTTGCCAACCAATTTGTTTGAGAAACCTCTGACCCTTTTTAATGTGCTTCTTCAAAGAGGGAGACCTAAGAGGTTCTTAGGTATGACTGCTGGAAAATTGATGTCTTTTTTTTTTTTCTTCTTTCTACGCTGGTAAAAATTTTGAGTAATATTTTCTATTATTTATTTTTAGCTTTAGTGAATAGTAACCTGATAGGATTTTAAAACCTTCAGTTATGCTTTTCTGAGACATTTAAAAACATACTGACTAGGATTCACAAATGTATACCACTTGATAGGCATAACACGTATAACAAGGTATAATATGTTTTCACAATTTTTAAAAACTTTTCCATTGGCCAGAAGAATACTTCTGTCTGTTCTTCCAAGATATATTTTGGGATATTGTCATTCTTGGAAATTTTGTCTCTAGCTAAAGAGGTACTCAGGCATGAGACAAAAGTATTTTTGTTTGCTTGGTATGTTTGTTTTTTGTGTGTTTTATTAATATATATATATTTTAAAGTTAACATCTGGTGATTTGCGTGTATTTTTCTCATTATTAAAACTATTAGAATCTTATATTTGAATCATCAATATATGATTCACAGAAGGAAAACAACTTTAGAACTGAACACAAAACCAGACAGTGTAAATCATGACAAAACGTTAATCTACCAGGGTTTAATTGCAATTATATTTTTAATGCACTTCATCCTCAGTGGTATCTCAAGAGAAGTACACACAATACCATATAAAAAAAGTACATTCATTAGGATTCAAAAAATGAATTTAAATCTTTTAATGTCAAGCACTTCTAATGATTCCTAAATTTAATTAATGAGCACCATGCTTGATAACATATTTTTGAATATGATTGCCTTCACAAAGGACAAAAAAAGCTAAGATGTGCATTGGCACGCCATCAGAAAGTTGTCACTGCATATACTGTTCAAATTTTTGAAGAAGGTAAATTACATGAATGTGTGCACTTTTTATTTGATTCCTCAGAAGATGTCAGTAACCCAGATCTTTTCTTTGTATGCAGTAATTTGCAGTTCTACTTCTTGACTTCTGAGCATTTTTCAAAACTGGAACACAAGCAACAACAGAACAATAGTTCATTGTGTAATTAACTGAGATTTTACCACATGCAGAGCAACTATTTCCGAGACTGAAATTCATTGTCTTATTTTTCTTATATCCATTTTCCTTTAGAATCTAATTCATAACTGAAGTTCCCAATATAATTGTGATAAGCAGGTGCTAATTCCTTTTTAAAGTAGGTAAGAAGAGTCAGATCTTTGAATGGTCCACAGAAGAAGGCTGGAGTGTGTGAAAGTCTAAAGAGTGAATAAGAAGTGCTTGCAGTCAGAAAAGGGAAGGTATGATCCCACACGGCTAGATACTGATTAGAAACTGGCTATTACCAGTAAATTCTATGGGCTCTGAAGGCTTCACGAAGGCTTGATGACACAAGATAAAAAACGCTGCATTTGTTCTGACTAGGAGACAAATTCAGTTGCCCAATAGCCTGTCTGAAATGCACTAGTGCACACATTTTGCATATTTTAAACCCAAAAGACTGTTTTTCATTAAGGTACTGCTCTCCCTTAGGCATTCAAAACATTGATGGTTGTACAGATTAAGAAAGTAAGAAAGTCAGGATGTTTCCCTGAAGTTTTGACTGTGGAGATCATGGCAGCTCCTTATGTCTGCACTGCTTTGTGGTTGGCTTCACCGTTATCTGGAGCTGCTCAGTTGGCATGCTGTGGCTGAGCCAGCCAAGGGGCTCAGCATTTTCTATGCACAAATCCTCCTAGTAGTTCAGGCTGAAGGAGAAGCAACCACAGAAAGCTGTTCATCCCATCTTTAAAATCTACCTTGGTGTAAGATTAATCATTCTTTTGTTCTCTCCATCTTTCCACTGACTGCAGAGGCATTGGAAGAGTCTTCCTTAACATATGGATCAAAGATGTATTGCCCAGATATATTTCTTAGTTCATATCATAAATATCCCTCTCAGATCTTTGGCTTCTGCCTACATGTCAGTTTAAATTGGGGTGAAGAAGCAATTAGTGCCATGAGATCTGAATTCAGAATTTTATGCCATAGTGAGCTCAACTGTAGATTCAATTGTGGAAAACAGGCTAAGTGTTTTGAGTGTTATTATCACCTAATTACACCTACCTAATTACACCTTAATTAGGATGAGAAGCCAAGGGATTGGTATTCCCAGTAAGAAGAGCCTTCTGTCCAAAAGAGTTGAAGGCTCTGGAAAGTATTATACAGGAAAAAAAACTGATTTCATTCTACTTAAATTTTCATAGCTCTTTTCTATTTTTTTGTGCATGGGTAGACTAAAGATATTCACTTATACACTTGTAGTGCTTCATAGACACTCTAAGTATGGACTATATTTTTACTTCACTGGTATTTTTTATTTTGTTTTGTTTCTAGAAAATGATTTTGTCATGGGAATGTGTTCACAGAATAACATTTCAAAAAATCTTCAGATTAAACCCCAAAATGAGGAAGCCTGGATCACATTGCCTCTACTTATTTTCCAGAGAAGATTGTAGTAAAGTCTATGGCTTTGAACTATTCAATGTTTTCAATTTGTTGTGTTAGCCATTTACAGTATCCTTCATTTGTAATCTTGGTAGTTTGTGAGGAGGATGTGAAACAGTCAGTCAGTCCATCAATACATGTAATAATGAGAATGTCAAAAATGCTGATGCTAGTGAACAGGAGGATGTCCTTTTTGGAAACCTGGTCACCTCCAACTGTGCTTGCAATCTGAAAAGTGTTATTTGGACTTTTTACACTTACTGTATGTATATATATATATTATAATCCAATTTATTCAGTTTATTTTCTTCAGAAGTTGACTTTTTTTTTTTTAATATCACTATGAGATTTTATTGTGCTAGTTTAAGTATTGTTAATAAAAAAAATACTGCATACAGAAGTCACAGCTTTATCTACTAATACTGAGATGAGTAACTCCTTTTATGATATTTGAATATTTCCCTAGTCTCAGCTTAATTCATACTTATGCAACGATTTCCCTAGGACTGCCTAAGCACTTAAGACACGATAAGTGTATGCACTGCATATTTCAAAATTGTCCCTCGGTTAACAATTACTTTAATCATATGCAAGGCAGAATGAACTTCTTTGTACCTTTTTATATCCCACTTTGCAAAGTTTCATGGGAAGATAATAAATCATATTCTAAAGATAAGCAGATATGATGACTAAAAAGACACAAAGTTTACACATCTGTTGGATAAAGAACTTCCATGTTTATATAATAACTTTCCAAAGAGGAAATGTGCTTTAATCATTCATGTTTTTTTGTTTCTTTGCCTGATGTTCCCAGAAGCAAATTCTTCTGGGCATCACATTAAAGCTTTGAGAGATCCTAGTCAGTGATGTTGCACTATCATTTCCAGCCGTACTTTGCCTTTCTTTGCTGAGATAGTGAACAAATCAAACTGTGATGTCTAAATTCTCATGAGAAAGAGAGCAGTGAGAGCCAAATGTGATTCCAATATAAGACCAAATAGAAGCTACTAACATAAACATAATATGGTTACAGCTGTACAACTGTGGCTTTGAAGGTTTTTCTGGATACTTTCGTTTGGATTGTTCTGTCACCATGCTGACGTACTTAATCCAGGATCCTGCTATTAAATTAAAACAAAGTTACATGAGATTCTACTAAAGAGGTTTTTGTAAGCATAATTACAGGAAATTGCAAGAAGTGTGATTCAGTCAATTGTACTGAATTAGTTGCAATGCTAAATGCTAAGAATTTTAGATAGAATTAATAAATCTCTTTTTACACAGAAAGTTTAAACAGAGTTCTCCAGCAAACTGTGTTGAAGGATCTTTAACATACTTAGTAACAAGGGATTACAATGATAAAAGCCCTTCGCATGTTTGCTCACTCTGATTCATTTTATCTTTTTCAGCTGCTCTCTCACTGTTACACATTAAACATATATTTTGAAAAAATCTGTGCCAGAATATGTTTGTGATGATATAAAAGCTGTAACCTTCTTAGTACCTCTTCATAGGAAGTTTGCCTTTAATTATTTCCATCTTCAGTTTGTGAACCTTCAGTTTTCAATTGTAAGCAGAGGTATTTCCATAAGTCCATTCCAATATGCTGTCCTGTATGAATGACATATCCCCATAACAGACATTGGTATCTTAACAGGATTTTGAGGATTTTACTTTATAGCAGAACCTCAATTTATTACCTAGAACAAGGGATTTAGAGTGAAGATAGAAAATACATGGTAGATACTTTAATATCAGCTACATACTGCCCATTTACATTGTGAAGGAACCCACACCAATTCTCATGAAAAAAAATTTGCATGCTAGGTTAAACCAAGATTTTGTTATATGATGCAATGCTCTTTTTTCTTCAGCTGTGCAACGTTCATTCTTTTTTTTCCCCTTTTCTTCTTATTCTTCAAATCACTCTCATTCTAGTCTTTGACTGCTTCTAATAAACAGCTTTCTTTTCTATCTCCCAATGAAAATGGCAAAGAAGAAAGAAACTTTATTCTTACAAAACCGCCCTCTAAACTTCTCTCCAGAATTAAAAAATTAATCTTTGATGTCAAAATGCTGCTCTGTTGTGGTTGCTCTAATAGACTGGGACATTAATTATGTAAGGGAGTTGATTAAAACACACTGAATATCTTACACATGTAAATGGCATTGCATTACACCAGACCTTGTTACTTAATGTCTACCATATACTAAGTTGTAATTATCAGGTAGGCCTCACGCTTGGAAAAAAATATTCGTAATTTATTTATTTTACTTTATTATTTAATTCGTAAATTAGAACAGATTAAAGAACAGGTATAAAAATTACAGCTCTCTGCTATTCATCCAAACTCCTTCTCTAGTCTGTCTGATTTTGTGAGAATTTTACAGAGCCTGTTTCAAAGGATATGTCTAAATGTAGAGAGAGAGAACTTGCTAAATGAGAGTGTGGAAGAGAAGAACAGATTGTGAAGAAAATGCAGAGCATTGAAAATCATGGGGCTTATCACAGTCTAACATCTTTCTGGGAAAATGTCATGGATTTTATTTATGAGCTTTTTTTTTAAAAAAAAAATTATGCCAACATTCCAGTACAGCAAATGTGCTCTGATATTTAACCTGTTAGTTAAAAATTACATGGTGAAAGTAAATAGAGGATGCTTACAAATGTACCAAGTCTTCCTGGTTTCAACTCAGATGGACCTGATTTCTCTTTCATTGCATCTGTTATGATGTTATGTTTAGGATCTTTACTATCTACTTTAGGATAAAAACAATGTTGAAAACACAAAAATGTTGAGCTGGGAGGGGATGGAGCCAGGACAGCTGACCTAAAGTGGCAAAAGGAATGTTCAATGCAATTTGACATCTTGTGGGAAAAGCTTGAAATCAGTGGGAAGTTCACTAGGCAGGCTGCTGCTGCTTGGGGGCTAGCTGGGCATCAGTTAGTGAATGGTGAGCAATTGCTTGTGCATCACTTGTTTTGTACATATATATTATTATTATAACTATTATCCTTTCTTTCTCTTCCTTTTTCTGACTTAGTAAATAGTTTTTATCTCAACCCATGAATTCTACTTGTTTTTTTCCTCATTCTCTCCTCCATCCAAGGGAGTAGGGGAAGTGATTGTAGTACCTGCTGGGTTAAACCAGAAGACAAGTTCAGTTTCCAACCGTATCCAAAGGCTTTGGGAGTAGTAGTAGAAGGGTGACTTACATATAATGTCCAGGAGTTTTAGAGACTGGTAGATCATAGGCAAACCTCAAATTAAGCTATCAGACAGCCTTATTGGCTTGTACATGAACTGATGATCTTAGGTTCATTGAGTTAAAAGGAATACAATATTCTGTTTCCAGACGTGAAGCAAACTCTGTAACTTTCTTCACTTTTGGATTCGGATCAGTAAATTTTACTCTGGCAGAGTGAATTTTAGACAAGAACAATCAAATTACAATAGCAGTAGTGCTCCTAACACCCAAGGGTTTACCCTTGGTAATATACAAGGTATAGTCTGATTACTCACATAGTTATAAAGGTTTCCTGGGCTCAGGATGTAATAATATTCCTTTAACAGTTTTTAAAGCAACAATCTGAAACACCCTCCTTAACAAGACTGAACATTTCAGCACATACATGACAAACTGCCATACTAAAGTGCCAGACAGTTTTCCAGAGAATGAAGTAGTTACAGTCTACTGGTGTTACAGTCAGAAAGATTAACACAGTAGAAGGACAATACAGAAGTGCGACAGCAAAGGGACTAGTGTGGATAGAATGGTGTTACAAAGGAAAAATGTTCATCTGTCTCCAAAGATTAGGCTCACAGCAGAGACAACACAAAGGAGGGATCTCCAACTAGAGATCATTCCTTAGTGGCAGTCAGCCCTTAAATGAGGTTTAAGAGAGGTGCAGCCCAGGCTCCCAGGGCTGACTGGGTCCTTTCCCCAGGTGTTCAATCAGTGGTTCGGGCCATGACTCCACAGCTACCATACACCTGGTAATCCTTTTTGCTCTAGCAATACTTCTGAGTCTTCAGCATGGTTATTCCCAAGTCTTGTTTGAACCACTGAAGGTGTGACAAAGAAGTCTGAACCCAACCAAGGCAACAATTGTGAAACTTGGGGCATGAAAGCATTGCATCATCTCTGGTACATTGAGGTACACGGATAACCAGTTCACAGGATATGCATACATCTTAGAACCATCAGAATTGCCTTCAGTATCACTGGCAAGTCTGATAGAGGGGTTTTGCAAAGACTTCCAACGTTTCTTCTGCCTAGGAAAAGTAATCCTAAGACACTGGCAGTGTTTAATTGCTCTTGTGCAGATTCATATCCTTCAATATTGACTGCAAGCCATACAGGTAAGACCAAGAGCTGAGATCACCCTGTGATATAGGAAATCACTTCTGCTTCTCCTGGGTTTAAGGCTATCTTCTTTCCAGCTTTCTTCTACTCTAGGTCATTTTCAACAGAGATGTCAACAGTCACGTTAAACTGTGGAGCAATACTGTGATAAGTAGTATTAGGAAATCATCAAGACACTACTGCAATAATTTCCATTTGTGACCTGAGATTAGATTTATATGCATACAGTTCAAACAAAGAACATCCTTTACAGAACCCAGTGGGAAGTTGTGTTCCTGAGGTAGCAGCTTTGCAAAAGTTTCATCTAGGATTTTAAGAAATGAATAGCTGACTGATTATAGATCTCTGTTACCACAGAGAGTCTTAAGAAATGGGAGTTTTGTAATTCAATTTTTAGATGGAAAATTTTTAAGATAACAAGAGAAAAGAACTGAAGTAAATGAGAACTAGAAAATATAATGGAAAAGAGGAATGCAAGACACACCTTTGACAAAAGCTTTGAGAAATACACTGTTGAATGGATAAGATGAATAGACTGAGATTCAGTCTGTCACGTGTCTCTTTGTAGAAAGAACAGTTTTATGGGGAAAAAAAAGTTTGTTTGAAATCTTTAACCTCAGGTGATATTTGCAAACAGTTCATTTCAGATCCTTTAAGTCCATGTAAATTAGATACAACAGAACAGTTTGCTGAAGATCAGTGAGAAAATCTTTGCATTATTTACTATCCAGATGAAAAATGAAGCTCAGAACTGAGCTTTCTACTCCTGAATTTTTTTCTTAAGAGCTCACAGATAAAGAAAATAGTCTAAAGCACCAAACAGAGATGTGCCAGTTTACTAACAACAAGTGGCTTTCAGTTTTCGTATCTCACACAACTGCTCTTAAAACAAATATTTTTGATGAAAAGTCAGTCTTCATTGCACAAAGGACCAAGATTTATATTCTTTGTTCAGTGAAGTTTTGTGACCTTTATTTATTAGATCAGACAGACTATTTCTGTATTTTACCTATGTTAGGGTTATACTAAATTCAAGTAATTCCATTGTGCACAAAGAATTTCTGAAATGTACAGCCTTTAACACAAATTGTAACATAGTGGAAACTTCTGTTGATTTGTTAGGATGTACACATCTAACGGGACTTTTTGACCTACTCCAGAACAACATATAGAAACCTCCACTGAAAACCAACTGCCAAGACTGCATCAATAAAAGGTATCTCATTAGGCATTACTGAAAATATTGTATCTTAAAATAGTGCAATTCTCTTCTGAAACACAACTATATATCTTTTATTTTGTCACAGAATACACATCTTTGTTATAGAAGTCCAAGAACTACAATAGTGGAAGAAGTAAATGCATAAAAATCAGGAGCATTAATCATACTAATAGAAAAGAGGCAGACTTCTCTTTCAATGCAAGAATAATTTATTGCTCTCATGACAGTATATTCTTTCATTATCATTTTGATTTTTGTATGACTGACTTCTCTTATAACTGGTGGTGACTCCAATGCTTGCAATTTGTGCTGGAAAAAATATTATATTCATCATATCTGAACTGAACCTAATCCAAAGTCAACAAAGTTGTTGCTTCTGCATTTACAGAATTAAGGATCAGTTGATATTTTTATCATACCCTTTATTTTTAAAGGTCTTAACTTGGATTTTGCTTTATATTGTGTTTATTTTAGGCTTTCTATACTTAATATATTAATTGCATAAAAACCGTAAGTGTATGCAAAATCAAGCATACAAGCCAAAGAAAAATCTTTTCCCAACTTTAAAATGCATGTTTTTTTTTCAGTGCTTGGAAAGGCAAAGCCTCCTCCCATGAAGAACAGTCCAAAATAGACTTTGTCCAAGGATAACAGCTTGTGGTCCCATAAGTGGCTCCAGGAAAACAGGTAATTTTCTCAGAACTTCAGGAAAGTAATAGTGACTGGAGGATTAAAAATCAAATGTAAATATATGTGTTTGTACTCATGCCCACAAAAACAAACTCAGATACCTGGATTATATCAGCCTGAGTTACATGTATGCCAAAATCAGAATTTTCTTACACACAATACTGAAAGCACTGGAGTTATCTAAATAATAATCTTCACTCATATACTGTAATCTTCCATCATTCCCCACAAACTACCTCATTCCTTAACTCATGCCTAAGTGTATCAGCACAGAGATGGATTGAAAAGTTGAAGCCATTCTAACAATCCAAATCTTAACAATCCAAATATTAAAAGGAAGCATCTTCTATCTAAAATTTGAAATATGTTGGTATGTCGATTGAATATAAAAAAATTCCTTATCAGAATTGCTGTAGAGCCAATACAAAACTACAGACTATCAGCAACAACTGAGAAGAAATAAATCAAAACTCTCCTCAAGGGTAGGGTCTATCCTGGCAAAGGATGTCTAAATTGCTGTTGGTACACTTTTATACCATGACCATTTACTTGGGCCAATCTTTTCTGAGGTAATATTATAAACTCTCTCTTTTTTTTTTTTTTTTTGCTTCCATTGATCCAACTGATGTAGTTAGATAATAGATTTCTATACTATTTTAGAAGATAGGTAGATGATATATGTAATCAAACTGAGTTGAGGGCTAGAGAGCACTCCTCAAACTGAGGAGAGGGCTGGAGCACCTCCCTTATGAAGAAAGATTGAGGGAATTGGGCTTGGTTAGCGTGGAAAAGACAAGGCTCTGGGGAGACCTCATTGTTGCCTTCCAGTACTTGAAGGGAACATATAAATAGGAGGGGGAACAGCTGTTTACAAAGGTGGATAGTGATAGGACAAGGGGGAATGCTTTTAAATTGAGACAGGGGAGGTTTAGGTTAGATATTAGGAAGAAATTTTTCACTCAGAGAGTGGTGACGCACTGGAACAGGTTGCCCAAGGAGGTGGTGGATGGCCCATCCCTGGAGGCATTCAAGGCCAGGCTGGATGTGGCTCTGGGCAGCCTGGTCTAGTGGCTGCACATAGCAGGGGGGTTGAAACCAGGTGATCATTGTGCTCCTTTTCAACCCAGGTTGTTCTATGATTCTATGAAAAAACTTCCCTATGAGATAATAACTAAGAAGTGATTATATTGCTGTTTCACTGCTCCTTATCCAAATTTTCTGAATTCATGCCTAGATTGTCTCTGAAGAAGTTTTTAAGATTATATCAGGAGCAGGAGAATGTGCTATTCATCAGATAATCTGTCCCTTAACATTTACATTTTTTTCCTTAGAAAAGAACCCTAATTTTATTCATAACATACAATACTCAATTACTTAATTTTACGCAGGGCTTGCTACATTTCTTTATTTTGCAAGTATTGCAACACTTTAATAATAGTCAGCAGTGCTCTGCTCACCAGTACTGATTAAAAGGAATGACATCCACTTCTAAACATGCTAGTCCTATCTGTCCAGTAAAAGCATCAGCTGATAAAGTTTGTGAATGAATTCTTTCCCCCTCTGATTGATCCAACCCATAAGAGGAATCCAGAGGCAAATGTGCTTGATCTGTGAAGGCAGTGGGTGAGAACACCAGCCCCTGCTAAAGCAGGTGGGTATATGGTAGGAGAGCTGGTGGGTTTGGTGTTGTGTATAGGCCTATGTACAGTGAGATAACATTTATGTGAGTTCCCATAAGGCTTTGAGCTGGCTGGAGTACAAGCCCATGTTGACCCTGGCTATGCAAGTCTGACCCGTCACACAGATTTTACTGCTCCCTAAAAGCAGCACAGCTCCAATTTGGTGGGAATTTTGCCTGGCTTGGGAAGCAGGAGGTCCCATCCTTGCTTGATGCAATGGAGACATGGAGGTCAAGCAATGAGATTGAGGAGTGATGTCTGAGGGGTGAATTGTTCCCCTTACTTCAGAGGAGTGGTGACACCTCTTGCCTGAAGTGCCACAGAGAGACCTTGCCGAAGTAAGCAAATGGCAGGAACGAGGCATGAGTGTTGAAATACTAGCAGATCAAGTTCATAGCTCAAGTGAGCATCTCAGCATTTGCTGCAGCAGTGCAAACTGCCCATTGACAGCACTGAGCTGGAGATCTGTAACAATGGTTAAGAATACCTACTGAATCACTGTGATTTTGATTGTCATGCTACTGGTGGTTGTATATGCAGAGATACACCACAGGATATTTTTAAGTCTAAAGCCTGAATTATTATCTTGGTCAGAACAACATGAATATTTTCTAATCCCTTAATTTTGTGCCAGAAGAATACCAGGGTTCATGTTGCCCCCTATGGCTCTTCTTTTCTTTGAGTTAGATGAAGGAAATGAAGCAAAGCCAGTTCCACTGAAGCTCCGAGTTTCTGAATGAAAATAGTGGAGGTTCATCAAAGTAAATAGAAAAACATCATTTGAAAAGAATCCCATGAAATAAAAGAATAATATTTAAAAGTGTAGGGACAGGAAATTACTTGTGAGAAACGCAAAACACTGAGTGAATTCTTTTTTAAATGTATGTCGCCAATTTAGTGTTTAAAGCTGCTCAATGGCCAGTACAGAAACTTCTTGTGAAATATATTAGGTGTTTAGAGTCACTTGGTGGTCAGTAAAATACCCTCCTAATGAAACAATGTATTAATTGCTCAGGGCTACTCAAAGCAAACACATATAAAATATTTAAATGTCTGGAGATGCTCAGTAGCTTGATAACCAACTTTTAATAAAGTCTATTCAGTGTTTAGAGTTGATCAGTGGCTGGGAAAACAACCCATACTCAGCAGTAGAAATGCAGGGCTAATAAAATACAGAGCTGCTCAGTGGCTGCAGCAAGCTTTCTAAAGCTGCACTAAAATTAGGGAGACTGAATTAAGCAATAACAGTAGTCTCAGAGTAGTTCTGTAGAATTAATGGCTGGCTGAGATGAGTTGATGGCCTGTAGCTACACTCCAGGTCATTAACCCCAGCTGGTCTCCAGAAAATACCGGACGCTGAAGTCATCATTACTGTTGTAAGCAGTGAAATAAAAAACAAAACAAGCAAAACAAACAGCCAAAAAAACCTCAGCAGCCTTATGTGTATTATGTTTATGAATGTCTGTATTGTGTCTGTGTGCTCTAGAGAGAGACTTGCATGTTCATATTTACATGGATTTTCTCTAGAACAACTGCAATGTTTTTCAGTTAATTATTGAGAGATCTACTTCAATTTCCACTCGGTACATGAATCAAAATCAAAGTTTTGATGCACTGCACTTTCCAGTTGTTGGTGTCTGCACTCCTGAAAGGCAAGAAGGAGCATATCAGTTGGGATATTCAGCATGGCCTCCTGTAGGTTAAATGGAAGCTTCGTTTGGGTACTTTCCAAGTGTCCTATGACCTGCATATACTGATCTACTTTTTTTTTTAAGAATAGCAGAGTGGCAGCATTATTTACTGTTGTACTTGGCATTTTTATAGGATAATACACCCAGAAGGATAATAAAGAATTTTTCAGAGACTCTTTGGAGATTGTTGGGCTTGCTGCTGAAATGTAGTTTCCCTTGGGATGATGGCAACTCTTTTTGGGACAGCAACATTACATGGTAGTGTTTTAAAAGGAGGAAGTGCAGATAAAATTTAAATGAAACAACAGGGGAAATGTGAGCGGGGCATAAATGCCTGCTGGAATTTAGCCAGAGGTAACTTCCCCAGTTAATTCTATAACTCATTCTGACACAGTCCAGCCATGACCATATCTACACTGTCCTTTAGCATTTGCCTTAATTTCCTCTGTTCAAAAATTCAGGAGGTAGCTGCTATGCTGCATGTTCCAGAACTAAAAATCATGCTAACAAACTGCTTCTGATATATACACAAAGGTTTCTCCGGACTCAGATATATCTGGCTATAGCTTTGCAAATCAACAGGAAATAATTATTTATATGCTCTGAATTATACTCTGAAATATAGTCTGGAAGAATTTACATCTCCATACCTTATTGCCTGAAGCTAGATTGTTATAATGACCCTCAACGCATCAAAGGAAGAAGTCAAGGAATTTAATACAGATTTATGTGCTCATCTTCTAGGCCCCTGAATTTATCTGTTTTAACAATTATCTCTGCTTCGTCCTTCCACTGAATATCAGAATCATCTAACAAGGTAGATCCATGCAGATACAGTTCAGGCATTTTATCAGGGGCTTTCAGGCAGTCCTTCCTGTGACAACAAACGCTTCCCCACTTCCCAATACTAGTTCTTACCCTTCTACCACCCAACTGCTGTCTATGTAGGCTGTATCAAGGTATGACAAGCCACTAGCTTCACAGATCTTTTACTGGAATGACTGTGATGTTGATATTGATGGTTTCTTCCTCCTCTTTTTTTTTTTTTTTTTTTTTTTTTTTTTTACTGGAGCTATTTTTATATGTTTTCTAATATGTTGTTTTATGTATGTTAATTTTTGCTTGTTTTCTGATCCTCTTACAACTCTTTTTGTCTGATAGTTATTTGACTGTCTGGTGGAAAGGTGTTTACAGCTGTAAGTAGCAAAACATCTCTTATCGCCCTTGCCTGTATAGCTCTATGCTACATTCTATGTCCCCAGTTCTCAAGTTACCTGCTATTACACCCAGCCTGCTCTCCTCTACAGTGTGCTGTTAAGTTAAAGACATAAATACCCAATTCAACACAGTATATCTACTTAATATCACTTGTTGTTGCTGATCACTAGAAAAAAATATTTTTACAATTAACACATGCATTGTTAAAACAGAATTCTAGACTTCTCAAGAGAAGTTCAAGAAAACCACTACTCACAAACCTCAATGAAATCTCTGCCATATTAACAATATCAGTGTCAATACTGTATTACTGATCTACAAAGCTATAGCAGCAGGACTCTCTTCCTCAGGAATAAACACTGTACTTTCCCCTCTGTTTCCATCCCTTGCTCCATTGATGTGAGGAGGATAAGACAAAAAGAAAAGTGAATCCATCTTTCTCCCTTTTTCACCTACAGAAGTATTATGTGCTGTTGACCTTCTGTATCTTGCAGTTTTAAAGCCAAGTAATTTTGTCATAAATCGCACACAAGATCTCAATGACACAAAACATTAACATTAACCCATTTAATTACTTTTAATAAAATTATATCTGTTTGTCTGCTCAATGCAGTGATAACTTAGTGAAGGAGAATTAATTCCACATATTATTCCAATAAGCAGTAATGAGGGAAATCAGTTTCCTCTACACACAGAGAGAAGTTTAATTAAATTTGGGCATGGGCCAACTGATTTCAGGTTGGTCATTTGCTGCCCTGCTGATGGTGGACCTTAGGTTTCAAGGACAGGTGCTAAACTCCTCAAGTTTGCTGATGATACAAAGCTAGGAGGAATGGCTGACATACTAGAAGGCTGTGCTATCATTCAGCAAGGCCTGGATGGACTAGAGAGTTGGACAAGGAGGAACCTGATGAGGTTTAAGAAGAGCAAATGCAGGGTCTTGGGGAGGAATAGCTGCATGCATCAGTACAGGTTAGGAGATGGCCTGCTGGAGATGAGCTCTGTGGAGAAGGACCCGGGGGGCCTGATGTATAACAGGTTGGCCATGAGCCAGCAGTGTGCCCTTGTGACCAAGAAAGCCAATTGGATCCTGGAGTACATTAAAAAGAGTGTGGCCAGGAGGTTGAGGGAGGTGATCCTGCTCTTTTATTCTGCTTTGATGAGGACATGTTTAGATGAGTTCTGGGCTCCTCAGTTCAAAAAAAGATTGGGATCTCCTAAAAGGAGGCCAGCAGAGGGCACAAAGATGAAAAAGGGCCTGGAGCATCTCACATATGAGGAAAGACTGAGTAATCTAGGTCAGTTCAGCCAGGGGATAAAACTGAGAGGAGATCTGATAAATATTTATATATATCTAAAGGAAGGTAGAAGGTAAATGGATGAATCTGGGCTCTTCTCAGTGGTGTGTAGTGAAAGGTCTTGGAGTAATGGCCTAAAACTTGAACATAGGAGTTCTGTACAAACATGCAGAAAACCTTCATTATGGTAATGGTGATGGAGCACTGAAACAAGTTGCCCAGAGAGGTTGTGGAGTATTTTTCTTTGGAGATATTCAAGACCCTTCTGGATACCTACCTTTGCAACCTATTGTAGGGTACCTGCTTTGGCAGAGAGTTGGACTGGGTGATCTCTTGAGGTCCCCTCCAATCCCTGCAATTCTGTGTGGCCATGTAAATACACGTGAGAAAATATCTCCTAGAAAATTAGGAGATTTGCATTCTTTGCAATTTAAGATTAGAGATGAAGAAGTATCTTCAGATTAACAGCACAGAAGAATTTTTGTAAGTTTGATTTAATTTATTTTATACTAGGGAAGGGCTTTTCTTAGCTATGAAGACACATGTACCTATTAAGATGTGTGGTAATAACTTTGGGCAAATGTGTAATGAACTCTGTCATTGCTGGCATATAGTGGTGTTACAAATAATGAGAATAGCAATGTATAGACTATTTTAAATAATCTTAGACAGTTAAGTAAAGGTTCTTGTGTTGTATGTACCTGCTTCAAAAAATGATTAGAACTACTGAATACGTGATAGAAATATAATCTTCTTCATATCCGCTACATTCAGTGGAAATATAATTCAGGGGGCTCTGAGCTCTAGTTAGGTCAGTTGAGTATTGCATCTTACATGGTTGTTTCAAAAGGAACCAGTTCTATCTGAACACCTAATAATGTGAATACAGGTTTTGCTACTTTCATGGTGAATCAACATGTATAAATGGTTTATTTAATAAATAATTGTACAGTGGTGAAAAATGAATTTTTAATTGGTGAGGTCTGAAAATCAAACATCTATTATTTTAAGTCATACTGAATTGATAGGAAGATATAACTTGGAAACTAGGAAATTTTCACTTTAAAATGCTCAGAAATTAAAATATAGGTAGTACTAATCTTAAGAAAATAAACTGGGGAAGGATTCAAGACTCCACTTCAGATTTCCCCAAATAACTGGCTCTAGCAATTCAGAGGGGTTTTGAACAAATCTTTAGGGGATGAAAAGAAACAGAAAAGGCACATAGCATTAAACCCACAGGTGCTTAATACAGTTGTGGCCTCAATTCTGCTCCAACCTGAAAGAACAAAGGTTAGGCAGCTGACTTAAGTAGGTGCAGAAACAAGCTGTGAATAATCTGTGTGACCTTAAATTTGTTGCAGCTCACTTCCCAGTGCAGGGTAAATAGAGAATCTGCCTGAGAGTATTTTTGCTCCTCTAAAACAAAGGACAACTTGCAGCCTAAATGCTTAATAATTGCCAAGGGGCTCCTGTAGGCTCAGGAACTTAGCTAAGGCAGGAGTGGAGGAGTGATTTTGTGGAGTAATGAGTAGATTTGTTAAAACTACACTAAGCTGTTACTGTTTATTAAATTCAATATTTCAAAAGTGTTGTATAAATTGCTCTATCAGTTCTTTGCAAATGGGCATTGCTCAGTATGGAAAAGGGTAAAGAAAGGGTAAAGCAATGTATTTAACTTCAAATGAGCATCTAAAGTATGTCATCTTCGAGAGCTGGGACTGACACATTCACCAAGACAGAAAAGCAAGCACCATGTATTCTGTGACCTCACCTGTTTTCTTACCCCTCCCCTCTTTTGAAGGGAGAATATGAAGTCTGTCCAGACAAGTCTATGAATTCTCAGCAACATATATTGGCAAGGAAGAACTGAAATTGCTATACCAAGTCATCATATCAAGCTACTGGGAGTAACACTGTCAATAGTAAATTGCTATGTTGCAAGACAGCAGGTAGCAGAGGAAGCTCCTAGCAGGGAGAGATGGATGAGAGATATAGTAACTTACACCCCACCGGAAAGGATTACCAGTGAAGCCCCAAAGGAATATAAACAATTTGATAAAATTTGGACAGAGATTTTAGTAGCACAGGCAGAGGCTTTTTCAGTGAAATCCTCCCCTGCAATGCTAAGCACGTCAGGTGAGAGTCTGTGTTGTGCCTCTAGGAGATGCAGCACAGACCTCAAAGCCAAGAGTCAAAAGGGAAAATAATGACTTTACATTACCTCTGCATCCTCATAATTCTGGGCTACCCCTGCGGAGTCGGTGCAAATTTCTTCTGTTATGTTCTGCCGCCATACACTTAACACATCCATCCTATTCCAGCTTGGCTCTGTCCCTTTCTTGCCCCAGACTGAGCCAGAGTCTGGAAGAGAGATTACACATGTTTTACCTGCGAACGCGTTTATCTTGACACAGATATATGTCATGACAAATCTTAGTCTAAATGTTTAGAGTTTGGCAAAGCAATAAACATCTGAAGAATCTAAAATTGTGTTATAAAAGCCTTAATGATAGATAGGATAATGATGATAGATAATGATAGATAGGATTTTGTGGAGTTGGGTTTCATGTTTTCTGAATTCTGAAGTTCTTATTTAACTATTCATATATTCAACAAAAGAAATCAACAAACCAATGCACTACCACCACCACCAAAAAAAAAATCCAAAAAAGGACAGCCTAAAGTTTCAAATCATTGAGGCAATTTATATATTCATTCCCTCCCAGATTTTTCACCTTATCAACCATGCTATTTTGCAAAAAATCTAGATCTGTGAATTTTTTTTTAGGAAGGATTCGAATCTACATTGCAATGTTTTGTCTAGTGATATCAGACAAAAGTAATGCTATTGTCTTTGCAAATTGGAAGTCACTGAAGTCATACCTCTCTGTAAATATATATGTATGTATATTTATATAAAAATTTTTTAAAAGGAAATCGGTTTTCTGCCCTCCAACCTTATTAAAAAAATTGACATTTCAAGTGTTGCTGTCATCTTTCACGTTTTCCAAGTGGCTTGACTCATTTCCCTATAACATTTTTTTTCTGATTAGCCTGCTGTCCTGTTTAATCAATAGAGCTACAAAGCCAGCTATCTCTCATGCTATGGTTATCTTTCATTGTACAGTACATAATGCCGCTAGTCCTGCTGATAACAAAGAGCACACAGACAGAATGTGGCACTGTGTGTTTGTTATCTTCTACTCAACTAAACATACCTCTTTCTCTCTTGGCTCTTATCAATGCAAAAATGCTGGAAACAAGTTACTCCTAGTATTAACACTGCACGTGCCACACAGTTGGGATGGAGATTTTTTCCTGTCTTAAGGCTGCCAATTTGATACGGCACTACAAAAGCTTGCCAATGTGATGCATCACCTTGTCAGCCTCTAAGAAGGCAGTGCGAAGTGGCACCATCAGCAGCAGCTATACGCAGCTAACCAGAATGATCTGGATGCTCTGGGAGCATAAGGAAGGGAGATTGACCCCAGAGCTGTTCGTGGTTGACCTCAAACCTGCAAAAAGGAAAGTAATCCAGTTCTATTCTTTTTCATTTCCTACAAAACATAAAAGCTGATAAGCTTTGGTCTCTCTCACGGCAATAAGAAAACAGTTAAATTGAACCTTCACTTCAGTTAGAGAACAATCCAGCGATTTCCGTTCTTGCAGGTCTGCCACTCACAAAGGATGAAAGTGCCTGTCTCAGGAAAAAAAAAATAGGACCATCTTTTACGTGTTCCCTGACACAAAACACCCTGAAGGATGCAAGTTCAGTTCCTCTGAACTTGAGAATTAGAACTAAGATATTGGTACTTGCAATGTGTATAGGAGAACCTGATGTTCCATATTTAAACAACTTAAAATTTGCAAGAGACCTGCCATTTTTCCCTTTGCTCTCAACTGATCTTTAAAAAAGCTTAAACTGGAGATGACTGAATTTCACATTTTCCTATTTGTTGTTGTTTTTTTTTTTTTTTTTTTTTTTTTTTTCTTTTCCAAAAGGAAAGACTGGCATGGTCCATAAAAAAAGCCAAAAATGTGTAAGATCCTAAGAAATAAAACAAATTTTTACTGAGAGTATAAGTGTGTTAGATTATGTGTATGCAGTATGTGTGAGACAAAGTCCTTGTTAATTAAGAAGTGTTCAAAGAAAAAAGAATCATAAACCTATGGTCCCGTATTCACCTTTATAAATAAATATGCAAGATCATATTACATCTTTTATTGCATGATTTTTATCAGAAGCATGATAACTTTACAAATATATATGCAACATAAAAATGTAATTTTATATTAGCATTGTATTTGATAACATTCAAATAATGCCCAAAACACAGTTATGTCTGTGTTGAAAACACTTCAGATTTTATAATTTCTAACCATTAAGTTATGCATTTTTAAGTAAGAAATTATCCTACAGTTGTGTTTTATGTCTTGCTTGATAGCATGACCTTTGATAACGAGTCTCAGCAATGGAATTCAAAGTGTACATAGTATTTATGATGTGCCCATAACCATATTGCTTCTAGCTCTAGGCAAACACTATGTATCTGCATTCAAATTTTAAAATAAATTTACTTCGGTGTGTTGATATAATGTTTGAGTTTGCTTTCTACAAATATTCATCAGTGAGTAGGACTGGTGTGAAAAACTTGAGATAAGCAAATTTACTGTCATATACTCAAATATCTTTCTGAAGTTGGTGTTGTATTTTTTATTGGATTCTACATTTTGGAATTCCTTTATGTACTCGAATGATTAGATAAAAAAAAAAATCACATAAAACCCCAATATATTACTATAGTTTACCAGTGAATATAACATCTGAATATTCATAGTAATCTGCATTGTTGCATGATTACATAAAACCATCCACAGGATAGTTTTCATTTGATTTGTAATTAATTTAATATTAATTAATTTTCATTATAATTTAAACCCTGCTCTACAGGATTAGATACTTGAACTCTTCAAAAAATGTGTGCTATAATAGAGATAGTGCAAGTATCAGTGACTTATAGTAAATTTTCCTCATTGCAAAACTCCGCATATAATGGCCTAGAACAGTGGCAAAATTGACATTAAATTTGAAATTTTCTGTATTGTGTGTATTATTTGAATTATATGAAGAAGCATCTATATCTATGTCTCTCTGTGAGTAAGTTAATATATTACATTTGTAAATGATTGTGAAAAAAGGATTAGTCATCGACATAATTTAATAGAGTATACAAACTCTGTTAAACAGGAATTTGCTAAAGAATTTAAGAAAGAAAAAAAACAGTTGGCAGCCCACACATCAGAGTCCCTTTTGATAGTATTAACTTAGCTAGATAGATGTACAAACTCTGAATGTTTTTATTCATAGATATATATACATATATATATATATATACCTATATACATGCATATGATTGTGAAAAAGATGAATGGGACACACATGAATAAATATTCTCATAAAAATTTAAAGTAAAAAGCTACATGTGTACTTATTCTGGAGTAAAATTCTTAGCAAAATAAAGTAGTTGCTGTTGCTTAATCTCTAACTGAAAGCAAGGTGTTTTAACCAAGCTGCGTAAGTCTAGACTTGAGTACAGAATGTATTAGCTGTGGTGAATCCCAGAGTTTATTACATAGATCATCCCCAATGAGTACCAATAAAACCTTTATATCACATATGCACTTAAGCTACATAACAAATTTAACATGAAAAGTGTTTTAGAAATGGTTCAGGAAGTTTTATGATTTTTTTATTGATACTGTTATTGCACTTCTTCTACATTAAAGTCGAATTAACTTACTATTATGAGAAAACTACACAGGCCTGAAAATGATTACTGATACAGTTCTGAACCTCTAAATGATCCTAAGATACTTGTCTATAAATCTCTGTGTTCCATTCTTGAGGCATAATATATGCCAGCATACCCAAGCTAGAAGCATTTGCAGGTTCTGCTGAAAAGAACTGTTTCTCAGCTCTTTCTCTCCAAAGGAAATCATGCTTCTGCATTCGTAAGAATAAGAAGAATCTCAAACATTGCCTTGTTTCAGAAATTAGTATTGCCTGTATTCCACTTTGCACAGTGTAGTTTAGAGAGAAAAGTGCTTTTTTGTGTTTATTTCTTTTCTTTTCTTTTTTTTTTTTTTTTTGAAGAATGTTAAAAAATAGCAGATGCTAGAGAGTTGCTCAGAGGTTAAGAATGCTAGAATAAATCCTGACAGAGACAGATTAGTAGGCAAAATGCAGTTGAGGCAGTCAAAGGTGCATGATAAATGTAATTTATCACATCTGCAATTTAACACATGAATATCAACTCCACCTTTGTGCAAGTCTCTTATCTAACGTAGTAATGTTGTCCCATGTATTTTCATAACAAATGTGACTTGTTAATATGAGGTCTCATGACCAAGTAATTACAGTATTTTCCTCTTAATTAGTAACAAGAAAAAAGGCCAGTTTAAGTAGTTTTTAATAGGAGAGAGATGGCTTCAAGTGGAAGAAAGACTTGATCTGGAGTCTTACTGCCCATGTAAGTGCTCTGAAGAGTTAGTGTGGTCTTGCATGTGGAATTCTAATGCATTGTGGTGTGTGGCACTGAAAAATCAGTAAGTTATGAAACCAGTTAAGGAAATGGAATCTATGAAGCTCCAGATAATGCTGATAAAGCTTGTGTGTGTGTGTGTCTGTGCAGGTGTGTGCACATGGTAGTCCTTTGGTGAAAATGTAGAATGTCAGAATGTACACACGACTTCTGTGGTCGAGCTGGCAGACCTTAGGTGCCTGAAATATGCCGTGCTCTTTGTGATACTTTTAGGAAATTAGTATCAGTCTTAGTGTAACTTCCTCAAGCTATATTTAAAACTGAGGAATGTTGTAAAAAATACTGTAAAAATACACCCTGAGGTATGTATTATGCAATAGGCAGTGGCATGCAGAGATCAACACGTACACAGCCTAACTAAGTCTTGCTGAAAGTACTTTACTTTCCTAATGTGCTTCCCTGTTAACAGCCTATCTCTGTTCTGGAAGTATAAGTAAACTAGACACGCATACTGTTCTGGACTGTATGAATAATCCTGAAAGAAAATAAGAAAGAAAATGTCACCAAAAGGTGCTGAGAAGGAGCTGATAGGACTTGTCTGTACCACTCCTCAGGTTGTGCCTGAAATAGTAGGTCCAAAGAAAATCCCTGGCACCTCCACCCCCAAATCAGCCCTACACTCTATGATGTAGATGAACAAATATGACATTAGGTTAGAGACTGTGGTTTTAAGTTTCTTCTACTTTAATATCTGAGGAGATATTGAAAAGCTGAATGTTAAATGCCTTAAAATGATGCTATGGAAAAACAAAGATGAAACTGACAAACATGCAAGGTAGCAGAGAACTCTTACAGAGAAGTGGAAGGAAAGGAAAAGACTGTGATGACAAAACACAAGAGGCACAGTTCCTGGAGACAAATGGGAAAGAATAATGCCTAAGTAGGGAGTTGCTGGAAAAAAAAAAGGAAAAAAGAAAGAAGAGAAAAGACACATTATAATAATAATACCAACATAGTTTGGCTTTGGGGTTAACATTTGTAAAATTCACTCTTTGAGGAAAATGTGTTTGCAAAGGTAATAGAGAATTATTTCACAATCTCAAGAGCTATTTATATTTTTCCTACAGGCAATAGTACCTGTGGCTCATGACAATGCACCCAGCGCTTTTGTTTATATTTATATGCAAATAGTGTTATTTATAATAGTATTTAATGCTAATATTGCCATCTCAGTTCAATCTTATTGTCTAATTTTCCTCCATCTCCATACTTTACATTAGAAGTATGTTAATACACTTCACCCTGAACTGTGGCATATTAATAATATGTCATGATCCCAGAGCAACACCTATCTATGGATTTCAAAAGACCTTGCAGACTGTGAAGCAGATGCAATTCTCAATCTCTTATAAATTATAAACCATGGAATAAAAAAGAAAAAAAAATCCCTTTTGGGGATTTGTCTGTATCAAAAAACAAATTAGTAAAAGAATAAGCTAGACTTGTACTCAGACTTATCTCTTCCTGGCTGCTGTTGGTATTGTTCAGTGAAAATCTTCTGGTTGGAAACATTTTCTTTGTCAAAGCTGTGACTGCAGAACAGATGAAACAATCTGAATTCTTAGGAATATCTCACTGAATTTTTACCAGCATGCTTTCACTATTTTGAAGCTAGACAGCAGAACAAAAATACATGAAATGAATGGAAAACACCCACACAGGGGGGACTGACTTCTTTGCCATTAAATGGTTAGCAGTAATAAACACATTTTGCCTGCGCAGTCTACCAAAGAACATACTTGAAATTATGAAATAACAGTTGTGTCAGAGATGGTTGAAACTGGGCTTCGATGAACACTGAAGTTACTGTACAGAAAGCTGAACACTTTAAAAGAGGAGTATTCTTTTACAAAATACCTGTTTTGCTCTGCACCTGGGTCACTGAAGTGGGAATGTTATATACAAATCAAAATTTTCTTTTCTGACAAGGGTCAAAGAGCTGAAAGTTGCTGCTTCTCATAGACATTCTGGCTTTTGCATGAAAAGAAATAATTTTCTCTATGTGAGATTTGTGTGAAATACTTTTCCTGATGCCTAGTTCTGAGTGAGGGTCCATGGAGAAGTTCCAAGAAGAGAGGCACAGCTGCTCTCTGACAGAAACATGTCTCGTGTTCATAGAAAGAGGCTCTTGCCTGCAGACACTGTCACTTCAGAAACACGTAAGTGGGGTTTGGGGTAGTGGATTGGGGCAGAAGTCCACTCCACATAAGTATTTCACTCTTTTACTCTTGGACTCTGATCAGGAGGAGCAATGGTGTCCAGAGGTGCTATAGGACTGCTTCCCAGCTCACCTCTTATAAGAACTCTCACAGGGGCATGCCTTTATTCTGCAGATTATAGGGTGTTAGTCATAAGTCCCCAGATAACCACCAGTATCAAAAACAGGCACACTTGGCAACACACATTACACAAAAACAAAACTATTCCAGGGACCTGGAGTATATTAAGGTAAAATATTGAGACAGTAATAGGTTTTAGGTATATCCAGATTTAGGCGGCAGCTGAGTGAGGGGTTTAGGTGTGACAGTTTGAAGCATAAAAGTCTAAATTCTTTCTTTGTCCTACACATCTGATTCTGACTGCTTGTGTCCCCTGCCCTGAATTGCGAAAAACTGTCCAGCCATGGGGCAATGGCTTCTGATGTCAAAGTACTAATGGCTCTTGTAATCCACCAGTTCTTTTTTCAGATTTAGGAGCCTATCTTTAAGTAGTAATTTTGGCAATCTTGGCTCAAGATCTGAAGGATGCAGTGGCCCTTTCTCATTCACAGGTGCTTTGAGTCTAAATTCCCAGAATATTACCACCAAAGCTTATTTTATATTGTTTCTACTGACTTTTAAACCATTTATGGTAGACAGTCCAAAGTTTCATTTTGTTGGTTATGGGGACTGATGAAAAGGATGAAGACAAATAGGAGAATTTTCTTTGGGTTGGCTAGTAAAATGTTTGCCTGTTAGTAAGGCTAAAAATTAAAAAAAGATTTGAAAGACAGTTCTACTCAAAGTCTCTTAAGCTAAAACTTTGAGACACTTTTATGTCTTTTTATTTTACGTATGTGAATCCATACAGCTGGGCTTATGCATGCCTTACTTTGGCCTGCTATTCCTTTCCTGGTATTTTTCATTAAGCTGAATTGCCAAAAACTCCTGAGTTGCAGACTGCTGGAAGCTGGGTGAATAACCTAGACAAGCAGCTCTATGTGTTTGCCTTAATCTTACAGTTTTTACGAAGCACTTAGGAAGCTTGGTACTCTCAGAGACGGAATGCAAAGTTAGCCTGACCTTGTTTCTGACCAGGTACAGCTGTTCTCGTGTTCCTTAAAAAATGCTGACATTTAGAATTTGAAAGTCATTTTTTATAAGGCAGTATTACATTATTTCCTTATGTAAAATGTTAGATCAATATTAAAATCATTCCATGCATGATGTAATGGAAACGTCCATTTTGTTGCAGAACGTTACATAGGAAGGCCTGCAACATGAGGTACTGGAAAATAAAGGAAAATCACCTATGTTCACATGGACAGTCCATGTGCCCATATCTTTTAGAAGATCAGCACTGTGGGAATAAGTCTTCAGATAATTCGCTGTGAAAATCAGAAACAGTCAGCATAAGAAGAGTCAGAGCAGCAGGCTTCTTAGGGAACTGTAAGCAAGAGCCATGAGTGTGAGCAACTCTCATGTGTTTCCCATGTGCTGTTGACTTAGTTTTTGCCTATAAGGCTACAAGATACCAGTTAAAAATATGGCAAATACTAACATTTTAAGGTTCTTACTGAGTAATAATGAAAAAGTTTAAGCATTTTATAACTTTTCTGTTTGTATGTGGCAGTGGCCATGAGAGTTAGTAGTTACTGCTGCCAACATTTGATGAACTGTCTTTATGAAATAGCTGTTTCTTTCAATATGGAGTGCGATTCATTAACAGAATTTACATTTTAGTAACTGATGGAAATACCTATTTTTGACTTCACTTATTCAAACAAAATTTCAGCATGTAATACGTCATGAAAAAGGTCATCTAATTATAGTAGCTTTTCATTAGTTCACCTGATTCCTGCCTACACTTGCACAAGCCATTGGTCAGATGTTATTGCCTATTAATATACCTTAGCTTTAACGTCTGTATACACAGGTTCAGTAATAATTTTCTGCATCTACCTTTATATATACTGCAAATGTACTTTATTAGGAGATTCAAACTGAATGCATAGAATTAAACCACCCACAGACTGTTCCTTAGGTCTTCCAGACATTTATGCAGGTGTTGAACTTTATATATTTGAAAGATTTGTTGACAATTTCTCCACCTATTCTTTAATGAGAAATGCCCTTTACAAAATAAGTAAAATCAGCACAGATGCATACAGTGATTTAAAAAAAATCTAAATAAAGACAATGAATGAAGGAGAATATAATTTTATTTACTTGTTTACTTCTATCTTTACTTCCTGCTTTCTTCTCACCTCTCATTATACTATTCCAGACAGAGCCACAGCTGTGATTTAGTCCAATTTACTCTTCATTGATCAGTGGCTTTAGCAGAGAGATGCTGAAATCCCATCGTGGAGTAATGGCTATTTTCACACTGGCATAAACAACCTGGGGTGCAGATTTGGGATAAGAAGGGAGATCGAGCTCTCCGTGAGCAGCTGGTGCCCCATGTGCAGTGACAGTCCCACTATCTCAGAGTCTCCATCCCCATACCCAAGAGGGGGTTATCTTCTTCTTAGGGTAATTATGACAGTAGAGTAGGAGACTTCCCAAGATATCACTGGTTTCCCTGATGTGCTCAGCGGCTTTTCATGATCTGACTTCCCCATACACATAGAAATATGAATAGTATCCCCATCCACATGTAATACTTTTTCCAAATGCCTTAGGACAATATGAGCAGTGAAAAGTCCTGGCAGGGATCAAATACGCTGTTGAGCACCATCACTAATCACATAAGACTGGATCTGGAGACTAAGAAAGATGGTAGCCTTGGAAGATTCTGCCTGATGCCTCCAGAGAGCTGACGCCTATGTAATGTATCCCTGCTTGGATATAACTGAGAGAATTTTCACCAGATACCAAAGCTTCATGTGCAGTGATCAAGGGCATATATGACCGCAGATAACGAAAATTCAGAAACAGGTGAGACTGTACAGAGTTGTGGTCTTCTCTACCTTTTTCAGCCTTTCTGAAGCCCCCTCAGAATTTTTTCTCTAACCATAATGAAATTATAGATGTTATGACTCCAAGTCATCTTTGCTCTATTTAGTAGAACTGGTAGGCTCTGGCTTCTGAGATTGAAACACACTCTGTGCCTCATGACAACACGCGTTTGTGCCTTCCTACTGCAACAAGCATGGATCTTTTCTATGAAATTGACCCATTTTCTACCTTTAGGATAGTCATCTATCCCTTTTCCTCTGGCTATTCTCTCTTTTTTTTTTTTTTTTCCTTCTGGA
The DNA here is from genome assembly GCA_035772895.1 of Perdix hodgsoniae. Lineage (NCBI taxonomy): Eukaryota > Metazoa > Chordata > Aves > Galliformes > Phasianidae > Perdix > Perdix hodgsoniae. The sequence continues at coordinate 22,625,526 of JAPSGF010000004.1, read as the reverse complement.
AAATCTGTGACCTAACAGAGAAGAAAAGGTTGTTTTCCAAGTCCTGGGTAAGTTATGCAGTTATGCTTCAGAAAAAACTCCTCATGGAAAATTTTCCTTTCATGGGCACTGTTCTGATTTTGTGCTAGTTGTTTTCTCTCCCTTACAAAGCCCTTTCTCCAAGCCTCTTTTACCCTACAGATATACATCTTATATCAGCAGTGTTATTTTCCTACTTCTTGTCATGGAGAGTATGCCCCTTTTTGGCAGGAACAAGCTGAGATGGGGCACAATGGTAGAGCAGCATCAAAAAAAAAGCATCAAAACCTCTTAGATAGGCAGAAATGAGCATACAACTGTAACAGCCCACAGATTTTTATTTAAATATGGAAGAGATGAAAAAAATAGTCTATTTGAGCCAGCAGCAAGGAAGTTTCACAGAAGCAAGTAGCTCCCAATTACTTAGCAACAACAGGCACAGCATGCAAATAGTCAAGCAGCAGCAAACACAGTGGTATGAACATATGGGAATGCTACTAACAAAACAACACAGAAACTGTAACCCAAGTGAACAAATCTTGCAAAGACAAGACGAGAAGGTCTCAGATCTCTCCTGTTGCTTCTATGAGGCTTTTTTTACAGTAGGGATTATTACATACATTTGTCATTCATGATGTCCTGTCCACTCCTGCGTGCTGGTGCTAGGTATACCTGGCCCTACACCCCTCTTCTCCTGTAGGATCTTCTCTCCAGTGCCAGGTTCATGCAGCTAGATCTATCCATGCCCTAGACTGCAGCCAATGACTGTAGCAGAGCCTTGTGTCAAGGCACAAACACGTCCCAGATCATCCTGCCTTTTCAGATCCTTTTTCTGGATGGGTACCTTGATTCAGCAGGGTATTTATTGACTGAGGGTATTTATTCCCACTTGCAAGAGAGCCAGAGATGAGGCAAAGGCATTCTCAGAGACAAGCAATGCAGCCAGTGCAGGGAGACAACAGACAAGATACTGAAGAACTGGGCTGAAGTGTTAAACCTCTGCAGCATCAGACACATCCTTCAGTTTTGTCAGGATATGAATATAAAGGCCACTTTATTTTAATTTCACTGAATAGCTTAAATTTTTAAAATGAATTCTAACCTACTCATTTGTGAAAAATATGTTTGCAATGTTTGGATTTGGATTTCTTATTCCTGCTTAACTCTGTCTGGAAATACATAAAAAGTATGGTGCCATTCCCTACAATGTTGGCAAGTGTTTGCAGAGATAGCAATGAGAAATAAAGAATATATGTATTCTTTTAAGGAAAAAAAAAAAAAAAGAAAAGACTTTATGGCCTGCAGGACTTCCTTCACATGTTAAGTGTGTAAGTTTGAGAGAATGGCTCTCTTTTTCTCTCTATCTCAGTATAATAAAAAATGTTACATCTCAAATCTTTGATTCTCTTCTATCCTTAGATCATAATTACAAAAAATTACTTTCTACCGAAAGGAAAATGAAGGACTTCAAATTGCCTTAAAAGAGAGAAATGAATTCAGGAAGGGCTATTTTTAACATGCAAGGCATGGATTTTTTCCACTCAAGATAATTAATCTGTAAAATTCCCCTCAAAATAAATGTCTAAAATTAACCCCCCTCCCACCAAAAATAGGAAGCTCGTAACAAATGGAAAAAGTCACAAGACTAAATGATTAGTACTTCACATTAAATATTTTTTTTCATAAAACAGCAAGTGGCACATCTACTTTATGGCAGTTGTTACTGCATCAAAGTACTCTAAGCAGAATACAATTATATTGAAAAAGGAAATATACGTTTTCTCCTTCTGAAAAGAAAGTTGTCAAAAGGAGAAAAAAAAAAATATCTCCCAAGAAGACAGATCCTGATGAGAGTGTATGATCTTTTTTGTGCGGGAAAGGGGAGGGGAGAGAGAGAATAGAATGGAGAAAACAGAAAAAGCAGCCCCAGGATAACAAGCTTTGTGTGAAGCAGAAAATCATACCCTTTGAGGGTCATTTTCTTTGAGTTGCTGCCTCAGGGAGATAGGAGGCAGAGATTAAACACTGGAGGGAAAGTCCACATTCGCTTGAGATGAGTCACTCTGCCCTGAAATGATCTGGAATAGCAGAGAGTGATCTTGGTCTTCCTGGGGGTGTGCAGATCCCAGCAAATAGTTTGCATCAAACTGTGCGCTTTTGCTTAAACTCGCATATCTGAGATCGCAGGGGAGTGCTGTGTAAGGCATTCTTGTAAGTGGTGGGATTCAGGGAAAACACGAATTGAAAAGGGTGTGCGATCATGTCTGCCTATGAGGAACACCTCAGGCGTGCTTCTAAAAACAGACCCGTGCTTCTGGCTGTTCTTATTCTGGGGGGTTATGAAGTCTTAGCAGCCGCTGGGAACATTGCCTTTTACCCTAGGAACGAGTTTTTCAGAGGAATAGGAATCTCTTTCCACTAGGTGGAGCCTAAATTCTTCCATCCCGCACATGCACTCCATTCTTCAGCATGTATCTGAGAGGTTTTTTTTCATCTGTTAGTCCAAGCAGAAGTCAGCTTGACAGAAATCTGAAGGCATTTGAAGTACATGGTGTAGGAAGGTCATGAGATCTTTATTTTGATTCTTTTTTTGTTTGTTTTTGTTTTAAATTGTTCCCTGTTTATTATGCATTAAACTAGACAGTGAGAACATCACATCAATCAGTATGCTCCCTAATGCAGCTGATACCAGTATATTGCTTTCTTTTTAATCAGTTTATTCTTAAATCACTGCTGGTTCTATATATGTATAAAGAGAGAGGGGAGGAGGCAATGACAATAGATGAGGGAATGAAGGGCAATGTTTCAAAGCATGCATACAGGAACAGAAGCAAAATGTTGCAGATCCCTTTGTTAAGCTGCTCCTGTGCGGTGTATATAGAATTGTATACCCTTGATTTTACTTTTTTTTTTTTTCCCCAAAAGAATAAAAATATAGATGGAAAGCAATTATACAAGATCGCAGATTTAAAAAATCAGGCTGCATTCTTATGCCAAAGTTGGTAGGTCAGACCAAGCACTTTGGCTGAGTCTGAATGAACTAGCTGTCAACTGCTGAAAACTCTGCCCAACAGTTTCATTTCCATGGCCTTTCTGGAAGAGGCACTTTCTTTACTTAGCACAAGAGTTCTTCTCCCTAGTGTGTTCTGAGTTAGGAGTGGCAGGACTGGCTGGACAATGATGATTGTGTAGCATAGTAGCCTTTTAGGTTTCAACCTTTTCTTCTTCATAGGGTCAAAGATAAACCTCTTAGATGCTTTGAAAAGCCTGACCCCAGTCTCTGGAAATAAGTGAAGTGTCCAACCTGGATCAAACAATCCTTTCCTTCAAAAACATTGTCAAAACTGAGGTTTTTTAAAAAGCTTTTGGCTCCGATGAAAGCTGAATGATGAAATCAGAGTGCATTTGACGGGAAGTGTTCCAACCAGCTCTAATAAGGAGCACTACTCAGTATTTTAATGACAACCTTCAATTGCAAAACTCTATTTTGGCTTCTTTATGTTCCTACCACTGTACTACCTGTGCAATCTCCCAGCCTTTAATGTATTTTTCCTCACAGTGTACGTGGAAAATGCTATTGTCCCCTCTTTACAGATTAGAAATGGAAGCACAGGAAGGTGAGGCAACTTGCTGAAGATTGTACAGTCAAGTTTTCAGCAGAGAAAAAAAAATCATAAAATCATAGAATGGTTGGGTTGGAAAGGATCTTAAAGATGGTTTAGTTCCAACCCTTGCTTTAAGCAGGGCTGCCCCCCCCAGACCAGGCTGCCCAGGGCTCCACCCAACCTGGCACCCCCAGGGATGGGGCATCCACAGCTTCTCTGGGAAGTTTGTGCCAATGCCTCACCACTCTCTGAGTAAATAATTTGTTCCTAACATCTAACATAAAATTTCCCTTGTTTCATTTTATAACTGTTCCTCTCTGTCCTGTTGCAATCAGACCATGTAAAAGGTAACTCCCCTTGTCCAAAATTGTAATCTGGTATTGCAGGTTGGAGTACCTAATGCTATTATTGTTTTCTATGACCCTGATCTCTTTTGTGCAATGCATTAGCTAGGCATGACCAGACAGACTATTTATCCTAAACATAACAAATGTTAGAGAGATGCAGAGTTCTATTGGATATCCTATTAGATGTTCAGTTTCCCAGACAGTTTATATTCATTTTAAAAACATAGAAAGAAAACTTTTAATCCTTATGTTTCTCTTCCTCTTCCTTACTTCCATACTGTGTTCTTCGGACTTGCATGCTACTGACGCTGTCTGTAAACTCCCACTACAATTTCATTTAAAGCTTTTAGCAGGTAGGAAATGCTCTCCAAAAAGGCTGAAAATGAGAGAGGAAAAGAGACAGCGAGACAATATTCGGTTGACTAGAGAAGAATATAACAATCTTTCAAGAAGCAGGGGAAGCAGCAGAATCTAAAACTATACATAACTCTAGAAAATAAATCATACTTGCTTATGTTCTTTGAACTTCATGAATGTCTAATTTGGTACTCTTCTCTGAGACATCAGACTTTTGTATGTGAGGGTGCTGACACTTCACTAGTCCTCTGTTTAAAAATAGTGACAAGATTTAAAAGGGAGAAAAGCAAATGCAATTTTCTGGTGAGAAACAGTTCATATTTCAGAAGAAATAGGAAAAAGAATCACAATTGGTTGAATATGAATCTTCAGGTATGATTTTAGTCTTGAAAACATCTGTGACAATGATTATATAATTGTGTGGTGTTATGCATGTTCCCAAGTTCTTTGTTAATATGAACTCCCTCTTGTTATTAACTCTTTGTTAATGTGAACTTTGTGAATATGAATATGTAGTTTTGTAAGTTAAATTAATATCTTCCAATTAAATATTTTCCTGTCCACAGGTGACACAGAATGATCATTATGCAGTTTTATGGTTTGCTTTACTTTCTCTGCTCTGTCTTTTGCTTGTATATACACAACTAGAGACAATCTGTTTGCATGAAAAATTTACCGAGGGGTAGTTTTGGTCTCAGAAGAGAATGACGCTGATAATCCAGGTGCAGATCTATTGACAACTACTGCATTATCTCCCTATGATTGTAAATACTCTCTCTACACTGCAGTACAAAATTCTCATTACTCAAAATCATATACATAGAGGAAAAGAAAGCTCAAGTAGCTGTTATATAGCTGTTATATGTCTTCCATATTAAACAGAATAAGCAGAGAGAAGAGAATCAGAGTGATATATCTGAAGTGGATTTCTACGGAGGTATCGTCCTTGGTACTCACTGAAATCCTCAGATCTCTTTGATTTTACCTATTTTGGCATCCACAAATCTGTAGATCATCACAGTCATGGTCATGATAGTATGGAATACAATTTATTGTGTAGTCTTAAGGGACGGGAGTAAGGTTATTATCTGGTTTGTGGCCTACGTAGATCAGAGTACCCAGTTTTGAGCTGATTAGAAACTTCTTGTGGTACTTTCTAGACTCGGTTTTCCTATGACCTTGTGATGACTGTAGAGTCACAAAGGCAAACTTCTGAAGAACTGCCATTCTCTTGCTTCTTTTCTCGGGCCCAGACAGTTTCTGGTTTTACTTCAGACTTTGGGAATGTAGATCAAGTTGCTTCTTACTGATGTAAAGATGGTTAGGGAGTTTGTGGCAAGGCAATGGTTGGACTCTTTTCCCATGTAACTAGTGACGGGACCAGAGGGAATGGCCTCAAGTTGCACCAGGAGAGATTCAGATTGGATGTTAGAAAAAACTTATTCTCAGGAAGAGTGGTCAGACACTGGAACAGGCTTCCCAAGGAGATGGTGAAGTCACCATCCCTGGAGGTGTCCATGGTTTAGTGGGTAGTATTGGTGATATGTGGATGGTTGGACTAGATGATCTTGGAGGTCTTTTCCGACCTTGGTGATTCTGCTGCATCTGGGGAGGTTCAGGTTGGGTGTTACTAGTAGGTTCTCAAGGTAGTCAGGTACTGGAACAGTCTGCCTGGTGCAGTGGTCATGGTGATGAGCTTGTCAGAGTTCAAGAAACATCTGAACAATGATTTCAGACATAGTCTGATTTTCAGGTAGTCTCATGTTGAACCAAGAGTTGAACTTGATAATCCCTATGGATCATCTCCAACTCAGTGCATTCTATGATTCTATGATTCTATGGTGTACATTAGAATTGTCCATACACTGCTGGAAACCTGTTTAAACTTCTATGATTTCCTCCTGTATGTTCTGATATAATTTGAATAGTTTGGAGGAAAGGATTTGGCTTTTTGAAATGGAGATACAGCTGCAAAGAAGGCCTTGAGGCACAGAGAAGCACATCTCTTCAGCTGTGTGGAGAAGCACTATCTTTCATGTTAATATTAACTGGCGTGAGGCCATGGCCTTACACAAGTACATGCTGATTTAAGCCATGTGAAATTATTTGACAGGCAAGTGTTAAATGCAAACATAATCTCTATATCTAGTGTTATTACAGGAAATCTTTGCCTTTTCTTTTTTCTTAAAGCTTGAGAGTACTTTATTTTAATGTAAGCAACTGATAGTAGTGAAGAAACTGAAACTAATTCCCGGCCTAAGAACATTCCTCATCACTTCTTGCTTCATGTCAGAAAAGCTATTATCCACTGGAAACATACAACAGGAATTTCCCTGCAGGCTTAGCTTTGCACTGCCTTGGAATATCAAAATGCTGAACTTGCAGTCCATAGAGAGCAGTTTCTTCCTAGAGAATATGAAACTCATCTTGAAGGTTTTTTTTTGTTTTGTTTTGTTTTGTTTTTTTTTAAGAGGAAAATCTGGATGTGCAGTATAATATGCACCTTTCTCCAATCTTCTACTTTCTACTGCATTTGCCACTGAAATGGTTAAAAGGGTTCTGACGAACTTTACTGTGTGCAGTGCAGCTGCAAGGTATGTGTGGCACAGCTGGGGGTAACTGTGACCAAATAATATTTATAAACATTCCTGTCAATAAGGCTTGCCATCCTTTGGTGCCATGTTGATGTGTCTGTGCAACTCTGGGGAGTGAGTGCATTTGAAAACAGGTATCCGGAAAATCAAGTAACTTGTTATGGAAATGTTTGTACAAAAATGCTCTCTCAGGATAGAAGATTTTTCTGTTTTCTTGGTAAAATATTCACTGAACATGTGCTGAATTTTTGCCAATCATTTTTGAGGAGGAAAAAAGGATTATTCTTGTTAGTGAAGTGCAGGTCACCCAGTTTTGGCAGTGAAGTTTTCCTGCATGATTTACATGACAAGTCAAAAAAATGAGGGCTCATTTACCACTTTGTGAATAAACCTCAGGCTAAAATGTAGTCATACATTCATTAAACAATACAAAAATACCCCAGCATATCTACAGATAATTTACTGTTAAATTTTTCAGATAAGTAATTTGTGATAATTAATTTGATTAGCTTTGATTGGTGTGCTAAGTACCCATCATTAAAACCTCATTGTTTTATTGAGTTGCAGATTTTTGAATGTGGTCATTTACATTATCTATAATGCAGTGTTTAACCAGATCAGTTATCTGTTATCAATGATCCACTTTCTAGCCAGATGACTTTAGTTCTATGAACCACAAAGTATTTAGCTTTGAGTTTCTCTAGAAAAGAATCTTATGAATAAATTGCAAAGTTGGGCCATTATCCCTTAATATAAATGTTGATTAGTTTTCTATCTGCAGAATGAATTTTACTGAATTCTTCTATTGGAAATGTTTGTGCCTCTATCTAAGTACAGAAACTCTTTTCCAATAGCATTCCAGAATTGAATTTACACATAGAAACAGACATATTCAAATCTGAATGCTGAATGTTTTTTTTTTATTTTAATTAAAAAAAAATCTGCTTCTGATGAAAGTAAAATACTTTAATGAAACAGTGTATGTCCTTAATTGTAGCATTAAGGTATAGCATAAAAATGATTTAATTTTTTTTTTTTGCAAAAACACGATTTTCTTATTT
>JAPSGF010000004.1:22570162-22617444 GCA_035772895.1 Perdix hodgsoniae | reverse complement strand
GTGGGAGTGGGAAAGACTGCTTTCTCTCGGAAACAAAATCCTTTTTGTTCTATTAAACTTTCTTAATGAGTACACATGTATCCCAAATCCTTGTTTTGTAGATGCTCTTTTTCTTTCTTTCTTTCTTTTTTTTTTTTTTGCCTTACGCAAAAAAAAAGAAGTGCTACATTCTTCTAAAATGCTTTTGAAAATTTCCCAGAAAAGATCTCCTGGTAGCTTTTGTACTTGGCATAAAGCAATTCAGTACAGCAGTTGTGAAATAAAATAAAAATGTTTTTGAGTAAGATGAGGAAACTCATTTCTAGTGTCAAAATGGGAGAAATTCACACTTCCCTACCTAAACACTCTATTAGGATGATGCATTGCTCCCAGTGCTAGATTTCACAGTTTACCTAAAGTCTCAGGAATCAGGTAAATGTATGACTATGTATGATTATCTTTCTGCTTTCTAAAATCTACCAACACCGTAATTCAAGATTATTGCTGTAATACTGCCAGGGTGCACTGTGAAAACTGCAAATATCTCCCTAAATGTGTCAGCTGGTGCGATATAGGAGAGGCTGGGAAGAACTCCTGACTTTAAAAGACAATTCTCATCACATTTTCCTGCAGTATTTCTTGAGGAGATACTTAGCAGTACTGAGGATCCAAGCCTCACTGCTCTCATGGTGTTTGTGAACAAGTTTACAAAGAAAGAGAGATCTCCACAGTGGGAATGCAGACAGGGAGAAGGCCCTGCCCTTTCTCACATGACTATCACAGCCTTGGTCTAATGTGACATTTTCCTGTTCCATGGAGGGTGCAGGCAGACATTAATCAGAGGGACATCCCACATTTTCAAGTCCCCTGGGGCTTTAGTTCCTGTTGAAGCTCCACCCTTCCCTCCCCCACTGCCAAAATACAAGGCCGTGTGACTGGGACAGGAAGGGGCAGAAGGTACATGAGTAGCTTTCTGCCAAGGTGGAGATGTGGCCAAGTCCTGCATTCTGCTTCCCATGGAGGGAGAGTGTGAACGACACCTCAAATGCATCACTCTTGAATGATGGTGGTGAAGGATTGCTTGGGAGTGTAGTCCTCTCTTGGAAGCCAAGGGGGTCGTGAACCTGACATGGTTCTCACAGAAAAAGGATTATTAAAAACAATCTGAGGAGAAGTCTGCCTAGCAGAACAGAAAATTGCATTATTGTTGGAGCAGAAGCAAGTATGAAATCCTGGAATATACTCATAAACATGACACATTTTTATTAAAAGTTTGAGTTTCCAGCAAAACTTTGCTGACCCAGGTCTCTGTCACAATATGACAGTGTAAATGCTATTGAAGCCAAGACTGTCATTTGAACAAAATAAAACAGGTAGAACAGATAAATAACCACTAATAATCTCCAATGAATCAACTGTATTTAATGTAATATGCAATATATTCTTCAGACTTGCTGTAGATCTCACTCAAAACTAGAGGTTATTTAGCTGCACATCATGTCTTCTGAGACAAAGTTTCTGAAAAGCTCCCAGCTACAACCATGAACTTCTAATCTGCAAAAGCCAAAGCACTTTGGAAAGCAGAGCAATATCATGATACTCATGTTATAGATAGGTAAACTAAGATACAAGCTGAATTTGTGTGCTAGATAATTTACAAAGTCAGAGACAGCAGCTGAAATAAGGACTACAGGGTTCTTAGATGTTTCCTTTCCCTTGTGTTAATGCTGCCTTAGATAAAAACTACTTCACCAGAAAAGTGATATGACTTAGCACTTAACTACTGAAATGAAGCTGCATGATTTTCTTCAGATAAAACAAGGATGATTGATTAAAATTAGGAAGGATTATATATTAACTCAGTTGGAAAACTGACTGCATGAGAATGGTGATCTTACACAGCTGTCTGTTTATTATGCTAATTTACATTTCTTCCATGCCACCTCTCCTGGGGATACCCTGCTTCTCCCTCCTACTTCATAAACTTCAGTGGGGAGGTGAATTGTGAAAGTCATGAAGTCAAACCTGTGTACTAGATTGTGCCAGACCTAAGACTGAAATATTTTCATTCAATAAAGAGAATTTTTTGTTTGGGGGATATCCCTTCTAATGTTGTCTGGCCAGGTTGCCCAGAGGTGGTGGATGCTACCATCTATGGAGATATCCAAGGTCAGACTGGATGGAGATCTGAGCAGCCTCATCTAGCTGTAGGTTCATTGCAGAGGAGTTGGTCTAAATTACCTCTGAGGGTTGCCTCCAAATCAAACAATTCTATGATTCTATGATAAAGGAAAACAAGGGGAGGTAGTGATGAGATAGGGAAGCTGTTCATCTCTAAGATGAATCAGGTCAAATGTTCAGTGATCAAGATTCAGTAGGTGAGGTGAAATATTGATGATGTGGTCCCTCACTCATGGTAATAAACAGTTACCAATTTCAGGGGAACTAAAGCATACTGAAAAAAACTTCTGCAATGATGTTTCAGATTATGTAAGGGTTTACACTGCATGTGGAAGGATGGATCATCAGTTCTGTCAGACAAGTATATGTTGGTTTTTTAGGCTCTTCATTTTAACTTTAAATTGATTATTGTGGAGATGTGCTTAGATGGAGATTTTAGTAGCATGGGCATAGGACTGCACTGGCTAACGACTGTTCTCAGTCCCTGCTAGCATCTCTGCATGGAAAGGGCCTAAGAAGTTGAGCCAGCTGAATGCCTAGAGCACAGCACCAGGGGGCTCTGCATGATGCTGTTGTATGACAGATGTGAGGTCAAGCCCTGGTGAAATTTCTTAAATCATACTGATTCCTGAAAAGACAGAGACAAAACTCCTACTGACTTCGTAAGAAACAAATTCAGACCACAGGTCAGGGTCACAAAAAGGCCTTGACACAACTGGAACAGAAATTCTCTGACTTCTGTTATTACCTTAATAAAAAAATCCATCTTTCTTCCCTTTATGAACAGAAGCTCCTCCCCTTCTAACACTTTTTTTTTTTTTTTTTCCTGAAGTAATTGGGACAGTTTATTTATGGTCCCAATTTACCTTGGTAGTTTGAATACTTGTCCATTTCCCAGGAAAATTTTCTACCTTCAAGTGGTCCACATTATAAGGTGCAGCTATAACAAAGACCATCCAGTGCATGGGGGAAGGTTCATTTCTGTAGAAAAACTGAGTGAAATTATAGTTTTTATTACATTTCATTTTCAACTCTTACCTTTCTATGGCCTCTGCCTTCTTACTCCTATAAACTGGACCATTATTGCCCTAAATCCTTAAACTGTCCTTTTAACCGGAGTTGTTTTACTATCCAGCCTATACAGCATGCTCATCAAATCTAGTTTGTAAACATTCCTGAGGCACTCAGAGGACAAATGACGATATGTTTGGAAATACATTATAAAATATTTTATTTCCTGTAGCTTAATGGAAAGTTAGGATAGTGTCCTAAAAAGAATTTATGTGACATACTGAGAAGTCTTTTCATATAGAGGGCAATGTGTTGAGCATCAGCCCAGGGTGTGCTCTAGTTTACATGGGTCTTTATTTGCTAAGCATTACAGAATATAAGAGTAGGTTGGAATAGCTGGGAAGCAAATGCTTTCTTCATGTGTGCATACTGGATGTGTCTACTGGTGTGAAATTGTGTTTTTACAAGGTGGTTTTGATAGTGAGCTGAATACCGACCAGCTAACTCATTGGAGAGCTGTAGCTGTTTAACTCTAGGAAAGCCATGGGGGAGGGATGGAGAGTTTTCATTCAGAAGAGTGATTCTGGATGTGTAGAAAATGTTCCCCTTGCAAACTCCCCTCTCCCAAGGAGAACTAAATCCAGAGTCTGCAAAGACAGTAACCTTTGTTTTCTGCTTAGAGCCACCATCTTTAATATGTTCTACATAATTCTCTACAGACAGCAATAAACTTACATTCTGGCACAATCATTAAACCATCCAAACTGCATCTTAGTTGTTTAGTCATTGTATTCCTAGTCAGGTCTTTTCTTATTAAATGACTTATCTATAGAAAAGTGCTAATTTCTTTAAACAAAGCATTTGACAGAGAAATATCAATGCCTTGTGACACTGCCAAGTCATGGTAGAAACTCACCTAGAAGGGAGAAGAAGATCCATTAAGAACTGTTTTATCCTTGATGTTCATTCATTCTTAATTTTTCGAGATACTTTTGCTAGAAGATAGAAAGCCCAAAGAGTAAACAGACAAAAAGTAGTATGTTTTTTAAGTTATTATTTTAATGTCTGATGATGAAAAACAGTTTAATACGCATTTGCAAAATGGGTTTTCAATGACGGATACAACATGCTAATGAAAAATGGTATCAGTCAAGTAAGAAGTGAAATTATCAATAAATTAACCTCCCACATTTACTTAGATGCATCGAAGGGTATAGCTAAAAGGACAAATATTTTTGTCCAACTTCCTGGCTCTGAGTTGTTTCTGAACAATTTGTTGTTATAGTTGTCCAAGTTTTATTACCATTCTGTCTTTCTCCATATTAAGATTTCCTTGCTTGATCACAATTTTCAGTTTCCTAATAATGGCAGTACTTTCCAGCAAAGGCATTCAGTTTTCAATTGCTAGGTGAGAACTTGAGCTAATGTATTTACTCATAAAATATCCTAAATGTACCAAATCTATTTATTTATTTATTTGTTTATTTATTTACTTATTTTTGCTCACAGTTGAAATTACAGCATTGTCATACATACACAGCTTAACCTCTAAGGCTGTGCTCCACTTACATCTATAGAACTGAATTAAATAACTCTTTATAATATTGGAATCACAGAGTAACTAATTTGGTCTTTCATTTTTGTACTTATGTTTGCTTGTTTTTAAGACTGTACATCTTTTTGTTGTTGTTTTTTCTACCTCAAACATGTGGCTTTCCTTTGTTAAGAGTATGCTTGATCTGTCACCAAAAGTAAAACTTACAGGTCCCTGGCTGCTATGGAAAAACAGCAGTAATTCAGCTAGGGACCGAGCTGAAAGATGAGAGCTCAGATGTCTCCTGTTAGCAGTTTATCAAGCTCAGAGCAATCTACTGTCCATGCTAATTTATCCTTCTCTATTGCAATAAGTATACTTTCAAGAACAATATTAACCCTTTCTGAAGGTTTTTCTGATTATTTCTAATGTACCTTTATAGAAAGAAGTATTAAAATTTATTTTTTCCTGCTTTTCTTTAGCTAGAAGTTTATATCAGGGACATTTTGCAGTGGTCATTATAGCTTATGACAATGAAGTTCTTACTGTGGAAACATTTCTATCGTGTTGGGACTTTAATGCACCTGAAAAGAAGATGTATGGTAATGGTGAGGTACACAAAAGTTGTACAGTCTCTTAGCTTGCCTGCAACAATCCAAACAACTCTAAGTATAAGTTGCTGTGGCTCTTGCCACCTTGCGTTGTCTTCCTTCAGACTTCTATTGTTCCCCCTTCCTTGCATCTTAATTGACAGTTGCCTGGCATCTCAGCATTCAGAGATGCAAATGCTCAAAGCAGTATTTTCAGTCTTGGTGGGTGAGCTTTCTCATGTTTAATACTCATCAGTGTTTGATTAAATGAAAGTCTGAGAAGTCACAAGAGGCTGGGCAAGAACATATGGTAGAAGAAGGGGCAAGGCAGGACTGGTTTATCACAGTTCATCAATAAATAATTTGCCTGGTTCATGTCCTGCTGTTTTGATACCTTTCCTGTGGTTTACTTGAAAATGAGCAGGCAGTCCCACTGAGGACAAGCAGACTTCCCCTGACTACTATGTTTCCCAGGAGACTCCACAGTCTCTTAGTTGTCCACTGAGTTTTGAGGTCCATGCATTGCTCAGTCAACAAAGCCAGTTACTCCCGTCACCAAGGAATAATGACAGGTGTGCTCAACACCAGCTTGACTAATTTGTATCAACCCATGCATGCTGATGACTCCTGAGCAACATCTGGAAAAGATGGCTTTGAAGAAGGGCTTGTAGCACCTTTTCTTCAGCACCAACCTTTCTTCTGTATTAACTAAACAGGAGAATGTTACAATTTTCTTTACTGTTAAATTGCTTGCATTCTTGGCACGCTGTAATCCTAGGCCATCTAGCCCTCTGGATGCCTGGTTCAAGGCCAGCTCAGGCTACACACCACACTGAAGTGCACAAATCATTCTTATTACTACATTACATTTTTAATTGCAGGTTCATACCTTCTTTCCTGGGCAGGAGAAAGTGATGTGTCCATGAATATGTCTTGGTTAGCACAGATGAAATGAGCCCACAATCCCTGGGAAGTGCCAGAGCTGCCACATGTGCAGATTGATGCCTCTGCTTTGTGGCAGGAAAAGAGTTACAGCTCATAGCCCTCTGCCTCTGCGATGAGTGATACAGCTTGCTAGTAGCACCTTCTCCTTCCATTATTTTAAACAGCTTTTCTTTTTATTCCTTTTTTATATTTCTAATTGAAAGTATATGATCTCATGGTGATGAGACGTGACTAAGCAGTTTAGATCTTTGTTCTAGAAATCCTCAACCTTCTTCAATTGCTAAGAACTATGATAAAATCTCAATAACTTTTTTCTCTTTTAACTCTGCTCATTCCATTGAAATTAATACAACACATCTTGGGAGTCCACTTAAATATAAATACCGAAAAGCAAGGCTATTTTAGAAGTGTATTTTATTAAAAAAAAATAAAAATAAAAATGCTGTATAGCAATTTTGCACATTCTTTCAATTTTTCTATATTTGGTATGCAGGGTTGATTAAAAAAAATGGAAATACTGTTTTTGGATATTTTTGCAAATAAATGTCATTTGAGTGTTTCTAGGAGAAAATTAAAGAAATTGAGTTTCCTACACTAATATGTACTTGCTATTAATATTCTGACCTGAAATTCAATATACATTTCTCCAAGTTTTTCTGCATTACTCTGTTATAAAATTCCTTTGAAGGAAAAATATTTTTAATTGGATAATTTATTCCTCCTTCTTTGGCAAAGATTAATTAACTTCATTTAAAAAAATAATAAAAACCGTAGCAGAATCCCTGCTACCTTCCCCTTTCTCCCTCTCATTGCTTTTAAGTCAGCGCTAGTGGAACACAAGTTAATGAGGCACCTTGTGGACCAAGACCTTGGTATTACAGAAATGTTCATTCTTTCCTTACTTTTGATTAAGCAGTACCAAGTGATAAAGACTACACTGCTTCTAAACAAACAGAATTGTGAAAAAACTATAAAGTGTATGGCAGAAAGAGAACAAAGCAGCTGTGGTTGTTCCACAGCAATGCCATCCAGACTGTGTCATTTATGTACAGTTTTCTGGCTGTATTTGCAAATACATTTTGCTATCTGAGATCTCCTTCTTTTTTCTTTTATTAGCACTATTTGTGAAGTAACACAGAGTAGCTAAAATAAGCAAAATGATCCAAAGATGCTTAAGAATAAATCCTGTGCTGCACTGTGCAGTCATAGTGTGAGAGATTATTCTTTTATTCCATTGCCTCATAGCTTGCTGATGAACAAGCCCAAGCAAGTCCTTGACCAGGGTTGAAAAATCCTTTGTCTGGAGAACACAGATGGACAAGGGACACACAAGATTGCACAGGGACAGCGAGAGAGAGCTAAGCCACAGATTAATGGTTGAGAAGCAGTCTTTTGTGTGGGCTTATCTCAAGGAAAATGGCCATCTCAAGAGATGTTGCACATGACTTTTACCCAAGCGCCCAGGAACACCATGCTGGCAGAAGAAGAAGGATAAAAAGGGGACCTACAACTATGAAGTTAGGTTTCTGGCAACAGATTTCTCATGAAGAAGAAGAGGTTTTTCGGACATGAGAAGACTCACATCTTGCCTCTCTGCCTCCTGGACCTACTCTGTCACTATACCTGCTTGCTGCCTAAGGCTGGCCATGCTGTTGCTGCTCTCCCCCAAAAGGTGTCTGCCATCGGATCCCTCACTACGGAATGCCAAGAAGCTGACGGCTTCTTCCTGCTACCTGCTTGCTGCCCAAGGCCAGCCACGCTGCTGCTGCTCTCCTCCTGTGATTTTGCCTCGGACCATCAGAACGGCATGCAGTGGGACCACTGCTGGATCCTGGTGGTGACTATCCACGCTTTATGCGATTCTTGCTTATTTCCTATCTTTTCTATCGCCCTATTTCCCTTCCCCATCACTCTAATTCATAACAGTCACCGTCCTCCCCTTCCCCATCTTCCTGATTAAGATTTGTAATAAACTGGTTGGACCAACATTTGAACTGTTGTTTCTTAATCTCACGCCAGATATACTTATATCAAAGAACCTCCTCTCCCTCCTATAAATTAGAATGAGACACATGGCTTCCTATAAAGATTATATCCAGTCATCAGATCCTCTGACTAAGGTAATAGGGATGGGTCTTAACATTCTCTTGTGATGTTGACAAGGAAAATAGTAAGTTGCTTTTTTGACAGGTTTAGTTGAAAATTGACCAGATCATAATTTTAAGGCTTTTGGTGTGCTACAAAACATGGATAGGTAACATATATGCATGATTTATGAGGATATAGTAATTTGGATTCTCTATTACAGAAAGATGGATATTTACCTTTTGTAATTCTGATCTGTGGGGCACATTCAGGTCTCTGCTCAGGAGAATGAGCAGAGTCTGTGACACAATTGCAAGCCATTTCTTGTTCACTGTAAATGTCACAATAGCAGCACATCACATTTACTTTTGTTAATATACTCTTGTCATCTAATTTTACATCATCCAGTGTCCTTCATCAGTTCTCTGAACTTCTTCATTTTAGCATGTAGATGTTTAAGCACCCTGCTTAATCTCTCACATGGCTGTCACATCCCAGAAAATTATTGAGTTTGACTTTAAAGACACCAGGAAGCAGACATAGTAGATGATAAAGACAATATCTGAGAAAAAATGCAGATAGAGTGTACACATATATATGGTAACTAACTGCTCATTCAGTTTTTTTCTACCTAAATATGTTTATCCTGGAACAGAACTAGACACATGCTCCTGGAGACATCCAGAGGCATACTTGCATTTACACAGCAAAGTGATTCCATATTCACCTTGGTGCCCACATCTAGAGAGACTGCCTGCAAGACAAGCAGACAAGAGGTAAGCCATTGTCTTGAGGTGATGCTTACAGGACAAGAAAGCAACTAATGTGAGTGCTTAATTGCATTAGTTGTTTGCTCTTTTTTTTTTTTTTTTTTTGATAAATTGCAAATGGTGCTAGATGTGGTAGCTAGACCCCCTTGAAAGAGAAAAAAATGGGCTATTCAAATCCTGGGCAAGTCTGAGAGCCATCACGTTGTTTCACAAAACAGGGCTGTCTCCTACCACCATATCTATTGTTTACTCTTCCAGAAAGGATGTTAGTTAAAACAGCGCATCTTCCTGAGGGAAAAATTTCAGAATCTCAGAAATTTCATCCTGAAAGTTTGAGGACTGGAATGGAAGGCCTTATCTCTCTCCTACTTCTTTGCTTCAGAAAACTATCTGGCCTTACTATGCTGGCTCTTTGAATCATTTCCTGATTCTCCCTCATCTAATAGGGTTTTTGTGTCCATACCAGTAATCCATAAAGCAGGGTTAAATTTTGAGAAGCACCATTGTATATACGTGGACATACTAGCTAACTAAGTTTTAAGCAGCAGTGCAGTTAAGATTCTCAATGAAAGCCTGACATGAGAGATTTCTGGAAAGTACATAGGTGTGTAAGCATTTATTTTTGCTTCTGCTTATGAAAAGCACCAAGAGTAGTGGCTTCTGCTCAGAGGTGGATGCTACAGAAAGAAAGAGCACATAGTGCAGTAAGCGACAAAATTGATCAGTGTCTGATTCAGGATATCATTTTAGCTTGATCATATGGGATGGGGTGGAAGTATATATCTATCAAACTATCTATCTATCTATCTACCTATTTATTTTAACCTGGCAAATAAGTAAAGTGGATTGCTAAAGGCACAGATTCTCTGTTTTAGAGAAAGGTGCTGTAATTGTGAGTGGGCTGGAGTAAAAGCGTTTCTCGTATTATAACCTAATGTAGTTCTACCAATTAAATCATCACATTCTAGCAAGTTTTTCTTTTGCCCTTGGAGGAAAATACATTAAAAATGACCAAACAGAATCTTATTTTATTCCCTCTAACAAAGTAATGTATCCATAATAATCTGATATCTTCAAAGACATTTTATATCATTAACTTTATTGCTTTTAACATCTTGGGAAAAAAAAAAGCCTCTGTTTCTAGTATACGTTCCTTTGCCATATAACAAAGAAAGGATTATAAGGTATGCGGGCAGTTTGGTCTTTCCTGTGCCCTGTTTGGAGCCTACCAAACAAGAACCTATTGTAAGAACTGATGTAAGATTCTATCACTTTCCACTTTCATAGGTGCTCAGTGGAACATGGATATCTATTCCAGCAGGCACCAGCAAATATTATTTTTCTCTGTCAGATATAAGTCAGTCTTTTTACTGGTTTTATTAACCTATTTTTTTTTTTTTCCCCAGCTGTGTTGGGGACTTTTTTTTAATACTTCCTCAAATATGGATACATCCTGTTAGATATCTGCCAGTCCTTCCATAATAATATCAACTCTGAATTGTACACTGCAGTTGCCATCTTAATGGACATCACCGGAGCTGTTAAGGAAGATTAGACTTAACATGAAGTCATGACAATTTTGAATTTAGAACTAGTCTTACGTATTTATTTCTTCCACTTAGGGATGGTTGAATAAAGAACAGAGTCATAAAAGATTATTTCAGGTAATATTAGGCAGGACAATGTTGAATAACTGCAAACTCACTTCTTTTATTAAAAGTACAGAATATGCTTTTTCTCTTTATATTTCCACAGTGCTAGAAACAGCATGGAAGCAAATTAGCAGGCATGTATAATAAATACAATTTTTTATTAGAGATGTCTGTGACACTGACTCTGTGATGCTACAGAAGCTTGTAGATGATTAAGACCATGTGGCTATGTGTGGCCGAATATTTGCATTTACATTTTACATTGTATAAATGTAAATACGAAAAGAGTCTCTCTTCTAATACAGATTTCTAACTGAGACAGTGCTAAACTTCTTAAGAATTTGTCCATGTAATTTGTAAGGAAATGATAAAGACTAGCATCTCTCCTTTGTGAAAGAAAAAATTCATCGTATTTCCAGCATAACTTAAATAAATTAGCATACTTTCAGTAAAATCAGAGACTTGTTTGTATTCTTTCTGCTCCGCTTGCTTATAAGCACCTAGCTTAGACTGTTGTCATCAAATACTATGAAAAATGTGTTCAGAAATTTC
The DNA here is from genome assembly GCA_035772895.1 of Perdix hodgsoniae. NCBI lineage: Eukaryota > Metazoa > Chordata > Aves > Galliformes > Phasianidae > Perdix > Perdix hodgsoniae. Next base: position 22,606,145 of record JAPSGF010000004.1, on the reverse strand, counting down.
CCATGGTTAAGCTACCATGCAAAGTTGTATATCAGTGCAGCTCAGGTGCACTCAACAAAGCTGTACCAATTTATAACAGATGAAGGTCAGGTCTTATTACTTTGAAATGTAAAGCTAGTCACATAGATCACATTAACAATAGGTTTTTGAAATACTTACATACTTGCATTTTTTAAAAGGGAAAACGACTTTTTAAAAAACTCAACATTGACTCAGTCTCACTGTAAAAAACAACAAGGTTTTTACTGATGATGTCTACTGAAATAAAAGTTGGGTGAACAATGAGTGCTTTAGGTATTTCCATGTCATTGATTTTTTTGTGTGTACCGAATGTATTATCTAAACAAATGGATCCATAACATTTGCACCTTAGAAAAAGAAAGAATGGAATACAAAATAAAATTTTAACTAAAAACTAATTTGTATGCAATAAATGAAATTAAGATCAATGTCCAAAAAGAAAGTGAAAACATATGCCAGTGATAGTTCTCAAAGATCAGCAGGTCTGTTTCTCACAGACATTTTTGAATGTGGTTGTTGAGGTGTGAGATCCACAGAAACCTAGTGAATGTGCATCGAGTGCTTCCTGAGGAATTGGGAGCATTTGCAACTAAGTGAGAGAGTTCTTTAATGAGAACACAGTCACAAAATCTGAAGGTGAAATACCTGGTTAGTCTTTGTCACTCCAGACGCAAGGTCATATTTGGCTATGTCTGACCCATATTGTCTAAGAGAAGGTAAGATCCCTGTGTACCTCATTATTTGGTTTCTATGAAATAGAAGCCCAAATGATAGGCTAAAGAACAGTGGTGATTGCCAACATATCCCCCCTATCTGAATGACAGAGATGGAAGGACCACAGGGCATATGTAGAGCTTTTTAGGAAGTTAATGAGATATTTTTAGTTAAATAAGTGGAAATTCTGCCTGTTTTCTGTAAGAAAGGTACTATCCTGCTGTATATAAGATTTTGTATTCAATTTACTATGTTGTTTCATCTGCTAGTCTTAATTTGTATGTGATTGCATGTGTGTCAACGGTTTATGGGCTGGTCCGGCCCAGTTCCGTGACCAGCAGGGCGGAGGGATCTGCGGATCCGCGCCTCTGGGAAAGGGGAAGCAGGGGACCCCAAAATACTTGAAAACAACAGCACTGATCTCAGGTGGAACAAATGATTTTACTAAATATAGTATTAGTAAAATACAATGAGAGAGAGAGAGAGAGAGAGAGTCTGTTTGAATTGTATAGACCTCACCACAATGCTGGGGTGAGAAGTGCAGTCCAGTTGAGTGACTGAAGTACAGACGGCGAAGTGCAGATGGCGAAGCGCAGACAGCGAAGAGCAGGCGAAGAAGAAGGATCAGGTGACCTTGCTTGGAGTTATATCCCCTTGCTGACCGCAAAGTCTCCTGGGGAAATGTAGTTCTTCTCCGACGGACGAACACTCGGCAGACATCAAACCCCACCCCCAATGCACCACATGATGTTATGGTGTGGAATACTGATGACCAAAAATCATAAAACCATGACAATGTGACAGCACTAAGGCTGAACAGAAATGAATAAGAGTATATAACCAGAAGAATGAAGATTTGGATACAGTCTTCCCTGTTAAAAAAAAAAAATAATAATCTGAGCTTTAGAAATTCTGTGTTGTTTTTTTTTTCTTCCATTTGCAATATGAAGACTGTAACCTTTTCTCAATAGATGGATAATTCTTGAGACACTTCATGTAAGTGAAGTGTGATTCATCAAAAAAGTATAGCTTTCAGAAGGGGAAGGAGCTCTAAAAAGCTTCCTCAGGTGCTCCAGAGTACTTTCATCTAACGGGACACATCTTATGCCTCTTTAGACTTTCAGTGACCTCACATAAGTCAGTTTTTTCCTTGGCTTCTTGGTAGCCTTAGACATTTTGAAAATGACAGCATTTTAGTATTGACTGACCACTGCAGTACTCTTTTCTTTTGCAATCCCCAGCAACAACTTATTTGAAAAAATGCTGATCTGACAGTACAGGGACTGCTGGGAAAGAAAATAACTATCCTCAGTGACTGTGCTCCCAGCAGCCCAGGTGCAGATAGATTACTTATTTACAGTTTATTTATTTATTTATTTATTTATTTTAAAATCAAGTTAATTCTTTGTGTTTGATTAATCATTTTTAACAATAGAATAAGGTGCCAGTATGTCCACTTCTTTTAACATCACTGTTGTCTTCCTTTTTCCAAAGGCTGTTTTAATTTAGCTGAATTTGCTTTTTCCCCATTTGTTACTGATAGACTGCTTTCTATGTGCTGACTGTAAAAATTCTTTTGGAAAGCTGCCTGGTTTGTCTCTAGAGCCTGATGCAAAGTCTTGAAAATAAGATTAAGAGTTGTGTGTTCATTTATTTATTTATAAACAGTGTCTCCAAGAGGGGAGGATGAGTCTTTTGTTACATAGATTATGAGTTTTTAGTTCAAGTCTTTTAAAGTTTCAATCTCTCTGCATCTTTTATTTAATAGAAATGGAATTTTGTCATTAGTTCTGAAAGGATCATCTACTAGATAGTACAAGAATCAGCAAAGTATCAGTCTGTTAACATGTTCATTGCTAGCCTTTTTAACTGATTATTGATTTTAGATTTTATGAAGAAATGCAGAATAATTTAGAAAAGTCAAGATCTATGGATTCTCTCTCATTAGAAGAGTTGGAAATGATTTGGAAGAGAGAAGTGTAAGAATTACCTCCTGATTAAGTATTACTTTTGTTGTGGTTTAACTCTGGCTGGCAGCTAACTACCAGAAAGCCAGTTGCTCATGCTCCCCAGGTGGGATGAGAAAGTAAATCAAAATGCCTTCCACAGTAATCAGTAGTTTATCTTTTCCATTTAGAAGTCTTAGAATTCTCCTTAAGTATGAATGATTCCCTGACGCCTTTCTGAAGCAGGGAAAAAGTATTCCTCTGGGCAGTTCTACAGGGATGCCACAAGTGTTTAGGGGCATGACAGCAGAATTCAGACTCATACACTGATATTTCAGCATTTACGCATAAGCAGTAGAGTTAGAAAGAAAATGATTTCCTCATTCCTAGTTATATCTTAATTAAACTTCAAAGCTTGTATGATGTTAGTTACCTTCTTCCTTTTTCACAGAATCCAAAGTATAAGACTTTATTGGTACTTGCTTGTTCAAAAGATATAAAGAAAAAAAACAATGAAAGGATTGTATGGTATAGGAATAGCTCATCAAATCAAAGTGGTTTACATATTTTAAGTATTGTAGATCTTTTAGAATTGCCAGAGAAAATCAGATAATACATGGCCCTAATACAGAAACTTTCTTTCATGAGAGAGCTTGTTCTTCCTAAAGAAAATATAAAGTCAAATAAGAAGTTTGGAAATGCTTCTGAGAATCATAAGCAGGAAAAATAAAATGTACCATATTAAGAATAAAGAAGCAGTGCAAGCTCATTGTTTTTATTGGGTGGGACATAACTACTAAGAATGGATGGTGCAATTTTGAGCTCTAAAATTAGGTTTGACAATGAATTGCTTTTGGAGACATCTTTAAAGGAAGGTGATTTTTTGGAAGCATGTTTTTAAAGAAGAAAACTATCATATCGAAAAGTTATCCACTATAGACACGCATTTGAAAAAATCAAAGTATTCCAGTATTACTTTTAAGCTGTTTTACAAGACATCCAGCTTCCTAATTTGTCTTATAAGATATAATTGAGCAATAAAAGATGTAAATAGAAAAACTAAATGGAATAATTTTGAAATTACTGAAAGGAAAACTTTGTTGGCTTCCCAGATCCTTTGTTGAGTCATGTAGTTTCCCATTTTCGGACTGAGTTTTACTAAGATTTCACGGCCCAGAAGAGTCTCATAGGTGAAAACAATATTTTCAGTCCTACTTAAAACAACACTGCCTTAGTCCTAGCTGACATAATGAGACTATACCATTTATTTTATTTAGACTATGATATTTATCAAATAAGGTAATAAAAACAAGGTTATAAAAGTTGAACAGAAGTAAATGTTTTACACTAAGTGTTATTGAGTCTGAAAGAAGTAATGGTATCTTTATTTATTGCAATGTCTGGACAAGAATGAAAGATTTTACAATTATTTTGACCATCTTATTTAACTGAAATGAGAATGCGTAAATTTTCTGTTAAAGTAAAACAGATAGAAGTACCATAATACAGTTACAATTTTATATGTGTTAATTCCTCTTTATAAGACTGAATCTCCACCTCATTACCTAACATTAATGAATGCATGCCACACAAGGTTCAGCTAAGGGAAACAATAAAGAAATAAATGTACAAACTAAAGCAGCAATGAAATTATCATCTGAAGAAAAAAACTTACATGATTCACCATGTCAGTAAAGGTACAGGAATAATTGGTTGTATGGATCACTGCTCCTGCTGTGGTGTATCAGAAATCACTGGATCTATCTCATACGCATATGTCCCTGGAGTGAGTGTGACTAGGAGAACGATTGCTTTCTTACAAAACCTAAGAATTTTTGCCTTCATTCTGTTTTAATTTCATAAATAATTTCTTCAAATATGTGGTTTAAAATCCTTCATTTTAGACTATATTTAGCTCTTTCTGTATCAAATGTTTGCAATTCTGTTAAGTCTAGCAATGCGGGCCATAATTATTGTGTATCCAAAAATGCAAATATTTTAAATATAAGAAAATGAGAAACGTGGTAAGTTGGTTGGACTGACCTTGGAGATATCCACTTTTTCTTTCAATTTCATTGATGCCAGTACCATCATGTTTTATGCATCCCAGGAATCAGGTTAGATATTGAAGTTACATAGGTAAGTCTATAAAACCTTGGCCTTAACATAGATGCTAAATGCAAATGTTGTATATTTACAACATCCCAACTGAGGATAGAATGTGAATACATTGTTCTAGGTCCTAAACAAAATTAGAGCTTAGAAGAATATTTTAAGTGGTATTCATCATCAATGCATGATATAGGCAAATCTGCCTACCTTCACCAGAACCATTACCTTTTTTTTTTCACTTTGCATTGCTGACAGAAACTTCTCTGGCTTTTTACTGTTAGAAGACTTGCATTGGGAATATTGAATGTAATTTGCTCTTACAAACCTTGGGTCTGTCAAAAACTAGAGTTAAAAAGATGGTCCAACATTCCTGCAAGTAGAAAATTGCTCAAAAAAAAAAGCACAGGGGTCAGTTTTCACTAAAAGTCATGGGAAGGTGCTCACTCCATGCTCACTCCATTTCACAGCTCTCCCATGAACAAGAAGAAACAGTTTTTGTTTGTAGGTAATGTGAGAAAATAGACTGAGTGCTTTTTTACAATAGCCATTTAATCAAAGTAACAGAAAGCAGTAAAAGCATTAAGAGTCATGATTTTTGAAAAGGCCAGCGATCGAATCCTCAAGAATTTATGTAGCATTTGTGTGAGCCTGCAGTGGAGTTTGCTTAACAAAAGTGCAGAAAAGCCTTACATATATTAGCTAGGGCTCTGCTTTATACTTTTGTTTCGCTCCTTTTTACCTATGTCTCAGTGGGAAGGCTATTGCACGGAGTGTGTAATGTAAAGAAGATCAATCTAACAAACACAATTTAATTTTAATACTGTTCCTTACAAGCTCCATAGAGAACTGCAGATTCAAAAGTTCATACAAGTTGTCTTTTAAGATGTAAAAAATTACTTTAGCATAATTTTTAAAATATCTGCTATAGGTGTGTGCTGTGGAGAAATCAGAGAATTTTCTGACTTTGTTTTGTAGTTTGCTTTATTTTCTGTAAAATACTGTAAAGCAAGAATTGTGCATCATCTAAGTGATAGTAAAGACTGGCATTAGAAATCTTTAAAGTATGTAAAAACTGGCAATTAGATCAACAAATGATTTTTGTAGTGTTTTGAATAAGCACATGATAAACAAGGGAGCAATGAGAAAGGAAAGAAGACAGGAGTTAAAGTTAAAAATCTGTCAAATGTGTTGAAAATTTATATAGTAGATTTCTGCTTTGCTGCAGCTATTTATTTTGCAATTCAGAAAGAGAGGAGATTTCTTTCCCTCCCTCATAGTCTAGAGCAGGCTGTACAGAGTGCTATTTTGCCATGTATGTAAAAGCTTCTCAGAAAATCAAAGAGTTGAAATTTACATTAAAGATTTTCCTTTAATTTTAATTCATGAATTTTCTTTCTATAGCAGCACGTTACCACCCCCCCCCCCCCCCCCCCCCCCCCCGCCCTTTTTTTTCCCCCCACATTCACTCAGATCTCTGTCAGCTTTTTTGCATGAAGGTTACACAGCCATTTTAAATTCCTTGTTATCAGGTACAGATATCTGAGATACTGTAGTAGACTCAGGAACATATAAGGTGGGCACATTAGCATGCCCTATACCAGCACAGCTTTAGAGAGGGGTGAATGCCTTTTAGTTCCACAATATTTGTATTTTGCCTGATTTACATTCAGCTCTTGTACACCCTTTCTGCAGTAATACTACATAATTTAGTATGGGGAAGAAAACACCACACAAGCTGTATATAAGGTAAAATTCTGGTTGGTGTATGTTATTTTTTCTCTGCCTACGAAGGGAGAAGAAGGTAGAAGGGATGAAATGGAAACATGATTATGTCTTGCCTCTCATTTGATTTTTTCTCATCATGAATAAGTTCTTTCCTTGTGACCCCTGCAAAATGGCATTACCATTAGATGGTAAGTGAACAGACCTCTCTAAAAATATAACACTTCAACAAATTGTTTAGCAATGACTGCATGCAGCCATCAGGAAAAAAAAAAAAAAAAAAAAAAAACCTGACAAGGGTGACAGAACTTCAATACAGAATGTGAAAGTATTAAAATAATCTGTGGATTGACTGGAAAAGAAAAGCCTGATTAAATTTTCTTGATAGCTTCTGTGGCAGAAAAGGAACCAGACATCTCTGTGTCTATATTTATTACTGGAAACTCTGTTCGTTCTTCCTGGCTATTGTAATAGAGGGGGGATATTGTCTCCTCCTGGGAACTGAGAGCTTCAGCCTGAAATATATTGTCACTGTTCTGCTATTGAATCTGAATTTCTGTTTTTAAGAGAAAATGAGAAAAGTGTTCTCAACCTTTGCCCAAAGTTAAAATAAACCTGCTAAGTATTTCTCCCCTCATTGCAGGGATTAAAAGCACTGAAATTCTGTAAAAGAGGCAGTTTTTAACACTCTGAAGTTAAGGCCAAGTGGAACTAATAGGAGATGAAGAAATGTCTAAATTTCACTTCTAGAACAACAAAAAAACAGTAGTTTGGTCCAGATGAACATCCACATTATTGCTTTTCTGTTTTGATCAGAACACATTTTTTAAGATTCACTCATCACTAATTAACATCAAGCAGTTTAAGGATCATATCAAGTTTGATCTGTTAGTATCTGATGCCTTTTTTTTTTCATTCAATTTGGCTTCACCAAATTTTTATTGCAAGCCAAAACTGGGTGAATAGGGACAGGAGATATAAAATCATATATTTAAGCTTTTAAAGCTTTTTATTTGAAGTGATGGTAAAATAAATGAAAAAATCAGTGAAGTACCTAGATAACCGCTAGACTATCTGCTAAAGAGAGACTGCATTTTCTGAAAAAAATATTTCTTTTTTTTCAGTTGAATAAAACTTATACTGAAATCCTTAATTTGATTCAGTTACAAAGGATAAGACTCCATTCTCTTACCTTTAGGCATGTACAATGTGCACAGCTGAATGTGAGGCTGCCACTCTTTATGTGGTGCATATTAAGTATCTACTTTACCAAAAATTCTTTCTTAAAGTGTAAAAGTGTGTTTTATATGAGAAAAAGAGCTCTCAGTTGCTAACTGTGACATAGAACACATTATAAACATACATTTTGACAAAAAGAAACTTTCTCATGTTACTGGTATGGACTCAATGCATGCAAATTTCAAATCTCTAAAGATTCTGTGAGCTGCTAGAAAAGAAACCATTGTAATATCATCACAGTAGAGACTAAAGTCACATCTATGTTAGCATTGTGACTCTGCCAGTTAGCGGATACGATTTTTTGTGTGATATTTTTATACTGAGAAGACCAGCAATATAAGCAATTATATTTACAACTTCAACTTGTGTGCATAGCTAGGATAAAAGACATTGGCAAGACATGTTTTTTCTAGCATAAGAAGCATCTCTACTAAGAGAAATTTCCATTTCATTGAGAAGCCCCTCCAAATGGAGACAAGCACTAAGAGAGAGATGATAATGCCATCTTTAAAATTCAGTTTGTTGCATTGTTTTGTCTCAGGGTTCAAAATATGTCCCACTTTTACATATTTTGTTAAATAACACTTGCTTCTTCTATGCCAATGAATAACAAAATGAAAGAGGAAATACTGGTAAACCTGCAGAGCAGTGTGAATAAAATATTCACTCCTCATGTCCTTATTTCTTACTCTCCAGAGCAAATGGTTGCACAAAAACTGCCTATCAGAATTGGTCTCCAGCTTGTGCCCTCACTTGCTTGTCCAGTGCTTGTTGACCTGAGCTAACGGCATCTTAGAGAGTGCATTTAAATGGTTTGGCCATTTTGGTACCAGTATCCACTATGGAACTTGTTACTTTTTATCTAATGCTTTTCAAATATATCACACTATCATGATAAAGGTTTCACATAAGGTGATGTTTCTGGCACTGGACGGCATGCGAACACCAACAGTGTTAATTCTTTCATACTGTACATACAGCAAATGTAACAGCCATGCATCTAAATATAGATCATACACATTTTCTTCCTCATTGTGCTTTTTCGTTTTTAATTTTCTTTTAAACAACGGATGTGGGAGAAGCTAGAAATAATTGGATGTAAGTCCTAGCATGTACTATGAAATACCATACAGTGAAAGAAGGAAGGTAGCTAAACAGAAGTGTAAAAGAAATTTCAGGGAAATGGAATATGATCTCCCTTCAAGCATTTTGCCAGTATGCTGAGGCAGTGTCACTCCTTTTGTGCACAATGCTGTGGAAATTTTAGCTATTAAAATGGTGCCAATTTTCAGTTTCATGTCTTTCAAATAAACCAAATAGCTATTATACGTATGAAATTGTAGTTTTATTTTTCTTGACCTAGAAGGAAGACTGTAGCATAATGCCTTTTTGTCTTTTCTCATACAAAACTATTGCGTGTTCTCTGGATGCCTGAATAATCTTTTTCTCCATGTCATTTTTGAAATCTGGTTGATGTGATGGAATTTCTTTGCTTTTGTAATACCTTGGTGAAAAAGGGTCAAGCATTTCTGTAGCAGTTTGTGTTTAAGCTCCTACTTCTTTAAAGATAACACTGAGTTTCTTGCCATACAAGTTGGTTTTTGTTTGTTTGTTTGTTTGTTTTGGTTGTTGTTGTTGTTTTGTATGCAGAAACTTCTTGTTACTATAGATTAAATGCAGTGTTTGAAAACACAAAATTGTTTCTGGTTATCTGTGGCCTTTGAGCATCGGCAAAAATAATCTCAGGGCAGAAGAATGAGAAATATGTATTGACACAAACTGACAATTCATTAAGACACGGGGAAATAGAAAAAGTGATGAACGAGTTTCTTATGGAAGATAGGTAAGGAGAGAAGACAAATGGTTTACCATGACCATCCGAAGTCAGAATGGATGATCTGATCTGGAAGGAAGATACTATTAGAATGACAAAAAACAAGTTAAAATATCAATGACAATTGTGCAGAACACTTAAGGCTGCTAGGCAAGAAGGATGAAATATCAGGATTAGTACAGATATGCACATTTCTTATACTACTAAATAGAGATTGACAGAGTTCAAGAATTCATTATGTGCATTGCACCTATTAAATGTGCATGAAAATGCTAAACTACAGACAGGACAATTAATTCCCTCAGTGAGATTTCAGAAAGCATATACAAGATTCTTGGGGATATGGGAATGTAGGCAAATAGTGCTATATCCAACACTCTCAATCCCCAAAGCTCAAGTTAGTGCTTGAAATCTCCCCATCCCCAAGAAATTGAGGGCAGGTGTGAGGCTACATTTGGCTCGCTTCACAGCAGAATCTATCAGGGAGAGGTCAATGACATGTGTAACTACCTGCTGGCCACTTATGCCTCCATGCAACGAAGCTTTGCTTTTCCTGTAGACTCACAGCTCGGAGGGGTACAGTTGATTGGCTTTCCTTCTGTTCAGTTCCTCTTTGATTTACAGCGGTCTCTGAAACCCTTTTCTCAGGTCCTTTTCTAACTTCACTGATAAGGCATTTCTCTTAATCCAATTAGTAAGGCTAGTGTATCAGGCTGGAACTAGGTAATTAAAAGAATGAAAAGAGACAGAGTGACCTTGGTTCACAAACCTCCATGGGCAATTTATAAAACTTTAAAGGTTTCAGGAAAATGTATTAATATGATTATTTTATCTCTTGTTCACCAATAACAAGGTGGTTGCTCTTCCATAAATTCAAGACCTCTTCAAAAACAAGAAAAAAGTGGATTTCTCTTCTTAAAATGTCCTTTTGGTAATTATGGATTTCTGGGATAAAAATTCACTTTTCAAGTTTTAAAATGAGGGGTTGACTTCACTTTATTTTTTTAAAAGTGTGTTGTTGATTTTGAAGGGACAGCAGATATTGTATTTTGAAAATATACAATATACAAAGCAAATAAACAGGGAGTGACATCACTCTTTTGGCAAATCCAGACCAATGGAAACCTCATAAAGCAGAAAATCCCACATCTCATTTTATCTCACCTGTCATCACAGATTTCATTTAGAATGAACAAAAGAGAGAAAGAGATGTGGTTCCTGAAGTGAAGGCAGTGATGTGACTATCACAAATTATTTGTGCTTTTACTGAATAACAGGAATTTGATTATATAGTGACAAAATTAATAAAGGTGATATTTTTTAGTCTGGAAATTCCTTGTACATAGCTGTAACCATCTAAAAGACAATTATAATTAGTTGCTTAGGTTTCTGTGTGTCAAAAGAGGGAGATAGACATAGCCATGCAGAGCTATCTTAGCTGAGGACTATTAGGAAAAGGAGAGGAAATTCTTTCTAGGTGTGCCCTTTTCTCTGCCTGGCAGCTTGTCTCTGCCAATTATGAATGCAGCCCTAATGGATAGCTTAGACTGCTTGATTTTTTGTTGTCGGAAGTTAGGGAACACAAAACCCATCAGAAGTCTCAGCTGATTTACCATTGTGTTTGCAAGTTCAAAGAAATATTTTGAAACATTGATAAATTGTTTTATAGTCATGAGCCTGTGCTTTTATGACTAATAAAGAGAAACCAAAACACAAAATCAATAAAAAATCACAAACCCTAATCTCTTGTGATCAGATATGTAGGTCAGCAGATGACAAGGAAGGAAAGATAATACTCATTACTAAAGACATATCCCTGGCTTTTACATGCCTTTGGTTTCCAGTAGTATCAGATTAGTAAGTCTCTGCTTGCAAGCCCATTTGATTTCAAGTATCATGTTGTGTTCTATTTGCTGGATAAACTTAACTTGCTTTCAATTGTGGGTGTGTGTCTGTATTCTGCGGCCTTAAGTTTTCATGTGCGTATATTCACTGGGTAAAATCAGCTCAAAAATGAAATTTAGCTCTAAACAAAAGATCAATCTGAGTCTTTACTCAGGAACTGTATGTTATATGAAGGTGATCCCATTTAAGCCACAGAGGAATGAAATGCATCCACTTCTAGATAAAGAATTTAACTTAGAAAATTAAAAGCTGTTATCCTATTAATTCTTTATAAAGGCCTCTGGAAATAGAGAGGGTGCTAAAATATGTTTCCAAAAATCAGCATTAAAATATTCCTCACTCAGGAGGATGTCCCCATGTGTACATATCTAAGGTCTGAAGCCAAAAGATTTTTTGGAAAGCTTTTCTCTAAATATTTCAGTGAATAACCCTGTCACCATTAAATTGGTGAGTTTCACTTCCCAGAAATAAGAAGCATTTTCACTCATGTGTCTCAGCTCTGGGGTTTTGTTTTCTCCATATCTGATGTGCTTTTTTTTTTTTTTATTTCTTCCTAAGACATATTGCAAAGCCTGGTCAGCAGGGTTTCGTTATGGTTTGCAGGCATAGTATGCATCTCAGATTTTTAGCATCAAGCATTTCTCTACTGGAAAACAAAAGTAACAGCCGATTTCTGACAAACAATGGAGTATCAACATTTTATGGGTAGGCACTGTTTAAGGCTTCAGTTATAAGATAATGGCACACATAAAAGTACGCCCTTTAAGACCCTGTTGCTCCTAAATCTTCCCTACAGGCTTTCAAATTTTCTTCCCCGTAGGCTAGCTCTTTTTCTTCTGATGTGTTACAGTCTCTGTGGGCAGTTTTTGTTGTTTTTGAAATAAGCCTTCCAATTTACAATCTATTATTGGCACTCATTTATTAAACACCCTCACAACTCAGTAATTCCAGTGTCTTGAGAATGAATTAACTAGGATATAACTCTTTGTTCACATATCTGCTATTTATGGCAATGCCCCCAGGGATTTTCTTTATAAATGTTGTAATTTCATAATGCTAATTGCTGTCAGTGGAGGATACTTAAATGCCAAGTATTTTCACCTATTTAACTAATGAACTTGTACCATAAGCAGAATATAGCCAGAGCTCCACCAGAAATGTATGTATTTGGATTTCTCACAAATGCTTCTGTTGAACTGGCAAAAGGATTCACTTATAAAATGCATGAACAAATTTCAACTAGCCAATCAACATTTGTTATAGAGATAGATGTGAGCCAAAAATTCTTTTTCTAACATTCACCCAGAAAGCGTGATTATTTAAACTCTTCCTGGCTGAGTTCCAAGTACGGTCTCATAGCCAGCTAACCTAGCTACTAGAAAGGTAGGCCATGTTCCATATCCTGCTGGATGAAGAGTTCTTGTTAAAGGGCTAGTTTCCTTTTAGTTCATTCTTTCAATTCTTTGGTCTTTTTAAACTTTCTCATTTGCAGTATAGCAGCACATTAAAGAGTTAATAAATGGGATTGCGGTTGTTGCAAAGTCTGTTTAAATGAATATACAAGTAGTCAGATTCTTTGCTGACATTTGGGTATGGTCCTTTGTAGAAGCTATGCATATGAAAAATTTGCTAATAAAACATTCTGACAAAACTAGTGTTTCAATGAATGCAAAATTTTCAGGGGAGATATCAATTTCAACATTCATGTTCAAAGCATTAACATTTCAGAGGAAAAGCTCAAAGCTGATAAAATGTCTTTTTTTGTACTTTTTCTTCTGTGACAATTTAAAACTTTCCAATTTCATGACAAAAGCCTATATCAAAATACTAGCATTTTCTGAAGATACAGATTAAATGTTCAGAGCTGTTCCCCTATAAACTTTTTCATTTCCTGAGTGTCTCATATTGGAACAATACATTAGATGCTGAGCTGCTTTTTCTTGAACAAACCAAGAACAAAATACCATTTCCTTTGGGACACACTGCGCTAACTACAGAACTCTGTCCTGCATGCTGCATTAAAATTACCTTTAAAGGTTATCAGCAATATTCTGCTAAGTATCAAAAGGTGTCACTGTTGAGTAGTAAAAAATTTCTCTGACTGAGTTGCCCTTGTAAGGCTTTTTTTAGCTTTTTTCTCCCAGCTGTAGAAAATGGTCTCCAGCTTAACTATCTATTAACGTTGCAATAACTTTGCTTAGTACAGAAAGCACTGATAGAACACAATAAACAAATTGTCTCTGTTACAGTGATCAGGGGGTAAAACAACCTCAGTTATTGCTTTATTCCAACTTCAAAATTAATGCTACTTTTAAAAGGGTCAGTATGCAGTTTATGAACAGAAGTACAGATGGAAATACTGTTGTTAAGACAAACTGTCATGTAAATCTGACCTTCTAAGAACTCTGAGATTGTTTGTTTTAGGAAAGGGAGTAGTTGAACAAGGACACAAATGAGCTGGAGACCTGAATCCAACCTCAGTGGTAGCAAAATCCCACCTCAGTGGGGCTCGCCAGGCTGTGGGTCAGGTCCTGAACAGCTACCATTTTGGCATGACTTTGCCACTATTGTCCCCTACAGAAAGACTTCCTTTCTATTCCCTAAATCTCAGTGAATACTACCCAGGAATGATATATCCTGAGCTATGAATTCTAATTTTGAGATTAAGGAAATTTCTCCTACTTTGTGCTGTCTCTTAGGTACAATAAAATCTCTTTTTTTTCCACCATGTTCTCTCCTTAGGAGATTTTCTGCATAGAAGCAGATGACAGTAGAAAACTGTATTTGAACCATGAAGTATATTCTTTACACCTTACTTTACTTGAAAAAAATTAAATGTCTCTTTTCAGGTTTTACATAGGAGATATTCACCATGCCAGGAACTCTGGGATCTCTGTGCTAAAGCTATTTAAAAGCTTGAATGGAATGATCATGTTTGTGGTCCTCATTGAATGTGAAGACTTTTCTTTCATTACTGTAATCTTGGTGCAAATTCCATTGTTTTTAAACACTTGCCTGTACTGCTCTTTGTTTACTTTATGCTCATTAAAAATAAAAAATAAAAATAAAAAATCACATTACAGATAACATCTATTTTATTTACTTTAGTGTAAATATAACGTTTGTCATTGTAAAATTGACATCTGTGTTCTTTTTTGGAGGGTTTCATTAAAGACTATCTTCCTCTGCAGTTATTCTACACCAAGCAGCACGTGTAGAAGCTTAAACAGCATAGAATCAATATTATTTAATTAATTAAAATCAGCTTTTGACTGTTCCATCCTTACTCCATTCAGAATGGCATAGAAACAAAATGAAGTATGTTGATGTAAAAGTATTTTGAACTACTTATATCAGAAAATTTTATCTTGATGGAGTGTCTTCAAAGAGAAGAAAATCTTCCTCATGGGAAAAAAATAAAAGCTTTTTGCCTTTTAATACAGTTAAGAGGAAGGACAGAGGTCAAAAGTCCTTATGTGTATGCAGCTATGGAGCCACAAGTCTCTCACAAAAATTGAAGCAGAAAGTCTGTGATGAAAGTAAAAATTTACTTTTAAATGTTTGTCTTCTTTTTGATGTGGTACTTTGTGTCCAACTAAAAAGCTTAATAAGCCTAGAAATACTGAAAAACGTTCAGCCACAAATAAAGGCATACATATCTCCATGTGAGGAAGAGCTCAGTCCTATCAATTTAGCAAGGTCTAGGCAAACTGTATGATGAACTGAAGTCTTAAAGCTAGAGGGGTGAGTATATTGACCCCTTTGTGGCTTTGTGGCCCTTAGTATGGAAAGGGATTTCATGACATGCTGATCCTGGAACCTGGAAAATCAATGACTGAGAGAAGAATAGGACAAATAAATATTTCATGGCACTGCTGACCACTTTTATGACAACTGAACAGAGACTCATTCCATAAAATGCATATAAGAGGTGAATGGCAAGGAAATTTCAGCATATTTTCTCCCCTCTACTTCCAATTACTTGTGAAAAATGTCTCTGTTCTCAGTGGGGACAAATGCCTTATGAACTCAGCCCCCAAAGGTGTGAGCAGACTCCCTGCCTCCCTGAACACCCCATACTACCAGTTTTCTGTTGAAATTTTACAAGGAGTTACTTTGATGACATGATACATGTACAGTCTCCTCTGCATGTATGGATTTCATTACTCGGTCCTCTTCTGAGAGATACAGCATTCAACTACAACTAGAACAGCACCATGCTGCTTCCCTTTTGAGCCTGTTGGCTGATTTGGCATGCCTGCTTCTCAACACGGTCAGCCCTGGCTCTCTGTTCTGCAAGCCAGTAAGGTTGATTGCTTTAAACAGTTTCTGCAAGCTGGCTGTCTGAGGCTAGTCCAGCTAGACTTTATTTCTGTTGAAGGAAGAGATCTTGCTCAGATTTCATCTAGGTTTCCTTGAGAAACCGAGATCTTTTCACACTGCAATATACAGAAAGTTCTGTAAAAACAGACAAAATAGTCTGTTAAAAAGGACTAATTAGATGCCAGGATTAATTTCCATCTCCCTACATATCTATTTACTTAGCCGTGAGTTTTTATGTGGTCCAGGACTGTAGGAAGTGTTAAGAGCCTCAACGCTGAAATGAGATTGTCTGCCTTTTTTCCATTTTAGCCAATAGAAAAGCAGTAATGCACTGAATTCTGCTTTCTCTCACCGGAGTCTGCATAAATAATAAATCAAACATCATTAACATATGTTCAGGAACGTTTTGAAATGTTTAAGTTTCACTTTATATGACATGACATGACATCTCCTTTGAAATCACTGCTCTGAAGGAGTCTGTTACACCATACAGCAGTATATTAGTCAAAGAAGAGATGCTGAAAAGCAAGCATTCATAAATCAAGATATACATACTAAATACAGCATTCCAGAAAACAGAGATCATACTGAAGTGGTCTCAGTTATAGCCAAACTAAACCAGTAGGTGTGGATTTAAGAACCTGTTTTGAGGAATCCATTTCTGAAAGATTTTCTTCGGTTGACAAAAAAGACCTTAGCAGACCAGATATCTGAACACAGGTTAACCAACTGGCTGCATTTCTATGCATGAATTAATGTCCTTGTATTACAAAGTGCTCTGATGCCCAGATCTTCCAAGATAAGTTGGAAGCTGAATAGTTTTGGAGAAGCATGTAAGAATGATCAGTGGGAAGAAATAGTTTGCATGCGAAAGTTTGAAGACTTCAATCAATTTCACTTAATAAAAACTGATCAAGAAGCAAGTTGCTTACAGTGTATAATAATGACTTTTAGAGATGTATGAAAGAAAAAATAGCTACACCAAAAAACCCCACCAACAATAAAAGCACAAAAAAGCACAAAAGCCCCCAATGAAACCTGATATCAAAATTGTATAATGTAGGAAAAATTATAATCAATATTTGAAAGCTGAAGTCAAACAAAAGAAAAAAATCCCTGAAAATATTTATAACGTTGGTATTGGCTAAGCAGCTGAACATGCTACTGCAGGAAATACTATATTATCTACGGCCTCATTTCGAGGATGGATGCCTTTTACAGAAAGTAAATGGAATTGTAAAGAAAAAAGCAAGTATACCTGGTTGAAAATTAATGACCTGTGTTCCACAACATATCCAGATGGTTTTGAGTTTTATATATGAGCAAGTCTGTAATAAATGTTTAAACATGATTTCAGAGGTACTCCACTGATTACAATAGCTTTCATGAAGTTAGTAAAATAAGCTTTAAACTGTAATAACAAGCCCTTGAATTATGATTATCTATGGTCCTATGGATGAAAATCAAGGATTTTAAGAAGTCCTTAGGAAAAGAGAAGATCATACAATTAATTAAAATTTAATGTGATGTAGGACCTAAATTTTCAAAGCTGTTAAGGAATTGTCCTTCCACTACTCTCAAAAGAGTAAAAGCTTCTAGAATATTTGTGAACGTAAAACAGGTGGAATGGGGGAGTATCTATTTTTTTTGGAAAATCTTAGAACTTCATAGAACTATTTTCTTGTATAGACTGAAGGAATAATCGTGAGCAATTCTGTGGTTTAGTCTCATTTTTTGACTCCATGAACCATAAGTGAAGAACTTCATACCACTGTAAGCAATATATATGAGCAGTGTATCTTAGAAAGCCAAGGAATTCAATAAGCAGATCTTATTTCTCCTTTTGTAGGATGAGTTTGGATATGCTACCATGTCCAAAATGATCCAGGGATGTTGAAGTCACATATGCTGGCAGGTATTCTTTTGGAGTCTGACAGAACAGATACGTTCTCTGCTTACAAATATCTTGAAAATTAGGAAAAAGAATTTGGATTTGTCTATTATAATTGTAGTACGATTCCAAATTCTCTCAACCAGCTAAAGGAGCAAAGAACACATGGAATTATTTTTAAAAATATAAAAATACTTCTTAATAGTGAAAGTTATTGTAGGATGCAGTATGGAGATACTTTTCACAGAAAAATTCTATTGGCTGTTGTGTTCAGAAGAGGTTGAAATATGGAGGAGTTCCATAGATCCTCAGAAATGATACTTTCATTAAAGAACAAATATCAGGCATATGCAGAAGTTGTAGAACCTAAGACTGAAAAGAAATTTTGAAAATGTAACTTATATTTTTACAATGATAATGCCATGAATACTGCTCCTAGACACAGAAAAAAAATCTCTCTCCCTTGAGTGAAAAAAACTGGACTCTTTTCATCTCTGAGAATATCTATTACATACATCTCTTCATCCTAAATCCTACTGAGACCAACAGAAGGTCTTTGCTTTCAGGTTTTTATTCTTTCAGTTTTTCCAGTATAGCATTTTTTCCTCCCTTGCTATTTTTTTTTCCTAATTAGGAGAAAGATTCTTCTCTTCCTTTCTGCTAGGTTTTTGAAAGAACTAAGAAAATGCCAGTTTATTTCTGTTATGCTAATCCCTACATACATTTGTGCAGAGTGTAGAGAACATCTGCATGTGGTCTGTGAATATATTCCTTCTGACAAGCTCTCAAGAAACAAAATCTGGAAATTACCATATCTTACTTTCTTATCCGTCATGAGTTTCCAATTCCAACCCTCTTCTTTTCATTTTCAATGGTACAAACTCAATCAGTTCTTGTTATTTATTTTGGAATGAACAGAAAGTTCTGGTCTTGGTTCCGTAGTGCTCATAGTAATAGGAAGTATACCGTCACATCAAAGTGTGAAACAGAGGACCCAAACTGTACCATAGGAGTGTTGCAGCTTTCTGAACGTTGGACAGAGGCTGCAGCCAAATTAGTTTTTTTTTTTTTTTTCTTTTCCATGGAGGTTTAAGGTGAGTCAAACCTTGCATTTGTAGCAGGCAGAGAATGTCTGCATTTGCCAGTATTCAGTTGCTTTGATATAATTTATTAAGCTGCAGTTAAGATGTAAATCTTTCATTCCCCACAGTCCTCAATTTCTCGGAATATCACTTATTAAAGTATTGTGTTTTCCTTAATGAGTTCAAGAACTAGTGCAGAAAACTAACTAGAGTAACCGTCACAATTATTCTTTCTTTAAAGACCAGGTAAAAGTTTTAAATTATGTGTAATCTGAAAGCCTCATAGGAGAACTCTGCAATTTGCAGAAGAAAAAGTAGCACTGAATAGCATTTATTTTTAATACTTTTCTTTAACATTACCTGACAAAGGCAGAACTCTGATTCAAGTGTAGGATGAGCAGCCACATAACTGTATCACAGTCTGCGTGTACTAATACAGGCTCTGGGCCTGTGAGTGTTGAAGTAATGTTTACTAAGCATTTGAATTGTAACACAAAGTACTAGTGTTTGAGAGGTAACAGTGAAGGATTCTGATTCACAGCACAAGATTTATCTGAGTGTCATCCATGCTGGGCTAAACTGCTTGTTTAGTACTGCGGTCTCCTTGTTTAGAGAAATTCTCTTAAAAAGCTTCTCAGTCCAATTAAGCTATCATGATTAATATGTTTTCCACTATTTTCCACTGCACTCCAGTCCCGCTTTACGGATCAGTCCTAGTCATTCAGCAAAGGGAGCCAATTAGGAGCCATGATGTTATCTTCCCCTCTCTTAGGGAAAACATACTTAGTCATTTTAGGAGTTCCTTTGTGACTGGTTCTTCCTCTTTTGGTGAATTAAATGGTACCTGCCAAAAATGAGGAAGGTAATAAATATAATGTAGAGAATCAAAAGTGGAGAAAAATGAAATTCAACAGAATTTTGTTAGACCAGAAGAAAAATAACTGAAACATAGCATTTATAGGGAGAGAAGTTGCTAGGATTATTGCAGCCTTTCAATACCTGAAGGGAACCTACACCCAGGAGGGGTGTAAACTCTTCAAAAGGGCTGACAATAGCAGGACTAGGGGAAATGGATCCAAGTTGAAGGAGGGAAGATTTAGGTTGGACGTTAGGGGGAGGTTCTTTACAAGGAGAGTGGTTAGGCCCTGGAACAGGCTGCCCAGGGAGGTTGTGGATGCCCCGTCCTTGGAGGTGTTCAAGGCCAGGTTGGACGGGGTCCTGGGCAACCTGATCTAAATGTGTATGTTTAGTGGCCCTGCCAGGCAGGGGGCCTGGAACTGTATGATCCTTGAGGTCCCTCCCAGCCCGGGTGATTCTGTGATTCTGTGATTCTGTGATTAACAAATGTACTGTGGATTCCAGACTCTTCAGCAGTGTGTGGAGACAGGACAAGGGGAAATGGCCAGAAACTGCAGCATAGGAAGTTCCGCACAAATGTGCACAAGAACTTCTTTATGGTGAGGGTGACGGAGCACTGGAACAGGCTGCCCAGGGAGGTTGTGGAGTCTCCTTCTCTGGAGATACTCAAGACCCACCTGGACACCTACCTGTGTGACCTGGTGTAGGGAACCTGCTTTGGCAGGGGGGTTGGACTCGATGATCTCTGAAGGTCCCTTCCAACCCCTACAATTCTGTGATTCTGTGATTCTGTGATTCTAGGCTTGTCTGAACTGGAACAATAAATTGTAGGAAGAAGTTTGGACTGTTAGTAGCAGAATCATGCTGCATGTATCACTATTTCACCATAGAAGTTCTTCTTCTCAGAAATATTTTCTTGTTACTTAATATTTATGAAAAAAAAAAAAAGGAAACAAACAAACAAAATCCCAACTAAAAGTACATACACACACACAAAAAAATCCCCCCCAAACAGCCTTTGCTCTAGAAGGTGTTATGCAATGGACAGTTAGCACATCTACAGTACCATTCATCTTGGTCTCTGCTTGAAAAACATTATGTCAAGATTATGGCTTCACAGTCACCCATTTCTGTGCTACATTTGGCACAAATTCCATGGTTTCCCATGGTTCCCCATGGCCCTTCTGTACATTCGAATGTGCAAAGGAACAGATACTGCTCACAAAGAACTACTGAATTTCAAGGCATATCACTCGCTACACAGACACTTTTCTTTTTGCAAATAGGACATAAAATATTGAGTTCCTTTATGCTATGGGGTGGTAAGATGTCATCTTTGAAAAGAAACAATATAATAGGGGTTTTAAATCATACAATAAAAAGAAAAACAAAGAAGAAAAATACTATATCTATGAAAGTAATTTTTTACCTGTTCCATGTTCTCTGGGGAAGTAAAATTCCTTTGAGCTGAAACCTTCTAAGTTGCTTCAACTTGAGGTGAGCTGGTTCAGATGCTCAGAAGTTAGAGGAACCCCAAAATGGGTCTTATAAAGGAAAAGTTAACAGGTCCTCAAATTCTGCAGTGCACATACATCGGTACTTCTGAAAGAAGAAGAAAGATATTTGAAATATTTTTTTTCAGAAGAAAGTTTCTTTCTTTTGGAAGTGAACACTAAAGTCTTTTTTTAAAATTCCAGCATCCCCTGCAGGTTTCCATCTAACTAGCTTGTTAATTAAATGTATCTGATTGCTAATTAAACAGTTGGAGAAATGCTTTTGAAAGAGAAGCTAGTTTGAAAATGTAGAGGGAAAAAGTAATAGGTGAGTTATACAGTATACCTGTGGAAACTTCTAGTTCAGACTCAATCTTCTAGTATATTTCCCTTTATTGTGGGCAGCTATGTCACCTCCAAGCACAGCTCTACTCATTACGGTGGTTATAAAATAGAGAAGTTGTGAGTCATTACACAACAGACAGAAAAATTAGATTCAGTCATGGAGAAATTATAGCTTTTATGAAAAAGTGGATGTGATTACAAAAACCAAGGTGTCAGGGAAAGTGTCAGATTGAATCTAATTATTTCTAATCAATACTTTGTCAAACAAGTCTAGATATTTTTTTCCCCACTTAAATCCTGACCTAAAATTTTCTTCAACATTTATTGTGGCTTTATGAGCACTGCGGAATAATCCTGAAATTTTAGCATGTATTATTCATACTGAACAGCTTTGCCCTGTCAGCTAGGATGTGGGGAATCACTTCTGTTTGTACGATGTTGTGATCTCTAGCTTTCATTGTCCTAACAGTAAGTGATGGAGAAATGATTTGTCTTTATGGGTATAGCTTAAATTCCTGAGTGCTCTTTTTAAAAGGACTTGCAGAAGGTTTAATAAAAACTGAAAGGTCACTTAGGTTGCCCTGCATAGATGTGCATCAAATCTTGATGATTTTTATTTGGATAAACAAAGTTATTACAAACTTAAGTCAAATTTGAAGATATCTCTTTTTTGAGCAGAGTTTTTGAATGAATAAATCCACAGTGATTTGGTCCAATGTATCTTTTTCTATTTGCATATTTTACGTATATATTTATTTTGAATGTTTCCATGCTAGATGCTTTTTTTTTGAAGACATTTTTGTGATGTCAGTCTTTTGCCTTTTGGTTTCAAACAAAGTACCATGTTCCTATTACCAGCAACATGTATAACAAAGTCTTTTTCTTTTTCATAATAAAAGGAGACAGTATTGTGCTGAGAGTCTAATCAACCTGAATATGATAGAACCAATTCTTACTGAAAGCTTTCTGCTTTTAAGGATGTCTTCTATACAGGAGATTGTGGAACCACTTGTTGACAAAAGCTTCAATCTCTTTAGCCCTATTCTAACTTTTACAATACGTTGTATTAAGCAGGATTGAAAGGAACATATGTCATGAAGCATTCCATATTTGAATGATATAGAGAAGATTAGCATGGCCCCTGTGCTCGGATGACAAGCAAATTCATGAAGTATTCCATTTTTTTTTTTTTTTGGAAACCACATGGGAACAACCAGAGCTGCTGAAAACCAGCAGCATCAGGAACTGTAGCTTCCTGCAGCTATTCCAACTCTGACAGTTTGCTGCATTACATCTTGATATGGAGCATCTATGGAAAACTGTGATAGCGTAATAAAAGTTTTCCTTGCTTTCATCGGCTTTGAATAGCTGCCATTTAGATGGCTGAAATTGAAGGTTATACACATATCTAGATTCCTATCAAATACCCGTAAGTGTTGCAAAAACAGATATCATACATTCTAAGCAAGCTTGTGTAAGAAATATATATGAAAGTGTCATCATTCATGAATTAAATTATTTTTAAGAAGAGTCTTGTTAGAGTAGTAGTTGGGAATTCCTGGAGAATGCAGTAACAACTATCTCCTAATACTTCTAGATATCAGCAAAAACCAGATGGGGAGTAATTTTCCTGAGCTTTTTATTTTCTCTCTTCCTGGCTGTCACACTAACAGTGGTTGTAGTCACTGTTATGTTCAGACACTCAGGATGAGATTGTTAAGGATATTAAATATCCTTTAAGAGTTCCATCTGGTAGAAGCTGAAACATCCAGTATACATCTTGTCAAGGGCTTTGCACGGTCAGCCTAAATGTCTTACATTAGAAAGTGAAGGGATACAATTCCACCCAGCTGAAGACACTACAAGAAAGAGGATATTGTGAAGGAAAGGTATTGTGCCAATCCTTTTGCCTCTTCAAATTCTTTATCATTTTTTTCTACAAAATTCATTTTATCCCTTCTAGTCAGATCCCCACTGAGATTATGTGTTTTTTATATAATATATAATATATATGTATTATATATATACTATATATATATAATATATATATTATATAGTATATCCTTTTGTTGGTAAAATCCTTCTAGTCTAGATAAAAGCTATTAGCTATTTTATTATCTTTTTGCAAGTTTGTGAGTTTGAGATTTTTAAAGGTAAATGAATAGGAATTAAATCTTTTAGATCACAAACTGGAAGATAAACTGTGGTTCAAGTCTGAAATGGCATATAGGGACAAATATTTGCCTATGGACTTTCTGAGGCACTTTGGCTAAGATCCTAAAAAAATGTACTTGCTTGAATGCTGAAGCTAGAAACATAAAACTGAGAAAATGCTCTAGGAAAACTCTTTTCAAGCTAATTATTCACTTGCAAAGCTGTAGGCAGAGGCAAGCAAGGTTTTGCCAGAAAGTTGCCTTAAATGACACAAGTCATTACTGCACATGAGATATACTGCTGTTTAATTAAGCAGAACATTTGGGCGTCCATCTCTAGATAATGCCAATGGATAAAGGAGTGCTCTGGGGCTCCCTTTGCAGAGCCTGCTATCAACTGGGCAAACTGAACATGCTGTAGCAGTATTCACTTCTGCCCAAAGCTCACAGGCTGGTTGTGTTGTTGCTGTCTGGCTTTTATGTAACAGCTGTGTAACTGAAGCACTCACCTAGGAGGCAGGAGACTCAAGTTTACCATTACTCTCAGCAGGGGATGACTCTCTTTAAAGAAAGCTTTGGCTCCTACGTCAGACTGTTGTCCTAGGCTGAGTAGAGCCAAGACTGAATTTCATTAAAATGTCTGAGCTGCAGTCTATAGAAGTCAGAACTGAAAACAGATGATCATGAGACCAGAGAAAAAATACTTGGTCTCACTGAGTTGAGAGAAAAAAAAAAAAAAAAAAAAAAAAAAAAAAGATAGTGCAGGCTATATGTTCTCACACATTAGCTCTTTGAGCTACTTTGATCAGTAGCCATAGCGAAAATCTGACCTCCTTCCTCTGTCACCCGCCTGCCACCTTTGTAATAATCCCAACTGCTGAAATTCCAGAATTTGTTGGCAAATTTCTGAGCTGCCAGTAACTGTAGTTCTTGGAGTAAAAGTGCATTTACCCTCATTTGGCATCTGTGTTAGATGAATGCTAGAACAGGAGCAGCACCATGCATTCTATAGCTTTGTTCCTACAGTCATTTTGTACTCCAGAGAATTTGCTTGCTACTCTCACATGAAACTCACTGCCATTTCATTTCCATTTATAAACTTTAATGTTCTGCTTTCAACTAGTCCAGTGAGTTTCTCATGGAAAATGGGAAACTTAAACTTTTACTATATCAAGTACGATATCAAATGTGTTATAATGAGTTAAACTTGAGGCGTATCTCATTGGGATGCAATAAAGTTCTTCAAAGAAAAATGCCAGCAATGTTGTTACAGATGACTATGGAAAAACGTATCAGCTTAGAAAGTCTTCATTAATATCATGACACAAGATTCCATTTTTTTACAAGATTATCTCTTTTCAGTTAATTAATGCACCTCATGGACATTGTAGTTACAACTGTGTAAATAGCCTTTCCTCCATTCTTTCTAGGGGAGATATCTTACATTTTCAGACTAACACCTCTCTGGGATCTGTCAGTGATGAGAACTGCTCTTAGATCTACTCTTAAGAAGAAGAATATATAGCATGCCCACAGCTGTCGTGAAAATGATATTACAGTGTAGAAAATGTATTGGTACAAACAAAAACAACTATATAACTCAAAAGGGAAATTAGCAAATGAAAATAATTCCATCTTACAAGTATATATATATATTATGGTTTCTTAATTGTGGAGATCTATTAGTTTGGGTATCACTATAGAGCTTTTGTTAAGTGAGAGAAGCATAATAGTTTGGTTTTTTTTTTTTTTTTCTTTATATTTGATGTAGTTTAAAGACAGAAAAATGAATAAATTAAAATGAACTACTAAACCTATACTGGGTTGGATAGCCAATATCAGGATGGACATTAGGAAAAATTAATTCTCAGGAACAGTGGAGAAGTACTGTAACAGGCTGTCCAGGGAGGACGTGGAGTCACCAACCCTGGAGGTTTTCAAGAAAAGAATAAATTTTGCACTGTGTCATGGTCTAGAGTGGTCACAGGCATGTGTTTATGGTTGGATCAGATAACTTTTGTTGTCTTTTTGACTTTAATGATTCCATGATTCTGTGATTCTAAGCCCAAGGGATGAAACAAAAATCTGTATCTTTAACTACTCTTAAGAATAATAGATTAAGCTGAACTGACAATACAAGACATCTGAACACCTTTATTTTTCATCGTGAGGAAAGGTATATTTGGTATCACTGTAGGTTTTCTGATGTTGTGCCACCATTTTGTGGTGGAAAAGAAAAGGAGCCCGGAGGATACCTTCTCACTGTATTCACTGAACTTAAAATGGTCACAGATTTTAATCATGATCAGTTCACATGAATTTAAATTAAGGGAGTAATGGTGAAAAGGTATAGATTTGTTATGAATATCCATTCTCATAAATATTTAACATGCACTATAAAATACACATTTCCATGAACTTTCTTTCTGTTATTATTGTTTTATACATGCTTATTCCTTTAACAGAACACAGAGATCTCTCATCTTTTCTCTCAAAGGAGCAGGAAAAAAATTCAAAAATTGAGGCTCTGATGTCCCATCAGCAGTTTGGAGTTTGTTGAACTTCCCACTAAGACAGCCTATGCCATTGTTAAAATCTAGCTGATGTATTTGAAACATCTTCAGAACTCTGAATCATACTGGAAAAGTCAACACATTCTTTTTGAAATCCTTTCTCAAGTCACCTTTCAGATTAAGTGCTGAATTCTTCACCCATATAGCAACTAAACAGGAAGAGTTGCAATTGCTGCAGCTGATCAATCATTGTATTTATTTTCATTCTCTTAATTTCCCCTCTGCTTTGTTAATCTTATTCTATAGGAGTGTTCTATTTTAGGCTTGGCATCAGCTTTTGTTATCAGAGCTGGACAGGCTCTGAAAATAGGCCTGATTCTCTTACTCTTGACTGCATGGTTATTCCTTGAGGATCTCCTATATAAATAATGATATAGATAGATACTGCTTAGCTCATGAATTCTCTCCATCTCTTCTATATCCTTGTTTCCTTATTAGCTTAGAGTTGAGCATAAGGGGCTATCAAGCATATACTAAAAGAGATTAGTTCTGCAGAGGACTACAGGTCTTGAGGTACTGTTGGAAGTCTTTCTCCAGAGCAGGGAGTGTGTTCACTCCATGTAGTTTTCAAATCTCTCTCCAGCACATGAAAACACTGAAAGAAGGAGGGAGCTTCTTATATTTGACATACACATTTGGCTGGAATCTGTCCTTTTTTTTTTATAAACCAATTTTAGGAATGCTTGCCCTTTTTTGGGAAGAGACCACACTATGAAATGCTCAGTGTTTTACGAATGCCCAATTGTTCTCTTGCAAATGATTTCCCCTTTCATTTAAAGACTTTGTAATAAGGTAGGCAGAACATTAGAATGTAGTTAGAATGAAGAATTGTTAAAACCTTTCTGTCAACAGAAGCATTTCCATTGGCTCTAATTATTAATTCAAATGCTAACACAGGGAGTATATGGGGGAAATGATGAAAAGCGAAGATATTCACAGATTTCACTTTAACATGCTATAGATTTCCATGGATTTTACTACTCCTCTGTATAGATTTTTTTTTTCCACTTTGAAAACCTTCACAGGTTTTACTTCAAATATATTTATGGTGGCCTCTCTGCTGACCCCAAACAGGTTCATCTGGTGATGCATATTATATAATGTGATTATAGAAGGTAAAACCAGGCTAATAAGGTACAGCGTGTGGAGTTCTTTAGTAGCTTTGATGTGTATATTTCAATTTTCAGACTTGCCTGTGAAAAGCAATAACTCCCATCTCTCTTCTGGCAATGCTTGTACTCCCTGTTTCACATTGGTGTGTTATTCTAAGCTGACATGCTCTGTCCCTGTCTTGTTTCTCACAAGCATGTCCCTTTGGTCTTTTCAAACTTATGAATACTTGAGACACTCCTACAAATTACTGTGCGGATTAAAAATCCTTGATCATGTCATCTTTTGGCTTTTAAATGTACTGTCAAACAATAGAATCAGAAATATGGGGCTGCTGCAGTTATTTCACATTAATGCTTCAAGTTCAAACAAAGTGTCAAGATGACTAAGTACAAGGGATTTTCAGAATGCTTTAATGTTGCCTCATTTCAAATCACTTCATAAGCATCTTGGTAATGAGCTCAATAAATTCTGCTGGAAAAAAAAAAAGAAAAAAGCTTTTTACCAAATAAAATGTAGGTTGCTATTTTATAATTAGCCCTCTGGGCTTGTGGGAAGGAGTCTTATTTCCTGTTTGAAATCCACTTTGTTAGTGCTGTGATGTGAAGATGGCTAAATGAGTATGAAATATTGTAATTAAGTACATCACAAGCTGTTTATCTTATCAGCAGTGTTTTCCTTTAAAGGCTGGCTCATTGACCACTGGTGTATTATCACAATTTTTCTGTGCTTTGCCAGCTTAATAGACAGAGCTTTACCATATGTTGCAGGAGGGAAGGGTGGAGGAAACCAACATGGTAGCTCTCTTTTGATGGAGTAGATATCTTTTCATTTGCTCTGATTTGTTTATTCACCAAACAAAGTGAGTTTATGAAATCTCCTGTAGATCTGATGAAAGAGTGTGACCTGTGGAAGCTTTGAGTCTGTGTGATGGTCTCTGCATGTCCTGCTCAGTGGCCTGTCCTTGTTTGTGGCAGAAGCGGAAATCCAGTCTGACTGCTACAAAAATGAACTGGTTTATTGCTCAGTGGACCGAGTGACTGGGCTTCTTTTTGCTCTCTGCTGTTATTCTAAAGGATTCATATTGCGATAATCTTCTGACCTCCTACATTTCTTATATTAGTTCAGGCAGGTAGGATAGATGTAGCTTATAGCACACTCATCTATAATATTAGTGCGCTTCTTGCAAGAATCTCTTCAAAATTTTCCTGGAGGCTACATAGCGCTGTTATGATTTAGTGAAGTGGTTAAGATTGCTTGTGTGATTTACACAGACTTTTACATAACTTAATAGTTGCAAATGTGGGAACCAATTTGTCAGTGCACCAGTCCCTGAACATCCCTTGTGTATTCCTTGTGTTTTGTTGTATTTGTCCCCATTTCACTAGTGTTTTATTTACAATGGACAATATATTATGATGCCAAGCATCTCAAGCTTATGCCAAACAGCTGCTCAACTATACCAGCTTACAAGTCTCTAGATGCAACAGTTCAGCTCTGTGGATAGCCTACTCACTACTTCTGAAGGGCAATTTAATACCTAGACCCTTTCCTGAGTTGAGACATGTATTCCAGTCAGTTGACTTAGATTTGGATAGCTTTAGAAATGTTGTCCTCAAATGTCAGCACATCCTTCTCCATGTGGTAGTACATGTAGTCAAGTGATCCCAACAGATTTGTGAGGGACAGTGGCTTCCTCCTAGAGGAGCTCCCATGATATCACATTTTTTCCATTTTTCTACTCATTTTACTTGGCACATTAATTTCAACAGATTTGCTAATTAAAGAAATCAGACTGGTTGGAAGATTCCCATGTTGACCCTTACAGTTTCTATTTTAATTCCTTTAGTAGCAAGACAGTTTCAGTTTCAAATTGAAAGCACAGTTTATAGCTCCCCAATACAGTATCCTTTTAGAACTTCATTTTTGCCACTCTATTCTGAGACTTATTCTGTTGAAATTTCATTTTAATAAAGTCACCTCCCAAAAATATAAATTACTCTCCCAACGTGAAAATGAGTACTCAGAATATATTTAATATTTCAACTATGATTTTATCTTCCCTGGGGACTATTTCAACATGTTGATTGTGTCTGTTTTATTGCTGACAGTCTTTCTGTTCTAAATATATTTAAAGAAAATAATTAGTAGTAGTTCTGTGCTTCTGGAAGAAATTTCCCACGATATTTTCTTGACTGTGTGATGGCATTATATTTAACTTGTCAAATTTTAATCACTCTCTTTCTTTTTTTCTAGTAAGCAGTATAACTTACTTTAAGCATCAAACCCAACAGTTAAGAAGCCCCCACGCATATGAAGTATTTAACATTTTTAATTCACTTTAAATTCTGTTAATGTGTTTATATATTTTTAAAAACTTATCTTGTCTACATACATACTACTGAAATGCATAAATCAATCTTTTCTCACTCTCGTAATGACACTTAATTAACATAAATTATTCTTACTCTTCATGGGTGGACCAATCTTGATATAGTTTCTACAAAATTTTTAATTTAAACCAAGAACTTCTTGTCTCCATCTCTAACAATTCATACTCCTTTTTGACCAAGGTTTTAGCACTACCCATTTAGTAAGTTAATGTAGTAATTATACTTACTGTTAGTTGTTTTATTTTTTTTAATCACAAATGTAATTTCTGTGAATCTCATAAAATGTAATTGATAAATAGGTCTTGAATCTTTTTTTTTTTTTTTAATGGACTTTTTTTCCCCTGAAATATTCATTACAGTTGTGTTGGAATAAACCATTTTTTCTTCCAAACTTGCTTCATGCCTCTGGTAATTCTCCATTACGTGATGCATTATAGGAAAGTAAAACATACCACACTGTACTCTGCTGCCCTCATAATGATACACTCCATGGGAAAAATCCATCCTGATGGCAGGTGATCAACTGAGATCCATATGCACTTTTTGTAAATATTTTTTTTAATAATTATTAATGCTCTAGTGGCTGATAGAATTATCCAGCCCTTTTAAGACTCTAACCACACAGTACTTGATGATGACTTCACTGGTAAATTTTAGTGGATGATGATTTCACTGGTAAATTTATTTCTGAAATACATCAAATAGTTTTTATTCTACAGATATTTTAATGCTTCCAAATTTACTGGCCATTAGTTCAATTGATTGATGACCTTTTCTTGATGTGCTGCAGAGTAAAATATAGGGGGGAATGAGCTGTACCTGTAACCCTGCTGCAAATCTTGATTAACTCTCTTTCTGTTATAGTCCTTAATAAATGAAAGCACCCCAACTTCCTAAAAGCCTTGAGTACACATTCAGGCACTAATTGCCCTGTCCACCTTGTAACTATCTTTTCTGCAATCTTTCATTTACAACTTCTTCCTCCTTCTTCTTGTGTTATTCACAAAAATACCCCATCTGCATTCTGAGGTATGATGTGGATATCTGTAAGGATCTGCATGCTGACATGATGCAGTCTGTTGTCAGCATCATGAACCCCAACACTTTTGACAGTATGCAGGAGGTCATGTTCTTGTCACTGATCACTGAAGAATCACTGTTAGTGGTTACCTTTCTTCCTCCCTGAGTGTGGGATTCAACAGGAACTAGCTTAGCCTTAGGCAATTAATCTTTCACCTTAGAAAGATTTGGTTCTCTAAAGACAGGTTTCTAACATCATTTCAAATGAGGTAATCTATCTGATACCTTCACAGACTTGGCAGAAATTGGATACAAAACACTCTTGATCTAGACAAGCATCTGGGACTGGGTGAGGGATTCCATATAATATGAAATGGTACTAAATTGCCTTTGTAAAGGAAATCATTGTTGAGAAGTTCAACACCACTTTAAGGCACCTACAGTCAGATATTTGTATGGTGGTGTCTGCATACCATGACAGATATCTGAACTACCTTTATTGTCAGTGGAGAGCCCTCAATTTGATCACTGGAATCTAGAGAGTAACTCTTACTCTTATTACCAGTGAAGGCTGAAGCAATAAGTACATACTCAAAAGTGATACAGTGAGGTACAACAAGTTCTCTTTTGCCAGGAGAATTTTAAAATTTGAAGGAGCAGCCATAACTTGAATTTTATTCCTTTTCCTAGTCTGGATAGAATGGAATTCATGAGAAAGAATATGCATTTTTGATAATGATATTGTCCAAATATGGGCATATCATTTTTCAGTACCCTGGATATATAAATGTGTAGCAAATTTTGTATAGCATTATCTTCAAAATCTTCATAAATGTATGTGTTTGTTAGCCAATTGGTTACTGTGACATAGCAGACTATTATCTTTAAGGAGAAATTATTACCTTTTTTTTTTTTTTTTTTCTTTTTTTTTTCTTCTGGGACATTTGTATATTTAGAATCTCTCTGAATATGAAAAGTTTTATATTATGAATATGAATCAGCTTATGCTTAGGTACTTTTAGACTTACCTCACTTTTACATTTGCCTCAGATCTTACATATTAGCAGCTTAAACTTTTCCTATTTTAGAGTTGGCAATGTAGAAATTAAGTTACTTACTGTTGCCTAGTATGTTGTCTCATGTGGACCCTGTGAAACTATAGAAAGCAGAATCTTTATGCATATGTATATGGCTTTTTTTTTGTTGTTTTTCTTTGTTTTCAATTTATCTGCAGTCTGCACAGGATTTTATAGATAGTTTAAGAAGTTGAGAAGACATATCTAACTGCAGAGGTAGTCATATTCTACTTTTAATGGAAGTACATGGTCTCTGAAGGCTTAAACTTCATTTAGTGACATTTAAGACGAGTAAAAACAGTAAGGGAATTTGATTGTTAAAACATTACTTAAATCTCATTTTGGAATTTCTATCAAGCAAGGCTTTAACAAAAGCTAAGACAAATATTTGTGTGAATCATGTTAGCTATAATTTACTCTCTTTTTGGTAATGAGATGCATTAAATGATTTTTCATTATCTTCCCCAGACATATTTTCTTCAACTTATATGCTTATTTACATTCCCTAAGAGGAGACTGGCCAATAGTTTAGAAATAAGAAACAAGATATGCAGATTTTAGACAAGGAAGATCAATGTTATTTCTGATCTTAGGCTTGGGACGACAGTTTTAAAATTTTAGTACTGACCACAGGAGAGTAGATTAGTCTTTAATCAGTAACAAGATTCTTTGAGAACAGGTACACCATGAACATTTCTAACAACAGTTTTCAATGGCTTTTCTATAGATAACCAACATAATTATTCTCAAAATCCATTTGGCAGAATAAGTCAGATTCTGTCCTTTCTACCATATTTAATATCATATGTACTACATACCATAACAATATGCACACCAAATGTCTACTTGTTAATATGAGCAAAATCAGCTGGATATATACTGTAGTAATTTACCTTGGTTCTTTTGATGAACAGTCAACTCCTATTGAATTTGTAATTTATAGATAGCTAAATCTGAATTTGTGTTCTGGAAAGTTAGCAATGGTTTCCCTTTGCAAGAAAAAAAGATCCTTAATTTCAGTCCATTATACTCAGCTGAAGAAGAGTTTTGCCACCTAAGAGTCTGCTTTTTAGTAATCCAGAAAGTTTAAGTCTGATTTTACACAACAGTGATCCAGCTGGGAAAGCATAGTTCCAAAGAAGTAAACTTTTATTGAAAACATTTTGGCTCTAACATTGAAAATTTTGTTCCAGATATCAAGAGTGAAAATATAATTACGGGAAGAAAGAAGATTCTGCAATGTTTAATGTCACTTAATTCACAAGTAACGTTCTGAAACTGAAGTAACTAATGCCATATGCATTGACATTACTTATATATAATTATCAACACAGACCAAGGTTAGATTATTGTGTTATGCTGTTCTGCTATGGATATTTCTGTGATATATCCAAGCAGAATGCTGGTTCTTAAAGGTATCTTCAATACTAATATTGTATCAATTGAAGTAGTAAAATGAGTATTTCAGAAAATCAGAAATTCTGAGTTATTGCTGCCAAGTAGGAAGTCAGAAAATAATGAGAATCTAACATGAAATGCAAATTATGTTATACCAGCAATAATATATAACACTTTCTCCCAAATATCCTCATAGTGTGAGAAGTGCTTATGTCCAATAATCCAAGCTCAGATGGAGTTTGCTATGAAGCACAGTTGTTTTCATTCTTTTCAAGGGTGCTGATCTACAGAGTAGGCACACATGATTGGAGAAATACAACAGTTCATATTTCCTACAACTCAACTCAAATTCTCCCCCCCCGCCTCCCCCCCCCCACTTCCTCATTGATTGAGTATTCCAGAGTTCACAGCCTATCTGATGACTCTAAGTTTTGTATTACATTTCCCACCTGTTTACTGTTTTATCCCCTTCTTGTTCTCCTTCTGTTCTTTAGTTTTTACCTATTATGGTATGCTGCGATAACCTCTCATAGTTAACCTTACTCTTTGGCTATTATTCAGACCACAGAACTGTTTTTTACTTGTAGATCTCCTGATGTTACTCAAAAATGTAGGGCTTCTATTCTGCAAGCAGGAATCTGTCTTGTATCAGAGCTCTGAGTCTCCTCTTTAGCATCATAACATCCTATTGTTATGCAAAGACAACATTTATTTCCCCAAAATAGATAAGCTCAGGAAGTATGGGATAGATGAGTGGACAGTGAGATGGATTGAGAAATGGCTGACTGGAAGAACTTAGAGAATTGTAATCAGTGGCACAGAGTGTGGTTGGAGGCTTTTAGCTAGCAGTATTCTCCAGGGGTTGGTGCTGCATCCAATCCTGTTTAACATCTGCTTTAATTACCTGGATGAAAGCATAGAGTGCATCCTCAGCAAGTTTGCTAATAGTTCAAATCTGGGGGGAGTAGCTAACACTTCAGAAGGTTGTGCTGCCATTCAGAAACCTCATAAAATTTCTCTGCCCAACTCTCCAGCCTGTCCAGGTTTCTGAAATCTATGTATGCAAGTGTATACAGTCCTGGAGAACAACTGCATGTTAAGACACTAAGACAGAAGAAATTCTCAGTCATTCCTGTAATGACTCCACTATAATTCAAGTAACTGCATAGCTGATCGTGCCATTGGTTGTTGACAGATGTAAAGGCTGCAGATAGGACTCTCCATCTTCAAGAATGACACAAGGAACTGTAGGTTATGGTTCACCTTTCATAATGCTATGATTCTATGATTTTTCATCACTATGATGCTTCACTGTTCCTGATGTACAAGACAAATAGAAATTCTTAGTGAAGATGTATTCTCTGTTAGCTTGCCTGTTTTATGTCTTCTTTCAAAATATATGCTATTTACCCCAAACAAAACAAAGCAAAACAAAAAAAACAATAACAACCAAAAAACAAAACAACAAACCCACAACAAACCAACAACCTACCTTCACTTAGTTTTTTACAGTCTGCATGAGTTACTATACAGTACTCAAAATTTTGTCTCTTTGTGAATTCAGCTAAGTGGAAGGATGTTTTAATTTCTCTCCACAGAATCAACAAACATTTTCTAGTATCTTCACAAATGAGTTTCCTCCTGTGAACTATACAGATGATGAGATTTATTTGGCTTCCAATTGTGTTCATGTTCAAAGGACAAAGGCTTCTCTTAGCAGCCAGCTCTGACTTGGTGGTGAATCCCTGCAACCCAATGCAATTTTATTTTTAGCAAAGATGAATCATAGATAAATTGCAGATTTTCAATATGCTTACCCTGAGACTTTTCATTTTATTTTAGCTCATCACAACAGGTTTCTTCTGTGGTGAAAATGTAGATGCCTGAACTAAACCAGGAGGCAGTCGCTTCATTATTTTTGAAAGAGTTCTCAATCTTTCTGTCAACATAATCTTCTGAGAAGAATCATTTCCCTTAGAACAATTATAATCAATAATCTTATATGCTAGTGATATAACTTCTGTGCCACTGTTTACCTGTCTGCCTTTGGGACTGGAACCATATTGCGCTTAGATGCTGAAGCTTTGTAAAATGTCATTATTTGACAGTTTAGCCATCTGCCCTCATCCAGATGCTACCATTCTCCTAGGCTGATCTGTCACTGAATGAATACAAAAAGACGGCAGTCTCTGGAATCCATTTATTGTGAAGCAGTGTATGCCTTTGCTAGCTCAGCTTTTTCCTTCAAAATATGCATATTCATTCCTCTACTGAATATTTTGTCTAAGATGCTATTGGGAGCAACTTGTTTAAAAAAGGATCTAGTGTGAGAGTTACCATATTTTTAAGCCAATAATTCCAGTTTTTCTTCACAGTTTTTTGCTCTACAATCTCTTTCTTGAATGAATACTGCCCCTTGGATCTTGTTCCAAAATGTGAGAGCATATCAGGAGTTGTTGTATATTAGATCAAGACAAGATGAAAACTTTTGGCAGCATGTCAGAGCTTTTCTTCTATCTTAAATTATATCTTGTAGTGAGAACAACAGCAGTTCCTGCGGGACATATTTTTTTCCATAAATGCAATTTTCCATCAGTATATGAAAACTTCTTGGGGTGTCTCTGTCTTTCTGTCTGCATGTCCTGGATCCTGGGTCACTTTTTGTCCCAAGGAAAAGAAAACGCAATATGTATACAAGTATTTAATTTCAGAATAAAATAAAATAAAATAAAATAAAATAAAATAAAATAAAATAAAATAAAATAAAATAAAATA
>JAPSGF010000004.1:22491351-22570152 GCA_035772895.1 Perdix hodgsoniae | reverse complement strand
TAAAATAAAATAAAATAAAATAAAATAAAATAAAATAAAATAAAATAGTAACTTTGGTATTTAATTAATTTCCCTAAGAGAAAAGGAATCTTCTCAAGACTGTTGAGACCTACAACTTTAAAATTTACCAGAGGACTTTCAACAGAAATAAAATCAGAGCTGTACATCAAATTGAGAACAGAGAATCATTCTGATTCCCTCTGTTTAGACTCCAAATTTCATAAAATACAGAATCAGTGCTAGGTAAAGAGTCAGAGAGGGTATGAGTAGAAGTTATATATCATATTTAAGTTCGTATGTCAATAAATATGCAGATTGTTCCAAAAGATATGCCTCCTATTTATTTCCATAGAGGAGGCAATAAATCCAGGGGCACAGTAATACTGTTATATCAAATTCTGAAATACAAACACTATTTTCCAATATACTCACCAACATTTGCTATGCATTTTTGACAGCAGTGAGCAAGAGCCTGCATGCCACCTTCTTAAAAATCTGCACCAGTAGAGGTGACCCCTTGTAGCTGTTGCCCCTGCTGAAACACACTACCACCTCCTCACTGTGCTCTCATCCACCAGTTGGTCCCCATAAACATTTACCAAGAGCCAATGAATGTCAGTGGGTGCAATTTTTTCTGCATGGAGGAATTCAGTTCTACACTTTTTTTCATATGTACTTCAATGTGCGACACCATTATGTCAGACTGACCCTCTTCTGCCATTTGTTGTACAGCAACAAAATTTAACAGAATGTTGGTGAGAAGTTTCAATATCTTCTGCCATACTACTGACATCTACCTCTAACATTGTGGGCCAACTTAATAAATGAGGAGGCATTACTTTCTGAGCAGTCTTCATGATTGCCTTAGAGATGTGGCTTCTAGGAAAAAGGATACAGCTAATGGTCTTAGAAAAAAAAAACAACAAAAAAACACAAAACTCATTAATTTAATCATGAACATAGAGGAGGGGATGAAACTCATTTTTCATCCATTGCACTTCACTGTTGTTTTTATTTGCCACTGTGGGAGAGCCTTGAAATAGTGAAAAGGCTGACAGGATGATATCTGTGCCTAAGCTTTTAAGCAGTTTTCAGCACTTCAGTGCTTGAGTTCCTCCTGGATAATAAAGAATAAAAATAATAGCTCTTGTTTTTCCTCCTGTTCAAGATTTTAAAAGAGGTAACTAGTGTATTAAAAAAAAAAAAAAAAAAAAAAGAGGTAACTAGTGTATTAAAAAAAGTGGAGTTGTATGTGTCTCACTGGGTGACACTAATGTGTGCAAAAGCTATTGCTGCATCATGGAGGTGTTCAAGAGACGTTTGGATGTTGTGTAGAGGGATATGACTTAGCTGGGGAGTATTGGTGATGGTTGGACTGGATGATCTTTTAGGTCTTTTCCAACCTTGATAATTCTGTGATTCTGTGATTCTGTGATCTTCAAAAATTGATAAAATTTTACTTACTCCTCAAGAAGAGCTACAGGAAAATTGACATCAAATGTGAAATAAAAATAAGGAATTACTGTCATGGTTTAATACTTTTGTAATTTTGCTATCAGTATTCCACATCACAACATCATGTAAAGTACGGATAGTTCACAGAAGAAAACTACATTTCCCAGAGGACATCACGGTCAGGAGATAAGTCACGGGACCAGGACAGTATATAATCTCACTCCCGTGACTGAAATCACACACTCTCCCGGATCCTCGGAGCGTGGGGTGCCTTCCAGCCGTTTCGCCTAAAGCTTACAGTAGGCCTTTCGGTTTTTGGGACTCACTCTCTCTCTCTCTTTTGCTTAATTACAATTATATGGTATTATATTGTATTAGTCTGTATTCTGATATAGTATTTAGTAAATAAGTGTGCCTCCTTAGATCGCTGCCGCTGTTTTCTTTTCCCCTTCCCTTTTTGGGCCAGCGGCCCTTTTGGGCCAGCTGCCCCCCTGTCACGGGCACAGGTAGATTTTGCTTAACCCGCGACAATTACTGTGTGAAGAAAGAGGATTAAAGTACATTTTGCAAGCAGCAGAATTAATTGAGATACAGAGAGGGGTGAGAGTTCACTTGGTTAGTTTTAGTCAATGTACATTCTGGTGCCTATCCTAGCAATAGAAGAAGGCAATAAAAATCTCTACTAGACAGAAGAATTTATCACTAGAAAGAAAAGTACAGTGAATATGACCTTTAACTAAATAAATAAAAAATGGATTTAGCTCTGTCTATCTGCCAAAACATTTCACTAGCATTATGGTGCACTAAAAAAGATAATTTTTGGTCATGGACATGCTGGTTGGCATCAGGTTACATGGAAATGAGCAATGAACTTACTCTGTTGTTTTTCTGGAGTTGTTTCTAGAGAGCTAAATTATGGCTCATTTTCATAATTTTCTGCTCTGCTATTGTTTGATTAAATATTTAATAGTGTTAATAGCTGTTTTTGTCCAATAGAATACATTTGACTTGAGAGAAATCTCAACAGCAGAAAAACAGTGATTTCTGGTATATGGAATAAGTATAAAGGGAAAAAAGTGAGCCTTTGTCCTTCTCAGATCTCTTCGTGTCTCCTCATACCTCTTTCTGGAACCTCATTAATGCCATGAATTTCACAATAACTGTGTTGCATGTTGCATAATGTTCACTCCTGGATTGGAGGCTTTTTTTTGTGCCATAGATCTAAAGTGAAAAGAAAGTAAAAAAAGAACACTTGACAAAAGTGCCATCATTGTCCAACTTTTCTCAATTAGCATTTTTGATCCTAAGTCTAAATCCACATATCCTTCTACTGAGTTCAGGTATGTTATAATATATTTATATTATACATATAAATAAAATACTTATACTTAACTGTAGGTTGTGGTGAGCTTGGACAAATGGAAGCTATAACTTGGCAGGGAGAAAAGCTACACAGAAACTGTAACAGGCTCACAGAGATAACCTTAACATAGATAGAAGCACGTACCTCTAAAGTGCTATAGCTTATTTCTAAACTAGAAAATAAATAAATAAATAAATAAATTAGCAAGAATAAGATTCTTCCTTATGATTCTTGTCTGGCTTGCAGATCAAGTTGATGAATACCACCTAAACTTTCTGTAAGCAGTCTGCTGATTCTGTATCTCTCTGTCTATGAACAGCAGCTATATCAGACCAACTCCCTCTACATCAATATGTAACTTCCATTATGTACTCTTCATCACAATGAACTTGAAGACTCAGACACATGGTTTTTTTTTTTTTTGTATCTTAAGTTGCCTCTTCTGCATTAAGTTACTTGCTTGGTTGCAATGGCTCTTGCGTTGAAATACTCAACGATATAGAACTCTGCACAGTTTTATCTCTGTAGGTACAATAATTGTTTTTAAAAAAATAACTGCATGACTTATGTAGACTTATGTAGTGACAGAAGTGCACAGAAGTGCACAAGAAGGAACAAAATGAGGAGTAGGCAGAAGCTAGAGATACTGTTGTATCCCTTGTATGTGACAATATTGATGACTTAGTATAAATATCAGGCTAGGAGCCTTGTTGCATAAATGGGTTTTGAGAACTCTATGAGGAGAAGATGCAGTTGAGAGGCAGCATGGAGAAGGAGAACTAAAATGTCTAGCTGTGCAAAAATAATTGTGGTGTGTGGATATAATTTAATGTTAAAAGGCCCCATTATAACTTCCCCTGAAGCATTTTTCCATGAAGCTTAGTGACCTAACAAACAAGAACAGCTCATTAATTATGAATATCCATGCTAGATACGGTTTAGAATTTATGCTCCACCTTAGTGAGTGATACTCCTTTGAGACAAGACATCCCAGTTCTAACTCTGAAAATGTTCTCCATGCTTATGTCAGGAAATTATTGTGTTCCCACCTTTTCTCTCCACCTTTCATTATCCATCATCATCCTGTCTTTTCCCGCTTCTTACTCAGGAGTACCTTGAGCAAGCTTCCCACAGACGTCTGTGTTTTTATTCTCATTCAGATTTTATTTATTTACTCCACTGTATTTCCTTATTCTGATAGATTTTCTTCCACATTTTTCTCTCTTTGCCTATCCCCTCAGTTATAAATGAGCTGTACCAAAAGCTGAACTCTATTATAGAGGGGAAAAAATAAAAAACATATCAAGTTATTTTATACAATCAACTTTTATAATGGTTATATATTAATGAACAACTGATTCCATTTCCAGAACAGCTCTTTGGTGAATACACTGTACTGATGTCATTTAAATTTTCAGTAAGTTTGTCTCTCTCTATAGGTGACCTTTCTGTTCCCAGCTGCTGACATGAGATTTACTATTGATTTTCTAGGTTGTCCCTTGCTGCTGAATACTTTTGAGGTTATAGCTTTGCAGTTGCTGAGCATTGTATCCCCATTCTAAGGCTTCAACCTGTTTCTATTAAACAGTACTTTAGGTTTGAGATCTAGAGTGTAGTAAACAAACATTGAACTAATATCACAAACCTCCAGTTCCCAGTATTTCAGGGAAAACACAATTGTAGAAACCCAAACTCACTTTTGAATCTGATTGATAATTAAGTTGTGGCTCAAATTAATGAAGAATGTGATGTGTAATGATTACATGGTTCTTCAAAAAAGGAGATACAGAGCTCAATGGATTAAGTCAGCTGTATCATTCCTTGTATACTGTAGGGAATATGTACACTTCCATAGCAGGCCAGTTTTATTGAAGAAAAAGGAAAGTTTCATTAAGTTTTTATTAAATTTATAAAATTTCTTTCTTCAGAAAAAAGGAAACCTTCCCTTAAGTTATGGAATTTCAATTAAAAGAACAGAAATACGTTGATAAAACTGACTGCAAGCAATTAAAATATATTGTTTAAAATGTTCGACAGCTGTCCACTGTAAATGCTTACTCTGGGTGGAGAAAAAGGAAATATTTATGGGGAAAAAAGGCTATTCCTTAAAATTACTTCTTCACTTTCCATATTTTTCATATTTTCAGCTTGGGTAAAAATCTACCATCTGTCAATTTCTTTCCATTAAGTCAGTTGCAGCAGCCCTGCTAGAGGTCTATCACACAGCTAAGAATAGCCGGGGTCTCTGAATAGTTCAGAGGCATCTTGCTAACTTTTTTCTTCAGCAAATTTCTCCACACTATAAAAGGTAATATGAATTGGATCCAGCAACAGTATGGATTTTTTTTCAGGTAGAGGTGCTTCTCCTAGGTGATGTCTATTTGATTTATTCCCTCTTTTTGCTATCTGAATGGTGGAAAAAAATCTGTAGAACTAAAAGCCTCTGGGAGATGCTACTTTGAACTGCAAGCCTGTGCTATGTACCTCCCATAGACTCTAAGCTGCACAAGTTTCTAGAATGACTCTATACTACATGTTCTAGCACAATATTAATCTTGCAAATGTTTTGTCAGCCAAAGAAGAGTGTTTGAAAGATGACATTTTTGAACTCTGGTCTTTACAAATTTCTTAAACAGCATAATTTTCTCCTTTCCAGGGGAAGGTCATATTGAAGGACAATTAAAGTTCTATCTGTGGTCTGCTGTGCTTTGTTAACTGCAATTGACCTCCTCTAAGAGGTGAAAATTACCTTCTGTCTCAGCTAGGGCTGAGCTAAACTTTTCAAACTTGAAATTAAACAACCCCTATTCTCCTTATCATTTTTAAGATGGACTTCTTCCCCCATCCTTCCTTTTGGGTAAACGTATTCTCAGTGGAAAAAAGACAGAATATTTATTGGTGGGTTTTATTTTATTTTATTTTATTTTATTTTATTTTATTTTATTTTATTTTATTTACTTAGTCAATCAGTCTCTACGGTCCTATACTTGCTTCTGTGTAGCTGAGAAGCAGAGGAGGACCTCAACATAGTCTGGTATTTGGCCATTTGCCTACACTTGGTACAGTTCAGTTCAGTTGCTACTTTCTCTTACTTTCTGAATAAATTTGTTTTAAACAAGTCCTGCTTGAACGTATTGTAGTTGTCCCTACATGTCAACCTTATGCCCTATGGACTAATTAAAAGAGATTGATACAGGAAAGGATGTTATGAGTCACTCCAAAATAGTACTAGCATTTTAAAGAAATGTGAAATGTGAAACACACCCAGTAGGAATGACTTGGTCAGAAAACATTTAATTCTTTGTATTAGGTCCATGCTCAGCATTTCAAAGGATGTTGGGTGAAAGGAAAAAAAAAGATACTAGGGTTGGATGGGAAGGAAACCTCTGAGATTCAACAAGGAGAAGCATAGGATCCTACACCTGTGGAGAAATAATCACATGCATCAGTACAGATTAGGGACAGACCTTCTGGAAGGGACCTCTTTAGAGAAGGACTTGGATGTCTTTGCGTACAGCAAGCT
Source organism: Perdix hodgsoniae (assembly GCA_035772895.1). Lineage (NCBI taxonomy): Eukaryota > Metazoa > Chordata > Aves > Galliformes > Phasianidae > Perdix > Perdix hodgsoniae. The sequence continues at coordinate 22,563,811 of JAPSGF010000004.1, read as the reverse complement.
GACCATGAACCGACAGTGTGTCCTTGAGGCCCAGAAGGCCAATGATTGAGTCAGAAAGAACCCTTAAAAGTCACATAGTTCAACTCCCCTGCAGGAACACTACAGCTGTTGCTCAGATCCCCATGGTCAGGGCATCCACCACCTCTGCACAAACTGTTCCAGTGCCTCACCACCCTTATTCTAAAGAACTTTTTCATTATATCCAGTATAAATCTTTCCTTTCTGTTTGAAACCTATCACCACAGATCCTGCTAAGGAGTCTGTCTGCTTCTTTCCAGTAGCTCCCCTTTAGATACTGAAAGGCCACTATCAGATCACTTCGGAGCCTTCTTCCAGATGAACAGCTTCAGTTCTCTCAGCCTGTCCTTGTAGGGAAGCTGTTCCATCTCTTGGATCATTTATTATTTTTGTTGCCCTCCTCTGGACATGTTCTACCAGGTCCACATCACTCCTATATGTGGATCACATCTACATCACTCCTATATGGATTCCACATTTGGACACCGTACTCCAGGTGAGATGACAACAGAGCTGAACAGAGGGGGAGGATTACATCCCATCCAGCAGAAGGCCAGAAAGATGATGAGGAGCTTGACCCATCTCCCTTTTGAGGAAACCTGGGACTGTTTAGCCTGGAGAAGTGAACAGTGAGAGTGAATCTTATCAATGTGCTTATAAATATCTGTTGGGTGAGTGTCAAGTGGAATCGGGCTAGGTTCTTTACAGTGGTGCCCAGAGACAGAACAGTGGGTAAGGGGCACAAACTTGAACACATGAAGTTCCATACAAACATAAAGAAAAATTTATTTGCTTTTGGGAAAAAGGCTGCCCAGAGAAGTTGTGGAGTTTCCTTCTCCAGAGAGATTTAAAACCTGCTGGGACATGTTTGAACAGAGATATTGGACTAGATGATCTTCAGAGGTTCCTTCCAACCCTTATTCTGTGATTTTGTTTCTCTTTAATCACCTTCAGAAAAGTGTAGGCTGTGTTTTTTAACACTTGCAAAGTGAAATCTTTGCACCTGACTATCTGATAGAGCTGGCATTTGTAGTTTATTTGGCTGCTACTGCTGTGTTACAGCTTATAAACTGCTTTTTCTGTTCTTTGCATGATGTTAGTGAATATCATGCTTTTATGCTTTTGTATTATGACTTGTAGCTTTTTCACTTGTGAGAGAATCTTTCATTTACTGCTTCAGTTCTTAATGTATGCTGTGTGACTATTTGTAGAGAAACCATGGAAAAGGATGCTATAGTCTTCTACCAGAGCTTTCTCAATAAAAAAATCTGAATTTTGGTGTTAAAGTTCTTAGTGGTTTTTTGTTGTTGTTTTTGTTTTTCTCATACTATCCTTCTTTTTCCTGCTAAATCTCAAAGTAAGGAACTGGTCCCTGCAAAAGGTGAGAATGACTTGGAATATATATTTATTTTCAATTACATAAAGCCCTGTTGGATACTTAATCAAGGTATTCACAAGTATGATTTTTTTTTTTTTTTTAATGAAAACACCCACTTAACTTTTTTCTCTCCAGAGAAAGCAATTTCCTTCTTTTTCAGTATATGGATGATGAAAAATCATGTCATGCAAAAGTTTGTCAAATTTGTTATTATATTTATATAATTTTTGTATGTATTTATAATTTATATAATATATAATTTTATAGGGCATATTAGTTGAATATGCCTCCTTTTTCTTCTAAATGCCATGTTAAACACTTTTAGAAAAGTAGCTTTTATTAAGTGTTTGCTTGGAATGTAAATTTTCAATTAAATGTTTAGTTCACTGAATAAATGTGTCATAGCACTGAAGTAAACTACGTGGGAGCCTGACTGTGCTTAACATCATGACATCCTTGACATCATTGCTCGAAAGACAGCTACTTTGTGTACATGCTGCTCTGCAATTGGCTCTCTTTCCCTCTTTCTTTCTCTCTTCCTTTCTTCTTTAAGAAATTTATGAAATACTCTTGAACAGTTTAAATGCATGAAGAATTAGTTGTTTGTGAATTCTATTATATGGTTTTTTCATATTTAGATTTTTTTTTCTGAAGACATAGTACTATGTCCTGTACTATTAGCGTTCTAATATTTTCCAACAAAATGATGTACCATAAGAGTTTTAAAAGACAACTAAACATCATAAACTGTTCATTCAAAGCTGTGTGAATGTCAGTATGCTGTTTGTAATAGCAATGGAAAACACGTTCAGATTTTAACATTTATGGAGCTACCAAGCACCATTAGAAGCAAAATAAGCCTGTGCCTCTAATTGAAAAGCAGTTGCAGATAGAATAGCATTTAAACATTATCAGCTCTGACCTCTGCCAAATGGAAGTGAGACAAAATGCAGAAACTAAAATACAATAAAAAATAGCTTGATTGTTTGGCAGTTGTTGTCAGAAACAAACCTGTGTCCAAAGTTCAGGGCAGTATTATACAAGGCAAGAGGAAATTAATAGCAGTTGTTAGTACTCTCACTCAAAATGAACTCTCAGGCTGGACATAATTCAGTGATGTACTGAGCATTTAGCTGTGAAACCATCACAGAAAACCACTAAGTTGATTTTGAAATTGTCTCACTCCAATTTATAGGAGGGAGAGGAGGTTCCTTTTAATATATGAAGAGCTGGCATGAGATCAAAAAACAGTGGTTCAAATGTTGGTCTGACCAATTTATTGTAAATCCTAATCAGGGAGACAGGGAAGGGAGGGATGGCAACTGTTATGAATTAGGGTGATGGGGAAGGGAAGGAGGGTGATAGAAAAGATAGGAAATAAGCAAGAATTGGGTGAAGTGGGGATAGTCACCACCAGGATCCAGCAGTGGTCCTCTTGCATGCTGTTTCAAAGGTCTGAGGCAAAAGTGCGAGGGGAGAGCAGCAGCAGCGTGGCCGGCCTTGGGCAGCAAGCAGGTAGCAGGAAGAAGTTGCAGAACTGGTCCAGGAGAAAGCAGCAGGACTCAGGTAGCAGGCCCAGGAGAGTCCATCAGCATGCAGGAATTCTGTAGTGAGGAATCTGATGGCAGAGACCTTTGCTCTTCTTCAGCATGCTGGTAGAGTGCAGAGCAAGTTCAGGAGGGAGAGGCAGGTGAGGCTTCTCACTCTTCTTCTTCATGAGGAATCTGTTGCCAGAAAACCTAAACTTCATGGTTGTAGGTCCCCTTTTTATTCTTATGCCAGTGTGGCATTCTTGGGTGCTTGGGTAAGAGTCAAGTAACCTCTTGAGATGGCCATCTTCCTTGAGATAAGCCCACACAAAAGACTGCTTCCTGGCCATTAATCTTTGGCTTATCTATCTCTCTTGTTGCCCCTGGACTTGTCCATCTGTCTCCCTCAGACAAAGGATTTCACAACCCTTGCCCAGGACTTGTCCATCAGTGTTCTCCAGACAAAGGATTTTTCAATCCTTGCCCAGGACTTGCTTGGACTTGTCCATCTATATCCCCAGAAAATTTTGAGACAATGATGTAAAAGAATAATCTCTTACAGAAGTGAAATGTCAAGATCTGATTTTCCTACATCATTACATCTGCTCACCACACTGGAGTCACAAACACAATGCACAAGCCTCTGCTCCTTTGATTAAGGCCAGTATCTTGTGAGAAGACCATTTTCTTGGTTTTGAAGTAGTTCTATGAATTCTAGAAGCACAGGTTTATGATAACTGATTGGTTTTAAAAATGACAGAAAATCTAGAAACTCTTTAGTGCTCATCTTCATACTGCAAGCATGGCTATTCCTTGTGGATATGCTTCATCAGTACACACTAGATAGGGTACAGTTTATGATATTCACAAGTTTGTAATATACAAAGTACTTAACGTAGTCAATATTACTCTTCAGTCAATATCTATTTTTAGAAGTGTTCTAAATGACAGAAGCTAAATTTGCAACAGAAATATAATGAATTGAAAATATGAATTTGTTGGATTGGATACCACTGCATGAGGTGCTGCATGAGGTTCTGTAAGAGGTAAGGCCTAAAGACTTTCTTCACAACTTTCTGTTCACTGCAAGGCAGCTACCAGACAGAACAGCTTAGAATTGCCAAGTCTGTGAAAACTGAGAAGATTAAGGTGGGGTATTGAGGTAGAAGACTGGAGGATAGCCAGTGTCACTCCGGTCTTCAAAAAGGGCAAGAAGGAAGATCCAGGCAATTACAGGCCAGTCAGCCTCACCTCTGTCCCTGGAAAGGTGATGGAACAGATTGTGCTGGATGCCATCTCCAGACAACTGGAAGAAAAGGAGGTTATCAGGAGTAGTCAGCACGGGTTCACCACGGGGAGGTCGTGCTTGACCAACCTGGTAGCCTTCTATGATGTTGTCACTGGCTGGGTGGATGGGGGGAGAGCAGTGGATGCAGTCTACCTTGATTTCAGCAAGGCATTTGATACTGTCTCCCACAACATCCTTATAACAAGGCTGAGGAAGTGTGGGATAGATGAGAGGACAGTGAGATGGGTTGAGAACTGGCTGACTGGCAGAGTGCAGAGGGTTGTCATTGGCGGTGCAGAGTCTGGTTGGAGACCTGTAACCAGCAGTGTTCCTCAGGGGTCGGTGCTGGGTCCAGTCCTGTTCAACATCTTCATCAATGACCTTGATGAGGGGATAGTGGCCACCCTCAGCAAGTTTGCTGATGATACGAAGTTGGGAGGATTGGCTGACACACCTGAAGGCTGTGCTGCCATTCAGCGAGACCTGGACAGGCTGGAGAGGTGGGCAGTAAGAAACGGGATGAGGTTTAACAAAAGCAAGTGTGGAGTCTTGCATCTGGGGAGGAATAATTGCATGCACCGGTACAGGTTGGGGGATGACCTGCTGGAGAGGAGCTCTGCGGAGAGGGACCTGGGTGTGCTGGTGGATGGCAGGTTGGCCATGAGCCAGCAGTGTGCCCTTGTGGCCAAGAGGGCCAATGGCATTCTGGGGTGCATTAAAAAGAGCGTGGCCAGCAGGTCGAGGAAGGTGATCCTCCCCCTTTACTCTGCCCTGGTAAGGCCTCATCTGGAGTACTGTGTCTAGTTCTGGGCTCCCCAGTACAAAAAAGACAGGGATCTCTTGGAAAGAGTCCAGCGGAGAGCCACAAAGATGGTGAAGGGCCTGGAGCATCTCCCCTAAGAAGAAAGGCTAAGTGATCTGGGTCTGTTTAGCCTTGAGAAGAGAAGACTGAGAGGGGACCTGGTCCAGGTCTATAAATATCTAAGGTGTGGGGGGCAAAGTGGCGAGGCCAGACTGTTTTCAGCAGTGTGCGGAGACAGGACAAGGGGAAATGGCCAGAAGCTGGAGCATAGGAAGTTCCACACAAATGTGCGCAAGAACTTCTTTACGGTGAGGGTGATGGAGCACTGGAACTGGCTGCCCAGGGAGGTTGTGGAGTCTCCTTCTCTGGAGATATTCAAGACCCGCCTGGACGCCTACCTGTGTGACCTGGTGTAGGGATCCTGCTTTGACAGGGGGGTTGGACTCGATGATCTCTGGAGGTCCCTTCCAACCCCTACGATTCTGTGATTCTGTGATTCTGTGATTCTGTGATTCTGTGATTCTGTGATTCTGTGATTCTGTAAAATGAGGCTATCATTTGCCTCTTCTTCATTAGGTCAGGCTGAAGAGTGTGGCTTCCCACAGACACTGCTTTTCTGTCTAGGTGTCTCTCATAATTTTCCAAAAACCTCTCATATATGAGATGAGTAGAGCCACAACCACTGACAGTGAAACATATCTGTGGGCAGAAACAAATCAATGTAAATGTAAGCAGCTTGTTATTCTTGGTACTGATCAGCTAAGGCAGACATTTAAGCACTGGTGTCTATATGGCAGACACATATACCTTAAATGTTTCTTTTGCACCTACGGTGATAAAGTTAGAATTTATTTCACAGAACTTGAGAACATAAATGGTTAATAGTGTAAGCCTAAACTGCTAAATCTAGAGTCTCATTTTTGGCCAATGAACATTCGTATCCAGAGGCCAATTCATCTCACTCTAGGAGAAAGATAGGACAAGCTACTCTTTGAAGGTGCCTATTTCTCTTTAATGACTGTGAAGTGACTGACTGAGCTTTAGATGATGAACTTCTTATACACATCAAAAGCTAAGAACCAGCTGTAGGAGCGTTAAGTCTTCCTGAAGTGAGTGGGATTTGGATTCTGATGATGAAATCTAAATCCAAGTCAAAATTGAAATCTGAGGGGGAAAAAAAGCCTACTGACATTACTGAGGCCAGGATTTCTGTTTAAGAGCCCAACAATATGTTTGCTGCAGAAACAAAGGTGCAGGTGCAGCTCATGTGTAGGCATAACCTTTGTGTTACAATAGCAGTGTGCTTGCAGAAGCCTGGAAGTTATTATGGGCTGCAAAATCCTCCTGCAAAACTGAAGCAAATATTAGATGTTAGCCTGCCCTAAACACTGCAGTGCTTTAACAATGCCAGCTAACTTGGGAAAGAAAAAGACAGCAATGTCCTTTACACATGCTTGTAAGAGCAACAAACTTTCTAATTCTGTGAAGATAAGAGATAATTTCTCCCTGCTTTTTGAGTTTTGTATTGTTTTATGAGTTTATGTGAAATGCTACAGAACATTTAGATATGTGGGAAGGGAACCATGCTTTTACCTCCAACTTTTCTGTAGGAGGAGATGAAAATCTATGTGCATTGATTGACACCTGTGGTTCCAAAGACTGTAGTATTTCTTCTGATAGTAGGTCACAAAGAATAGATCTTTAAGCTTTTAAAATTACCTGAAGACCAGAGGCATCTTTGATTTTTCCACCATTCTGAATCTGATGTGGGAGCTGCACTAATTGCTCTGATAGTCTGTGAAAGGTAACACTCAGTTATCCATGTCAATGTTTCTGGATCATTAGTTGATAACGATACATCTAGCCATACAATATTACTAAAATTAGAAGCCTTTAACATCAACAGTTTCTTTTCCTCTCGAGAACCCTGAGATACTCACTCAGTAGCTGACTGCTGGGAAGTTCTTATTATCTTTCTTTCTCCAATGACAACTCCCTCAGTAGCCTATGTTTGGTGTGTGCTTTTCTGCCTCACTTATTTAGGGTCTTCATTAACAGTTCTATTTAGCTGTGACTCTTTCAAGCTTCTTCGCCATAAAATAAATTGCTTATTGGGACTCTGAGATCCCACAAGTATCTGGAAAAGCTCAGTTCCATAAAGACCCAGAATTATGTTTGCTTTGTAGGCCCTCTGCACTCCAGTCTTTATAATTCTTCATTAAGAAACAGTAGAAACAGTTCTAAGACAGAAATTGGAATGATCTGCCTGCTCAGCACTTGTCAGGTGAAAGAAAGAATGAAAGAATGAAAGGAGTAGGTGAAGACTGCTGTATATACAATCCCTGTGGCATATACATGTGTTCCAGAGCATGAAACAAATTAGGGGTATTCCTCATAAGAATCCTGGCTGGAAGTTGGTGATACTCGAGGAGGTAGATAGGGAAAGCAAATGAAAAATTTCAGCTCTTGTTTTCTGAATGTTGTGGTCTATACAGTGCTTAGTACAATCAATACTGAAAGGAAGGAATAAATCTCAGTAATATAATCTTTCCCCCCCAAAAAAAAAAAAAAAAAAAAAAAAAATCATACCAGAAAAGTTTTTTCTCTAATCTACATCTGTAAAAGTTATTAAGTGAATTTTTTTTTGTATTTTTTTTCCCATGGAAAAAAAGATGAAAGGAAGCAAAATAATCCAGATATTCTATTATTATTATTATTTTAAAGCTTGATAGTGTTTCCAGAATTATTTGGTTCATTTTTTTTTTTTAATATAAGGAGCTTTTTTATATGTCAGAAGAAAACAGAATGTTCATGCACTTGCACTATTAACTCCAAGGAAATTGATGTACTCTGGGAAAAAGAAATACTTTAAATATATCACTTTCAGATCTTCTATTATTTGAATCTGAAATTCAGGCAATTATTATCTGTAACTCCTCTGTGCCTATTCTTTGATGTAGCTTTGTAGGAAATGACAGAAATGATTCTAGCCAGATTTTCTCGAGTCCTAGTAGAATCTTAGAAATTCTTATTGGAAGGTATTCCAAAATCCTAGGAGCTCCAGCTCTGATGCATTGTTTCTGAGTTCCCATGATTGCTTTTTTGATGTTGTTGAATATGAAAGAACAAAATAGAATGCAGCCATTTTGATGAATAACATTAATAAATAACACTGGCAAAGAATTCGTGAGCAACTGCTGTTTTATAAAAGTTCTTTTTGATGCATTTTTATATATATATATATATATATATATATTTTTTTTTGCCTGTTGAACTCTCTGTAACCAACAGAGTGGAAAAAAATTCTCTGAAATCTTTGATTCAGAAAAATAATCTGTAGGTTTCAATAAAGTAAAAGAATTTGCAAACAACAGCACTTAAAAACAATGCTCTATACTCCTGGAAGATGATGAAATTCCAAGATTTTTTGCCAGATACTAAACTTTCTGAGAGAATGTCTTTTTCATTTAGATTTGCAGCCTGTTCTCTAAGTATGTAGTGTATCAAAATTATATAAACACATCACAGTTGCTGACTTAGAATAGAACCTATTTCTTCAGTCAAGTGAGTATGCTTGCAGCAGCAATCTTCCTTCATACATTTCCTGCATGAAAAATGGTTTGTTCTGATCTGTTGTTCTTCAGTTTCCATTTATATCTGTCATTCTGTAATCTATGTAAGACATTTTTTCTGCTAGAATTATTTGTGATATTTAAAGATTTTATACTTGTCAGTTTTAATCTTTTCCATCTCTTCTCTTTCATGGATTGAGGAGGTAGGTAATTCTTTTATTTTCCTTTCTGTACTTCTAATCAAGGGATTTGTAAACTTACAGTCTCACAGCATGCAAATTGAAACATTTTTTGGTAAATTTTACAACTAACTTCACTTACAGTTGCCTATCTTTCCTGTCAGTAACTAAGAGAACTTTGGCTGGATCTGTAAATCAGTAAGTTCAACATAAGAGAAGTAGAATAATTTTGATTAAAAATAAATAAATCAAAATATCCTGAATTTAATTCATTAAATCTGCAAGTGTATAGAAAATAAATTTGTTACTGTATAGAAAATAAATTTGTTACTGTCTCCAAAAATATCTTTTTTTTTTTTTTGTCCATATTCTATGAATTGCAGTTTTATCTAGTTGTCCAGGCTATAAATTTCTAGAAAGTAATTTATTCCAACTTTCTCATCATAGTCAGATCAATCACTTTCTGGAAGTACCTGTCCTCACCACGCATCTTGTGAGGAGTAAAGAAAGGCTAACTGTCTTCTAGCTTTCAGCTGCATTGCCTTAACTGGAAATTACTCCTACACTTTGAGTGTAGGTAGTTTTATTCATGAACATATTTTTTTTATTTTTATTATTTATTTATTTATGTATTTATTTATTTATAAATAAGAATCAGTTCTCTGATTTATATTCAGTGGAAACCTAATCAGAAACTATGCAACTTCTACTTCATACTATTACAAGTATGTTTGCTGTCTGGTACTGTGATAAGAAGGGAGTCTTCCTAGAGATTGGAAAAAAAAAATATCTATCTATCTCTATTTCTCATAGCATCTTATGTCATTAAAAGCTATACTAGAAGGTAGACTCTATGAATATTATTAACTTAATAAGAATCATAGAATCACAGAATTGCTCAGGTTGGAAAAGACCTTAAAGATCAAGTCCAACTGCAAAGAAGTAAATCGCTGCCTCTTCAGACTCGTATTAAAATGCTGTCAATATCCTCAATGATGATTAATTTAACCTTAAACAAAATATGTAATCCAAATAATCTCTAATCAAAGTTATCGATATTCTAAGAAGGAAACAGATATTTTTTTGCCCCTTTGAGTATGTATGTAGAATCATAGAATCACAAAGTTGGAAACGACCTGTAAGATCATCTAGTCCAACCGTCTTCACATTACCACTCCGACCACAAGCACTAAAACAGATCTTATAGCTCCTCACCCAGACGCCTCTTGAACATTCACTGCCAGGGATGGCGACTCCACCACCTCCCTTGGCAGGCCATTCCAGTGCCTGACCACTCTCTGAGAGAAAAAGTTCTTCCTTAAGTCTAACCTAAACCTCTAACCTAAACCTAAACAGCTGTTACAGTACAAAATGGAAAGGTAATCAGTTTGTTGCAATCTGTTATGTTTTCAGATCTGTTTGCTCAAGGTGTGTCCTTATTGGCAGTGAAATTCATGCCATACATAGCACACACCATGATTTCAATAGAAAGTTATCTGCTGGAGAGCTCTGTGTCCTCATTGCAACACTGATGTTCAGAAGGAACCATCAAGTTTTGTTCCATTGGAGAAAATTACTCTGAACTTGTCAGTGATGTATGTGAGTGTGCATAGCAGAACGGTCCATGCTGATGAAAAGCTGATTTGTGCCAAGAAGAAGATCTCATGTACTCTAAGTGGGTACCAAAGCCATTCCTGTTTTAACTTTACCTTTCTGCAAAACTTTATGAATTGTTTTAATAGAGATGATATACTGTATCTGCTCTTCCTGTATGAGAACTAGCATAAATTCAGAAAATAACAGACTGTAGTTTCACATACACTTTTGAGGAGTGGGTCCTAATGGTTATAAACCAGATCCTTTTGTATCTTTAGTAAAGCTAGATGAAAGGTAAAATTGGTGAGGTAAAAGCTAGATGTAAGGTAAAAAAGGCCAGGAAGAAATTTCTATAGAGGTATAGAAGTGATTTTAACAAGGTGCCTAGACCCTGGAGTGTCTGTGCCACTCTATTGTCTGGATGACACTAAGTAGGTGGCTTGCAGCAATCTATTCACTCCTCTACCATTAAGTGTCTGGTCAAGAGCTGAGCACCTGTATAGGCCGAACAGCAAAGGTAACTTATTTATGTCCTCAAGCCCATGTAATTACACATTTTTTCCCCCATGCTCATAAATTCACAAGTTGACTTATATTATTAGACACACAAGCACAAAGTGAGACTGGTAATTCAAATTTAAGTTAATTTCAGATATAGTTTTATGACACACTCAGAATGTGACACACTAAAGAATCAGGGATCTCTTAGGGCTGAAAGATTGTGTCAGTATTTATTATAGCGACCTGTTTCTTCCTCTGATGCAAAAGTGGGAAGGCTGTCTTACTGAAAGACTTTTTTTTTGTTCCCTTCCCTTCCCTTCTTCCCTTCCCTTCATGTAGCTGAGGGACTTTATGGATATCTTTGTGCAAACTTCTAGTAAGCAGTAGAGGGTGCCAGGCAATAAGAAGCAATTTTCAGATACAAGAATCTTCTAAAATAATTTTAGTTGGCTTAAAGAGTAAAGGTAAAATGAGGCATAAACGACAGTGAGAGAAGGTATATATTACAGGGGATGATGGAAGATCGAGTAAGAGAGATGCATCAATTTTCGCTCATGTGGTTATAATTACAGTAACTATTCTACAGTTAAATTATCATGATCTGGGGATATAAGCTATGTTTGATTTCTCTCTCCAGGCTTCCTAGAAATTGTATATTTAATGAATTTCAATACAGAGCTCTACCTCCAGCAAAGTGGTTCAAAGAGAGATGGGGTTCTTGCAAGTCACACAAAATAATGCAGAAGTAAGAGTAATCCTTGGCATCTCAGAAGTGAAATTTTCTGCAATTTCAGATTAGCAAGTTTGATAAACCAAAAACCTTGAAAGAACTTGCAAAATTAAACATACATACACATGCCTTATCAAAACAGAAAGTTGCTACTTACCTGAGACTGAAGAACTGGGCTGATTTTCTGAGCTTGTTTTAAAGAAAGAAAGTGAGCCTTGCAGAGCAAAAGCATTGGATAATTATGGAATGTGGGAACAATTATCTTTCTTCTTCTGTAAGAGGTGGTAGGCTTTGTACAAATAATGAAGGAGCAAAGGCATGGATCTCAGCTTCTCTCATTTCACATGCTATGTTAGGCAGAGAAGCATAGAGGCAGTTTTTTTCACTGACCTAATGAATACTGAATTTTTTTACTTTATCTTGACTTGATGCAGTGGGCAATGTGATCACTGAGGATAAAGAGAAGGCTGAGGTTCTCAACACCTTCTTTACATCTCCCTTTAATAGGCAGATCAGTTACCCTCAGGGCACTTTATGCCCTGATCTGGAACTCTGGGATGCTACGTGGAATACACCCACAGTGATTCATGTGGAGATGGTTAGAGAGCTCCTTCATGTGGACTGTTACAAGTTCATGGGACTGAATAGGCTTCATCCTAGGTGCTGAGGGAACTGACGGGAGTGATTGCCAAGCCACTCTCAACCATCTACCAGTGCTCCTGGTTATCTGGAGATGTCCCAGAGGATTGGAGGCTTGCCAGTGCGACTCCCATCTACAAGAAGGGATGTAAAGAGGATCCAGGGAACTACAGGCCTGTCAGCCTGACCTCAGTACCAGGGAATATTATGGAGCAAGTCCACTTGGATGAGATCACACAACATGTGCATGGCATCGAGGGGATCAGGCCCAGCCAGCATGTATTCATGAAAGACAGGTCATGCTTGACTGACCTTATCTCCTATAACTGTGTGACCAGACTGGTAGATGAGGGAAAGGCTGTTGGTGTAGTCTACCTAGACTTCACCAAAGCCTTTGACATGGTCTCTCACAGTATTCTTCTGGGGAAACTGGCTGCCCATGCCCTGGACAGGTACACACTCCTCTGGGTAAGGAGCTGGCTAGAGGGTCGTGCTCAATGGGTAGTATTTAATGGTGTTAACTCCAGCTGGTGACCCATTACAAGTGGTGTCTCCCAGAGATTGGTACTGGGGCCCATCTTGTTTAATATCTTTACTGATGACTAAGATAAAGGGATTGAGTATACCCTCAGTAAGTTTGCAGATGATTCCAAGTTGGGAGGTAGTGTTGATCTGCCTGAGGGTAGGGAGGCCCTTCAGAGGGCTCTAGGTAAGCTGGATCGCTGGGCTGGCGTGAATGGAATGAGGTTCAACAAGGCCAAGTGCCGAGTCCTGCACTTCGGCCACAATAACTCCATGCAGCGCTATAGGCTTGGGGCTGAGTGGCTGGATGACTGTGAAGAGGAAAGGGACCTGGAGGTGTTTGTTGATGCTCAGCTGAACATGAGCCTACAGTGTGCCCAGGTGGCCAAAGGGCCAATGGCATCCTGGCCTGCATTAGAAATAGTGTGGCCAGCAGGATCAGAGAGATAATCATCCCTCTGTACTCAGCACTGAAATGTGTCCAGAGAAGGGCAACAAAACTGGTGAGGGGTCTGGAGCACAGGTCTTATCGAGAGTGGCTGAGGGAGCTGGGATTCTTTAGTCTGGAGAAGAGGAGGCTCAGAGGAGACCTCATTGCACTCTACAACTTCCTGAAAGGAGGTTGTAATGAGGAGAGGTTTGGCCTCTTATCCCAGGCAACAAACAGGACCCGAGGAAATGGCCACAAGTTGTACTAGAGTAGGTTTAGGTTAGACATAAGGAAGAACTTTTTCATTCTGAGGATGGTTACACACTAAAATGGCCTGCCCAGGGAGGTGGTGGAGTCACCATCCCTGGTGGTGTTCAAGAGGAGTCTGGAGGTATGAGATGCGGTTTAGAGGCTTGTGGTAGCAATGGTAATGGGAGGACTGTTGGACTAGATGATCTTGCCGGTTGTTTCCAATCTTGCGATTCTATGATTCTATGATTTTTTTCCTTGCTGGGAAGCTTGGCAGTAATTCACAAAAGATGCTGCAGTACGTTGTTGTGTGGTCCACTTTCCTCACCATAGGAAGACCAGCCCTTTCTTATATACGTGAGGATGAGGGAAAATGGCTTTGAACTGGGAGAGGGTAGATTTAGACTATTTAGCAGGAATAAATTTTTTACTGTGAGGATGGTGAGACACAAGAACAGATTGCCCATAGAGGTTGTAGATGCTCCCTCACTGGAGGAGTAGAAGATCAGGCTGGATGAGGCTTTGAGCAACCTGGAACAGAGGTTGGAACTAGATCATCTTAAATGTCCCTTCCAACCCAAACCATTCTATGATTCTATGATTCAGGACACATTCACTGTTATTTTCAAGTAGCAAAATACAGACTCTTATGTTACAGAAAACAAATACATTTTAGTAATTTTGTCTTTCAAAACATGTTTCAGAGTTTACTCCTGTTTGTTCCTAATCAGTAATGTGATAGGCGTCTACTGGAGCAAACAACGATGCTTTGATTTGAGGCAAGCAGTTCAAGATTACTCCACAAAAATTGTGTTCTGCTCTGAAAGTTAGGCTGAGAAACAATAAATATTCCCTTGTTTCTTTGTTACTGAAGAAATTGTGTTTTTCCAGAGCAATACTCATTCTTCTTGATTGGCTGCCATGGCACTATTTCCTTGCAAAGCTGATGGTTGGTGATTAAGCAGAATCAGCAGGATGCACTACCTGTTTCTCATACATCTGCTTGTTGATAGCTCAAATGATACCAACTACGGTGTAGACTGAACCTCTTACTAGTAGGTGGTGCTCTGATGGAGCATGTTTGGTATGATTACTCATTACTGTACTGTGCTAGGGTTTGGTTCTGTTGAGTATTTAGTTTAAAGCATCTGAATTGAAGTTTTCAATACTTTGATATGTGTATGATGGAGATATATATTTGTGTATACAGAATACAATAAAAAATATCTTTAGAACATTTTTACAGAAAAGACAGCAGAAAAAGGATTTAGACCAAGGATTTTGCAGGTTCTTCAAAACTAGACTTGAACTACCACTGTGCAGAGATGCAATAGTTTAAAAAGGCTTTATGGCAATGTTTTCACTAATTTATTAGGCACTTTATGCATGCAGTAAACATAATGCACAATGACATAAAGTCTTTTTTATAAAATAACAAGTTCAAGCTGGTGATTAAATACTCAGACATTCATTTTTTTTTATTTTAAATCCATTAGCAGATGCTGAATTGCATAGCAAAATATATAAATGTGACTTCTATAAATAAACTGAATATTATCAATGCTATTTCAAGGACTAACAGATTAATTTAACTTGGCTAGGCTTTAAAATGATGGAGCTGTGATTTTTTTTTTTTCCCCAGTAAAATTGAAACACTGAATTATTCTATGATTCCTACTCCAATTAGATGAGGTTTGCTCTTCAAATTTCACTGAGATTCTTTCGGAATTATAGATGACATCCGTATTAATACTGGAAGAGTTCAACACGATTAATGTCATTACAACAAATGCTAAAGGGATTAATAGGGATTTGCTACTTGTTGCAAAGTGTAGAAGCCCTAGGGACACTGTTGTTGAAGAACACTGGGGTGGCCTCATCTTGTCAGATCTTTTGGATTAGAGATATTAAATAAAAACATTTGTAAACTGCTACAAGTCTTATAGTCTTCCTTTCTTTTATAAATGACATCGCTAACTACTGCACTTTTGGGGCCCATTTAATTTAGCAGTTGCTTCAGAAAGCACTCCATAAAAAACATTTGTTGAATTAATTGTGATATTTCTAATATACTGTGCATTTGAAAGGTTGTCACCAACTGCAAACTCTCCTCCCGGTTGAGTTGTACAGACAAAATGGGAATATTTTGTGTATCATTAAAATGAAAATTCCAGTACTCTTAATGCTCTGGTCTCATCATGTAGCACTCTGCAGACATGCCCAGAGTGAAATTTGTTTCCATTTGATTTGTGCCTTCCTTCCAGCTTGCCTATTGTAAATGGGGACTAAATATCCAAGACACAAATCTCTCACACTTAGTATTGCCTGTTTTTGACACTGCAGCTACTTGAGATAAGGGTTACTGAATTATAAAACTCATTGAACAAAAGTGCATAGGGCTAAATTTTGTAGGTAGCCACAACTGTTATTTTGGCAAGCATTCAAAGAGATTTTCTTATTGAATAAAAGGCAACTGTTCAGAAAGTGCCTAAACTAGAGAGACAAAACTACCATCAGAGTTTGTTGAACTTTCTGAGAGGAAATCCATAATTCCTTTTTTTTCTCTTTAAGAGATTGGTGTACAGATTGATGCATGTATGTAAGGAACAAAGAGTACTGAGATGCAAGTTCAAATTATTCTTACACGATTTGGGTGGGCTCCTTTTTGGAAAACTACCTTCTTATTTTAGCTCTTCTGTCTGGACAAGTTTGAGTGCAAGATGGATACAAAGAATTTTTTTACCGGGCCAGGTAAGGATGATTCTTCTGTCTTCCTTTACAATGTATAGTCACACATAAAAGAGTACCTGTTGTCTTAATTTCTGAATTTCATCCAAACTACATTTGGTATTAATAATCTAACCACATCAAAACAATCTGGGTAGAAACATAGCCTTCTAAACTCTTCTGCACTACCAGGAGCAAAGGTTCAATAAACACGGCCTTTCTGTGATTAATTTCTCTCTCTTGTTGTTGCTGATCTAGGTCAGGCCACTCCAAGAAATTTTTTCAGTTTTATGTTTCTAAGTATAAAGTTTCTAAGCATAAAGCTGTGCTAAAAGACACTGGTATTACTATATAAGAATACCAGCCTTCTGTAGTTTTTATGCAGATCCTACAGTTTGTATAACAGCTCCATGCAGGGCAGATTCAGTGAACAGTAAACCTAGTTGTCTGTTCATTCTTTCTATGAAACTACACTGGAGATGACACAATAAATTCCCTCACAACCCCAGGGGCCTAGGAATGAGAATTATGACATATGAAGTACAAGTATAGTCTTTTATAGCATGGTAAACACACCATCAATCATATGTCTTTTAGTAAGAGTTTGTATAAGGTTATAAACAGTACTTTACCCTACAGGTGTGAATGATGACATATTGTTACCTCACTATTTGTGTGTAAATAAAACAAGTTACAAGCAAACACAGATTTTTAAAGCCCTGTTGTTGAGGTGTAAACAGCGTGAAATCATTTAAAAAATATATTTTAAAAGAAAGGAATACAAACCGAAGTAATGCATACTGTTCATGGATTGATTGGAGTAGGGATTGAATTATTGTATGAATTACCATAAGAGTTGGCAGGCTGCATCAAATCATGTGCTAGGATAAGAGAAGCTTCAAAATTTCATAGGTGTAGGAAAAGTTCTAGCTTAGAAACGAGAAAAGAGTTATTTTGGGAAACAGATGAAGAGAGCTCAGAACCAACCCCAGGGTCTCAGGTTAAGAGAGTTAATCAGGGGATAATTGGAATTACTCGTTTTAGTATCCTCTATATTGAGAATATTACATTCAGTGTTGATGCTTAGGAACTCAACCTTTACTGAGGAATACAGTGGATGAAGATGATAACATAAGGAGTCAGTACTATAGTAGGCTATAAAGTAACAATATATCAGTGACTGCAAAAGATCATTCAAGCTCTGGCTGTGTGAACCTCCGATATATATCAGTTCGTTTTAGTGTCAGCATGCTGATACATTACAAAACTTTGCTTCTGTTATTTGAGCAATATTCCATCATACACAGATAGAAAGCCCACATAAAATATTTGTGCAGATGCTAAGTTTTTTCATCCAGAACTGCAACTACTGTGCATGCAATTAGTTTATCAACTGTAGTGAACTCATGGAGAGCAATGAGACTGTGTAGTTACTGTAACTTAATAAATTAATGGATATTCATTTGATAAAGGCTGTTTTTTATAAATATATGTACCTTTACATATATACCTATATATTTATATTCCTAGGTAATAATATTAAAGGCCTTTTTTTTTTTTTTTTTTTTTTAATAATATATTTGTCTAGGCCCACTCTACTAATATGCAACCTCCTTTTCTTGGAGGGCAGAATGGATCTGCCCAGGACAATGCAGAGATCATCCACTCATTGCTGCTGGTAGTTAACTGTAGTCTGTGCAACAGTATAGTACTGTGTTAATAACAAATTTTTGGTATACATGACATCCATACCTATCTATTCAGAGGCAGATCCTGGACACAAATTCACTTGCAGGGTACATATAAAGGAAATATAACCATTTTGTGACTTAAATATGATACGAAGATGAAGAGTAAGAAGCTACATAGATTGAATAAGTGTATGCCTGAAAGAAACTATTTCTTCTTAGTGGATGAACAGCTTTCCAGTGCAAATGAAGCCTCTGGAAGGTAACTTATCAGTGACTTGATATTTTTTCCTCTCCAGAAGTACATATTAGGTGTATCCCTGCAGGTTCTTCTGGAGTCTCTGTCCCAAAACAAAGCTGCATCACACTGGCAGCAGAAATATTAATCCTCTCCAAAGTTCAGTGATTCTGAACCCTGTATGTGTTCACATCAGTGGTGCAAGTTTTGTTTGTGGAGTTAGGTCATAAAACGCTTATTGAGCTATTAGCACTTGCTCCAAGTTCATATCGGTTCAAGAAGATGGATACTGCACTGGGGGACTTTAATATCACAAAACAGCATCAGGTTCACAAGGACCAGAAAAGGAGGAGGAAGAATAGCAGAAGAGAAGATGGTGAATGGCCATAACACTCAGGTTGGAAAGGGGATAAAGAAAGGAACTGAAGCAGAAAATTAAACGGTCTGATACTGACTTTGAATAATAGCTACTGGTCTTTCTGAATCTTACTACACTAGAAATGCACACATATTACCACTCCCCCGCTGTGATCAATTTTGTTAAGGTGCAAATGTCTTCTCTGTCCCTATCTCTTTCTTTCCTTTTCGGTACATGAATATGCACCCATAGGTTAGTATGGAAGATATAACTACTTAAAAGACTGTTCCAATGTAAAAATTCTTTTTAAAATATGCATATTTCTTTCTTCTCCTTTCATTAACTCTTCCTGAAAAGTAATTCCTCTTGTGAGTCTTTCACTCATCACAATCTAATTATCATTGCCATGCATTTAGGTTTGGCTGCCTAGGTCTTACTATCAGAGATGGTCTCATGGGAAATCAGACTTACTGAGATATTTGTTAGCACTGCCAGTTATCTCTCTAGGGGGAGGCACTTTTTTCTGTTTTCATTAACTCTTTTTCTGTTTTCCTGCTGACCACTCTTTAAAACCCCAAATCACTGTGTTTCCATGCTGAGCTGAAGCAGTAAAATACCCAAGCCATGGATTTTGAATTGTAAAAATTATAGCTGGAAGACATCAATTAAGTTTCCCTACCAGCACTGAACGAGTGTATTCCACACTGTAGTTTTCTACTGCTTTGGTCAGTTTGATTTTAAAAACCTCAAGGCATGGGGATTTTGCACTTCTTCTGTAAGACTTTTCAACAGTTTTATATAGTTTACTGTCAATAAAATGACTTACTGTGTTGTTTTTTTCTTTTTTTTTCTTTTTTTTTAATCTATGTATCCTTCTGCATAATGCATTTGCATCACTCTTAAGTAACATACTTCTGAAAATATTTGCAATCAACTTTCTTTCTTGATGGTGTCTTGACATCGTATGGGATTTGCTGTTCAGCATAAATGATAGACATCTGCTATGGAACACATAAAATGTTTAGCCTTTCTGTTCTTTCACACATCTACCTGTCCATAGAATATTAAAAAATACTGATAAGAGATTTTCTCCTTAAGACACTGCAAAAATTGTGAGCATTATTAAATCTAGAAAAGCTCATCTAAGTGAGGTGAACTGCTTCTGGGTAAAATGGCCTTTCCTAGAGAAAATAATCTCATGTCTGTTATTCAATGAAACTTAAATACTTAAACTTAAATCTTTTGCATTTAAGGGTGTGGTTTTTGTTTTTGTTTGTTTGTTTGTTTGTTTTACTAGGGTAGACTCAGATTGGACATTAGAAAAAAAAATATTTTCTGAAAGAGAAAATTATTTTCTTCATCCTTTGGATCATTTTTGTGGCCCTTCTCTGGTTGTGCTCCAGCAGGTCCATGTCTCTCCTGTACTGAGGACTCCACATCTGGATGGAGTACTCCATGTGGGGCATCATCAGCAGAATAGAGGGGCAAGATCACCTTCCTCAACTTGCTGGCCATGCTTCTTTTGATTCAATGTACGGCTAACTTTCTGGGCTGCAAGGGCACATTGATGGCTCATGTCTGTCTTCCCATCCACCATTAACTCCACGTCCACTTCAGCAAGGCTGCTCTCAATTCTTTCATCCCTCAGCTTGTATCTATAGCCTTGACTGAGATGCCTTGACCCAGATGCAAGACCTTTCATTTGGATTTGTGGAACCTCATGAGGTTCACATAGGCCCACTGCTCAAGCTTGTCTAGATCCTTCTGGATGGCATCCCATCCCTCTGGTCTGTCAGTTGCACCCCACAGCTTGGTGCCATCAACAAACTTGCTGGAGGTGCACTCAATCCCCTTGTCAATGTAATTGATGAAGATATTACAGATATATTAATATATTAGGAAGCTATTAAGATATAGTGATGGTAGATGGACAGTTGGACTGGATGATATTGGAGATCTTTTTCAATTTTGGTGATTTGATCTTTCTATGAAAACAGATTATTCCTCTCAGGTTTATACCTTTTATGTCTTGTGTCAATTCACCAAAAATAAAAGTGGGCCTCAATCTGGGAAATCAAGTTAATCATTCAGAACTTTCAGATATTCAGCTGAAAGTTTGAATTAAAAATGATTGTTTCCCTAAATTAGTACTTCAGTATGTTTTCAGATGAAAACTATCACTTTTCACATTTCACTTAAAACACAAGAGCAATGAAAACAAGCCAAAATGAAATGAAAACACTGATTGCTTTTTTATTGATTTGTTGTTATAGTTGTTGATGTTTTAAAGTAATTCTAAGCAAAAATACTTGCCACAAAATCCCTTTTTTTAGAGAAAGAGAAATGATTTTATAAAAAATACTTTCAGCCATGCCTGAACCTGACACCTGCATATCCAGAGAAATCAGAAGAAACTTTGTGTTACATTTAATGTTATGCTAACACTGCTACAGTTTATGTTTCTTAAATATTTTTCTCCCTTTTTTATTTTTTCTTTTCCTTTTTTTTTTTTTTTAATCTGCCCAATGGGACAGACAAGGACCTGGAAAGAATGTAAATGAGAATGCTTCATAGGCAGGGTTTGCTTTGTCATTTGTCACTGCCAAAATCTATCAGTAATATGGTATCATGAAAGACTAAGAAAAAAATTTACTTGTACATTTAAGCATGATATTCAAGTAAGATTTGGAGCAATGCCACTAAAGAAAACTAATGCTTACTTTGTTAGTTGCTGTGAAACAAGAAAATGTAGACATGAAAGCATCATTTATCTTCTTTTTGCCCCCAGGGATTTCTTCCACAAGTCTGCTTGACTTTAAAATTTTCCAACTTTCTTCATAAAATTACAGGCTTGTGAATGTTTCACTGAACTGAAGATTAGGACTGTTTCTTGCCAGACTTGTGATAGATACAGTGATCACTGCTTTCTGAGTCCTTTCTGCTCCTTCTCAGTGTAAGGGCAGGGTTCTCATGTTAGAAGGAATCTGCAAAAGGACAGTGGTGGAGAAAGAATAAGAAAAGAGAAAGGGTCAGGGGAAGTTCAATTATTACTAGTTTTTCAAAGGCATAAATGATAGTTAACCATCCAGCCACCCTCCTCCTTTTCATTTTCAGCAGCTCAGTCATAATGGTAAAACCTAATCGAGTCTTTGGACTAATTCAGTTTCTGTAATTTAACATGGCTCATTGACTTGTGCCTATGGGATTTTCAAGTTGTCTCTCATCCAAGTGCTAAACCAGCCCTGGAGTCCTTAACTTCAAGACAAGATCAGGTATATTCAGGTTGTATGACTGAATCTTTTAGAGTCCAGTGTTTTTTTCTTATAAAATCAGTCCTGAAAAAAAAGAGAAGAATCATAGTATCATGAAGACAGTTTCTTCATCTGGAGGATAGAGAGCACTTGTAAGAACACTGAAAAATAACATGCTTCACAGTTGACTGGATCAGTGTTAATATACCCTGGAGAAAGAGCTGATAATATATTCATTTTCTTAAATAATAAAAAAAGCAGAACTTGAGGTAGCAAAAGAAAATAAAATATCAAAGGCCAAAACAAGAATCAGTGCTAATGTCAGGATCAGAACTCAGGGCATTTAACTTTCAGTGTGAAGGCCGTGGCTTAGTCCATAAAGGCTAATTAGTACTTTTCTAATTTCAGCACTATAGATCTGTTTGAGATAATTTTTGTCATGCTAGAGAGCATGAAGTTTAGCAATAAAAGACTGACATTTTAATGAGACATGAAATTACAATATTTTGGTCCAGATACATTAGAGAGTGTGAAGACCCAAGAGGTGTTGTACACCTTCAAATACTACAAATAAGGTATGAGATATTATAATTATACCTCACTGTATTCATTTTGAGTTTCTCTGAACTTTGTTTCAGAACATGTTGTAAAATCATATAATCACAGAATCACAGAGTCATAGAAATGGCTTGTGCTGGGAGGTACCTCTAGGAGCATCTTATTCCAAGCCCCCTACCACGGGCAGGTTTGCCAGCCTCTAGATTGGGCTGCCCAAGACCCTATCATAGAATCATAGAAACATAGAATGGCCTGGGTTGAAAAGTAACACAATGATCATCTAGTTTCAACCCCCCCTGCTATGTGCAGGGTAGCCAACCAATAGACCAGGCTGCCCAGAGCCACATTCAGCCTGGCGTTGAATGCCTCCCAGGGATGGGGCATCCACAGCCTCCTTGGGCAACCTGTTCCAGTGTGTTGCCACCCTCTGAGTGAAAAACTTCCTCCTAATATTTAACCTAAACCACTCTTATCTCAGTTTAAAACCATAGCCCTTTGTCCTATCATGTTTAAAAGAGCAGGACAAATAAAGCATAGAGAACACAGTACTATCTTTATTTTTATCAATGATGAGGAAACTTAACCAGCCAAACAATTCAGTGTCAATATCATTATTTTTTATATTGTATAAAGCAATTTGTTGAAGATGTCAAGACTTCTTTATTCAGTTGTACTTGGTGATTGACTGGCTGCTGGCCTTTTTGAAAAGCTGATGCAGACCAATTAGAAAGTAATCTCTACATACCACAAAAAACTGAGCTGGTGTAATCAGAACAGAAAGTCTGCATCATAATGACTTTTCACATAGCTAGGTGAAAAAATAGTCATATATTGATTCAGGTTTGAGACTTGACCCATGCTTTGTTCACAGAGTCCAGAGATTCAGTTCCTCATGTCCAAGTATTTTGCTTTTGGAATTTCAATCCTTTGGATTACTTATGGAAACTCATCAGGGAAATCCTTTTGGAAGTTTTTCTCAAGAAGTACATTTCTATCACCTTCCAGTTCAATTCCATGGGACCTTTACTTCTACCTTGTTGTAGATGTTTAGACTTTTCTCCTCAGGCCTCATCTAAAACCTGTGACTACCAATGCAAGTTTTACCTTTATTTAAATAAATACTGGTCTGGATTCTGTTTATATTGTTAGTGTGTTTTTTTCTTTGTAAAATATATTGTGAATGTTTGATTTTCTTTCCTTTCTTCCATTCATCTCCCCTCCTTCTCCCCCCTACCCCCTCCCCCTTTTTTCCTATTTTCCGTTTATTTTCCCCAATTTTTTTTCCTATTTTCTTTTTTCTCCATTTTTTTAAATCCTTTCTTCTTTTCCCTTTTCTATTTCCTTTTCTCTTTCCCTCTTCCCATTCCTCTTAAAAAGAAAACAAAACAAAGCAAAATACAGCTGTAGAAATAATCTTCCAGATATTAACTCAGTCAGGCTTTTCTCATTTTCCAACAAAAGCTCTAAAGAAATCTGTTCTCAAAGGGAACAAACGTAGCTAATCATTAGTAGAATGCAATGCACTCATTAACACCCGTGTCAATATGTACTTATTCTTCCAGAGCTTTTGTTTAACTCTCATGTTTGATACTTTTGTACTGGATATATAAGATTCTTAACACTTAAATTAAATGTTTCTCATGTTCTTTTATGTAACTGAAGTCTTCTTTTAAATTTTCTCATTATTTTCTTAGTATGCTGGCTGATCAGCACTTATTATTTATATTCACAGAGTGAAGGTGTTTTTCATAGTTTCCTTTCAAGAGAACGTCCTCTCAATAAGAAACTTATTTTTGAGACTTTGTCTACCAGGATTTAAATAACATGGAATCGTGGAAATTCTTGCTCTCACTTGTCATATAATCTCATTTCACTTTATATGTTTACTTCATTTTCTACACTTTAGCACTGATTACTATACTAAAGTACTGTGTTCATAATTCTGTCAGCAGTTTCTCTTTAAAAGAATAACTGATGATTTTTGTTTCTTCATTTGTTTTGCTTGAAGGAATTCTGTCTCTTGCTTAGCCAGTTGTGACACATGTCATAAGAGAAGGCAACTCTACAGATGACTGGTAAGATTTGTATTTTTGGTGGAATTTTTTGAAAGGGCTAAGTGAGCTACCATTAATATGAATAATTTCTATGTTCATGTTATTAAATTCTGTACAGAAGGAAAGTTGTCAAAGCCCCAGAAAGAATGGTGCCAAAGAAAATGGACAGTTCTTTGTGGAAGAGCTTGAAATGAAAGACAGCTATTCAGGATGCGGGGCAGATAGCTTGTAGGGATAGTAAGTGCTGAGGGTTATCAGTATCAAATTGTAAAATCAATATCCTCTTACACCAGCTTCTTGGGGATGACACCAAGTGGGGCTTGATTTCTTAGCATCGTTTAAATATCACTGAGCTGAAATGCCATGGGAGGCACATGATAAATGCAGACTGTACTGCACAGAGGCAGGGCTTGTGTTTGGTTACTATGGCAACAGCAATAGAGCTATCTGTCTGCAGACAAGGAGACAGGAAAAGACAAAAAGAAAAGAGGGAGACCTGATGTAAAATAAGGTTGGATAGGACTATTCCAGATCATCTTATGTATGTAGACAAAATACATATTTGTATAGGGAAATGGAGAGCAAAAATCCATTGCTTCCTTCTTTCCTTTGACAAGTTCAAATGGAAGCTATTGGGGGTGATATGAAGTTCTAATGATCTGAGAGAAGAATTAGCTCTCAGTCATTCAGCTCTGTACTCACCCCCATTCAGCTTCCCAGAAGCATCATGACCTAACTTGTTTTCACAGTGCTTATTCTAGTCCTTCCTCCCTGTTCTGACACTTGTCAGGGCAAGAGCAGTTCAGACAGTCTTTTCTAGACAATAAACATGGTAAAACTGAGAAGACTTCAAGAAGTCTTTAGCCACTTCTGATGCTGTGTGTTTTCTTTAAGAGATTAAATACAGAATAACTGTCTTAGTTTCATCTGAGACAGAGCTGTTTTTCTTCAGAGTGTCTGGCATGATGCTAAGTTTTGGTGTTAGGAGAAAAACACTGTTGATAACACACTGATATTTCTGGTTGTTGCTAAGCAGTGTTGCCCAAAGCCAAGGTCATTTCAGTTTTCTTGTCTGCTACTAGTAAAGAGCTCAGAGGGAGCAGAATCAGAACAGCTGATTTACATAGGACAAAGGAATATTACATACTGTATGACATCATGCATAATGAGAATTTTGAAGGAAGTGGAACTTCATCTTGTTCGCTTCTGCTGCTCGGGGGTCTGGCTGTTCAGCAGGTAGTGGGCAGTTGCTAGTGCATCATTTTTATATACAATCATATATATGTATATTTGTTGTGATTATTATCCTTTTCCTTTTCTCTATCTTAGTAAATAGTTTTATCTCAACCCACGACTTCTACTTTATTTTTTTCCAATTCTCTCCCCTACCCCACTGAGAAGGAGGAGAGAGTGAAAGGCTGTGTGGTGCTGATCCACCTGCTGGGCTAAACCACAGTAATAGGGAAGTCAGGGCTGCAACTGAGATGAACAAAATAAGTGAGATGGAATAGAGAATAAACAAGTATTAGAAGAAGAATAATGAAAAACTGAGTCAGGTTTTTCAAGAAATGTTAATGAAACAAAGTTTTTGGTGATGGTTCACAATTTTTTATTTTTATTTATTTTTTGTCAAATCCTGCCTAATACCTGGTATTTGATTTGCACAAATGATGAGCAGTCTGTATAAAAAAGATGCTAAGAGGGTTATATACAGATCTTATAAAATGGAAGACAGTGTTAAATCCTTGCAAAAACAATTTCCTCAGTGATTCAAATGGGCCACTTCAAATCTACAGATACTTCAATCTCTCCAAACCTTAGTATATCATTTGAGAACAGAGGAAATGTTTCAAAAGGGTGCTGTGAAAATGGATGTGTGATAGAGGTGAGTTATACAGAAAAAAACATGATTAAATTAATAATTCTGCCTTCCAAATAGTGTTAAAATTGTGCATGATAAATAAGGCCTAGAGCTACACAGCAAAGAAAAAGGAGAAAACAAAATACTGAACTGCTGCTCATTAAATGAGCACTTTATCTTCTGTGCACTGAATGAAGTAGGGTCCTCTGGGAAAAAAGGTATGTGACTGTGCACATAATTAAAAGATTTATCATTACGTGTTCACATGATGGAGACAGGAAAAGGCAACTCAAATTCTCATTTTTTTTTTTATTGTTTTTTAATTTTGAGTGTCTCCTACTCAAATTGTTTTTCAAGTCCTGGAAACTAAGACTTTAGGCCGGTTTATATGCTCATATATTCTCCAAATTAACTTTTGAGCTCTCACCAATTTCAGAAAAACTTGGCAAAATTTCATGGACAGTAAGGGAGATATTCATTTTGAAATTAAATTTGTAAATTTAAATTTGAGAGAGTAGATTTCTACAGAGAGTAGGTGGCTAAATTGTTATCAGTGTAGATCTAGGCTCAATTCAGTTGCCTGCAGAAATGTTCAATAACATTTTAAATATGTTACGTATCCTATTTTTTTTACTCTTGCCACTGCAGAAGAATGGGAAGTCTCTCATAGGTCTGTCAATGGCTTATGGGCTGGTTCAGCCTTGTTCCAGGACTAGTTGGGCAGGGGGACCCATGGGTCCACAAATCCATGCCCTGGAAAGGGAAAGAAAAAAAAAAAAAAAAAAAGTGTAGAGAGATTGGCCTAGAAGCAAGACAGCAGCAATGATCTGAGGAGATTTATAATAATTTATATAAAAAAAGATAATTTACTAATAAACTAGTAAGATATTGGAATGCAAGATAACGCATTATAATACAATATAATACAATATAATTAGAATTGAAGCTAATAAATCAAATATAATGAATAGTGTCTAAAAATTGATAGGCCTTACTGCAGTGTTGAGGCAAGATGTGCGCTCAGGGCGAGCAGAAGGGAAGAGATAGATCTCATGACTTTGCCAAGTGTTTTTTCTCTTCTCTGAATGCAAAGTCCTCTGGGGTATGTAGATCTTCTTCTCTTCTGGGACAGGTACCCAGAACTGGAGCATTAACTCTTTAACTCCCAGTGCACTACATGATGTTATGATGTAGAATATTGATAACCAAACACCATAAAACCATGATAGTCCTGTGTTCAGTTCATCTAATCCACACAGTGACTGAATATATTGCAAAGAATAATGGTGACCAATGAAATGTAGAGTACTGATAGACACCTGATTACACACAGTCATAGTATAATATAATTATATTAATGAATCCTATCGAGTGAGACATTATGCCTCTTTCAAATTGAATCACCAGAATCATTCCCTATGCTTGACTCACTGAGTTGGCAAGATCTCCACTCAACAAAATTAGATCTTTAGATACCTAAATGTGGAAATATAAATGTCAATGTTCTTGTATGAAACTGCATCCTGTTCTATTAAAATACCTTTCTGTGGGAAAAGAAGAGAAATCTCAACAATTATACATTGTACCTCAGCAAATCCCTTGCCAATTAGAACACTTACAGCAGTTGATCTCTTGGGGCAAGGTGGGACAAAGAAAGACATTATGAACAAAACACCATACAAATGAGTAAACAAGCTTGGTAGCTACTTGGGCCAGAGTAAACATGCACGAGGTGCCTGGCTCCTACACCTGACCAAGGAGTTGTTGCATGGGTATAAAAGGTTACAGGCACGTACAATAACGGTCTTTGTTCTGCATCACGAACAGAGCCATGACTCTCCTGACACAGGGCATGTAGCTTTTGGATTATAGTGATGCACGTTCTCTCTCGTCTAGATAGAATGTAAAAACTTTGGCAATTAGGTTGGGAGGAAAAAGAGCTCTGAGAGGCAGTGGAGAAAACACAGGACATCATCTGGTGATATGAGGGTCTGAGTAGAAGTCATTTTGTAAAGCCTTCCTAAAGGTGAATCTGTCAAATAAAATTTTTAAGAGTCATTACATTTTTTCTGTGACACATTAGTCAGCAGCACTTTACTGGATTCCATTGATGCCTCTGCACTTGTCCATTTTACACAGACAGGTTTCAGTTTCTCAACTGAATTTATGACTGAAGTTGTTACACTGTAGAGTTCCTCAAATATCAACAAATAAAAAAAATAGAATCCACAAACTGAAAAATCTGAATTCTGATCATGAGCAATCTGTGGGATATTCGACTTTATGTATACTTGTCACAGAGTTAACTAGATCAATCTATGCCCATGACAAGGGGGCAGTAGGCTTCTGGGCCCCCAACCAGCCCCATAAAATGGGAAGGAAAGAGAAAAGGGATAGGGAGATGGAAGTTGGTCTCAAGGAAGGAGAGAAAGAGAGTTCCTGAGATCGAATCAAACCTGAAAGGGTTGGTACAGCTAGGAAAGCACCCTTCAACACCCCCTGCAAGGCAGTAATAGACCGCCCCGCATGGAAGGGCCAGATCCCATGACTTCCACAAGTACAGGGACAGGTACCCAGAACTGGAGCATTAACACTTTAACTCTCAGTGCACTACATGATGTTATGATGTGGAATACCAAAAACCATGACAATAATGATCCTCACATTTTTTCTGAAGGTCTTTCTTGAAAACGAGAGTGTTCTTTCACTGTCAAGAGTAGAAGTATATTCCTCTTTTGACTTCCTGCTTCTCCTATCTACAGGCACTGCAAAGGCAAGGGCAGGATTCAGGATGGCACAGTCCACCAAGAATAAGCTACCTTTGGAATGGTTTCAAAATGTAGAATTGCACTGTATAGGCTGACAAAAGTCCTGCCATGACAGGCTAAGACCCGGTTTTCCTCACTGGAGAATCACACTAACAGAGATAAAGGAAACAAAGAAATACAAGTGTTGCATAAACTGAAGGACAGTTTGATGCTTAGACACCACCTGGAACATGAACTGAGAACGAGCTCATCACAAGTGCCACATACATGTTTACCTGTTTGAAAGAACTGAATATGGAACATAAGAAATGGTATATAAGTTATCACCCACATTTGGTGTGGACTCAGACTCACAGTTGGCCTGTATGCTGACAGCAGTGGATATCCCAGTGCCAACTGCCAGGGAAAATGCAATTCAATTCATGCTTTTGAACCATAGTCAGAAAACTCTGGAGAAAACTCAAATCAGAGGGTTATGGCTTTCAGGAAATAGATGAGAGCAGTAATTTTTCCTCCTTGTGTGGAGGAAGGTCTTATAGAATCAGCTGATTGTAACTACATATCCAGCTACAGTAGAGAAGAATAAGATAAACTTATTCTTTCTTTTTATTTCTTTTTCTATGCTTTCCTTTTTCAAATTTTCCCTCTTCCTCCTTTAAACTTGATTTATGTTTCTCATGAGTGATTGACTGATTAGACCTGAAATGTGAAAGAAATCCTTAACACTCCTATATTGGTGCATTACACCCATTCTGTGCCATTATATCCACAGGAAATGTTACAATTCATCTTAATGTCTCTAAATTCCCACCTTCTTCATCTTTATTTTTGACTGCCTATCTTCATTCTTTTCAATGACTCTCACTGTGGAAATGACAAGGAGAACTTATATTTTGGTATGAACACCAATTTGGTTATGCCACCCATTTCCCATCTGTCTTTTTTTCTATTTTTTATCCAAAACTCAGTTTCTCATATTTTACTGCCCCAGTTCTCCCACACATTTTACAAGGTTTTCTTTTTATGAATATACTTGTTTGTTGCTTACAACATGTTTTGCTCTTTTGTTCCATTTTCTTCCTGACCCACCACTGCCTGAGGCTTCCACATGTGTCTGGTCTATTCTCTGATAGTAGAAACTGTTGAATTAATAGGATTGTGTTTCAGGTTATGCAACCATTAATTAGTGGTGCAGTATGGCTAGCTTCAAAAGGGATTTGGGAAAATGATGCCATGTAAAGAATGAGCTGGATCCCAATTAGACACCCCAATCTGCTGTTTTCATCATAAACCAGGGTTTCAATTCATCCAGCTGCAGAGCCTGATTCAGAATCAAAGCTATGCTACTGTGAATTATTCCCTTTGGGAGAAAATTTAGACACTTGATTCTATTTTTCACTTGATTGGTCCCTTTCCAGCCTACATTACACCCCTGCTTGGATTGTCAATGAATTTCTAGTAGCAGCAGCAGCAGTCATTTTATGTAGCACATCCAACTGTGGGCCACGTATGAAATCTATGCCTTTAATTTTTGTGTATAAAGATTTGCTATTTTTTCAGTAGACATTTTATAAACCTCAAAATGAGTAACAAAGATGTTCACAGCCCACACCCCCACACTTCATTATAGATGTTCTATAATCAGTTGGGAGTCATGGCATTTATCAACTGCTGGAGGATAATACAGATTATCACTTTTAATGAATTATTTTCTGTACTGTTCATTTCCAGAATAGATAAATACAGTCAAGGACATCCTGCACCAGGAAGGAGATAGACTGCTTTTTTTTTTTCTCCCCCCCCCCCCCAAAGTTTAATGATATTTAGTTGGATCCTTCCTTACTGTTCTGTTGTACTATAGTACAAAGTCTGACAGAGGAATGCTTGCCATGAAGCATAGGTGAGGCATTTTACTACTACACCCATGAAAGAAGAGATTATCAATAAAAGTATACACAAAGAGCTTCAGTTCCCTGGAGGGGCTGAATACAGTAGCTTTCCTTAGGTGGTCATCAGTCAAAAAAGAGCACATTTTAGTTTGAACCATCAGAATGAAGTAGTGTGCTCGTAACTCATATATGCTCGTAGCTCATATGAACAAATTGAAGTATATGAAATCTTAATGCTTTTGATTTTAAAATCCAGCTTTATTTTAAAACTTTAACTGTGTGAAATCTTCATTTTTCTAATTATTTTTATTTCAAGAAGAGCTTGAGAAAAAGCCAATTCAAATTATTCAAGTTGACCATCCAAATGCACAGATACTCTGGATGTGTGAAGTGGTATGTGTTAGGAGGTGAATATAACCTGAGAAAGGGAAAGTTTTGAAAATGGGGGCCAGACCTGTCTGGGAGATTACATTTCTGTATTTTATTTGTTTTCTGGAGTTACAAAGAAATGCCAAGACAAATCTTAACTTGAAAATATTTAAATCTAATTGATTGTTTTCTTTGAATAGTTTATAAATATAACGCTACACTAATTTAAAATATTAACTGCTAAGTGTCAAAAAACTGGAGAGAATTAACATGGGAAAATGCTATCATTAATTAAAATGTTTAAGAAAAGACCTTACAAATAGATATAAAGTCATATATTTTTATTTGCTTGTTACTTTGCCCAGTTAGGACTTACAGAAGTTAAATATTTCTGGGAAGAATGAAAAGGATAATATTTAGGTTATATTAAGGATTATCTGAGAAAATAAGTGAAAAGAGTTGTGATATACAAATAAAACACTAAGCACAAATCCATGCAATTTGGAACTAACTGCAACTGTATTTTCTGAACGTGATGGAGACAACAGAATGTTAAAAACTTTTGAAAATCTAATAACCTTATGTATTTTTCAGTACTTTTGCAGTGACAAATTATATATTCTTTTGTTTAATAAAGGCAAAAACATTCTATAACACTGAGAGATTTGCCTTTTATTCTAGTTTATTTTAAATATACCTGTTAAATTTTAAAATGTGTCTGGGTTTGTTTGTTTGTTTGCTTGTTTGTTTGTTTTATTTTCTTTTAAAATAAAATTATAAGCCGCATTTGATGAAGATCTTATAAAACAAACTTCAGCCTTAAGCAAAATTTCAGTCTCCATTTACTCAACATTTTCTACCAAGAAGTGTATGACAGATTTAGAACACAACTAGGTATTTGGAATTTGTATGTATAGCAACACTGCAACAAGTCTCCTACAGCTGCAAATTGTATCCTTTTAAGTGTACTTCACAATTTGAAAAATATTTAAGTAATCACAGTTTCAAAGTTATCATCTGATAATGACTGGGAATTGGTGACCCAAGGGACTAATTCCAAACATTACTAGAAAATGACATTGCTCATGTCAGTGTGGAAATGTCTTGGTGAATATAAACTGTAATATAAAAGCATTTGCAAGCAATTTGGCCATCTGCTGTTTCCTGTTGATATTAAGAATAAACTTGTAGCTTCACAAAATGAGTCAATGTGCCAGCATCTGTGGTAAAAGTTTTTGAGATCTCAGGAAAGCCTAGTCAAGTTGTGCTTTTTTTTTTTCTTTTTTTTTTTTTTTCCCTCTCTCTCTCTCAGAACTGAGCATTGTCTCATGATGATAATACAGGACTGGAACTCAAACCATTCTGTGTGCCCGCATAAGGAAGTTGCTCTTCTCAGATTTCAATCTTACTTGATTGGAGAATAAATCATAAAGCCATCCCTCTTGTAACCATCTATTAGCTTTTCCTATTGACCGGCTGGAACAAACCTGCATCGGGGGCTGTCAGGGCAAAGAAAGATATGTTTCTGAAGGACAATTAAAACAGGTCATACATGTTACTAACATGTAATGGTTTACTGTCAATGTGTTTCATTGCTGTGTCTACTTTGTATCAGTCTATCTTTATTTTGTTTCGCAAGGCTGATAAATTCAGACTCATGTACTCCTATGGAATACAAAAAGTGTGGGATATAGGAAGACCAGAATCAAGATAATGCCATACGTCTAAAGAGAAAAGGTAGTTTTCACGTTGTCCTTTTTCTGTGAACTGTTGTGACTGCAACATTATTTGACGCTTTGAGAAACAGAAAGCAAATTAGGACAATTGTTTCTTGTCCTTCTTCAGACAGTTCACTTTCTACAAATTTAGTAATATTCTCACATGCTGGAAGTCTCTATAATTGCTTCTCTCCGCCTTTATTTCAAGTTTGCTCTTAATATTGTAAAACAAATAAACAAACAAACAACAACAAAAAAAAATGAAATGGAATATGCAGAAAATTCCTCAAATGTAATTGGCACAATAATTCTATATGTTTTGTGGTTTTACATTTGATCCTTGTTCTTACTTTTTAGGTTGACCTTAATTTCTCTTTGTATGTATTAAGAAACTCCATTTTTCATTTGACTTTTATTTTGAAGTTCTTCCTAATTCAGTAGTTAACATTACAGTGTATAGATTTTCAGGGTAAAGCTCAATGTACTTCAACACATGCTGTGTTGCTGAGTGCTTTGTATGAGAGATCCTAAACATGTGAAAATAACGTATCATGGCTGTTTTTCTTTTCTTTTTCTACTCTATATTTGGAAGCTCATTCATGGCCCATTGGGAAAGGTTAGGACTATAATTAGACCTTTTTCTCTAGACATTTCAGCAATAGGATGCATGAAGGTTAGTAACAGTTTCCCTTTAATTGCTCCCCAGTGATTTTACTGTAAAGCTGTTAACTTCTGTACTGGGGACCCACAACCCACAGGCTCCTTGTGCTGACATTTGCAGCAGTGATTAGAATGTCATTGCTTTTCAAAATTCTGTTGTCATTCAGGAAGCAATCAAAATGCCTTTTACCTAATATTGCAACGAAACAAGCACTTATAGACACACATACTACTTTCACTATTGGAGCAGCATAGCCCTTTGAAGCTGGATTTGTTCTGAATATTGCCTTGCTTTTCTACATTGTGTCACTCTCTTGTGGTTTTTTTTTTGTTTGTTTTTTTTTTTTTTGCTAATGGAAACAAAGGAAAACTTCTAATTCTGCACATACTATTAAATCTCAAGGGCAATTTTTCTATCAGTATGAAAAATAACTAAGTGAAAACAACAACATAATAACTACTTATATGAGTATATGTTGTTCTATGTTAATTATCTCAGATCTTTGAGTACAACATAGCCCAATTTCAGCTCCTATCACATCAATTATTAGAGATCAGTACTCAAAATTTTAGAACGTCCTGAGACCAGCATAGTTCAAAACAAACAAACAAACAAACAAACAAAAGCAAACAAATAAAAAGCAAAGGCTCCCATTATTCAGTTTTATTATCTAGAGCCAGATTAAATAAAAAATATGCATTTTCAGAATTGTTCAGTTGAAAGGGACCTATATAAATCACATTGCTGGAAAAGATAAATCAACTTCTTAACCTCTTCAGGGCCAATCAAAAGGTAAATCAAATTATTGAGGCCATTTTCCAAATGTCTCTTGAACACTGACAGGCATGGGGCATCAATTTCTTTTCTAGGAAACTTATGCAGTGTTTGGCCACCTTCATGGTAACAAAATATTTTGCACTTTTCAGTCTGAACCTCTCTTGGTAGAGATTTGTCTTGGTCCCTTACAACGTGTAATTAATCACTGGAAGAGGAGATTACTGCCTCCTT
This sequence comes from Perdix hodgsoniae, assembly GCA_035772895.1. NCBI lineage: Eukaryota > Metazoa > Chordata > Aves > Galliformes > Phasianidae > Perdix > Perdix hodgsoniae. The sequence continues at coordinate 22,529,230 of JAPSGF010000004.1, read as the reverse complement.
CTCCATTTCTCCTCCTCACCTTAGCCTCCTTTTCTCCAAACCACACAACACAAATGTCTTCAGCTTTTTGTCATAGGACAGATGTAAAAACAAATATATATGCAGGGGGAAGGAGTAGACTCATTGATTTTAAAATGAGAAATCTACAGAAAATGTTGTTTCAACAGGAGTGGAAGCATTTAGATCACAGTCATTCCTTTTGTTTTCCTTTTGTTTTCCTTCTATTCAAAATGGAAGTAAAACAGGGACTTTCAGTTCTATTTATGAAAACAAATCAATGCATAAAAGATCATTAAACTAGATTATAAAGCATTTTCTGTGAGGAATTGTAACTTAATGGTCAAGTTAAACAAAATAACTAGTGCTTTCTTGTAAAGTATAAGGAATAAGCTATATTCTTTACTTGAAATATCCTGTAGAAAGAGTGGCTACTCCACAAAGTAAAATCTGAAAGGCATCTTTCTAAATGTCTTTGAGAGGTACAATTTGACTAATAAACTAATTTTATCAAGAGGATTTAAGATTTCCATTCCTAAGTTATTAGGAATTATCGAAGTACGAATTCTGTAAATTTGACATTGAAATGCCTATGCAGAAAAGTTCAAGTTTGAGTTTACTTGTTTTTACATCAGTAAAAAGAGAGAGACAAGGGGGACATAGTTAACGTTCAGTGTGTCCTTGAAAAGGCCAGAAGGGAAATAACAACACCATCATAATAAATAGGGAAGGTAAAAGGAACCTCCTGCAGTGCTAGCTGACTGGCACATAAAGTATTGATGGTGCAAGGACAAAACTTCTAAGTGCTTCAAGATGAATGTTGAAATTATAAAAATAAGATAGGAAACGTAGAACACTTGCTGTCAAATTAAAGTATCTCAGAGAACTTCTCTAAATCTGTAAGAGACGAGAGACAACTTAGCCATCTTTCCAGAGATGTGGATGTGAGATATCCTTCGCATACTGTGAAGGATAACATAAAATTTTAGGGCAGAAAATATGGCAAAATAGAGAAATACTTGTGGGTGGAATCCATGCTCTAACAATAGATATGTGGTACTATTGTACTACTGAGTGATAGTAGTCAGGACAAGTTAAATAAGATTAGAGAAGCTGCAACTTTAGCAAAGTTGGTGATAAGAGATTTAAACTATATACACATTGACTGTATCAATGCCTTATCAGGGTAAGATGCAGAGATAAAGTTACTAAATGCAAAAAATTATTGATTCCTGGAATATACTGTCTCAGGACCCACAAGGAAGGATGTTCTTCAATATCGTCAGGAACAGCATCTAGGCTACACAAAATAGCCAAGGTTCACAGAATCACAGAATCACAGAATGGCCAGGGTTGGAAGAGACCTCAAGGATCATGAAGCTCCAACCCCCCTGCCACATGCAGGGCCACCAACCTCCCCATTTAGTACTAGACCAGGCTGGCCAGGGCCCCATCTAGTTTGGCCTTGAACACTTCCAGGGATGGGGTATCCACAACCTCCTTGGGCAGACTGTTCCCGTACCTCATTACTCTCTCTGTAAAGAATTTCCCCCTGACGTCCAACCTAAATCTCCCCTCCCTCAACTTAAAACCATTTCTCCTCGTCCTGCATTTATCAACCCTTTCAAAGAGTTGATTCCCCTCCTGTTTGTAGGCTCCCTTTAGGTACTGAAACGCTGCAATGAGGTCACCCCACAGCCTTCTTTTCTCCAGGATGAACAAGCCTGGCTTCTTCAGCCTGTCTTCATAGGGGAGGTGCTCCAGTCCCCTGATCATCTTCGTGTCCCTCCTCTGGACCCTCTCCAACAGCTCCCTGTCTTTTTTGTACTGGGGACTCCACACTTGGACACAGTACTCCAGATGGGGCCTCACAAGAGAAGAGTAGAGGGGAATAACCACCTCCCTGTCCCTGCTGGCCACCCCTCTTTTGATGGAGCCCAGGATACCATTTGCCTTCTGAGCCACAAGGGCACACTGACGACTCATATTGAGTTTTTCATCAACCAAGACCCCCAGATCCTTCTCCATAGGTCTGCTCTCAAGGACCGCTCCTTCCAGTCTGTAGGGATGCCTGGGATTCCTTCCAGTCTGTATGGATGCCTGGGATTCCTCTGGCCCAAGTGCAAAACTCTGCACTTTGCTGTGTTGAACCTCATCAGGTTCACCAGGGCCCACCTTTCTAGCCTCTCGAGGTCCCTCTGAATGGCATCCATTCCTTCCACTGTGTTGACCACACCACTCAGCTTGGTGTCGTCAACAGACTTGCTGAAGGTGCACTCGATTCCATCACTGATGTCATTGATAAAGATGTTAAAGAGCACCGGTCCAAGGCAGATCCCTGGGGGATGCCACTCGCCAGCCTCCACCTGGACATAGAGCCATTGATGACAACCCTCTGTCTCCGGCTTTTCAACCAGTTTCTTATCCATTGAGTGATCCACCCATCAAATCCACATTCCTCCAATTTGGAGATAAAGATGTGATGGGAGACTACATCAAAGGCCTTGCTCAAGTCCAGGTAAATGATATTGGTCGCCTTTCCCTTGTCCACCGATGCCATCACTCCATCATAAAAGGCCACCAGATTGGTCAAGCATGACCTTCCTCTGGTGAAAGCTGTCATGGATCATGTGCCCATTCCTCATGTGATCAAGCATATCAAGATGGTTCTATGCATGTCAAGATGGTTCTATGCTTTCCTTCAATTACATCTTCCGTTATTATTGATGGAGGAGAAATAATGGTCTCATAGACCACAGTCTGACACAGCAACTGATCTTTCATTCCAGTTCCCATTGGTCCAGTGGATATGGCTATTATAGTCAATTTAACAGTAAAAAGAAGCTGGTACCTGAGTCCTGGAACAAAAATATCCATATTATTAAGTTCGGGCAGATAGCTCTTTTCTGTACATACAGAGGAGACAACAGTGTTCCAGAGATGCTGTCAGTAAGTAGACTGTATCAGTAAGGAAGTGAATTTGCCAGCTTCTATTGGGAATTTGGAAGTATTTAGCTGTATGGATGTGACCTATGCAGTATCAGCTGGGTGAGGGTAAGGGGACAGGCTCTGTCCCATTTTCTGTAATAATATAGACACGGATATACAGATTATACCACAAGGGCATCAAAATATGTCAGGGAAGACATGCAGTTTTAAGCTGCCATATATCTATCTGAATAGTTACACCATATATATATATATATATGAGAGCATTCTTGTTCGCCAGATGATCCTACTTAATAAATAAATAAAAAAAAAAACAACGATGAAAAATCTTGAACCATTTTAAAAATGTTGTGGAAAAACAATTTTGTTATACAAAAAACTATGGAAAATCATTAGATACTTCACCAGTATCTTGTTTCTAGTAACTTTTGTTCACTTTTCCTTTTATTCACTGAATGAGGGAGCACTGGAGAACTATATCACTAATTAAAAAACAGAACTGTTCTCTGTGCATAATGAGGCAAGCAATGCATTTGCAGCCCTGTAGAATCATAGAATCATAGAATTGCTCAGATTGGAAAAGACCTTAAAGATTGTTGAGTCAAATGTCATGGAGTTATCTCTAGATCTGAGTTCATGAAAGGGGCACAAGCCCAGAAGGAGACGGAAGAGAGAGCAGAAAAACAAAACTACCTCACCTACTGCAGCACGGCTGGCCCCAGCCCGTGACTAATGAAGCAAGGCACTTGCGGGCCATGCGGTTTGGAAGAGGGAGAGAGGGGGAAGGGTATGAAGATAGCAGACGGGTCTAAAAAAAACCAACAAAACAACAGCAACAATCTGAGGAAGATCAGTAATTTACTAAATCCAAAAAATCAAACAAAATGAGAGAGAAAAGAGTGACCAAAATATGAGGTCTTACTCTAGCAGACTGCAGGGGAAGCACGTGCTTTTCTTCGTGGGAAAATGAGAGAGCGAGTCTGTGAGGGGCAGTCCCTGGTGTCCTACCAGGAGCTCCACCTTTCTTCCTCTGAGCACCAAGTCTCCCCTCTGAGAACCCAAAATGCTCACAAAAGGCAGTCCATGGAAACTGAACATTAACTCTTTAACCCCCACTGTTTTACATGATGTTCTGTTGTGAAATACTGACAACAAAGATCACAAAACCACAACATCCAACCACAACCCAACCAAACTACTCTAACAATCCTTGACTACATCATGTCCCTGAGCACCACATCAAATGGTTTTTAAACATATTCAGGGATGGTGACCCAACCACCTCCCTGGGAAGCTTATTCCAGGTTTTAAAAACCCTTTCAGTAAGGAAGCGTTTCCTGATATCCAACCTAAACTTACCCTGCTGCAACTTAAGACCTTTCCCCTCATCCTGTCACCAGTGAGAAGAGACCAACCCTGCTCTCGCTATAAGCACCTTTCAGATACTGGAAGAGAGCAATAAAGTCTCCCCCTAGCCTCCTCTTCCCCAGACTAAACAGCCCCACTTCCTTCAGTCTCGCCTTGTAGGGCATATTCTCAAAGCCCTTCACCAGCCTTGTCACCCTTCTTTGGACCTGCTCCAGCACCTTCATGTCCTTTCTGTATTGAGGTACCCCAAACTGAACACAGTACTCAAGGTGAGGCCTCATCAGTGCCAAGTGCTGAAATAATCCTAGATGCCTCTGCTTCTGTGATAGAACAGGGACAGATGCGCACCTCCAGAACGCAGTGCAACAAGCATTAAGATTCGTGCTCTTATAAGGCATATTTTTCTTTGTTCCTTCATTTCTTTCCAAACTATAGGTAAGATCATTATTGTAGGGGTGGTGTTTATTTTCAAACTGTAGTTGAAAGGAGAATTCTATTTGCAGCATATGCAAGGCACTGAGGTCTTAATTAGTCACACTAATTTAACTCCAATTCCTAAAGTGAACTCAAGCACATTCCTAATAATTTCATCATGTTCTCACTGTTTTAGCTAGCTCACTACACATGCAAATAAAGTTCAACTCAATTTGGATATTCAGAACTGAATGTTTCTGTTAGTTTTTATCAGAACAAATGAATTCTCTTCCCAATTCTTTTCCTGACAGGGAGATTTTAGAATGACTAGCAGGCAAAAATCTCTCACAGAACTGTAGAAATTGAAATTACATTGCATGTACAGTTAGGTGTGTATTTGTTAGAGATAGTGATGTGCAGTGAATCATGTCCTTTAAGATTATAGCTTCTTTTTTTTTTCCTCCTTCTCCTATTCAGAATACATATATAGTTGTTCTCTGACTTTTTCTTCAGATTTCTTTAAAACAGACAAACAAAAAAACAACAAACATCTTTCCTTTAACTCTTCATATTCAGCCTTTCTGCATCCTGGAATATTATTTAATACTTAGACATAGTTTTGCTTTTTCTGTGTGGAATAAATATGCAGGCATCCACTGTGGAAATTCTTGAAAAATTAACTTTGCAGTTTCATAATAAATATGATTTTGAATTTATTTTATGTGTGCATGCAAATTAACCTAAATTTCAGTAAAATAGTGAACAATATCAGATAAAATGTGAACAAGACTTCTGGGGACTTTTTTTTTTCCCAACAGAGCTTAGCTTGAAGTGATAAGTTGAAAGGCTTTGTAACACATACATTTCATCAAGAAGACCACCTAGACTCTGTCAGAGTTCTTATTATGATGTAAACTCGTTTGAAATCTGTAGTCTGTACAATATTGTATTTGATGAGCATAACAGAGGGTGCAGATGTTTATACTAATTTGCTACAGATATTGTTTATTTGATTGATAATATCTTCGGGGATCCTAAGGCTATATTTGTTCTACAAGTATAGGCAGTCCTGTGGCATATTTACACCCTTAAAACAAAAGGAACAGATCATGTCAATACCCATAAAAACTCTCAAAATCCAGATTCGGGTGTACATAGCCAAACTAGCATGGACTCTGAATCATACTAACTCCTGAACAGTACCTGTAGAGAGACATTCCTCAGTATTGACCAAAAGTGCACCTGAGCCTGTTTTAGCAATTTAACTATATACAAAACTAAATCACATTGCATGGGATTGTGCATTGGCTCTTCCTGATTTACTGTTCAAGGCAAACCTCTATTACAGTTTTCATTACATAGGTTGTCATTTACTCCTTCCTTTCATTTGTTTCTAACATGAGTGCTGATCAGCAGTAAGAAAGATAGATGGGGAAAATTTGGGTGAGGTTTCCATAGAATGGTCAGCCCAAATAGCTGCAAAATTTCTTTCAGCTTTCAGCTGCAGACACTAATTCTGCGGTGGCCACAGACTGCAAACCAGACTTTGGTTTTCCAAAAGGGCTAAAGGCAGCAACAGATGCCCCAGTTCCTGACCATGAGAAAACTGGAACTGGTTAGGAAATACAAAAATCATTTAATGCACCCCACTGAGCAGTCAGTAGGTGGCAACACCTTTCCATGGCTATCACCTTGAGTAGGTTTATAATCACATTATAGATGTCAGAAGTATTATAGCAAATTATCAATCCTCTATGCCCCCCACAGCTCCTCTCACTTTCATGTTGAGGTGTTTCTTAGCAAGAGCAGTTCTGACAAAGTTCTAACCAATGCATGAGCCTCTGGAGCCACGATAATGTATTATGCCAATAGGACTGCTATGCTTAGGTACTGCATTATTACACTTTTGATGAAAATTATTTTTTTGCACAGCAGGTACTTTTTCTAAATGAAATAATTCTGTTGGTTTAATTTTTTTTCCCAAGATGCCTAAAGGCAAAACTGCACATTATTGACTAATGATGCTAAACATTTCAGTTAAACTCTCCCCTAGATCCTCAATCCCAAGAACGTAAACAAAATAACTTGATTTTTATTTGCTTATTTATTTTGGTGTTCTTTCATGTCTGTGTATTTTTATTTTTTGTCACCTTTTGCCTTTATTTTGTCGCATTCTTACTGCATATATTAGAAGTAAGCAACATATATTTAGCTCTTTATATTTTTAAATTTTTACTTGCAGTTAGATGAGAATATACTTAGAGTTTTTCTCCCAGGTGCAAAGAACAGTTCTGGAACTGTGCAAGTCTAAAGAGAAAGTACAAAAAATCTGCATGACAAAAGACAGGAAAGTACTGTTAAAATAGAACTATATTGGTAATTCAAAAAAATCATTAATCCTATTTCTAATACAGGTTTTCATACTAGTTTAAGCTGTGGTTATCTTCCTTTACAGGAAAGAAATATAGCAAAGAACATATCTAAGGTACATTAGCATTCTCTTCTCTTTCCTTCCTTCAGACTCTGGCTAATTTTGTGAAGGGTTGGACTAAAGTATACCAAAGTTTTTACTCATAACAGTCATTGTGAAAAAGTATGACCCATCACACTTTCAGTACACGAGAAGTAATGTCTCTGTATGACAATTTTAGGTGAACCCATATTAGAGTTCAGGAAAAAAAAAAGATTTGTAAAACCACTATCCAGTTCTTCTGTTCCTATCTGATTCTACTGTATAATATATATAAGTACAGACATGGTCATACATATTTTGTTTAGTTATACTGAATTTTCTGACAGTGTGTGTTAGCTACTATCCCTCAGATATGCTAAAGATTACTGGATGAGATATAAGAGTTTGCCAAACTAGCTGACAAATTGTTTCCTTATACATTTAATGAATGAATTCCATCTAGATTAAGTCCACATTTACATTTAAATACAATTTTCAGCTGAAAACAAATATGAACTATTTTCATTTGCGTAAACAAAATTATTCAAGAGTGCAACAGAGATCAACTAAAAGTGAGAATGGTGTTGCACTCGAGTGTGTGTACCTCGCCAAGAGGCAGCTATAGCACTTCAAATATGAGATGGCAAGTCCACAGATAGGCTGCAAACTGTATGTCTAATCACTGTCACTTAGAGATTTCAGCACCTTATTTGGGATTATTGTGTGGACAACCATCTAAGAAAATAACTCCTGCACCAGTTCTCCCCCCACAATTGCAGAATCACAGAATCACAGAATCACAGAATTGTAGGGGTTGGAAAGGTCCTCCAGAGATCATCGAGTCCAACCCCCCTGCCAAAGCAGGATTCCTACACCAGGTCACACAGGTAGGTGTCCAGGCGGGCCTTGAATTTCTCCAGAGGAGACTCCACAACCTCCCTGGGCAGCCTGTTCCAGTGCTCCGTCACCCTCACCGTAAAGAAGTTCTTGTGCACATTTGTGTGGAACTTCCTATGCTGCTGTTTCTGGTTGTTTCCCCTTGTCCTGTCTCCACATACTGCTCAAAAGAGTCTGACCTCGCCACTCTGCCCCCCACACCTTAGATATTTATAGACCTGGATCAGGTCCCCTCTCAGTCTTCTTTTCTCAAGCCTAAACAGACCCAGTTCACTTAGCCTTTCTTCATAGGAGAGACGCTCCAGGCCCTTCACCATCTTTGTGGCCCTTGGCTGGACTCTTTCCAAGAGATCCCTGTCTTTTATGTACTGGGGAGCCCAGAACGGCCATAGTACTTCAGATGAGGCCTTACCAGGGCAGAGTAGAGGGGGAGGATCACCTCCCTTGACCTGCTGGCCATGCTCTTGTTAATGCACCCCAGAATGCCATTGGCCCTCTTGGCCACAAGGGCACACTGCTGGCTCATGGCCAACCTGTAGTCCACCAGGACACCCAGGTCCCTCTCCGCAGAGCTCCTCTCCAGCAGGTCATCCCCCAACCTGTACTGGTGCATGCAATTATTCCTCCCCAGATGCAAGACTCCACACTTGCTTTTGTTAAACCTCATCCCGTTTCTTACTACCCACCTCTCCATCCTGTCCAGGTCTCGCTGAATGGCAGCACAGCCTTCAGGCGTGTCAGCCAATCTTCCCAACTTCGTATCATCAGCAAACTTGCTGAGGGTGGCCACTGTCCTCTCATCAAGGTTATTGATGAAGATGTTGAACGAGTCCGGACGCAGCACTGACCCCTGAGGAACACCACTAGTTACAGGCCTCCAACCAGACTCTGCATCGACAGTGATGACTCTCTGCACTCTGCCAGTCAGCCAGTTCTCAACCCACCTCACTGTCCACTCATCTATCCCACACTTCCTCAGCTTTGTTATAAGGATATTGTGGGAGACAGCCTTGCTGAAATCAAGGTAGACTATATCCATTGGTCAATTACCAAGTTAATAATGTGAATGTGAAAAGGTTATGAAGGATATGATTTTTTCTTTAAGAAAATACTTGCAAAAGTAATCCTCAATGCAGATATTTTAAGAAGAAAAAATGGAAAATACATGATGGAGAGAACTGGGCATATATGATGAAATTATTCTGAGACTGCTGTTTTTAGGAGATAATTTATCTCAGCTTTGTTTGATTGTGAGTGGGATCAGAATGTGGTTGTTGTTCATATAATAAAACTGATTTCTAATTTCTGGTTTCCATGGCCAGGCACAACCAGATCAGTTCACATTCTCTGTGGTATTAGTAAGCTTTAGCTCATTTGTATTCCTACCATAGATTCTTGTCTTCAGTTTGGAAGTATAATGCCTTGATTAGAAAAGTTTGCTCCTTGACTTCTGAAGTGCTGAACAGCACTAATGCTTGTATTAAATTTCACATATAAAAGAAGGCCTTGCAGTTGTAAGGAATGAGTAAGTGTACAGCTAGTCAGAACAATTATGTAGCACCGGAGGCAATATTTGCTTCTTGTTTGTATATATCTAGCTGGAGAGCCCTTATCAAAAACTACTTCACTGAATCTGAAAAGGTTAGGGGATTTTTGGGTGGTTATCTCACACAGCTTCTTCATATCGCCTTAGGTTGTTTAATTCATAGCCATAAAGGACAAATAAGCTATGGAAGGAAAAGATTACAGTGTCCCTGCTAGCTCTAAACAGTGTGTACTTGATTTATTCAGCCCTCCTACTTTTATTTGAGGTGGAAATGTTATCCAAAGGCTGCTGACTCTCTCTGTATTCCAGATGTTGCAATATCAGTTGCATTTATCTTATCTCCCTTTTCCTATCTCTCAAGTTTATGAAAAATTAGAGCCCTCATACAATCAAAATGTCATTCCCCCCTCCTTTCCAGGCAAGTTTGACTTTTGATTATGAGTATGCAGTCATGTGTAAACCTCATATTGAACCTCATCAGTGAGACTGCTTAACGATTGTGGAACTTGCTGCATGATGTTATACTAAAATTTTATTGAAAAACTCTATCTGTTAGGAAAACTCTTTTTTTTTTTTTTTTTCCTTTTAAATGAAGTGTTCAAACATATTATAGGAGACTTGAATACTAATGTAAGTGACAATGTTATGATGGAGAGATTTTTAACTGTGACTTACAGGTCTGAATCTACATGAATCAGTTATGATCAAAAGATGGTACGTGATTCCCCTTGGTAGAATTTACTGGTTCTTAATAATCAAATAAATTATGTATTTTGATTTTTGTGGTAGAGGGATTTCAGCTCTATTATCCGTCTTAGAAGTTCTTGTATTCTTACTCAGCTGAGAAAGACTTACTAGTAAAGACAGAAAGGAGTTAACTCTCCAAGAGTATTTATTTTCATTTTTTTACCTATGTGTGAAAATCTAAGAATTAGAGTATTTTACTATCACTTTTTATAAACTGTAGAGGCATTTATTCTGGGAGAGGGAGAGGTAACAGCAAACTGTTTCAATTTAAAAAAAAAATCACGAAAAATGCTATTTGTCACTAGAAGATACAGTTATATCTTTGGAAACTCACAGCAGTATGATGTTCTCTGAGTTGAATTCACCAATATCTTAGCATCACAGCCCAAATTTTAAAGAATCATTCTTTGTTTAACAGGAAAAACAGACAAAAAATTGTATTTCTTAATACAGTTTAACATCGCACATTAAGAAAATTGAAAACACTAACTGCATGTGGTTTTTCCATCAAACTATTGGGATAAAAAGAGCATGTGGTCTTTTCTGTATCACTCTTTCCTCTTTCCCATTTTTGTCTGCATTCCAGGTCAAATTATTTCTTCTATCATTATAGAAACTTTTCAGTTTTCATTTTTTCCATTAAATCAATTACTATGATGGCTGAGTGTTGACCTCCTAACCTGATCACTTTTAAGACAATCTTTGAGGAATAGGCCAGTTCTTTAACCTCACCTTGTCAACTAGGTTGTTCACATTGCTCACTCTTAATAGATATACGAGACTCTTTTCAAGGCAGTAAATCAGTTTTGTTTGGCTTCTCAACCATTACATTATACACTTTAATTTGGGGGGAGACTAAGTACTATATGACAAAAGGGCAGAATGCTCTTTATGTTGAATTTAAATATTTTCAATGTTGCTGCATCTGAGTATTTGGACAATTGTTTCAGTGTCTTCTGCACCAGTTCAAAGCATTGTCTGGCTCTTCCACCAGCAATGCATGCTTCAGGCCTAGTCACTAGAATAGCTCACTTACAGCATTCTGAATATAACAGGAAATGAGATGAAATGTTAAATTTTAGATTTGTCTAAATCAAACATATCTATAATAATTTGACTGATGTAATGGTAATATCCTATTCTGATCAGAGATTCTTAGAATTTGGTGCTGACCTGATGGATACATAATGTGTTCCCTTTTCAGTCTCTGTTTAATGTCTTTGCTTAAGTACACCAGTTTATTTCCTATCAATTAACTAGGCATATGAGATAAAAAAAAAAAAAAAGATATCTCTCAGGCAGGTTCAGACGATGGAAAACCTGAAAAAATAAATTAATTTGATTCTTAATGGTAGTCCAGTTAGGTGTACAGTTTGATCAGAACGTTCTCTCCAAAGGAAGAACTCTGGTTTCCCAAGAAGAATCACCTCAATTTATTGTCACTGACCCTCTGAATGTGATGCTACCTGCTTCAGGCCTTCTGATCTTTCTTTATGTCTTCTTGAGACACTTTCTCATGTCCCTGATCTCTGCCTTTCTGATGTGGATCTTACAGCTTTGCCTTCCAAGATGTATGGGAGGTATTCACCTTCTTCTCTTAACGGGTATAAACATTTCCTATTCTTAAACTGAGGAATGAAGCAGAAGGTATAATGTATCTTCAAGGGAAGGAACATAGGGGTAGGATCGATTTCTTACCAGAAACTAATTAAATGACTGAATCTATGTGGTTCTAATAATGAATATCCCAGCCTTTAATTGATTTAGTTTTTTGAGTATTTTGTGCTAATATATATATTACAGTCATTATTTTCATGTAATACTTAATTATCACCCCATTACAGGTGCAATGTTTAAGCGAAAAAATTACAGTGGTGTCACAGATTGTATGATATGGCAAATCTTGACCTTTAAATGGCACCCATTTTAAGAGTTTGTTATTTGAAAATAATGTTAATGCTGAAATTCAGAAGAAACTAGATTAAACAATTTAGTTTAAAGATCATAGTCTTTTTTCCTTTTCCCTTTTTGTTTGTTTGTTTGATGAATCTATTTTATTGCCAGTATTTATTGATGAACAGGCTTTTGAAGTTCTTTTTTTTTTTTTTTTAATCTAATAGAATATTAATTAATGAAATTGAGTATGTAGACCTGTAGCTTATATCAAATCATTTAACCTGTGTTCTGGGAGCATATTCTATTCTAAATGCATGCTTGTAACTTATACTGACATTAAAAGGAGTTACAGGCAGTTCCTGATTAGAGAGTAGATGATACAGCTGTTGAATAAGTTACTCATTATGTCTTCCAAATGCATGAAATTCTTCAAAAGGTTTTTAAAAGAAAAGAGTCTAGAACACAGAAGAAAAAATAATATTTGTATTCAAAAGAAGTGAGACATTCTTCTGGGGTGGATACCTTGTCTGACAGTACTAAATATATGCACCAGCTGATATTTCAAAACAATGCAAAGTCACAAGCTACTTATTTAAATGCTCAATCTAGAACAGAGTTCTATGAATAACATAAGTTTTATGTCCTAATTTGTAGGAAATTAGTTGTCACAGTGATCTGAATAGTGATGACTACCATGATAACAACGATAAATGAGTTGAGGACTTGACGAATGTACTTAGCCTATTGGAGGTTACTGATGGTGCTCCTAAAATATTTGCTTTAGTGGTGCCAAATTGAAGATGATCTGTAAAGATAAAATACAGATCCTGTTAACTTTACCAGAGTTGCTACTTACATAGGACTAGATCAAATAACGTGTTAGTTGCTTTATTAGATCCAAAATAGCAGTGCTTTATGTACTAGCCAGTGCATCTATTTCTGATGCAATTTGTTAGTGACCCAAAAGAGTAACTTGCAAGGACAAATAATTTTGTATATATTATATTTAAGTCTTTAACAGTGAAGATAAACTTTTAATGCCGGGACAAAGGAGAAATGCCTCTGAATATTTGCATGACAGTTAGGTCATAGTGTACTTCTAGGCTTGTTAGACTAATGATGCACCTTCTCTAAAAGCTGAGTAATAACATAATATACTTATATAACTTATTAAAAAGGAGAATCATTTTGACTCTCCTGCCTGAGATTGATAAGGAATGTCAAAATAAACATGAGGCAATAAAAACCACTTAGTGGGCTGTTTTCCATTTGAAAGCACTTCTTTAGAGCTGTTTGCCTTCCAGTTGGAGGGCCCAGAAGTATATTCTGGCTTAAGACTTGGACTGGAAAATAATGTTTCTGGCTTGATGCAGTTTGGGAGATGATAGTAACACTGTATCATTTGAAAGCAAGATACAAGCTGGCTCCTCCCTGCTTCCTCCCATCTACTGATTTAAACTTGCAAAGCCTGAGAGACAGAAACAAAAGAGTTCCTGCTGAGACCCCTGAAGACAGAAGTTGTCAGTCCAGAAGAGCAGGCTCTCCCACTTTGATAACAATTAATGCTCCTTGATAACAATTAATATTAGTCACTAGTTTGGGAAGCAAACAGAAATAAATTGATGATTTAAACCTTTTTTTTTTTTTTCTTGAATGTTCACACTGCAGTAAGCAATAAATCTTCTAGTACCTTTTGGCAATATTCTGCTGAAATCAAGGATTGTACAAGCCCTTAAGTCTGAATGTCCCTTTTAACTTCACCCTCTCAGTGTATAATAGCTGGATAAAGAAGTGTGAGGAGCTTACATTATCTGTATCCCTATTGGGACTGTTTTTGGTCATACTGCAGCTGTCAGTATGACCTTTTTTTTTTTTTGGTTGAATTAAATTAGGTTAAACCCATGTTTTTCAAAGTCTAGCTTTTCTTTATTCAGTATTTGTCTGAGCACAGAGGTGATTTTTGCATATTACATTTTAACAGCTAATTTTTAATACAATTAATTTTTAACAAAAGCTGAGGAGAGAGGTCAGAATATGGAAAGGACAGGTTAAAGAATATTAAATATCTTAGATGTAGCCAAGTTGTCAGGATATGATGAGCTTAACTAAGCCAGAATTGTCTTTGAACCATCAGTAATTATGTTCAAAAACTCTAGGAGGACAAGCAGAGTTCGACAAAATATAAGAAGGACAAGAATAACATTGTTTTAGAAAAATTAATGATAAAAAAAGACAAAAATCAATAATACTTGTACTAAAAGCAAACATTTTATGAAAATCCAGAGAAGGTATAGTATACTCTGGATATGCTAAGAACAAATGTGCTCAGAACTTTCCATATTAAATCCTGAATGGGGTAACTATGAGACATAAGATGGAGGCAGATGTAATCTATTAGCAAGTTTTTTTGACATAGTGAGAATATTATAATTCTGAAAATAAGAAAATGTAGTCCAGGAAAGGTAAATAAAGTGTAGCTACATTAATGATTTCTTACTGAATTAGGAGGAAAAAAAAATTTTTAACAGGTTCTATGAATGTGATGTTATTCAATATTTGGATTTACGAGCTATGTCAAAAAAATACACATTAGAAATATTGACAGTTGGATGAACATTTTCTAAACTAGAGACTTTTGAGGGTGGAACTGAAATTGGAGATGGTCATAGAGAAAAAAGAACCATCCTAAGCATCCCTAAAGAAAATATTTGGAGATCAGTTTGAGCTAGTGTACGTAGGAGCCATATCTCTGTAGCAAAATTATAAAATGACCCTGCATAAAATGTGTGGTGTAGTTGTGTACAAATGTAACTGGTGTAACATAACCAGTTGATATCATGAAATATTAAAAATAAGTAAGAATCATCTTGTCATTTATTTACCATTGTGCAGTATATAATACATGACAGGTAGTTTTTTCATTTCCCTTAAAATATATTAAGTCTATTATTTTTGTGTTTTATTTTGGCACTGCAAATTAGAAGATCATAATTAAAACAAAAAGTCTTTTTTTCTTTTTTAAAGGAAAAAACATAAATATATGGAGGTTTAGAAAACAAGAGAAATGTTGGGAATAACAATAGATCATGTCTTCTGTAGAGAGAAGAATGTCTTCCAACATACAGAAAGTGATTATACACATACAAGTTTCTTTTTTTTTCTGTAAAAAATAATGCCTCAAGAGTTGTGATTTAAGGAGAAAGTAGAAATCCTTATTATTGGTGGTTTTTAAAAGCAGGCTGTATATACATGTTTTTGATCCTACCACACACTAGGTAGATTAGCTATGTGGCTTTTAGAAGTTTGTCCATGTTGTTGTTTTCTTTGTGCTTTATTCATTCATGTTCTGCTGTGCGCTGATACATTTTCTTGGAAAATATTATTCCTATTATACATAAGAATAATAAGAACATTTCCCATTCAATTTAGTTACTGTAACAGTTATGTTTCTGTCTTTGTAGCACCCAAATTTCAAAATAATAACCAACACATTTAAAATTATATCAAAATACCGTTTATGAGCAATATTTTCTATGAGTTTTGTTGTCTATGGTATATAAGTAAGCTGAACAAAACAGTTTTCCATTCCAAAAGGTTATCCTGCTGTCTTTGGAAGTAAGTGGATGAGTATTAAATATCACTCCTTATTTAGGCAGAATACTATGGCCAGAATTATTCTTTCTGCTCATTTCTCTCATTCCTTAATGCAAAGGAGGTGATCCAGACTCCTTACTCTATACTGGTGAGACCTCACTAGGAGTACTGTGTTCAGATATGGAGCCCTCAGCATAAGAGAGATTCAGATCTGCTGGAGCTTATCAAGAGGAACACCAAAAAAGTGATATGAAGGATAGAACACATCCTCTACGAAGACAGGCTGAGAGAGCTGGGGTTGTTCAGCCTGGAGAAGAGAGGCTCCAGGGAGGCCTGATAGTAGCTTTTCATTATCAAAAGATAAGGTAAAAGAAAGGAGACAGACTCTTTAGCAGGGTCTGCTGTGATAGGAGAATTGTTTCAAACTAAAAGAGGGGATGTTTAGATCAGATATGAGGAAAAAAATATTTATGATAGGTATAGTGAAACACTGGAACAGGTTGCCTAGAGAGGTGGTGGATGATCCATTCCTGCAGACACTCAAGGTAGGTTGGATAGGGTTCTGAGGATCTAGCCATAGGTGTCTGTATTCACTGTGGAGAAACTGGACTAGAATGATATTTTATAGGTCCCTTCCAATTCAAATGATTCTGATTCTGTGACTCTCTCCTAACTTCCACTTCTCCTTAATTCTTTCAAGAAATGATAGTTAGCACAAAATACAGGTATCTTGCTGTTAGCCTTCAAAGCACTTGTAGAAAATTTTATAAATGTTTGGACTAATATAGTTTTTGAAACACCAATGATTGCCTTCATCTGCAATGTAGACTTGGGGAGGAAAAAATAAAAATCTACTGATTCAGGGAAGACAAATGAAGATTACAGCAAGCCTTGTTGAATTTCTGTCTCTGGAAATGATGCAAACGTGTGAGTATTCAAGTTCACCTACTGAACTTATTTAGGACATTTCTCACAGCTAGACATCAGAGATGCCGAGTTCATTAAAGTATTTTCTTACAAGAGAAAAATGGAGCTGCTATTCTCATGAATTTTCATGTCTCCAGATACTGAAAAGAGTTTATAGAGGTAACTAGCACTGTAAATTCTGTTGCACTGCCTTCTTTACACAAGTAAAAGCTATAGCATTTTTAGTATTTGCTTTATGGGTTTTGATTGTTTGTTTGTTTTTCTAACTCTTCTGTAAACAATCATAATCAGACACTTTTTCTTGGAAGCCTTCTTGCCAAGAGTAATTTAAAAAAATAATGGTAATAATTCATAGCTTAACCACATTACAAGGCATGTTTTGGAAAACAGAACAAACCATAACGTAAAAATTAAAATGACTTTCATGTATATCTTGCTTATATATATATTTTAATAGGGAAAATTAACTAAGCGAACCTACTCATACAGGAAATATATTTACAGTGCGGGAGAAGTAAATTTCTTTTTCAAGAATCTTGAGTACCTATTTCATTGTATCAATATAAAGTAGAATAAAAGATTTTTATGTGTTAGATATGCACATTTACATAGATAAACGTTCTGTATTTCAGAGCAAACCTTGTAAACAATATGTTTATAGAAGATGGTTGGTGCGTATGAGGAAGAAGAAGATGCAATCTACTCTATTCATTCTAGACTATGGATGAGCTGCATTTTGACTGGAGGGAGGCTAATGCACTCAATTTTTATGGGAAAATAAGAAACCTTACACATTTGTGAAGAATAAATGGCCAGCCCACTCTTGGGAACTGCAGTTCTCTTGGGTTATTTCACAGAATGATAGGGAAGTTTTAGCTTTGTTAGCTGAACTAATCTTCTGCAATTTGACAACTTTGTGCTCTCAGAAACACATAGGATTGTGTATTTACAGTACCTTTAACTTCTAATCAATTATGAGCCCTTGTATGATACCTGTGAATTTCCTGAATTTTTTATTTCTTTAAAAAATGAAAAAGAGAGGACATTTTCGAGAAAGCAAGTGTAAATGCCTTTTGCAGCATGTAACACTTGGAAACAAATTTATCATTAGTTCTTATTCTTCGTGTCTGCACAAATGTACCCTCTCTCAAATTCAAGTCTTTCACAGTCTCTGTTTTGATTTCATTTTAATTTAGACCCATTCGATTCCTACACAAAAAGCAACTCAAGGTCACAATCTTAGAAGGGTATTCTTATCAAGTCCACTCTTTATTAGCCTTGAAATATATAAAAGCATTACTCAGTATATAAGAAGTAGCATTTTTTTTAACAGTTATTTGTCTCTGTAATGAAATTTCACAAACTTGTATCCACTCTTAACAAATTTATGCCGGTCAGAAGGATTTTCCATTATTTAATTTTCCTATTTTTTCTTGGACAAATGGGTGAAAGAGATGTAGAAGGTGAATGGAAATACAATGTAATATGCAAAGGCTGAGAGTAAATAGATACAAACAAGTGGGATAAAACTGATAAGTTTTGCATTAGCAGATTACAAAAACAAAAATAATAATGATAAGAACATAATGAGAAAAAAAGCAATCCAACAACAGCAGCTTGTAATAGCATTAACATAAAGGCATACGTGATATACAGAAACTGCAGTCTTTGAGACATCAAAATCAGCTATGTTTCCATTTGTTTAATAGCTCAAGCAATCATTATGTGAAACAGTCATTTAGTCTCCCTAACGTCTCTTCAGTTCTTGTGTTGTTTTGCCTTAAGTTGGTTCTCTGGAGTAAATGACTCCAATGAAGTTTACATCTGGGTATTTTGGAGTGGGCTTAGATTCCTCATGGCTCAAACATCTTATTGGAATGGATTCCTGCTGCTCAGACCTATCAATCATTAACGATAGAAATGTGAAGTACCCATCCATCTTGAATTATAAAAAAATTTTGAAGTATCATTTTATAGATGTAAGTGGAATTATTCTGACTCAGGAACAGAATTTTAAGATTGAATTCTGAATAGAGTTTTGGGTGGCTTTTATTTTATTTTATTTTATTTTGACATCCTATCTTCTTGAAATTTTTATTCAACTTGCAAAACACAAATATTGTGCTCACTGACAGATTTTCCTTGCACTGCTGCTGAAGTGCTTTAATTTATACATGCTGTTTTCAGGGATTTACCCTGTGGTCTGGTTTTTGAGATCTCAATTTATTCCCTCTTAGGATCATGAAAATCAATGTATGATAGCCTAAACAAATGTATAGACTAATTTTGCATAGTAAATGCATATAATTAATAGAGATTCATCATAATAAAGATGAAGTTATAACAATCTTCATATATATTTACATATAGAATCAAGCTAGATTTTGACTGTGTAACTCACACATGATGGAGACGTGAAATAATTAAACAGTCATGGCTGCAGAAGTTCAAGATGTGGATGAGGCCAGACATGCAATGGTTTTTCTAATCTTTATCTGAGAGCGAGATACCATGCATAGTACAAATTATTCCTTTTCCCAAACAAGACAAGATGCACTATAAAGAACGTTACTATGTGAAGACTTTCTGTTTGTAAGCAGGATGGCTTTGAGACCTCAATAATCCTTCAATTTTTGAAACTGCCTAAACAGAGCCATAATTTAGCCTTTAGCAAGAATATACTGACAGATGCTAAAGACCTTGATGCTCCTCTGCTTTCAGAAAGATGTGCTACTCCTCCAGGGATGCAATGCAATTTTAGTTGAACAAAGAGGCATAGCGTGATTAGAGCTAACTAGTAGCAAACCTTAATATTTTTCAGTTTGCCTGTTATACAGATGCTTCTTTTCTTGCTTCTTTATGCATGATAAGCTTAATTTTTTTTTTCTCCAGAGTCATATTTCTAAGCCTATTGCACTCTGCTGCATGTTTCTCTGTCCTCTGATACCTGCTTTTCACAGATTATGTATGCATTTCAAAGTCTTAACCTAAAAATGGTCTACATGTTGAAGTAGAAATGCTTAGTTTTCGTACATTCATTTCTTTTTGATATATTTGGCAAACAGATTGTATGGTTTTATAAAATATCTCTCTGTAATTGCACTGCGTATTTAAGAAATTTAATGAATTCTGTTGAAGCAGAGTCCCTTGAGGTTTTCCTTTTATTTAATAAGACTACAAGAAAGACTAGCCTTGACATATTGTTAATCTATCAGCTCCCCAGGCACCTAACAGTTCCAAGAGCTGCCGATAAAGAAGTTATCTAATATTATTATCAAGAGAGTAAAATTTGTTAAGTTTGACAACATAGGTGATGTTCCGATCTTCCTGTTGAAATTTTCACCAATATTCCTTCAAATATTTCCGTCAGATAATCTAACTCATACCTACATATATAGCATTATTTACTTTAGTGACTGACCAGCACATACAACCATGGTTACCTCCACACTACCCTTTCACACTAACAGTGAAACCATTGGTCAGAAGTGAAAACATGTGAATGATGGAAGAAAAACTTACACAGGTGAAGGGAGATGTCAAGCTTTACCTAATGAAAGAGAAGAAAGACCATGAGCAGGATTACATTCCAACTGAAAAAATATTTTGTTTATTTTTCAAACAGTTTTTTACAAATGCTAATCTTAAGGGTTCTGTAAGTAACAGACCTTGTATATGGCTGAGCAACTGATGACCTTTGTTTGTTGAAAGTTTTCATTTCCACGCACCACTTGTGATGTAATATGTGGTCACCTGGATAGTCTGGGTATCTCATACAGACTAATTAACCATGGCTTCAGGCATCTGTCTCAATTATTTCAGACCTACATCTCAGTAAGCAATAAAAAGCAGAGACGTAAGGAACAAGAAATGGTATTCCATTTCACATATTTATAATTTTATGTACATTTTAAAAATAAAAATAATCTGCTAAAGCTTAACCAAATTACTTATTTTTATTTAATATAAAATGAAATATTCAGATCAGATAATACAGTGTAGATAACAATATTATTTAATTCCAGATCAAAAAAAAATTCAGACAGAGAAATGGTTAGCTTTTTTTCTTGTTCTGTTCCTGCTCTTACAGTAAGGGACCATGAAAAAAGAGACTTGGAAAGGGGAGTAAATGGAAATCCTGATGTGAAGCTGTATAACTGCTTTTCATTCAGAGGAGCTAATCCTGGTTGCACCACTTTGGAATGTGGACCACAATTCAAAAAACGCTCAGAATGCAGTGCACATTTCCTTATACTCACAAATGTCTTCTCAGTTTCACAATAATGAAATATTAATATGAACTGATGAAACTTGCACTGAGCAGTGATATTATGCCTTCAAAATAATATTTACAGAAAAATTCAGCTTTATTTAATTTCACAGATGTTTGTGTATGCATGTCTAGGCAAAGCACAGTATGGGAGTTCAGTTTGTTTATTTTCCTACACATTAAAGCCTAAGTAAGCAAACTTGTGTTACTGGAACAAGTTTAGATTGTAGTCTGATCAGGCTAAAAAAAAAAAAAGTCAGCTAAGAATATTGCACCTGTCAACTGCTTTTCATTTCAAGGAATTAATCAAGTTGATTGTTTATAGAGTTTTTGAGAATGTTCATTATTTCAGATATTAATTTTTAAAAGCAGCAAATGTTGCAAGTCAACAGCATCCATAAAAATTGATTTATTGTGCAATTTACCTCATGCTACAGAAAGAAAAGAAAAGAGATTATACATATACCACCACTCCCCTCCACTGTATGTGCATTTTTTTTTAAAGGAAAATTATTTAGCTGAAAGTTATAGCATCCTTTTTGCATTGGTATTACACCAATATGAATAGGTGAGATTTGGCACTTGGAAGAATTTCAGAACTAAACAGTATGAGAAATAAAAGCAATTTCATAAAGCAATAGTCATCCAAGTGTAATCTGTAACATTGTAAGACTAGGTCAGGTATTAATACAGTTCTCTTGGCTTCAGTCTCAATGAAATCTTTTAAGTGTTATTCTTTCACTGCACATATTTTACTGTAGGCCCCACAGAAGAGAAGTTTTACATAATTTAGGCAGACTTGGCTGGATGGAAGATTCTATTAAGAACTTACTTTATCTAAGCTTTCCTGTTGCAAACTCTAGGTATCTTGTCTGTGTTCGAGGAGGAAAACAATTAAAATATAGTGATTTGGTCTTATCAGACACACTCTCAGTGAGTAAAGTAGATAAAATATAGCCTTTATTTTAAATAAGGTTTACAAAATGTAGCAACACAGTCATATGGTACAAAAATACATTTAGTCCCAGTTTTGCAGCAGCTACTGCATAGCACTGGCTAAAATTCTGGTTATGTTTTGACCTATGAAAAATGAGTTAGGGCTAGAATTCAACCTCTGTTTCTTTGTGTGACTTAATACAGGCAGGACTTGGAGGATTTTCCATTTGTATGTTTATGACAAAAGTGATAAAGAGCAAGCGTTTTTGTTTGCTTGTTTGTTTGTTTGTTTAATTATTATTATTATTCAATTAGGTACAATGTTGGGATTCCTACCCTGAACACCAAATGCAACATGCTAAATTTACACACGATTACAACAGAGATACAATTAGAGAGCAGGTAGGTCATTGAAGGGGGATGGAGAAAGGGAGAGGAAATAAACTGCTCTGAATGATAACTACTGAATATATTTTCAAGAGATTAAAAGCAAAATGCAGATTTGTGGCCTTTCAAAATATTATCAATAATATAAAAAGCAGACATAATTCTGGTTATTATTTTGGCTTAAAAATCTTGACCATCCATGTAGAGAGCATTACACAGTTTACAAAACTGCCCATTGTTGTTAAAGAAACAGTAAATCTCCATCCTTTAAATTTCTAAGACTGTGAATATGAGAATCAGTGTTCTACACTACCACAATGCAAAGAAAAGATTATATAAAATTTTTATATTGTTTGTCTGCTTGATAGCTTTGTTCAGGAAAATATTAACTCATTTTGGTCCTTAATACCTGAAATATAGACAAGATTATGAAATTAATAACATTGCATTTGCTCTGACTGAAGAACTTTGGAGTCCAGAGAGTCATTATTTGTTTTACAAATCCTTTATATATTACATATCTGAATATTCCACAGATAAAAAAGAAATGGGAGATCATTCATATAGACTTTTTAAAAAGAGAAGACAATGTGAGATGACATTTCCGGAATGGTTTTATAGGAGAGATCCACAAAGTAAGGCTTTTTTGTATACATTTCTCACACAATCCTTTTACTTCTGAATAACTCCTTACTAATAACATGAAGTTCACAGAAAATAA
The DNA here is from genome assembly GCA_035772895.1 of Perdix hodgsoniae. Taxonomy (NCBI): domain Eukaryota; kingdom Metazoa; phylum Chordata; class Aves; order Galliformes; family Phasianidae; genus Perdix; species Perdix hodgsoniae. Next base: position 22,506,129 of record JAPSGF010000004.1, on the reverse strand, counting down.
AATAAAATTATAATCATAAAAAAAAAAAGAAAAGACAGCTTAAGCGATGTTATAAGACCTTTGCAGAGCCATCTATATATATTAACTTCAGATTTTAATACTTTCATATGATCTTTGTGTGGACATTCAAGGGCACCAAAAAATACCTGTAGGTTGCTTGTGGATTATGTAACAAGAGGTGAAACCCCTGATGGGACATTCCTGTTATCATTATCATCTTGATCATAGTCAGAGATTGTCTGGTATAAAGTTAATTTTCTTTGTAGAGGTTTATAGGATGCTCTGTCTTGGATTTTTTTACCACAGTGTTGGTGATAATATATTGATGTTTTCAGCTGTTACAAATCAGTACTTACACAGAGCCAAGAACTTTTCTGCTCCTCATGTTGCTCTGACAGCGAGGAGACTGGGAGTGCACAGGGAGCTAGGAGAGGATACAGGCAGAATAGCTAACCACAGCTGGCTAAATGGCCAAATGGTCTCTGACCATGCTCAGCAATAAAAGCTGGGGCAAAGGAGTTGGGGGGGGGGGGATAGTTCAGAGTGATGGATATTGTTTTCACAAGAAACCTCTACAAGTGATAAGTCTGGTTTCTCTGGACGTGGCTGAACATCTGCATGCCAATGGGAAGTAGAAATTGAATTGTTTTTTTTTTCTGTTTTGCTTGCACACACAGATTTTTCTTTGTATAGTGAAATCTCTTTCAACCCACAAGTTCTCGCACTTTTGCCTCTTTGATTCTTTCCTACATTCCACCTGCAGAGAGTGAGTGAGTGACTGTGTGGCACTTAGCTGCCTGCTGGGCTTAAACCACAACAATCCTCAAACATATTTAAGCTGGAAATGATTTTATGCTACCTACTGTGTAAGATTTCAGCTGCAGTGTAACATTTAATAAAGCATTATCAGTACAGTTCAGTAGTGCTGTATTGATAAGAGTTACCATTAGAAGACTTCTAGAGGCTGAGCAGTGGTGATTATGTAATACAAACACAGAAAATAATGAAAAAAAAATACAAACTACATGATATGCAGGGATAAAATTTCACTGCAACTAATGAAGAAAAATAACAGCAAAAGGAAAAATATTGTTGAAACAGGATGAAAATAAATAAATAAATCAATAGCAAAGAAGAAAGACAAATAGAAAGAATAAAAAAGGAAATGAATAACAAATACTAAAGTAATAAACAATGAACAATAACAATCCAGACTTCAGAAGTAATCAAAGTGAGGAAGAAGGAGTGTGATAGAAGAGAAGACAATTAGTGCAGCAGACTCTTGGGATCAACAGCTCAAATTCTTTTCATAGGTAAAATAGATAAGGGAATATTTTGCCAAAATTTTGCTCATCACAATAAACACCTCACAGTTTGCTGCACTAATTGTTCATCAAGAAAGACCTCAGAATTGCCAACCCATTGATTAGCATGCAGGTAATAGTAGGAGTGTGATATGGGAAAATGCATAAACCTCTTTGTGTTTGTCTCAATATTTGCTCAGAAATTAGAAGTCTGGTTCAGAGAAATCTCTCCATTAAGTTTAATGGTCTTCGAGTCAGACAAAAGAGAAAATGAATACATGAGTGAACAAATAGAAACCACGTATTTATTTTTTGTTACTGTTTGTTTCCTTCCTCTTTCTTTCTTTCTTTCTTTCTTTCTTTCTTTCTTTCTTTCTTTCTTTCTTTCTTTCTTTCTTCCTTTCTTCCTTTCTTCCTTTCTTCCTTTCTTCCTTTCTTCCTTTCTTCCTTTCTTCCTTTCTTCCTTTCTTTCTTTCTTTTTCTGTAAAAGTATTTTCTGTTTAGCATTGGTCAGAACTAAACAGTTTCTCTGAAATTGAAATGTTTAGTAGATATATGCACATGCAGCTGACACAGTTGTCAAAAATGATAACTACTTTCAATAATCTTAGTACAAGATGACTTAATCCTTTGAAATAACTAAGCTTCCATCATTACACACATTTTTATTTCACTATATTTTAAAATAAATAATAAGATTTTGATCTTATTGAAAGAACAATTTAACCAAAATGAAATGTTTTGATTGACCAAAATCACTTTCAACTCACAAGTTCTCGTACTTTTGCCTCTTTGATTCTTTCTCACATTCCACCTGCGGAGAGTGAGTAAGTGGCTGTGTGGAAATCCATTTCAGAATTTTCTTTTGTTGAGTAATATCTCATCCAAGTTGAGATAAATATAGATTTAAAAACTTAATATACTGTTTGTACTGTTCATACTCTGAATGTACCTACTGTTAGTACTGTGCAGTCTTCAACAACATCACCCTTACTGATCAAATATTTCAGGAAATACACTTGGAAAAACTGTTCTTCGTGTTCTTTTTGTCCTTGATAAGACTGTACAGAGAAAGGGCAATCTCAGATGGAGAAAGGTAGGAGAGGGGGCAGCTCATGAGCAAGAGAATAAGTTCTCCATCCACACAGAAGCTGAACATTTTGCTACTGAAGGTGCACAGGAAACAGAGAGAAAACAGAAAATCTACCAAACCTGTGGCCAGGGTGCTCTTGACTGAGCTGTCTCTTCTTTATTTCATAATTTTAATCCATCCTTTGTGTCTTCTCATGTCACCATGAGAGCTAGAAACATCTCTCCTCTGCAAAGTGGCATTATGTGTGATCCATGCGCCACTGGAAGGGTATCATGATTGTATACTGCAGCCACCAATTCAGCAACCATCAGTTTCAGCTGGGACTAGTCAAACTAAGAAATTACCGCCCTTCTCTACTAAAGACTTTTGTAGGACTTCAAATTACCTTGCACATGGCAACTTCATGCCACCTACTAGTGTCCTTCAATCATTGCTCTGAAGGACAGGTTATTTCACAGAAAAAAGCCTTCCAACTGAGATTTTAGTACATTTTCCGTGTTCCCTGTTTAAAATGCTGCTGTGGCATCTCACAGCTTACTCTTTTAGGACATTGGATTTTAATGATCTAAAAAAGCAGAGCCAGCTGTCACTATATTACAAATATGAGTTTGAGAGCAAAACCAATGAGAGCTAAATTCCGCAAGGACTAGAATTATCACAGAAAAGATCTAAGTTCCTCTTGCTATACTGTTGACTGTGTAGGCATTATTGGAATTTAGACAGACATTTTTAAAACAGTGAAGAAGGATATACTATTGAAATGGTGAAGAAAATTGTTTTTAGATGACCCTAACCAAAACTAAAGAGAAATCTTTTCCTCCTTGCTCTCTGCTCTCATAGCCCCTGAAAAGTTTACTTTCTGGATTATAATGTGGCAAAATGCTTACAGTTCTAAATGGAGGCAACACTTATGTGAGGGCATATTGACAGTGAGATGAACTATTATGTCCATTAGTGGATGTTAGCTGCAGAATAAAGCAAAATCTTACTTTGTTTCTACCTGAGCTGAATAGCAAAGACTATATTCCTGGTTAGAGCCTGACACTGCCCATTGTTATACTGCTATTGCTACATGAGGCCCAGTCTTCTGTTTGCAGAAAATGATATTGTGTTAAAAAGATTTGCAAATTGAAGTAATGCCTCCTCTGGTGTCTCATATCTATATTTGCATAAAGAGACTGTTAGGTCAAAGCTTGAACTGGTGACTGAGCACCTGGTGAAGGGGTGTAACCAGCCCTGGCAACACATGTGGGAGGGTCTACTTTAGAGATTGCCTCCTTTGGAGCATTCAGCCCTTGAAAAGGATTTAGAGATTCTTTCTTTGTTACCGCATTGTGATCACTGTCTTTCTTGGGTGACTTGAAACTGTTTTAAAACAGTTATATATGTTTCCTCCTATCCTTCCAGTTTGGTAGTTAGGATGACCAGGAGTTGGAAGGGCAAGAATTTTTCTTTGTATTTCTAAGTGAACCTTGAAGTTCTTAACCCCTAAATTTCTACTTTTGAGAAACATAAAATATGCAAGTATCTCTGATAATCTAATGCTATTCTCTCCATTCTTTTGTTTTGTAGAATTGGATGGGGAAATGTTGAGGTCAAAAACTGATTACACCAACAGTTTTTCTGCTGACTTGGAATATTGGAAATCCAGGACACGAATAGGTATATCTTTTATATCTCCTTTAGTTAAATCAAAGCTGAATTCAGCAGGGATCTCATTTTATGATAACTAGTATCATTACAACATAAATCGAAGTCAGAATAAATGTTGGCATGTAGTACTAAAAATAACTTCATGCTGACTTGGGATTTAGGAGGCTAACTTTGGGAAGACAAATTTTGCAAATGATGAGAACATTAGACTTTCATCCATCTTTTCTGCCATCCAGCTGTGTAATCTATTTTACTTACAGCTTATGCTGATACAACAGGGATGATCAAAGATGGTAAACCTTTATTTTTAAATGATTTTTCTGTATGTTATATCATAGCTCTATATAACCTGATTTATAACTTTTAAATTAGCCCTAAAGAAACCTAAGTTGTTGAGACCACTGAGTAAAAGGTAACTAAAATACATGTAACAGCTAGATCTGTAAATCCTGCCTGTGATGGTTTATTTCATGATAGTAGGAACCATTGAATATTGTAAGAATTCGCATCTAGATCAGTTCTCTTGGAGAGAAGGGGCTGTTTAAACACCTGAAAACAGCCTCCAAGAAGAAGGAAAGAAAGGTAATTGCCATAGGTGACTTCTTTTTGAGGGCAGTGAAAAGCCTAATATGTCAGCCAGACTTTACTTATAGGGAAGTGTGCTGCCTCCCTGGGGCCTGGATCAGGGACATTACTAAACTAACTTTCTGAGCTGGTTCCACCCTCTGATTATTACCCTTTACTGATAGTTCAGGCTGGCAGCAATGAAGTCACTGAGAGAATCTTGATGGCAATAAAATAGGACTTCAGGGCATTGGGGCAGTTAACTTATTGCCAGGGTTGCATGTGATATTTTCCTCTATCCCTTCAAAGGCATTAAGGAATACTGAGAAGAACATGAAAACCCATCTGATGAATATGTGGCTAAGACTTTGGTGCCATTACAGGAATTTTGGCTTTTTTGACCATGACCTCAGTGCCTGGCCTGATGCCTGCAGGTGGGTCTTACCTGTCTCAAAGGATGAAATGGATCTTAGTCCAGGAGATGGAAGGGCTCACTGAGAGAGTTTAAACTACTTATGAAAGGAGAAGAGTGCATAAAATCCAGTGCATCCAGCAACAAACAGGAGGATCCAGAAGATATCATGTGCCAGGCAAATTATGACTTAGTTGCCATTACTGAAATGTAGTGAGGTTGCTCCCACAACTGGAGATCTGCAATGGATAGCTTTGAGCTCTTCAGAAGTGGGGGCAGTGGCTGTCTATTCTAGCAAATGTTTTGACATTGTTGAGACTGGGGCTAGGAATGATAAGGATGTGTCTCTATGGGTAAGAATTAGGAAGAAGGCCATGAAGGCAGACTTGCTGGTGGGGGATCTGTTATATATTGCCTAACCAGGATTAAAAGACAGGTAAGGTGTACTATGAGCAGCTGACAGAAGTTGTGTGATTGCCAGCCTTTGTTCTCATACAGAACTTAAATTTCCTTCATATATGCTGGAAATACAATACAGAACAGAGGAAGCAGCCTAGGAGATTTCTAGAGTGTCTAGTAGATAATTTCCTGATGCAGATGGTAAGGGAACTTATCAGGGTAGGTAGACCCTGCTAGGCCTGCTGTCCACAAACAGAGAAGGACTGGTGGGAGATATGGAGGATGGGACCTGTTCTGGTCGCAGCAACCATGAAATGATTGAGTTCTCTGTTCCTGGTGAAGTCAGGAGTGGAGCCAACAAAACTGCTGCCTCAGATTTCCAGGGGGCTGCCTTTGAACTACTCAGGACACTGGTAGGTAGAATCTCTTGGGAGTTGGTCCTGAAAGGTAAAAGGGTCCAGGAAAGCTGGATGCTTCTTCACAAGGAAGTCTTAAAGGCATAGAAGTAGACTGTCTCCGAGTGCCTTAAGATGAGCCTCAGGAGGAAAACCAGCATGGATGAACAGGGAAATTCTGCTGAGACTTCCGAAGAAAGAAAATCTACCTCTGGTAGAAGAAGGAATGGGCGACTTGGGGAGTGTACAAAGAAGTTGCTAGGACATACAGGGAGAAAATTAGAAATGCAAAACCTCAGCTTGAACTCAACCTGGCCACTGTAGTAAAGAACAACAAAATTCTTTTAAATATATTGACAGTAAGAGGGAGGCTAAGGAGAAACTCCATCCTTTATTAGATATGGTGGTGAATGTGAGGAAATTTATGAGGTTCCTGATGCCTTCTTTACACCTGTTATTGAAAGTTAAACCAATTATCCTGACATTAATTGGTTGATTACTCCTTGAGCTGGAAGTTTGGGATGGGGAGTAAAATAAACTCACATGATTCAGGGAAGTGGAAAGTGGAAACAGATACATATGAATCCGCCTGGATTGTCAAAAGTCCATGGGGTCAGATGGAACCAACTTGAGAGTGCTGATGGAAGTGATTGTCAAGCTGTTTTTCAACATCTATCAATGTTTCTGTTCAACTGCACAGGTCCCAGAGGATTGGAGCCTTGCCAGAGTGCCTCCCATCGACAGGGAGAGTTGTAAGGACGATCCAGAGAACTACAGACTGAAACTTGGTACTGGAGAAGGTTATGGAGTAGATAATGAGTAAGATCACATGGCATGTGTGGGTCAACCCAGGCGATCAGGCCCAACCAGCAGGGATTTCATGAAAGGCAGGTTTTGCTAGATCAACCTCGTATCCTTCTATGAGCGGGTGAACAGTTTGGTGGATGAGGGAAAGGTAATTGATATTGTCTAACTAGACTTTAACAAAGCCTTTGGCACTGTCTCCCTCAGTATTTTCCTAGAGAAGCTGGCAGCACATGGCTTGGACAGGTACACTCTTTGCTGGATAAAGAGCTGGCTAGATGGCCAATCCCAGAGAGTGGCGATGAATGGAGTTCGATCAAACTGGGAACCTGTCATGAGTGATGTTCCCCAGACGTCAGTATTGAGGCTCATTCTGCTTAATATCTTTATTGAGGAAACTGGGTTTGTTTAGTCTGGAGAAGAGGACGCTCAGGGGAGACGTTATTGCCCTCCCTAACTACATGAAAGGAGGTTGTAGTGAGGTGGAGGTTAGCCTCTTCTCCCGGGCAAGGACTAGTGAGGACTAGAGGGAATGGCCTCAAATTGTGCTGGGGAGGTTGAGATTGGGTATTAGGAAAAACTTCTCCAAAAGAGTGGTAATACTCTTGTCTCGCTCCAATTTATAGGAGGAAGAGGAGGTTCTTTTAATATATGTATACCAGACAATGAGATTAAGACACAATGGGTCAAATATTAGCTACAAATGCTAGTCATTTATGGAGATGGAAGAGGGAAGACTGGTGATAGAAAAGATAGGAAATAAAAGCAAGGAGTCTTTGTAAGAAGCAAGAGAAATGGTCACCATCATGAGTCCAGCGTGGTTCATAGTTCAGACATTGATCTTCAGTAGTGATGGGTTGTCAGGGATTGTTGTTCAGTTATCAGATAATGATGATGGCGACTCTTTCCAACGGCAGTATAAGTTCAAAGTGATTGAGTCAGCTTCTTCTGTGACAGCTTCTGGCTTTTGTATCTCAGCAGGAACTCCTTTTGTTCCGATCTTCTGGACCTTGCCAGCAGATAAGAGTGATCATGGAAATGCCAACTTGTATCTTGCCTTCACAGGATACAGTTGCCCAGTCTCCCATACCAATCTGGAGCTATTTGGTCACAAATCTTATTTGGCCAGATCTTCTGCCAGTAAAACACTCCTGAGCTCTCTCTTCCAGAGGCAAATAGCTCCAAAGAAATGCTGTCAAATGTAAAATTATCCACACAATGATTCTGACTGCCACGTGACAACGCCCACCTCACATCTAGATAAGTCAGAGTCTTATTGCAAGAAATGCCTTGGAAAGCAAGCTTTGCATCAGAAATAAAGAAGGGTGCAGGCAACTTTGGAATGGGCTGTCCAGGTATTGATTAACCACCTACCTACCACCAATGTTGCCCACTAAACCATGTTCCTTAATACCACATCTATATGTTTCTTGAACACATCCAGGAACATAGTTTAGTGGGAAACATTGATGATAAGTGGTGGATGGCTGGACTAGAAGATCTGGGAGGTCTTTTCCTACTTTAAGGATTCTATGATTTCTAAACCTAGGTATAGGTCTCAGACAAGTCTACCATATTTGGTGTTTATCTGGATTTACAGACACAAATCTATGAGAAGATTTGATTCCAATTATGTTTCTAACTGCAGAAGACAGGCACAGAACGTTAAACAGCTTCTGTCAGTTTTAGCTTTTAAGGAAATTTCTGCAAGACTAAGACTGGGAGCATGCTCTCCAATTTACACTCTCCATATGGGCTGGAGATATCCTTTAGCTTTTTACCTTTAGCTCGTTCACTTGTGTGACTACGCTTCACTGTATGAATGTTTACTCTGTTTAAAGTCCACCATGGGTTTCTGTAAATTAGAGAGGAATCTATTAGAAAGCTTAAATGAAAGGATGTGTTCAGTGAGTCTTAAGTTCATGTGGAATTTAGTCTTAGAACTGGGAAGCAAATTCTGCCCTAATCCTATTTTTTTTAAAATTATATTTTAGTTATCCTCTGCTTGAAATTTTGAAAATATTTAACTTATCCCTAAAATGAATTGGATCCAAATTACACCAGCGTTATGAGAAACACTGAAAATGGGGGAAATTAGAAACTGAAATTAATATACTGCTACAAATTATCCTCTTTTTCTTTTTTTTTTTTCTCCTTATTTTTTGCTGTCTCTGCCTGTATTAGAATGAACTCTATGCCTTCAATTCAATTAATATCATAATGGCAGCCCTTAGAAGTGAAAAGAGTTAAAAATTCACAGAGGAACTGTAATGGTAATGTGTCCTGAGAGATATTCATTTGGCCCCAGCTGTCCATTTTATTCTAAGTGCTAAATGCTTTAATATACATAGACTATCATTTACATAGCAAGCGGTTATGTGGGATGAATTATTTATTTTGTGATAAATACCTAATACCCAATATACTGTCAAATACAAAGAACTTCCTTATTTGACCCCATGTGTAAATTTGCATTAGAGAATTCATTATCTTTGCACAGAAGTCACATTGAAGTTATGTACAGATATGTCAGTGAAACTGCAGATTATTTCAGCTTTGATTGAATTGAACAATTTGCTGTTATGCTCTGCATGTATAGAAAGAACATGTTTTTTAATCTTTAAGCCATAGATCTTATATATTTAAGAGCTGTACTTCCTATGTAAAAATGTTAGTGAAATCGAAAGACAAATTATGATGAAAACATATGAAAGTCAATACTTTGTGAATCTTTGACAAATTGCACAAAGATTTCTTACCTTTAGGTGAAGACAGATTGGGATGTAAAATATCTTAAATTTTACAAGATAATGTCACAGAATTGTTATGGTTGGTAGGCCATCTGGAGACTATGTGGTCCAATTCCTGCTAAAGCAGATACATTCGGAACAGTTGTCCAGAACGATGTTCAGGTGGCTTTTGAAGATCTCCAAAGAGGGTGATCCCTCAACCTCTCTGGCAAACCTGTTCCAGTGGTCTGTCATCTACACAACACTGAAAAGATTTCTGATATTCAGAGCAAGCCTCCAGTGATACAATTTGTGTGCATTGCCTCCTATCCTATATGACTCGTGTTCAATTTGGTGTCCACCAGGACACCCAGGTCCTTTTTTGTTCAGCTGCTTTTGAACTGGGTGGCCCCCAGCATATCCTGGTATCCGGTGTTTTTCCTTCTTGGGTGCAGGATCTCAAACTTCTTGTGGAACATCATGCAATTCTTGTCAGTCCATCACTCCAGACAGTCAAAGTCAGTCTGGATGGATGTATGACTCTCTTGTGAGTCAGCCACTTCCCTTTTGTGTCATCTGTGAATTCATTGAGAGAATAGTTCACCCCATCATAAGTGTTCTTAATGAACATGTTAAAAAAGACTGGAGACTGGATCTCGTATTGACCCTTATGGTACTTTGCTTATTACTAGAGGCTAATTACAAAGCCTCCAACTAGACTCTGCATCATTGACTACTACACTCTGGGTCCTGCCATTCAGACAATCTTTGATCTCTCTTGCTGTCTTCACAGCCAGCCCATACTTCAATAGTTTTTTTTTTTTTTTTTTTTTTTTTTTTTTTTTTTTTAATACAAGAGCAACATAAGGAACAGTGTCAAAAGATCCACTAAAGTCCAGGAAGACAATATCCATTGCTCTCATATTAACTACCTTTAAACCATTTATATACCTGTATTACTATAAGACTTATAGAAAGTTTTTCTGGGTAAATATCATACTGGTAACCCTAGTAACTATTTGCGAAATTGACATTTGCCAGCGTATCTTTGAATGACAATAGTTAAGACAGGATAGGAGAGTCCTCAGTGTTTGGTATATCTGAGATTAAGGAAATGCTGAGTTCAGGAACGATACACTTCCCTTTGATATTGGTTGGGTACTCTTCAGAAGGTTCTGGTGTGTAATTCAGTTTTTGCATACAACACATAACTCAGATATTTATTGTATAATTTAAAACCATAAAACAAGATCAAGGAGCTCAGATAAGAAGTTCATCTTATATAATTTTTTTCTTTTTTTGTATGCTTACAGTTTTGATTTGATATGACATGGAGAGAAAACGTGAAAAAAAAACCAAACCATTTCTGAAACCTGAAAGAGATTTTGCCTGAGATAAAGTCAGAACAGAAATGTCAGGTTGATTTTTATTGAATTAGTACAGCTTCTCACCTTTTACAGAGATACAGTTTCTGAAGGTGCTGCTTTCTAGGTTGGCTTACTTTCTCAGTTCTGCAGATTAGAGGGAATTGATAGAGCACCAAGAATTTTCATTTTATAGGTTAGAAAGGTGGTAGTCACAGACCAAACTGAACCAGAAGTTAATGCCTTTTAAGTAAACTGAAAATTAATATTGACCCTTAAAAAAGCTCTTCTGTACTTGGAGAATTTGTTTATCTGCACTTTGGCATATCTTGGATAATGAAAGCCTTTAAAGCACAATGGGCTGATTACAGACCTGGTGTGAATGGGCACAATCCACTGAAAGCAGATAAGCTGTGTCCACTCACACCAGGTTTGAATTTGGGAATTTGCCTTTGTTAGTGTTAAAACAGTAGTTTCAACAAATTTCCTGGCAGAAGCTATGCTGCATGGAAAATGCATTAATTTAATATCTTTACCTGTGTAACAGATATGAGCTTCTACAGTGCTTATTGTTCATTATGCAAGCCCTTCCCATTCACCAATGAGATACACATCAGAAAACGTTGTCAGTCTTTTACAATTGGAGAAACCTACTGTTTGTTTTTATTAGAAAACAACTCCGATCTTGTAATTTCCCACTATTTCTTCTATCACAAAGTAAAATCTTGAACACTGAGTTAAACTCTTCAAAAGTAAGAGTTCAATAATAGATAAAAATAAGGTTCTATTCAGAGACTTTCCTGGTTTTCAATAGTGTGGTGTGCTCTCTCACCCTCTTGTTGACACTTTCTTTGCTTCTTAAACAATCTCAAACAAATGAGCAGGAGTTCAGCTTTTAATTGGGCAGAGAACTAAATATGGATTTTGGCCTTCTACTTCCAAAATTCTTGCTCCTGATTATCAGAAAGACTGATAATTCAACTCAAATCCTCCAGTAAGAAAGCTTCCTGGGGCATATGGGAAATAATGTTAATATTGGGGCAGAAAATGTAATTTCTTCTGCAAGCCTATATAACATGCATTTGGTACAATTCACAATTTAGTGATCCTATAGTTGCAAGGGTTATGTTCATCTCAGCAGGCTTCAAATCACGCCCTTTATTGGGAAGTTACAATCATAGAATCACAGAACTGTAGAACAATTTGGGTTAGAAGGAGCATTAAAGATCATCCAGAGCCATCTTGTCTACCATGAGCAAGGGTACTTTCTACTAGATTAGATGGCCAAAAGCCCCATCCAACCTCACCTTGAACACTTCCAGGAAGGGGACATCCACAGTTTTTCTGGGCAACATATTCCAGTGTCTTATCACCCTCTGATTAAAATTTTTCTTCTTTATGTCGAATCTAAATCTACCCTCTTCTAATTTAAGGCCTATCACTACACTCTCCAGTAAAGAATCCCTCCACATCTTTCTCGTAATTCCCCTTTAATTATTAGAAGGCAACTATAAGACCTCCCCAGAGCCTTCTCTAAGCTGAAAAACCCTTCTGATCATAGGAGAGATGAGTGCTCTGATCATCCTCATGGCTCTCCTCTGGACTTGCTCTAACAAGTCCTTGTTTTTCTTTCTGGGCACCTCAGAGCTGAACACAGTACTCCAGGTGTGGTCTCACAAGAACTGAGTAATTGTATAAAATATGTATCTCTTCAGGTCAAGAGTGGAAGGGCATTATTGTAGGTAAACTGATGTGTTTCACCTAAGAACTTTCATTTAAGATGCAGGGAAGAGTTGCAAGAGGAAACAGTTAAGCAAAGAAACATCCATGGCTGTGAACATATCAGGGCATTAATACAGAGAGACCTTCAGTGATACAGAAGCTCATTTGGTCAATAAGCTCAGCACAAAGTAATTTTGCCATATCTTACGAAAGAAACTGGATTTTGCTGAATAGATACCACGTGTTTCAGTTCTGAACAGCATCAGCTGAGATCATTAAAAAGTCACTGTACTCATAGCAAGCAAGGATCTAAATTCATTGGTAAGAAAATCCTCTGATCACAAAGTGATAGGGGATCAGCATGAAAAAACAAGAATCCAAGTGTTCTTGTGCTGATGGTAGGAACTGGCCAAGTCTATCCCACCCTTTCTAACAAACCTGAGAAATCTGGTATAATCTTCTTCCTTATGATTGCTAAATTACACTGTTGAATGACACCGTTAGTAAAACTGAGTTCCAGGTTTCTCTTAGGTGTACCAAGTTGGTTCACCAAGTAGAAGCAAGGATGGAATAGCCGCACATCTTCAGATTCAGCCTATAGCAAGACTAAGCACGTATTCTGGAGCATACTTGTTGTACACAAAAATATATACATGTTTACATGACCAGCCACACCAATGCAGATGGCATCTTTTCCCTTCTTATAGCTGTTAAGAATGAATGTCTTTCAGCAGAGAGTAAGAACATATATAGTGTATGTCTACTTACTGTCCTTAAAAACCCAGGTCTGTCCAGATTTGGTTTTGGATCCCCAATTTCCGCAGCTGCTAGCACCTGGATATGTGAACTCAAATCCTCAAAGGCTCACAAATTCAGTTCAGCTGTTGTTTCTTAGACATATGCACAATGGATCATCCCCAGCTACTGGCCTTAAAATCTCAGTCTAACCAGTAGCTGGCCACTAGATTCCTTGTATCCCAGCTGTTTCATGTACAGACATACACATGCAAATAAGTTTTTCTTGTAGTTGGTCCAGACTTACCACCTTACCAGTGGGCTCCCAGTCCTTACTTTCTCCACAGTTGCTGAATTAGATCTCCTGGTCCCAGTAGCCAGCACTGTTTCTCAGTAATCTCAATAATCAGAGAGACTTACAGTTGCTTTAGAATCTGACCTCCGAACTTCTGTCCTGCTTGCCAGCTAGTCCAGCTTCATCCTTGCTAATGATTAGACTGACATATGCAGTTCAGCCTCTTCTAGGTTTCATCTAAAATAAATATTTCAAAGTGTAGGTATCTGTACATGAGACAGTTGTTTATCTTCTTATTACAGTTGCTATCTGCACGCTTAGTGAAGCCTGAAGAACTATTCAGCTTACTTTAAAATGGACACCCACAGCACTAGTGTTCAGTACTTGTGTATAGTGTCATTTAAGACTCCACTGAGGAGGAAAACTTCTGTTGAAAGCAGACAGATGCTGTGTGGCACCTTTGGGAAGTACTCATGTTAATATAGAAACAGCAGAATGTCTTTCAGGATTACCTGTGAGATCCCAGATGGCAGTAAAATCTTTTGTTTGGGCAACTGAGTTGAACTTACATTGACAGATGAGATGAATGTCTTATTAGGCTCAAATAGTCACTGACAAGATAAAATTGAGATCTCACAGAATCACAGAATGGCCAGGGTTGGACGAGACCTCAAGGATCATGAATTTCCAACCCCCCTGCCACATGCAGGACCATCAACCTCCCCATTTAATACTAGACCAGGCTGCCCAGGGCCCCACTCAGTCTGGCCTTGAACACCTCCAGGGATGGGGCATCCACAACCTCCCTGGGCAGCCTGTTCCAGTATCTCACCACTCTCTCTGTAAAGAATTTCCCCCTGACGTCCAAACTAAATCTTCCCTCCCTCAACTTGAAACCATTTCCCCTCATCCTGCTGTTATCTACCCTTTCAGAGAGTTGATTCCCCTTCTGTCTGTAAGCTCCCTTTAGGTACTGAAACACTGCAATAAGCTCACCCTGCAGCCTTTTTTCTCCATGCAGAACAAGTCCAGTTCCCTCAACCTGTCTTCATAGGGGAGGTGCTCCAGTCCCCTGATCATCTTTGTGGCCCTCCTCTGGACTCTCTCCAACAGTTCTCTGTCTTTCTTGTACTGGGGGCTCCACACTTGGACACAGTACTCCAGATGGGGCCTCACAAGAGCAGAGTAGAAGGGGACCTCTCTGTCCCTGCTGGCCACTCCTCTTCTGATGGAATCCAGGATGCCATTTGCTTTCCAAGCTCTGTCATGGTTTAATACTTTTGTAATTCTGCTATTAGTATTCCACATC
>JAPSGF010000004.1:22439745-22491341 GCA_035772895.1 Perdix hodgsoniae | reverse complement strand
CTGCCCCCCTGTCACGGGCACAGGTAGATCTTGCTTAACCCGCGACAAGCTCTCAATTGATCATAATCATTGTTGATTGTATAATCACCTACTCTTTCCATTAATACTTATAAAAAATACGTATATGCTTAAATAGGTGTTATGAGTAAATGCATAGATAAATGGACAGTTTCATAATCTTCTTTTGTCAGAAGGTCCTGATTGCCTTGTGAGGCTGACAAATGGCCATGAAATGTTCTTGAAGGATAGATCACAGTGATGAGAGTGAAATCTGTTTCTCTTTGTGGTCCAAGCAGTATCCTTTCAGTGTGTCACAAGAACAGCAGAAGAGGAGAGAAACGGTAGAATCCTGAAAGAAAACAGAAAATTAGACAGGGAAACTGGGAACAGAAAATGAAGCCAGATTCATCTTCATCAAAGAATTCCTGCCATTTTCCAGTGGCTTGGGCAAACCATACCACTATCTTCTGCTTGCTTTATTCCTTCTTTTTTTTTTTTTTTTTTTTAATATATCATTTTTATTTTTATTTTTATTTTATTTTATTTTATTTTTATTTTTTTATTTTTTAATATACACTGCACTTTGGCAAGATAAAATACAGAGAGACTAGTCCAAAGACCAAGTGAATTGAAATGGTGAGAATGGATGAGACAGAAAAATTACAATAGAAGACAATATACTGATAAACCTGCCCCTGAGATCTGTGTATCTGATAGTGATCTTCAACATTCCTTCCCTTTGATGACAACGTTTGCTATGATATTAATTGTGTATTGTGCAATGAGCTTCATGTTCTATAAAACATATGTTAACACTTAAAGTAGTGTAAAAATATGCATTGCTTACAGTTCTACTTGAATAAATGCACAACATTCTCTTTATAGTTTCAAAAGATGGCTAATTTTAGAGCAGATTGTATTTTTCTAAGCCCTGTCTCAGGATAGTTCTTGAGGCCATGAATTTTGTTTCCCAAAGCTACATTATTTAATTCATGTTCCTTCAAATCTGTCATAGACCCCAAAGGTCCAGGACTGCAAATGCAAGCTTCAAGTTGTACTTAACTTGTTTTTACAAGTGATCATTTTATCACACAATGACAAATAACACCTGTCATTACAGAACTCAGCAAAAAAATTGCTTTAAAATGTTCTTAATATTTATGTAGGAAGAATAAAATGATTATGTGAACTTTGGCTCTGCCAGAAGCAGAGCTCCATTGTAGTGGTTAGCTTGCAGGTTCATAGCCAGGGAAGAAGTGGTATAGTGATGGGCACTCACCTGAGAGCTAAAACTGGTACCCTTTCAGGGAAATCCCAGGAGATAATAGATGCATTTCTCCAAAAAAAATTGGTCTGGAAAGGAGACCATTGTTCAGGTGGGTGATTCTACTGACAGCCCTGGACCCTACCCTACTGATAAGGCAAGTACCTATGCTAGATGTTCTCAGTGGATGATCTTTCAAGACAAGTAGTTGAGCTGCAAGGAGCAATTGAAAGGGTGTGTAGTATTAACTGTGCTGAGAGGGAGTTAAATACATTGTTTAACAATCATGTTCCAGCTGGGGACATTACCGAGAAAGAGGAACCTTGGTCCTGGACAATACATAGAAGCAGAGCTATGCTTTAGACCTTACCTTCCAGCTTCACCAGCAAAACAGGTACAAAGCCCTTGCAGCTATAGATGCTCCTGAATCCCATGACTGAGGTCTACATGAAGAAACCACATCAGCAGCCTGCAGTGAATAGTATAAAATGAATCACTGGGTGCTTGTAGTGGGTGTCTCCCTGTTAAAAGGCACTGATAATCCCCTCTGCCACCCTGACAGAGAGTCTTGAGAGGTCTTCTGCTTTCTGGGAGCCAAGATCAGGGATATTGCTGAAAAGGTGCCACAGTTCATCAAGAGCACAGACTATCACCCCTTGCTGCTCTTCCACATGGGCACAAATGATGATGGAAGGCAGAATGTGAGAAGAATCAGGGAAGACTAAAAAGCCCTGGGAACACAAGTGAAAAACAATGGAGCCCAGGTTGTCTTCTTCATTTTACCAGCTGGAGAAAAGAGGGAAGCCAGGAAGAGAAGCAAAATACATATAAACTCCTGGCTATGTGACTCATGCTGTTGTAAAGGTTTTGGGTTTTAGGATAATGGGACCTTCTACAAATAATATAATCTGTTAGAGAAGGATGATATCCACCTGTCTAGAAGGTACAGGGCAATTTTTTGCAAACTGGCTGGCTAATCTAGCGAGGTGTGCTTTAAAATGAAGGATTTGTGGTCCATAATGGCAATAATCACGCTATTGCAATCAACTGGGGAATGAGTCAAGACAATAGTAAGTGTGCTCTTTATATGAGAGAGCAACTAGAATGCACTGAGCTTCACCTGGAGGTGAATGACAATTAGGGAGAGAGCTTGTGGGTGAGAATTAAGGGTCGGGCATGTGTGACAGAATTAAGGGTATGTACTACAGGCTACCTGGTCAGGAGTAGGAAGTTGCTGATGTCTTCCACAAATGGCTGGAAGTATCCTCACAATCTCAGGCACTGGTTCTTATGGAAGGATTTCAATCATCTTGATATCTGTGGGATTAGTAACACAGCCAGGTGTACGTAGTCCAGTTACATGTTGAAGATAATTTTATAATGGAGGTGGTGGAGGAGCAGATGAGGAGAGGAGTACTGCTGAACTTTGTTCTTACTAAGAAGAAATGGCTGAGTTGGGATATGAAAGATGGGGGCAGCTTGGGATGCAGTGATCACGATGTGATATACCTCGGGATATTGTGTGGGAGAAGCAAAACAATAAGTAAGATTGTAATCCTAGACTTTAGGAGTGCAAATTTTGATCTCTTCAAGGACCTACTTGGAATTATCCCATGAGCTAGAGTGTTGGAAAGAAATGGAAGTTCCACACGAATATGCAGAAGACCTACTTCACAGTGTGGGTAATGGGGTGCTGGAATAGGCTGCCAAGAGGGGTTGTGGAGTCTCTCCTTCTTTGGAGATACTCAAGATCTGTCTGGACACCTACTTGTGATACCTACTGTAGCAAGCCTGATGTAGCGGGGATTTGGACTCACAGAATTGCAGAGGTTGGAAGGGACCTCCACAGAGTCCAACCCCTGCTTTGAAGCAGGTACCCTAGGGCAGGTAGGCATCCAGACTGAACTCAATGATCTGTAATGGTTCCTTCCAGACCCTGCAATTCTGTGATTCTAGGATTCATTCCTAAATGAATCCCTTTTTCCAGATCTGGCTTAGGATGTTGGTTTTCTACTGTTTTGTAGGGATTTTGGTCTTAGACTTGTAGTAGACTATCTTCTCTGAATTAAAGTCAATGAGAACTTTTTTTTTTTTTTTTTAATATAAAAGAGGAAGTATCATTCATGAGAACTGAATAAGCAAGAATGAGCAAAGTCATCACGGCATTAACTAGATCGATCTATGCCCATGACAGGGGGCAGTAGGCTCCTGTCCCTCTACTCCCATCCTGGCCCCACATGAAATTGGAAGGAAGGAGGGGGGAAAAAACAGCGGCAACAATCTATGGAGGAAAACTTATTTTACTAACTGTGATATTGGAAATGAAAAATAACACAATATAATAAGATCTAATTGAAATTGAGACTAATAAATCAAATAAGATAGGAGAGAGAGTTCCCGAGACCAAGTCAAACCTGAAAAGCTTGGAACAGCTAGGAAAGCACCTTCCAGCACCCACTGCCAGGCAGTAAGTGACCACCCCCCCCCCCCCCCCCCCCCCCCCTGGAAGGGTCAGATCCCATGACTTCTGTCATGGACAGGGATAGGTACACGGAGCTGGAGCACGAACACTTTAGTTCCAGTACACTACATGATGTTTTGATGTGGAATACTGAAAACCAAAAAATGTAAAACCATGACAAAAGTACTTTTCTGGCAAGCATGAGACAATAAAAATAACAGGGTGCATCATGTTTCATCAGTGCATTTCCTTTTTTATTCAATGTTTTCTTCCCTTTCTTTACTGCAATGTAGCACATTCCTTCCATCTTTTACCATCAGTGTTTTCAATTTGTATTTGAAAATAAAATAGGTAGATTAGATCATAAATATAGTATGCAGTAGTTTCATCCTGGTTCTTCTACAGTCTAGAATAGCCTGTGACTTCCTCACAACAGGAAGTAGAGGGGCAGTTGCTCTGATAGAACCAGAGCGAGTGCCACGAAAGGGAGGTTCAGACTGGATATCATGAAAAGGTTTCCCACTGAGAAGATGATCGGGAATTCAAACAGGTTCCCCAGGGCTGAGGTTGTGGTACCACGCTTTCTCCAGAAAGTTCAGGAAGTATCTGGAAACATTCTCAGACATATGATCCAGAGTTTGGATAGTCCCCGATGGACACAGGAGTTAGACTTGATGATTCCTATGGGTTCCTTACAACTTGGGATATTCTATGATTCTGTAATTCTTACCCAAAGATAGTTCTTTTGATATGTTAGGGAATTGAGAACAACCATTAGCAGATGTGACAGATGTGGAAATGGAGTGACTGCCATATTGTGGTTTCAGCCTTCCTGATTCAATTTTCATGTTGTGAGACTGGGCCAGGCTGGATGTGGATCTGGGCAGCCTGGTCTAGTGGTTGGCGACCCTGCACATAGCAGAGAGGTTGAAACTTGATGATGATTGTGGTTCTTTTCAACCCAGTCCATTCTATGATTCTATTTATATTCCATTCAGGCATTTGCTTTCAAAACCCATGCTCTCAGTTTATGCTCTTCATATTGAGTCTAGTATAATATATACTTATGCATATACATTAGCAGTATATATTCTCTTCCTGATCTGAAATTATTAAATGATTGTTCTAGGATCAAGATGTGAATCTTTGAGAAAAGTAGGTATTTTGCTAGCTAATGATTTGTTGAAGAGCCATTTAATTTCCTCATCAAAGTTCACACTTATTTGTTCCACCAGAATTGTAATGCTTATCCTAATATGGGAGTCAAAATGCGACAATTGAATGCACTTAGCACTGACTGAAAGGTAGGCTGGATGAATGTAAGTCTGCTTTCACTAGAAAGTTTTTTCCCCTTCTCTAGTGATTCATTACTGAGCTCATCACAAAATTTGTCTTCTGGGAGTTTGAATTCTGTTCAGAGAAAAGTATAGTGTGGAGCAGAATTACGAACTCTTGTTACATAGACATCAGATTTGCTAGTTTCTGATCTTTAGAAGTGACTGCAGTTGGGGAAAAGTTGCCACTGCTACTTGAAAAGATTACACAGCCTTGCTTGATTGTCCTTTAAAGTTTACGTCAATAGTATGCAATGATGTAGACCAATACTATTTCATAGAGTCATAGAATGATTTGGGTTGGAAGGGACCTTTAAGATCATCTAGTTCCAACCACCTGCTATAGGAAGGGATACCTCTCTCTAGACCAGGTTGCTCAAAGCCCCAGCCTGGCCTTTAATGCTTCCAGGGATGGGGCGTTTATAGCCTCACTGGACAACTCATTCCAGTGTCACACCACCCTCACAGTAAAGAAGTTCTTTCTAATATCTAGTCTAAACCTACCCTCACAGTTTATAACCTTTTACCCTGGAAGAGGTTAGATTTAGACTATATATTTGATGTGAAGTGCTTAAATCAGAAAGGAAAATATAAACATAGTTAAACTGTCTGCACATGTTTTTAACTCCTACTCAGGACCTGAAAACTGTATTATATGTTTTCTGCCTTGCTGGAGTGAGTAATGTGCAGTGTGGACCAATGATAGTTAATAGTAAATATATAATATAATAAAGACAAACAATAGTTTGATTTCTTTACTATTTTACATCTTTTCTTATTTTTAAACTGTTATGTTACGAAGCACACATCATGCTATGAAAAGCTCCTGAAATGTCTAAGTGAAAAACAGTTCAGAGAATATAGAAATATACAAGATAGTATTTATATATCTGCATTATTTTTATATTAACTAACCCTGTTAAAAAACTGGGCTATACCAATGTGAAAATTAGGCATACAATAGTACTAAGATACAAATATAATGATCTTCTCACTGGAAGTTATAACAATGAAATTATTGCACCAGTAATGTTATATTACTGAAATTGAATGGTGTTAAAACTTTAAATACATGTTACATGGCACAGAAAGAGGTGTTGGAGGGAGATGAATGGGCTCAGAACCTACAGCAAATATAGTTTTGTATTTTTAAACATAGTACAAATCCTTTACATATTTATTATTTTGTCTTCTTTGAAATCTGATTTGCAAACATCTTCTATCAGCTGGTAGTTTTTAGCATATCTTTCTTCTATCATTTTTCTCTTGGGAGGAATTCTGGATGCTGCAAAACAGTATTTGTTTGGCTGCTTAGTTTTCAATTAAATGCTGTAATATGAACTATAGTATCACAGACAGGGATATGGTCCAGATGAACCAATGCTCTTTTGATCAAAAATGTTTTTTACACTTTGAATATCGCATATAAGCCAGATGCTGTGAATGAATGTTCTCGTTTTATGGCCAGCTAAATCAGTGCTTGCACTTTTGTTAAAAGTTATTGTAAAGGAAATTGTAGATACGGGAGGTTTACTCTAGAAAATAATCAGTGAAAATGTAATGCAGATATATAAAAGGCATGTTTAGTTCAACAATTTTAGAAAGATGTAAACAAGGTAATACATTTTATAAAAAACAGGAAAGGAAGAGTACTAAGAATTATAGAAAAACAGCTTGGGAAACAAGGAATTATCTGCTGTTATCAGTATATCAGGTTTAACTTATGACTCTCTGAGGACTTATTAATCATATCAAGACCTCCTTAATAACCTCAAATAAATGTGTCTGTCATAAATTCCCAGAAATGTTGACTGTACACTGTAAATGTCCCTC
Source organism: Perdix hodgsoniae (assembly GCA_035772895.1). NCBI lineage: Eukaryota > Metazoa > Chordata > Aves > Galliformes > Phasianidae > Perdix > Perdix hodgsoniae. The sequence continues at coordinate 22,484,449 of JAPSGF010000004.1, read as the reverse complement.
TTGCATGAAGTGGCACTTCTTTTTATCCTAGTTAAATCCAATAATGCACTGGGTGGATATACCTATTTATAACTGTGAAAAAAAGTTCAAATATTAAATTTAGAACAGCAGTGCCCAAACTTCACATTTACAAAATTTGTTTTTAGTTATCTTTTCAAAATCTATACAGTGCATTCCTAAGTGACAATGGATGTTAATTGTAAGTATATGCAATATAATCCAGTGCAGTTTTGAGTGTAAAAAGGCAGCTTGACTATATTTTATGCACCAAACCTTAAATTCAGGGTCCGCATTCTCTATAGCATACCTACAATACATGAAGATCATGGAGCTGCTAGACAAGAAGAAACAGGTCCTAACAGTTCGTACTAGAACATAAATTTGTTAGCTTGTGGGTTGTTTTTTTTTTTTTCATTAAAAGCTCTCCTCTTTATTCTCTGTCTCTCATCCTATCAGGACATGTATCGTACATTTCCAGCATGAACCATATCAGTTTTAGGAAGCAAGAGATGACTAACTGGAAGTTTCTGCTTGTCTTGACTCCCTGATTATTGACTCATGCACCTCGAAACCCGGTGTGAATGAAAAGGATTTTATGGGGTCTGTCCCAGAAAGGAGAAATCTACTGCCAGTAGTCTTAGACCGGTGTTCTGTTAGACACTTCTTTTTGCCTTTGAAATGGTATCAGCCCAGAACTGATATAAAAGTCTGAAATCTCTTTCAGTACATAATGGTTATGCTAGATCAGATTATACTACATTAGTAGAATTATCATCCATATGTACACGATTGTTAGTAAAAAGAAAGATATGGGAACTTTAAAGCAATATTTGAGGAAAAAATTATGAATAACATCTTTCCAACATATGTAAAATACAAGTATAGCTCACTTCTCTAAATTTTGGCCTCCCTGTGAAGATTGGAAAAAGCAAACCTGAATGTTTGTTTGGTCATCACCTTGCAATGAAGTCCACAGCAGAAAAATTTGCATCCTTGTATTATAAGAGGGAATCTGTCTCTTTATACTTAGCAGGGACAACTTGGGATTTTCTACAGTTTTGTTCTGTTTTTGTTTGTTTGTAAATGAGGAAAGAAAAAGGAGAAAGCTTTTCTTCAGATGTCATCGAAAATACAGTAGCAAATATATTAATCGCCATTTTTCCAAGTCAATAAAAAAAATCTTTATTGCATTTCTGTTCTTTGTTACATTCAATCTGTTTCCTAATCACAGAATCACAAAATCGTAGGGGTTGGAAGGGACCTCCAGAGATCATTGAGTCCAACCCCCCTGCCAAAGCAGGTTCCCTACACCAGGTCACACAAGGAGGTGTCCAGGCAAGTCTTGAATATCTCCAGAGAAGGAGACTCCACAACCTCCCTGGGCAGCCTGTTCCAGTGCTCTGTCACCTTCACCATAAAGAAGTTATTGTGCACATTTGTGTGGAACTTCCTATGCTGCTGTTTCTGGCTGTTTCCCCTTGTCCTGTCTCCACACACTGCTCAAAAGAGTCCGGCCTTGCCACTCTGCCCCCCACACGTTAGATATTTATAGACCTGGATCAGGTCCCCTCCCAGTCTTCTTTTCTCAAGGATAAACAGACCCAGTTCACTTAGCCTTTCTTCATAGGAGAGACGCTCCTATGGCCCTCCACTGGACTCTTTCCAAGAGATCCCTGTCTTTTTTGTACTGGGGAGCCCAGAACTGGACACAGTACTCCAGATGAGGCCTTACCAGGGCAGAGTAGAGAGGGAGGATCACCTCCCTTGACCTGCTGGCCATGCTCTTGTTAATGCACCCCAGAATGCCATTGGCCTTTTTGGCCACAAGGACACACTGCTGGCTCATGGCCAACCCGTGGTCCACCAAGACACCCACGTCCCTCTCCGCAGAGCTCCTCTTCAGCAGGTCATCCCCCAACCTGTACTTGTGCATGCAATTATTCCTCCCTAGATGCGAGACTCTACACTTGCTTTTGTTTTGTTTGCTTATCGTAGGGAAAAGGTTTCATCAATTTCCTATTTTAAAGGTATGACACATTTAAGTATCAGAGACTCCTGCTTGCTGGTTTGTAACTGATCTTCTCTCAAGGGTTTCCCATGTATGCTGGCAAAAGCTCTGGGACTTGTCATCTTCTCCACTGACAGCTGCAGATGAAATACTCCTCCTGACAAAGATGAAAACTTGGATCATTCTTGAGCAAGCATTGCTCGTACAAGATTTCATCCAGGGCCTAGCTGTATTTACTACACAGACTTATAAGAAACTGCAGCTGTCACAGGAATGAATGTCTGTGCCATCAGTAGTAAATGCTTTAATGTACTTAATGAGAATTTTGGATTTTTCCTCTTCTATACTTATCTCCAGGCATGAGGTTACACCTTTTGCTTTCCTTTTGTCATGGGTAGGTGCATTAATTTTTGAAACACAGTTCAATCACCCACACATGAATACAAAAACCCTTACATTATTTAACTCACTCGTATTGTAAAGATGTCATCAGTTCATGAAAGACTCATGTGTGAATTTTACTGGCTTTCATGGACTACTAAAGGACATGTGTGTGAAAGACAAACTGTTTTTCTTCTTTGTCTCAAAGCTTGCTTCGTGAGGCTTTTTGGTGATTAGACTCTATGCGACAACTGCTAATCATCTAGGAGGGTGAATGGTGCATGTTACCGTGCCACTGTACCTCTGCTTATGATTGCAAAGATAAGCAGAAGCGGGACAAGCAGTCTTTTTCAGGGGTGCTGCTTGAAGGAGCTGACCACTGCAAAAGGCGATAATGCTTGTGCATGGCAATGAAGGCACCCCTCCCTGCTGGCTTATCTGTTGGGCCAGGTATGTCACACCTAAACTGAGAGAAAAGAAGAAGAAAAAAACCCCACAGAAATGGGGGATAAAAGGCCCTCACTAAACTAGGGACTTTGGAGACAAACTCCCAAAGACACCTTTGATGGAGAATTCCCCGAAGGGAAAACCTCTTCGAAAGAACCTCCGAGGCCTGCTTGCTGCGGAGCTGCCTGGCTTTCTCCCATCCCCTGTGGTGATCAAATGAGTTCCTGAGATCAAAGGACCTGCCCGTACCTCGCTGGACACACGGTGGTGACTATCTCTTTTGCTCTCTACAGAGACTCCATGCTTATATTTCCTATCTTTCCTATCGCTCACCTTCCCTTCCCCATCTCCCTAAAATGGCTAGGACTTGTAATAAACTGGTCGGACCAACATTTGAACCGTTGCTTCTTAATCTCACGCCGGGTATACATATTTCAAAGAACCTCTCCTCCCTCCTGTAAATTGGAGCGAGACAATGTGATGACCATAAGACACCCTAGGATTCTCTGTCTCTGTGACAAAATTATCCCTTTAGTCATTGTGGCTATTTAAGAAGGATGATCCAAAAATATTGCTTCCTATTTTATTATGTAGGTCCACAATGTCAGAGGTGGATATTGATGGCATGACAGTAGAGAAAGAACCTTCCCACCAATATTGTTTTGTTGCTGTTGTAATTTCCGTGAAAATAAATAGGAGGCATTATTTTTGGAATCTTGTATAGTTTTTACCTTGTGGACAGCAGAGTCCATCCTACCAGAGTTTTATCTCTCTGTTGTGAGTAGGATTTTGAAGATGGATTACAGGCAACCCACTGCTGCAACACACTTTAGAAGTCACTACACATTGGCGTGGGAAGGGACACTGTTAATTATGAAGCAGTTTTCAGTAGAGGTTTTGCTGGTTACTTCAAACTGACAAAAATGTGCAGATAGTAATTTAGTCCTAAGGCAGAGACTGGGGCTGGGAAGAGTTATAAATTCCGTTTACAGGTAATGATTTTTTTTTTCCTTTTTTTTTCTAACTTATTACATCTACTGCCATCTTTTTCAGTATTCAGATTTTAAGGCATTTTCTTGAAATTCTGTTGTATCATATGTTCCTGCACACACATGGACGGATACACCTACTCACACAAAATATACCCCATACTTCAAAATTTTCTCTTGTAATCTTCATTAACAAGCTTTTGAGTAAATATGTATTAGAAAGTGGTCTCAGAAGGTAAATTTTTCTCTTTCTTGACTGATACTGCTCACAATGCATTCAAATTTTGTTATGATCAATTGGATGTATTCTGAACCAAAATATACATTCCTGATTTAGTCTGCATGCAATTTTTATAAACTACTAGATTTCAGGCTACTTTGTGAATTAGAGAGTTATCTCTTTTGTAATCAATTCAAATAAGAAATATCACCTAATATTCCTGGGAATTAGAAATTTACACTCTATACTTCAAATAGTTAGCATGATAGAGATGTTTGGCTACTTCTGAAATCCTATAATTTACTGAGCACAGCAATATCAGAATTATAATAATTTGCATTAGATATCAGCTTAACATTTTTCTGGGTCATGAACGACAGCAAATGTTAAAATTTTGAGTTGAAACAAAATTTGGTAGAATAACAAAAAAAAAGTCATTATTTCAGTTCACTGATCTCTATACCTTTGTATTCTGTTCCAGGGAAAAAAAGAAAAAAGAAAAAAAAAAGTGATCCAAGGAATCTATCAAAGCTTACTGGTTTTCTAAATGTCTTATTTTCAGAAACAGAATATTAATTTTAATGGTTTTCCCATAATCTGGGATTTTTGGCAAGAGTTTCAGAGATCAAAAGTTTCTAGTTCATTTTGAGTAATAGCTATTTCTACTGGGTCTGAATGGATGTAATTAACTGTTTTCCATAGCAGCCAATATGGTGCTATGTTTTGGATCACTGGTTAAAACAGTATTGATAGCTAACTGATATTTTGATTATTGCTGAACAGTGCTTATGCAGCCAGGTTTTCACTATTTCTCACTCTTGCTCCCAGCAAGTAGGCTTGTGGTGGACAGTAGTCTGGGAGGAAATGTAACCAAGGCATCTGATATAAATAGACCAAAAGGATATTCCATATCATGTAACATCATGCTTAACTGTAAAGCTGAGAGGCAGTCTTTTTGAAAGCAGTTGTTCCTTTGAGACTGGCTGGTCATCACTCTTCTTATGGGAGGTGATAAGTGAGTGCTTTAACATCACTTCTTTTTATTTTTTCCCCTCTTTTTCATTCACTTATTAAACTGTCTTTACCTTGACCCATGAGATTTTTACTGTTTTTACTTTTCAGATTCTCTCTTCTGTCTTCTTGGGGTGGGTGGGGAGTGAGCATATAATTCTGCAGTTTCTTAACTTCTGGCTAGGGTCAATAAACCACACTACTGGATTCACATTTCTACATAAATCTTCTCAGCTGACTGATATGTCTCATGGACTTCACAGGATAAAAAGAAAAGAAGTCAATGATAAACTGCTGTCTGAAAATTGCAGATTAACTGAAAGTATCTCAGCAGAGTGCAGTAAACCATCATCTGGGACACTAGCTTTATCTCACAGCTTCACTGTGTATTCACACATTTATCTGTCTAAAATAACTTTTTTTATTATTTACACATGAAAGCTAAAACAAATCAGGTATTTTATAACATCATTGCTTTCACTAGAAAATTCAAACTTGTTGAAGCTATCATTGGCCTTGATCATCCTAATTGCCTAACTTAATTGTATACTTTAAATTGTTAGTACAGCACCTGCCATCATATTGACCCAGAATAGCAATCCCAAATCAGTCCCAGGCACAGAGAATTAAGCTGAATCAGGTACTATTCCAAGCAGACAATTTGCAGGCCCTCTGTTTTGCATAATATGAAGATTTAGAAGCGTAGAGATGGGTCAGTGAAACTTAGTGCCAAAAACAGTCTATGAATGTATAATTTACTAGTCTACAACTTGCCATTGAATCTCTCAAGTTCATTTAAGATGAATTCAAATAATGAATCATTTGCAGAAACTGCAGCTAGCAGGGAAAAAAAAAATCCCAATAATTTATTATACAAGACTTACTTACATAAGTGAGAGGTTCTTATACACAGTAGGACTTAAAAGTATATCCCTCATATCTGAGGCAGGATGTAACCATTGATTTATTTCAAAGAGCTTCTCATTTTCACTATCTCTCTCTCAAAAAAAGTGGAACAGTGGACAGAAAAAGAATAAAAATGACAGTAAGGTGGAATGCAAATACATTTGATTAAAGCAATTGTTCATAAAAACAATTTATATTCTAGAAGGTATACAATTATAGTCTCAATTATCCTTGACAGGCACAAAGGATTATTTTCTCTTCATATTAAATGTTTACAGTGTATATAACTGTAGCTTTTTTAGACACATATTTGTCCATAATTTGTCCAACATCAAGCATCTTTCTCAGTGAAGGGTCACCTTCTAGAGGATACTATTTTTCCCTCCATTTAAAAATAGAATAATGGAATTGTATAATCATTTGATTTGGAAGGAATCCTTAAATATCATCTAGTCCAGGTCCCCTATAATGAATAGGGACATCTGCAGCCTTGTCCAGTTTGACCTTGAATGTCTCCAAGGATGAGGCATTCACCACTTCTCTGGGCAACATTTTACAGTGTTTCACTATTCTTACTGTACTTTTAAAAAAACTTTTAATTCATACCCAGTCTATATCTCCCCTCCTTTAGTATGAAACCATTTCCCTTGTCCTATCACAACAGACCTGCTGAAGAATCTGTCCCCTTCCTCCTTATAGCCACCCATTACATACTGAAAGGCCACTATTAGGTTTCCCTGGAGCCTTCTCTCCTCCAGGCTGAACAGCTCCAGCTCTCTAGCCTGTCCTTGTAGGAGAAGTGTTTCAACTCTTTGATCCCTTGTGGTCCTCTTTTGGACACACTCCTGGTGAGATCTCACAAGCATGGAGTAGAGGGGCAGGATCACCTCCCTCAAACAGCTGGCCGCACTTCTTTTGATGCAGCCCAGGATTTGATTGGCTTTCTGGGCTGTGAGGGAACACTGTTGGCTCATGTCAAGTTTGCCATTCACGAGTAACCCCAAGTCCTTTGCATAGTGGCTTAGTTAATGTATGTAAACAACATTTTAGGTGTCAAAACAGCTAAAATGAATCCACTAGCACAGATTTATTCTGTTTTTACTATGCAATCTAAGAGTAATCAGTTTATGAATATGCTTTTTTGAAAACTAAAGGAACTGACTGGACTCTTGCTTTTTCTTCATAGAATAGGTTTAGATTTATTGAAGGTACTCTCAAAAGAGTATATTTTTCTGGGTCCAAACATTCTATATGTAGAGACAAGAAGAGAGAAATTAAAAGTTGCAACTTCTATGAGTTTCTGCTGTCACATGGTCAATGAGAATATAACTAATTCCCAGTTACGCTAATGATATTTGTGATAAATATGAATGTCACACTGGACACAGACCATGACTGACTCATTTATCACCATGGTCACAAGGCAGAAAGTAATACCTTCAAATTACTAACAGCAGGATTGAACTGGCACTGGCAGTTGCTCCTGAAAAGTGTTTATAGACCATTATTGATTCCAGCAGTCCACAAAAATAGTTTGAAGTTATGATCTGAGGATAAATACAATTGATACAGTTCTTCGAGGCAAAATGTAATCAGTGAGGAGTTATCAGGGGAACTTGTATAATAACAGATGCCATTTTAATATGTAGCACAGCATAGAACTATTGAATTACTGGCCTATTCTACTATGAATTGAAAGGTTATATTTCAGTGTCTCTACCAGCCTCAAAAAGCTTAATGTGAATACCAAGGAAACTTCTCTGCAGATTACAGCTTATAAGAAACCAATTTTTAAATGCACATTACCAGCACTGAAGGTTTTACAAATTGTAGCATGTTCTTCTCAAATTATTCCAATCAATGGAGCATTTTTTTATGCACTGTTAAGCTTCTACTGTAATTACAGTCCATATTGCATTTCTAGTGTTTTTTTCATGTCTATAAAATCAGACCCTTCCAATTTATCTACTAGTAATTTCATAAACATTAATCATATCTTTCTTAAAGTCCCCATAGATTTCAAGTCTTCTGCTGTTCCATGTGCCTTCTCAGATAACTCGGTCATGCTGAAATATATTGACATTTCTTTTTGCTCTTACGCAGCCATGCTCTGTAACATTTACTCCGTCAATTACTTTCATCTTGGTATTCATAGTCAATTCTATCTCTGTGAGATTTTAATTGTATTTCACTAAATTAAAGAGGCATTATAAAGTTGTTACCCTTTGATTTTGTGGCTTTAATTTCATCTTTCTTTAATCTTTGGAGGACACTAGATTATCAATTAGCATAATAAAACAGTCACTGTGGAATTTAGTTACAATACTGGATATTCTGTGGAGCGAATCAGCCCATTTTATGTTAGTAATATGACAGTATGTCCAATAACAGAAAGTATCTAACATTCTACTCTACATTTCTATAGTATTTCTGTACGTTAATTAAAAGATTCAGAGATTTTTTTTAAAGTGTCAGTGTCTGGTTTTGAGTGTTCTGCTCACTCAGAAGCTATAAAAATTACCGAATCTTAATTCTTTATATATTTTCACCATGTTAAACCTGCACATGCTGTTAATGGTAGGCAGAATAACATCATTGATACTACAGCATTTTCTTAGAGGGCTCATCACAAAATAATGACTTCTCATCCCATTTTGGGTCTTAGTACTTACTTTATTTCACTGGGCAAGTCTTAATAGCCTATTGCTTTTCAATACTCCAGAGAGAATAATAATCTTTGTGCTTTTCCTTTAGTTGAGTTGAGCTCTTTTGTTCATTCTCCTAAATTATCTGTTTTTTGAAGGGAAAGGAACTCTACTGCTACTTTTTATGCATGCCCAGAGAGAATAAAAGGAAATTAGAGAATTGCTCCTTTCTTTTAACCTGATCTTTCTATTAGGCTATGCTGAGGACAGTTATGGTAAGTGGCAGGACCTACATTTTGGTTTCTTCAAATGTGGATGTTTGTAATGGATTTAGGTTATAAAGTTGTAAGTAGTGTAGTACTTCAAATCTTTTATTGCAACCAGTGTTTTTTACTTAAAATGTAGCTGCTTGTCAGGCCACATAAAAAACGTTTCAAAATATCTTCTAGGGACAGCAAACTCTAAGAGATGCCAGTAGTTACTCATACAGTCTTTTAAATAAATTTTAAAAAAAAGTTACTGTGGTTGGCCACAAGAACTGTGAATGTCAAGTCTGTAAATTACCCAAGGATTCCTGAAGTATCTAAAGGAGAATTGTGAGGGAAGAGGTGAGGGAAGAGGTGAAAAAGAAAGACCAAAAAATAATGATCAATCTACACATTCACCAAACCAGAGACAATCTGGCCGTTTTCCCCATGGAGAATAAAAGTTCAGTGTCACAAGGCTAAAAGCTTTTGTGCGTCACTATAAAAGGGTTTTGTTTTTTTTTTTTGCTTTGCTTGTTTGTTTGTTAATATTCTGTATAATTTGGGTGAATTGAAGACTCCTGTGCTACCTAAATCTCTCTTTTTCTCATGCTCATTGTCACCTGTCTAAAAAAGAATTCTGACAGATAAAAGCCTTGGTGAGCAGTGTTCCTCTGCTGTTGGACCTATTGTCCTTCCCCATGATCATCATGGGTCAATCACTGCCAGGAACTGATGAAATTGGCCAAGCATTATTGGCTGTAGGGTTTGCAGAACGATACTTCTCTCTGTCAGGTTCACTCTAGACATAAAATGCTGTGCTGTCAAACAGAATGAAGTTCATTTTACATGTGAGAAGGTGGGGAAAGAGATGTGATTGAGAGATCCTCTTCTGAAATATTTCAGTTGAAACACGTCAGTTGTTTCCCCTCCTCTGTTAACACCAAAGCTGATCTTAAACATCCAGATTCCAGACATCATGTGCTTGCTATTTGTATTCATTGCAGAAGTGCACTAAAACTACTGCAAATAATTTAGGTAATTGGCAAACCACAGGGGCACTTACCCTGTTCACTGGCCTATTTTAGGCTGGCTCATCATCACCATCCTAATTGATGACAGGTCTCCAGTTTTTCACTTGCCGGGCTGTAAGATAAGGAATACTAATAAGTGTGAATGTTGTAACTGTTCCCTGCCTTTTGCAAGCAATGAGCTACTTCCACCTCTGCCCCTGCTGTTAATGCGCAAGTGATGTGGTGGGGAACTTTTTTGATAAAAGAACACTCACTTTTCTCCATTCTCTCAGTTGCTGCAATTATTTAATTTTAATACAACCATGACTTTTTAATGCAATACCATACCCTGTTACCTATATTTAATATAAAATAATGCCATCAAAGTAGCTGACAGTCTTATTGAGATCTTTTCTACCTTATATAAAGAACATTTCAGTGTGTAATCTTTTTTTTTTTTTTTTAATTCACTGTTTTGTTTTCCTATTTCCTAGATACTCAATGTTTGTTTTTATTAATTGGACAACATGCATACATGCGCTTCTTTCAGCACAGGCTCACTGTAAAAGCCAAATCCTGATCCCCCAAAAAATCTCTCTGAGAGAAGCAGAGGTAAAAAAGAACACTATTGTTTTCACTGCACAGTGTGCTGGGGTATAGGCACAGGCTTCAGCAAACAGAGGACTCCTGGACCTATACATTAATTTTTTTTTCTGTATCTACATATAGGTTCTTGCTACCCCACAGTGAAAATACATACAGTAGAATTTCTCTGCACTCTACTTAAGCCACAGGAATCTTTAAATGCCTCACAGTGATTAACTTAAACACCAAGAAAACCGCTACACCCACACCAATGCCTGCTGAAACATTAGGCACAAGTGTGTACAACACAAGTGACTGCATGTCATCTCCCATGTCTTGGTTCACATATTTAGTCAAGCTCAAATTCATGTCTTGAGAGAAAGCACAGGAAGTTGCTCTTGCCAAACTTTTAAGTAGCACTGTCAAACTACAAGAAACTCAACTGTGTCTGTTTTCTAGTCCTGCCCCTCCTGGTCCTGATAGGGTCATATCACGTCATCTGTGCCAAAGAATACTTTTGTCACTTCCTAGTAGAAGGAAGTGAGATGTTGCAGCATCTAACTGTAATGACTAATTCAAGATCACATAATTAGCCAAAGACATATGGAATACTTGCATGCACATTTCTCTTTAGTTGGTATTTTATCCACCTTTTATTCAAAGTAAAGTCCCATGACCCATCTAAGGTGATAATTTCATATGTGATTTAAGTCAACAAAAGATGTACTGCTGCTGAGAGAGGTAGTGTTACCTTCTGTTACTTCATTTCTCTTTTCTTTTGCCAGTTCAAGCATTTGAATGGCCACAAAAGGTTGGAGGACTGACCAAGCTTCACATGGCTAAAAAACAAACATCATGGATTTTTGTTTTTCTTTCTTCGTTTTTCCTTTTTTCCTTTTTATCTTTTTTCTTCTTTTTCCCTTTGTTTTCTTTCTGATATGACAAGGAATACATAGAAAACTCACTCCAAGTAAGACACAGGAATACAAAGCTGGAGAATTTTTCTTTGTTTTATATAGGAAGAATCAGAGAATCACAGAATTGCTCAGGTTGGAAAAGACCTTAAAGATCATCAAGTCTAACCACAACCTCACTATACTACCCTAACTCTAACAACCCTCTACTAAATCATATCCCTAAACACTACATCAAATGGTTTTTTAACACATCTAGGGATGGTGACTCAACCACCTCCCTGGGGAGCCTATTCCAGGGCTTAACAAACCTTTCAGAAAATATATATATTTTTGATATCCAACCTAAACTTACCCTGACACATCTTAAAGCCATTTTCCCTCATCCTGTCACAAGTGAGAAGAGACCACCCCCATCCCCACTGCAATCACCTTTCAGATACTGGAAGAGGGCAATAAGGCCTTCCCTCAGCCTCCTCTTCCCCATACTAAACAGCCCCAGATCCTTTAGTCACTTCTCATAGGCATATTCTCCGAACCCTTCACCAGCCTTGTTGCCCTTCTTTGGGCCTGATCCAGTATTTCAAAGTCCTTTGTGTATTGAGGTGCCCAAAATTGAACACAGTACTCAAGGTGAGGCCTCACCCGTGCTGAGTACAGGGACAGAATTATTTCCCTTGCCCTGCTCACCACACCATTCCTGATACCAGCCAGGATGCCACTGGCCTTTTTTGCCACCTGGGCACATTGCTGGCCCATATTCAGCTGACTGTCCATCAGTACACCAAGGACTCTTTCTGTCAGGCAGCTTTCCAGTCACTCCTCCCCAAGCCTGTAGGTTAGTCAGGGGTTGTTGTGACTAAAATTCAGGACCTGACACTTGGCCTTATTGAAACTCATACAGTTTACATTGGCCCATCGATCCAGTCTATCCAGGTTCCTTTGTAGTTCCTTTCTTCCCTCTGGCAGAACATCACTCCTTCCCAACTTGGTATTGTCTGCAGTGCCTCAGGAGAGTATGTTATCCGATCTATTCAATGTAAGATCTATCATCATAGTTGGGAAAATCTATTGTTGTGTTTGGAAGAATATCACACTCAACGTTCCTTTTAAACTCTTGAAGGTATTGGCACTAATTTGTGCCAAAGGCTGAATGTATAATTGAAAGACACGAGACACCTAGACTTCACAACAGTTCTCAGATCATTTTGTAAGCCTAGAATTACTATCCTTTCTTTCTTTCTCCAGGGTCAATAAAAATCAACTTGTTTTTGTCACAATTTAGCTACTAAATCAGCAAAAGATACAGCAATCTTTTACTTACTTGTTCCCAACACTTTAGTCCTCTTAAGCATTTAATATGTCAGTGGACATACATTTTCTCTGTAACAATCATTTATACCATGACTGTAGAGGAATTTAAAACAGCTGGCTGAGAATTATCCATCTGACATAAGATCAGACATAAACCACTTGCACTGCCCTTGTTTTGACTAATGCCTGTGACTTTGAACATTAACAGCAAAGTAGTGTACTATTTTCATGACTATAGCAGAGCAGGCACTATTACTTTTTGTTATTTTTTGTCATAAAAAACTTTTTAGGCAAAATGAAGTGAAACACAAAAACACTCCCTATACATTCTTTCAAAGAGTCTCTATATTGTTCCTTGAATAAGAAGCTATTTCTTAGTTTGGAGAATTGAGCTGGAAATCTCATCAACTTCTCAACTTTTTTTATTCAATATTGCAATATTATTTCAACCAACTTGGGTGGCTAAGGAGAGGCACTGAGTGAATCAGTTGTAGTATTGCTTTCATCCCACTGCACTGAAGGTTCAGTTAAGAATTCAGAAACTAGTCTAAACTAAAATCATTATCTTGTTTGCAGGATGATGAGACAGTTGCCACATTTTATAGAGCAAGAATTGGATTCCTGGGCAAAAATGTCCTTCTGTATTTGATTTAGAAAAATACATTTTAAAACAAACAAACATACAAAACAAAACAGGTTTCTCTACCTGATATTCTACAGTGCTGAATTTAATACTATGTTTTAACACTCCAGCACAAAGACTACCCAAGTGATAAAGAAATCCTCTTAGCCATCTGACTCTGAATCTGTCAGAGATAATTGGTGCACAAAAAGAAAGAAGTAAGTGGTCGTTGTACTTAACACATTTCTAAATCAAGCCTGAAAGGAGAAAAGCACTAGTGAAAAGGGAGAGCATGAAATAGAGTGTTACTTTATTCATTACAAATAAATATCTGGAGTTTAAATACATCAGCGGCTAAAGCTCTGTTCTGATTGGCATTAAGTGCCCTTAAATTCCTATGAAGCTAGAGGTAGGTGAGGTGACAGCACTCAACGAAACTGAGACCAGTGGATCACCTATAAGGAAAGCCACAATGTAGAATGATGCCCAAGAGAGTTAAGTTGAACAGTATATTCATCTCATTCTTTCTGTCTCCTGAATCTAGGTCTGTCTAGATGTGGATTGTTCATTCATTTCAATGTATGAATGCATAGTAGAAGTGCATAGTAGAAGGTTTACTGTGCAGTTCAGCATAGTGTTTTTCAGTCCCAACGGGTGAAAAGAAATGGTTTATTTCTTTGAGATGTGCTCTTGTGAGTCCTTTGGAGAACAAGGGAGTCAGTGCTTGTGCAAGTCAATCCATTTGCTATGTTCTACAGTCTTATCACATGAGCCTGATTTTGCCATACTAACCTTGAAAATAAGAGGAACTACTCCTACAAATAATATGAAATAATATGAAGATGGAATTTGATACCCAAGGAATTTAATGATGTAGATATTTTTGAAAATATAAAGAATCTGCTGGGAAGCTGCAAATTATATTTTGCAGCAAATCTTGCACATCATGGTAAGGACATTCAAAGCTGCTTAATCAGTTGTCTAAGATTCATATAATTGTATTATTTAATGTGAATATGTTGGAAATCCTAGACCTCTCTCTTGTGTCTATGCCAGTGTTTGATCATCCTCATTGTAACATCAACTGTAACATCCTTAAATCAAACTGATACTTCCAGTGTCCATTGCTTCTTATTCTTCTACTGTGCACAGCTGGAATTAATTTAGCTACTATCTTTTCTCCATACTCCCTTTAGCTAGTTGTACTACAAAATGATGTAGAGGGTAACAGTAGAAGAGGTTGCTTCTCAGCAGTTGTGCAACTTCATTAGAGATTTCATTTTAATTATGCTTTAAAGGGGAGTCAACATATGAAAAAAAACCACACAGCTGTGAAGTGTATTAATATTTGAGGGAAAAAAGAAAAATCCTTCTAGGACCAAGATCATTCTCAAATTTACTGTCAAAAGACTTCATATCTGCTCCACCAAGTTGTGCAATTCAATGGCTGATGTTTCTGGAGAAATGGGCTTAACACTAGATATTTTATTTGTACTTGGTTCGTTCCAAAGATTGGGTGGAAAAACTCAGTGGAAAGAGCCGTGGATACCACTACCACATAGACATGTAACATGTATGTGAATGCATAAATATGTTCACATATGTACATATGCTGTGTATTTGTAGTTTAATGCATAGTGTAGACAATAACTAGATCATACACGGTTTGATCACATAGGCTGTTACCTTATACACCTAGTGATAACTTAGTTTCTACTTTGTTTTTTAAGCAGTGGAATTAGTGACTGAGTGCTTTTGATGTAAGTATTAATGAATACCATGAGGAACAGTTTTTCTTATGTGAATTCATCATAAAAAGCATCTAAAAGACTGGATAAAAGTATACAAAGAATTCCAATGTTCATGTGGAAATCTTTGTCTGCTGCTAATCTGAGGCATGTGTACATTTTACATTCAACCTCTTATCAACCTGTCAGAAATTCCATAGTTCCTTTAGTATCAAACTGAAACCTTCTCAAAACCACCTCCCTTTAATGAGACTAATTTCTCTAGTTCTCTGTGAAATCAAAGGAAATAGAGAGCACTCATATTATGCAGAGGTGTTTGATGGTGATAGTGGGGTGAATAGCAACATGAATTCTTCGCAGAAATTTCAGGTTTAAACATGTATTTCTGAAGCTTACTTCCACATTTACTTTAAAAGGGGCTGCTCTTGCTGGTTTAATTTCCCTTGTGAATAATATATTTCTAAAAAAAGTTAAAAAAGGAAAAATCCACAAAAGCGTCTTTAATAAAGTCTAGTCCAATAGGCACTGAAAAGAGTATCAAAACACCTACTGACTAAAATAAAAGCAGATCAAAGTGCTGTGCAGTCAGTATTAGTCTCTGTAAAGCAAAAAATGCTACTTTATTTCTTCCCCCATCTGTATGTTTTTGTCAGCTGTGTGATGGAGTGAAGGAAACACTAATCCTGATGCTATGTGAAGACTTGTCTGTATCCAAGTGATTTGCAGCATTTGTAAAAACAGTTTGAAAGTGAAATTTTGATTGTCATCAAATTATTCACTAAAAGTAAACTTCTTTGGTCATGAGAATCCAATAAAGAGGGAGTACAAAAGAAGGAAAGAGAAAAATCTGGAATCTAATACAGTAGACTGAAAAGTTCTACATCTGAAATGTATGAAAAAGTATGATAATTATTAAAACTTCTTAAAATAAAAGTAATTTTCACTTAAAAAAAAAAAAGTTAGATTCACCTGCAAAACCCATCTTAGAATTACTAAAGGTATATCACCAGATAACAAGTTATCTGGTCAAATGGAGTTTTCTTCAATCTATCTTCAACTCAAGCTCCTTAATCAAAGAACATGTAAGTGTTGCACTAAGAAGCCATTGATCTGACTGATCACTGACTGACTGATCTGTTAGTAAGCAGCAAAAGGAAATGAGCAGCTAGAAAATGGGAAGAAAATCTTGAATGGAAAATGTGGTGAAGAAGAGGAAGATTTGTTTGTTTTCAGGAGAAATTAGACTCATCACTAATGATAAAAGACAGTGGAAATAGAAACAAATACTGTATCTGTGTATGCTTATGTCAGTAAGTACAACTGTTCTGGTACTTAGCTTGTGATCATTTTATCTCAAATATTACTACAAAATTAAATACTGCAGCAATCAGCTCCCAAAGGAACAAAGAAGAGAGGGAAGGAACAAATCATTCCTGATAGGCAGATTCTTTGTTTTACTTTGGATGAGCTATATACTGAACTGCTAATTTCAAATCTGCCCGTGGTCTGCTTGTTAGCTGCATGACCAGAAGTTTTTTTTTGTTCTATCAGTCATGGACTGCTGCTTTTTAAGACAACCAGTGTATAATATAGGTTTTATGTAGGATAGTTCTATCAATCAATTTATTCATTTATTTTGTCAGAAAATTTTGTATCAGGGAGAGTTAGTTTTCCCAGGGTATGCCTGACTGAGATCCAGTGTCCTTCCAGCATCTACTCAGCCGTTTGTCATATAGAGAGTGATCTCCAAAATGAGATGACAGAGTGCTCAAAGTTGCTGCATAGCAACCTGCTTGGTGTTTCAGGCAAGATTTGTGTTGAGGGATAGGATTTAGCTGGGGAGTATTGGTGATGGTTGGACTGGATGATCTTTTAGGTCTTTTCCAACCTTGATAATTCTGTGATTCTGTGATTCTGTGACAGTATCTGCAACTGTGATGACTAAGTGCTCCTGAGTCACAGATAATGCCAAAATATAGATGCACTGGGTACTACATTTTATGCTGTTGCAAGAATTTCTTGAGAGTTTAGCATGGCAAAGTCTTCGGTATGATATAGAACAGGCTCATGCAAAAGAAGAATGAGTTTTCAAAGAAGTAATTCAAAAAGCTCATTTCCTTTAACACTGCAAAGTCTTGATAATATCTGGATGTAATACTTGTCATGAATACACCTGGCCTGGTCTCAATACGGTGCCTGCTATATCTGTATCTGTGCCTTCATCTATAATGAATATTATAATTACATCATTTATTCTGTATACTATGTAGAGGGAATACATGGTGCCGTTAGGAAATAGTTATGAGAAATACAATAAAAACACTATATATTACATTATGGAAAACATCAGACTTCCTATTTGAATGCATGAGGATGCAGTCATATAACTCATTCATACTAACAGAGGTACATGGCCAATGACTTTACTGATCCTAACAGTTTACTCCATAAAAAAAAAAACAAAAACGTTGCATTTATGTTTAATGATCTTTCTTCCTGTGGGGAAATACTAACATAATGAAAATGTGTAATGGAACGTGATACTTTAATCTTTTGATAATTTCCTTCTTTTTACTCTGTCACTGTGTCCAGGCCATGTTTCTTTTTTTATTCTTTCTTTTTTCCAGACTAGAAGAAACACTTTTTGAAGACGTATGTAGCTATTTTTCAGAAGAGAACAAACTTTGCTGTAGAGGATTCAGGAAGACAAAGTTTCAGTAAAAAGTAAAATTCTTGGGAAAATGCTATATAATTTCTGAAGATATATAAAAGATATTTTTCCCATATTTATTAGCTATTTACAGCCCAAAAGAATGACTGTAATGACTGTAGCCAGCACATGAAGAAAAGAAAAAAGGAGGCATGCTTTGAATACCTTTTCTCTACATATATATATTAAAAAAAATGATTGGTTTAATTGTCCTGCTCATAGAAATTATTTGAATAATGCAAATTATTTTCTACCTGAAGTAAGAAAAAATTCTGTAGGAATAATATCGTATCTCATAGGACAAAACATGGTGAGATATCAAGACTAAGAAAGAGCTATTAAAAAACTCAAAATACTAGCAAGAAATTCATTTTTCCCCAAGCAATCTCTGAAGTATTTATTATGTAGTATTTTCTGCCACCAAAGACATAAGAGCCAGACAGATAATTATTAATGTGCTATTAACACAAAAACATTATATGTTTTTCTCACTTCATCCCGAAATGAGTGTCCAAAGTTCTCTAAGAAGAGTGCTTTCTTAGAGAGCTAGAGGACTAATTTGCATGGGACCAAGTTTTAGTGAGATTGATCCTTCTCAAAGGTGTTGGAAATAGGAATGTCAACATCTTGCCTTGGTTGCTAAGAAAATGTAGAGTTTTGGGGATGATGTCAGGAGAATGGCATAAAAGTAGTGAAAAATATAAGACTATTTTTTGAATAGACATTTAATAATATGCTGGTTGAAGAGGCAGTCTTTACTTAAGGGGGTCATACTTGAAGATACTGCCAAAAATCATGCGTGTACATGCATGAAGAGAAATATGATTTATTCATCCCCAGGGAGGTGTGTTGATCTGCTTTTGGCATGGCATGCCACAGACAATTGTATTTAGAGGAGAGGAGTTTTTTCAGAGATGTAGTTATTCATGTTGGGGACTAGGGAGGCCAGAAGTGGGAAATATCAAGGCTTGGGGCGGAGTGGCTGGAGGACTGTGTGGAGGAAACGGACCTGGGGGTGTTGATTGATGCTCGGCTGAACATGAGCCGACAGTGTGCCCGGGTGGCCAAGAAGGCTAACGGCATCCTGGCTTGCATCAAAAACAGTGTTACTAGCAGGAATAGGGAGGTAATTGTCCCCCTGTACTCTGCACTGGTGAGGCCGCACCTCGAGTATTGTGTTCAGTTTTGGGCCCCTCATTGCAAGAAAGACATTGAGGCCCTGGAACGTGTTCAGAGGAGGGCTATGAAGCTGGTGAGGGGCCTGGAGCACAGGCCTTATGAGGAGCGGCTGAAGGAGCTGGGATTGTTCAGCCTGGAGAAGAGGAGGCTCAGGGGAGACCTTATAGCACTCTATAACTTCCTGAAGGGAGGTTGTGGTGAGCTAGGGGTCAGCCTTTTCTCTCGTGTACACAGTGATAGAACTAGAGGCAATGGTTTCAAACTGCGCCAGGGGAGATTCAGGCTGGACATTAGGAAATATTACTTCTCGGAAAGGGTGGTCAGGCATTGGAATGCACTGCCCAAGGAGGTGGTGGAGTCACCGAACATGGATGTGTTCAAGAGACGTTTGGATGTTGTGTTGAGGGATAGGATTTAGCTGGGGAGTATTGGTGATGGTTGGACTGGATGATCTTCTAGGTCTTTTCCAACCTTGATGATTCTGTGATTCTGTGATTCTGTGATTCTCTGATTCTGTCTTCCTCCACCTTTAGAATACTTTTCAGCACAAAATGTTGAGGAGAGGATATAATATTTTGTGTGCAGATTGAGGCCATTATTCTCTTTCAGGAAGCCGGGAGACAGAGACTATAACATCCTAACTTACCATCCTGGGTTGATGGTGGGGAAGTGCAATTGCTACATATGTTGGGCTAAGTAGGAAGCAGTGCTTATGAATACTCTTCAGTATTTATTTTGTCATTTCCACTCACCATTCCTTTCTTATTAAAAATTATTAATTTCCCATTTCAGTGAAAGGAAAAAGCCCTCCTTGACCATGTAGAAGCTGGATCATGCTGCAACACTATTAATGTTACAGGACAGCAAAGAGTTGCCAGCAGAACTAACCTGAGCAGTGGCACATCAAATCATCCCATACCATTTAGCGTTCATTGGTATCACACATAGGCAGCTATGGATTTGGTCTGTGGAATGTTATTTGTCTTTAAAGTCTGTTTTTATTTTTTTATTTTATTTTTTATTCCCCTATATATCACGTATTCAGCAGTAATAGGAAATTTCTGTTTAGGAATGTATTCCATTCACTCACTGAGCATGTATCAGTTACACTGCTAATTGGTAATGAGATAGGAAAATTTTATGTTTTCTTTTCTGCATAAACCTCATGTCTCTTCCTCTGTTGCATGGCTGTTTGTTTTTGACGTGTAGCTGCATGGTAACTGTAATTGCACCAGAGATTGCTTTGATATTTGCTCTTTTGTTATGTTAATAGAATAACTATTCTCTCTTACTTTGACCTTGCATTATTTTGTTAAGCTTTCAGGCTCTACAATCTTCTGTATAAACAGTCCTAATTTTGAAAAGCTTTAATTACAGATTACCCTTTCTGGCAGCACTGGAAATGAATGTGTTTAGGCTGCTTTGTGAAAATTATCATAAAGAAGTCTAACAATATTCTTTTTTTTTTTTCTGGTCATGCAGTTGATCATTATTCTATTTAGTTTGCCCTTATGTTTTTCACGCATCTTCGAACAAGGTCAGATATTTATTTTCTTCTGAATATTTGATCCAGCTTCCTCTCTGTTGATTTTGTGGTTAGGCACTACTAGATGTGATCCAGTCAAAACATGTAGCTTTTATTTTCATTTCCACAGTACAGTAATATATTTTGACATATAGTTTATTTTTCTTTCACTGAAGGGTTTTCACCAGCAACATACTATCAGATGCTTTTGGATATAACACAGGGGGGGAAATATAGATAAATTTAGGTTCAATACTGAGAATGTTGTATTTAGTCCTACATAGAACTTTATATGCTGGAATGAGAACCATCCAAGCTTGAAAATGATCTTTCAAATGAGAATATGACAGACTTCAGAATCTGAACATTTATGCAGCATCATTTTTAAGGTTCTTTTCACATCAAAGTCACTTTTATGAAGAATCACATCAGCACCACATCCACTTTCAACTCTTAACTGCAGTCTCTTACTGAATTTTGTAATGTTTCAGCGATGTACAGTAGTTAATTCTTACATAGCAGGATCTTGTTCTCTTGAACATTTTCTCTTCAACAATCTTCCTAGTCTTTCTAATAAAATATGAATAAAATATTAAAGTTTTGTGTCAATTTAAGATTAAAGATAGGAGACACTGAATTATACATCTGATGCAGGCCTATCTCTTCCAGATTTTCTATTAGCATGTTTTAAGATATTCTAGTTGTTTGTATGATATTACAATTCTTTCAGAATTTTGCTAGATTACTTGTTTTGTAGCAAGTTGTTTCTAAATCTAATCATGTGCTATACACAAAGAAAATTCTGTTTATCAGAATTGAATATCCATGTTTGAATTTAATGTTTCTCTTTAACTTTCATAGAAACTCTTGCACCTGCAAGTTTATATGAAATAACATTTTAGCAAGGGGAAAAATATTTTCACATAAACATATGTATAAACATGCATCACAATCAGATTTATTTATTTCAGGCTTCCACTGTGAACAAATAAGATCAACATATTCTTTTTTGGGACTTTAAAATCACTCTTAGACTAAGTCATGCAATATATTTATAATCTTAATTTTATTTTTTGTTTGTTTCTTTTAATATTCTTTTGGTTTAATAAAATCACTGATTTTGTAAGAGATTAAAAAGGAAATGTACTGCAGATACATTCCCATCACTTTATTTTTGTCATTCTTTCTAATCTGATTTTGAAAAAATAGCAAACAAAAATCACTTTAATAAGGGAAAAAATTTTGTACTTTATGAAAAAAAAAATGTAGTCACTAACACTTACAGAAGATCTATCCTAATACAACATGAAAATTCTTTTCATTTTAGAGATATTTATCATGCTTTTATTTCTTACAAGTAATGCAATATCATAGGTGAACATAGGTAAATAAAATAAAAGTTAAAATTTTTTTACCAGCAGATATACAACAATTAGGGAATCAATATGAATCAGTGTTTTTGTAGGTGTGTGTTGTCTCTCAAGTTACAATGTGAGCTGTTTTGACTACCTGTAGTATATGAAATTGTGCATTACCCATTGCATAGCTTTTGCAACCTATGTCACTTAGTGTATTTTACTGATTTTGCTGTATGCTAATAAAGTCATATCAACAAAAAAACAAAACAAAACACAAACACCCCTTGAGTAGACTCATATTGTCATTATGGCTTGGATGTTGGATGAGAGTGCAAAAAGGATGATTACTTACATAGCATTTAATAAGAGTTGTAAGATCTTTATACCAAACCTCTATTTTTGTCAGGAAGAGGCTTGTATCTTCTTAAATTTAATTGATATCTTTGTCCTTATTTCATACAAGGGAAATAAGATGAATGGTTTTGGAATACATTCAAATTAGACTTCACACCTTTGTCTCTCTTGGGGCATCTCTGTTGAGTATGAAGTGCAGTCTGCAGGCATAGCTGGCATTTAGAACCATTGTCTTAACTGGGATCAGCTTATCAGCCACTGTCCATATAGTACCACAAAAGTTTTTGTCTGGATAGAATCACCAATTAAAATCACACCAGTAGAAAGAAGACACAGATCTGTTTTCAACTCAGCTTTTAGGACATTTTCTCTTTAATAAATGATTAGGATGCAGGACTCAAAAGCATACTAAAGTAAATTTACAGAAGTCATTACATTAAGATATGTTGCTGAGTCAGCAGTGCCCCCTGGTAGCCCAAAGGGCCAAATGTGCCCTGCGGGAAATCAGGTCCAGCTCAGTCACCAGGCAAGGAAAGGGGTTGGCCTTCTCTGTGCTGCCTCACTTTGAGCACTGGGTGCAGGTTTGGAAACCACAGTATAGAGACATAAAAACATTAGAAAGCATAAGGGAGGGTAACAAAGACCATAAAGAGGACAAAATGCATGAGAAGCAGCTGATGTCCCTCTGTTGGCCCAGTACAAAGCAGAAGAGGCTGACGGAAGGCTTCATGACAGCTGCAGCCCCCTCACAGGGAGCAGATGGGCAGCAGTGAGCTCTGCTTTCTGGTGACAGCAACAGAGTCCAAGGGAACAGCATGGAGCTGCGTTGAGCGGGGGTGGGGGGGTTCTCAGACATAGGGTTTGAATTTTGGGTGGATCTATGCAGAGCCAAGGGTTGTACTCAGTGATCCCTGTGGATCCCTTCAAATTCAGGTTGTTTGGTGATCCTCCGATTCCATGATATGAAGGTTAAGCAAAGTAAAGGTTAAGTAAAACTAGCAGTGAGCTTAGATGTCAGAGACAGCTCAAAACACTGGTCTGCATTTGAATTTACCTGTTTAAGTGGAACATGACATGGGTTATATGACATGGGTTAGACTAGGCGTCTTCATGAAAATCTGTGCCTGACAAAAATGAGTGCAATCTCTCACGGTAGCACAACTGAAACTTGCAGTGAGAAAACATTCCAAACATCATTTCAAGTTCTCTGGTTTTCTACCCTGTCAGATTAGAATTTGAAGACAAAAAAGGGCTCTTCATATTCTCCTGGATAGGTTGTTGAAACTTTTCAAATGTAAAAAAAAAACACAACCAAAAAACATTGTGGGAATGAAAGCCCAGCAAAGCTTGGTGAGCTTAGCAGGAGATTTAAAGAGATTATATCCAAAGTTCACAGACAGACTTAGCAAAAGTTGAACTTTGACTGTTATCTTGAAAAGCTTTTGAAGGCAGGGATCATCAACACCACCATAGTTCTCATCTCTGGCAAACAATTTCAAACAGCTTTAGGTATCAGATTGTATAGCCTGGGAACTTAAGAGAGAATTTTCAGGGTTGCTGTTTCTTTATAGGTTTCTGATTTGGAAGCAAAGTTTACCATTTCTACATCTAGGAAAAAAAAAAAAAAAAAAGCAGTTACTGAATAATAGTAATAGTAGTAACTGAAGATCTGTAAAAAAGTCACTCTCTCAGTGTTGTCCATATTATTTTCAGTTTCAACAAGAGTAAATCTGAAATGATAAGATTTTTTTCTAAGATCTAATGAAAGCAGTAGATGGCTCCTTGCATTGAAAATAGTACTGTGTAAACCTTTCATCCCTCTCATAAGGACAGCATATTGTCTGCTCAGAAAGCCACCTCACAGTGGTTTGGTGAGTACATGAAATTAAATCCTCATTTTATTTCCACTTACTAAGAGGAAAAACAAAAATAAAAAAACAAAACTCAAAATAAAAAGCCAAGCCCTACCCCCCACCCCCCAAAAAAGCAAAAACCCACAAAAGAACAGTACGTTTGTTGAGCATCTTATTACAAATGTCATAGCCTAAGTATAGTACCTAAGGGGATTTTTTCTTTTTCTTCTTTTTCTTTTTCTTTCTCTTTCTCTTTTTTTCTTTCTTTCTTTTTAGTATTCGGTTTACAGGTACAATTGACTGGACAATGTTCCTTTCAAAAGACTGCTAGATGGAAAATGTTAATATTACTTATTAAGCAAGCTCTTTTTAAAGTTCCCATGTTTTGGAAAATGAAATGAAGTTCATGGTCATGATTCATGGAAAGAATGAGTAATGTGTAGTATAATTATGCTTGCGTACTGCAATGCTACACATCACCACAAGCTGCCAGACCAGCGATGTGGGGGACATAGCTGTCATCAATGGCAAACCTTTACGCAGTTTTAAATAAGATTAAATTTTTCCAGACTACTAGTCTATTACTAATATTAAACATGTATTTTCAAATCAGTTAGTCAATGCAGAGGTTGATCATAAAGATTAGCTTGGAAGTTTTAAGGTTTTTTTGTGATGTTGCATATTCCTAAATCAGTGTCTCAAAAGGGACTAAAGAAGTATCTGAGAGTCAGGTGGAAGCTCATTAGCTTCAGTTTGATCAAGTTGCCCCATAAATGATAGTTTCTTGGAAAATAAGAACAAGATAAGAGTGACATAAGAGTACCCAGAAAACATTAACAGTCAGGAAAATGTTAATTTTTTTTCTCTTTTTTTATTTTTTTTTTTAATTCTATGACAACAGATAACCTTGTATGTAAAATTCAATGATTTTAAGGAAAGAAACTAAGTAACTGTTACATACATCCATATTGTTTATTTATGGTATTTTTCCTCCTTCATATTTTTCCTATTTTTAAATGTGTATTTTGTTCCAGTGGGCAGAGGCTAGTCTTAATAGCAATGCTGGACACTGAGTCTTACAGCTGCATTCTCAGTATGTGTTAAGAATTTCACATGTTTATTTTAGGAAATAAGGATGACTTCTAACCTCTAGCAGCAAAGATTCATAAAAACACCCCCTCTGCCTTCTGTCATGTGTTGCTTGGTCTTTGTTCAGGACAGAAAGCAGGGACAGACACTTCAGCAGAGTCTGTTGTGACAGGACAAGGAGAAATGATTTCAAACTAAAAGAGGGAAGATTTAGACCGAATGTAAGGAAAAGTTATATAATAATAAAATTACAATAAGGGCAGTAAAACACTGGAACATCTTCCACATAGATGTAGAGGATGCCGTGTCACTGGAGACTTTCAGAGTCAGGCTGGACTGCGCTCTGAGCAACCTGTTTTAGATGCAGGGGAATTGGACTTGGTGATCTTTAAGGATCTCTCCAAACTCAAAAAACTCCATGATTCTATGCTTTACAGGATCTCATATTTGCAAGTTCTCAGAACAAATACATATTTCTCAGACTAATGCCTTCTATATTACCCTGTCATATAAATTAGAATTTAAACTCCAATATCTTCTGTTCATCTTTGCTATGATACGTTTGCCCAAATTGTTATAAGGAAGAATGTTGAAGCAATAAGCTTTCCATGCTTATCTTAGCCTTTACATAATTTACTCAACATTAAAATCAATGCATAATCATAACCGGTTGCAAGAGTAAATTGTCAGGGACAATAACAAATTAAAGGAGGCAAGTCATTTATCTGAATTTGCACATTTTGCTAAGAAATAAGAGGCCATAATAGTAAACTATTCAAGTGATAATCTTAAGATCATTTTTAAGTGCAGATTAAAAAAATATACTTGAAAATCTAGTATTAGGTAAAACGTTACAATAAATAACTAAAAATATCTCAAAGTCATAGGTATGTAATTATGTATCTTTTAGAACCTGTAGCTTTCTTAGCTGCTGTAACATATTTCAGTGCTCACACTAACATGTGATTCAGACATATTTTAACAAACTGTGAATAAAACTAATAACTCAGTCATCTGTCCTTGACAATAAGAAGTCAGAGATCTTGCCTACTAGATTTACAGACTAAATTCAAATGCATTTCTTAGCCTATATCCAGGATCTGAAACATATCTCACAAAAGTTAATCATGGACTAATTCTACTGAAATTACAGCCACTTAAAAGCTCTCAAAGTCTCACTTTCCTTTCAGTTATCAGGTATCTCTCCCATTCTCCCTTGCCTTTTACAGATGATAAAAAGTGGTTCAGCTATCCCTTCCACAAGCTCCCTCAGCACAAACAAACGTATCCAGCTGGGGAACATAGAATTGTGTGTATCACACAATGACCAGAGTTGAAAGGGACGTCAAGGATCATGAATTTCCAACTCCCCTGCCACAGGCAGGGCCACCAATCTCCCCATTTAATACTAGACTGGGCTGCCCAGGGTTCCATCCAACCTGGCCTTGAACACCTCCAGGGATAGGGCATCCACAGCCTCCCTGGACAGCCTGTTCCAGCACCTTACCACTCACATAGCATCAGGTTTGCCTAGATGATCTCCAACCAGGTACTACTTGACTAAGGGGGACTTTTCCTTTCTCCATGCTTTCTCTTTCATCCCTAGGGTCTGGGATTCCTGAAGGCCACTCTGTATAATTAAAAAATATACAGAGTAGTATGGTTAGGCTAGTATCTACAGATCATACAGTTAGAAAAATTATCAGTGGAAAGATATACAGTGGAAAGGGATAAGCAAAAATAAATGAAAATGGTCATCCATATCCTGGGCTCACAGAAAAGCTCCAAAGGGAGCAATCTCCAGGAAGAGAGCCTTCCTTAGTGGCAGTCAGCCCTTAAATGGGGTCTAGGAGAGGTGGAGCCAGGCTCCACCCCTTCCAGTCACACTGGTGAATTGCCTTCACTTGTGCTCCTGCAGCTGACTCAGTGCTTGCCTCAAGTGATCAGTCAGAGGTTCAGGCTGTGATTCAACAGTTCCCATACACCACTCTTAGCAGTAAAGTAGCTGCTTAGTAACATCGCCTTCTCAGGGTTGTTAAAAGGGCACTCAGTTAATCCACTATCAGGCACACATTTTTTCTAATCTTCCATTTGGTATTGACATACTCAAAGAATTCCTTTTTGCTCTTGACTTCTCTAACCATATTTAATTCCATGTGTGAATTAGCTTTTTTTGTTGCATCTCTGCTCTGACAACGTTCTTACATTACTTCCAATGCGTTCCTTCCAATGCATATATGACAAGACCCTTTTTCACATTTCTTAAACTGTCTTCTTCAATTTGAATGTTTTTCCATGAGCTCCTTGCTTATTCGTGCAGACCTCCTGCCATTTTTGCCTGACTTCTTATTCTTAGGGATGCACCGATCTTGAGCTTGAATGGCAGTTAAGTGTTAATCTACTCTCTTGGGCCCCCATACTTTTCAGTGCTCTAACCCATAGGATGCCTCCTGCTAAGTCCTTGAAGAGGTCAAAGTTGGCTCTTCTGAATTCCAGGGTTGCAATTTTACTTATTGTCCTGTTCTTTCCATGTAAGATCCTAAACTCCACTATCTCATTGTTGCTGTATCCAAAACTGCCCTCAGCCTACATGTCCCCAACCAGTCCTTCTTTTTCTATAAGAATAAGGTCTAGGAGCACAACTTTCTTAGCTGGCTCTTCTACCATATTTATTGGAAAATTGTCATCAGTGCTCTACAGGAATCTCCTGGACTGTGTGTGCTAGGAAGTATTGTTTTTTCAGCAAATATAAGGGTGAGTGAAGTCCCCCATAAGAAATAATGCTTGTGATTGTGAGGCTAATTTCAGCTGTCTGAGAAGGCTTCATCAGGTGATCTGCATTAAACACAATGGTGTTACTTATATCAGCTTGCCCCATAATTCTTGCTCATAAGCTCTCTGTTCATTTACTATTCATCTCCAGACGGAGCTTGATTTGCTTCAGTTCTTCTCTCACAAAGCGAGTAACTATATTGCCTTGTCTTGCTTGCCTGTCTTTCTTAAAAAGGATAAGGCCATCCATGATATTGTTCTAGTTGTGTGAGCTGCCCCACTATGTTTTTGTGATCAATGAGCTCGCAGTACTGTGACCCCACATAGATCTCTAGTTTACTCCCCTTGCTGGGTGCATTGGTATGATTAAGATGGCACAGCAATAAGGATTGAGACTGACACGTACTCAAAGCAGAAAAATAAATAATTTTGTCAGGCAGGACTATTTACTTGTGATATGCAACCCAATTTATTTAGATCTTAAAAACACATGACAAAAGGAAATAAACCCATTTTCTTGCTAATGTTTCTGAAACCAAGTAGCCAAATGATGAGAATACCTCAATATTTTTATATTGCATTGAGTTTTATATTTGAATAAGAATTTAACTGAATGTCAGTGCTTATTTAAAGTCAATCACAGGAAATGCTGAAGGTAGGTATCTTATTAGGCTAAGTTGTCACATATTCTTTACTCCATCATAAACTACTCAGTTATAGAAAGCACCTGTTTAGAACTCCTACATTAAACCTAAATGCGTGAACTCAGTCATTATATTGCTGTATGTATTTTATAATTTTGTGTGCATAGTGGAGAAAGAGGATTAATTAATGTTTCTGAATGATGTTAGGAATTTGATAACTACATTATTCTTTTTGCTAAGATGAACATCTGGAAGAGATGAAATCTAATGACCTTTATATATAAATATTACTTTATGACTCAGTGCTTCAAGGCACGCTGTTTTCTTATGGGTACTGAATGTCTTCTTCTCTAATTTAATGACATTTTCATGTCATTGAAAACAATGTAGTAGCACTTGATGCAGTTTCCTAGAGGAAAAGAATGGATCTTGTAATTTAAAGAAGATATTCAACATGTATATGGAATAAATTATATTCAACGATACATTGATTGGGAAACTGAAGTATGTGGTTCTTCAAAAAGTCACAGATACATCTGAGTATCTGAATTTTCTCTCTCTCTTGTGTATTGTGATTCAGGGTAGAAATCATAAATAGTTCTTAGCTTTCATGAGATTTTTAGGTATCTGTTAGAGTCAGAAGTAAGTGACTTTAAAATGTACAAATACGTTTGTGCACAAATGGTTTTATTACTAATTTATTTTCCGCTGAATGTATTTTTGTGCTTAATTTTGCACAGGGACAACATGGGAACCAATTTAAAATGAAAAGTAAAATGCATGTACAAATACATATCTTAGATCTGCGTGTGATACTGGAGAATTTTCATCTTGGAATCTGGATAATATACAAAATAGTAATATTTGATGATAGTTGTTTCGGGGATGGTGCTGAGCTTCATTACTTTAGGAAAAATAAAGAGAAGATTGTGACTTTCCAGAAGTTTTTTGTTGCACGCTCCTATTACAAGATTTCAGATATCCCATCAAAGCTTAAACATTTCCAAATCAAGGTGTCTGTGATACATAGGATTGATAACATTCTAGAAGTTTCTTTATCTTTATTCTAGAGGGAGCCCAGATAGTATCTTTGTTTAAACAGACATATCCAATCTATGGCCTGTAGATACACATGGCCCTGGACATCTAGTGATGTGGCCCCACAAGATCATAAACTTTCAACATTGTGATGTGACTTTTAGTGATATTTTTCATGAGTCAGTTGCCCATAGCTTGAGTACAGACTGCAGAAGTGACAAGGGAACGCTGTGGAGAGCAGGGTGCAGTGCTAACTCCAACTCTCCTGCCTACCATGCACACTCTGTTGAATTGAAACCCGTTTGTATTTCACGTTACCTGCACTTGTGACTCTTGGTGAGTAAAATGCAGCAATTGCAGATTATGATATTTCAACATAATGGTGGCTAAGTTGGGATAAAATTTAAAAAGTTTTTATGATTTGAGAAAAGAAATCAAGTCATTTATAGAATCAAAAGGAAAATTAGGACAGAACTTGAAAAATGGCTCACAAATTTAGCATTTTTAGTGGATTTGGTTACTCATTTAACTGAGCTAAACATTTATCTTCAAGGTGAAAATAAACCTTTGTGTGCTATGTTTCAAAGAATAACAGTGTTTAAACTTAACTTATGTCAAGCTCAAATTAAGACAAATAATTTTATTCATTTTGTTATGCTAGTTATATGGTCCCCTGAACAGTGAAAAATATGCAACTTCACTTTTCTTTTTGATAAAGGAAGTTGAGAATAGGTAGCAAGACTTCTGAAAAAGAATCAAGTTTTTTGTATGTATTTTTTTTGTTTGTATTTTTTGTTGCAAATGCAACTCTATTTTCAGTCAATATAAATACATTATCTGCAAATTTTCAAATGAAATGTTGTAAACAGGCATTCAACTCAAAGAATAATTTGATCTTTCTCTTAACAAGATTTTTTATAAGATCTATACTACCAGAGAAAAATATCCATTTCATAATCCCGCCTTAGTCATGTCATCATTTTTGGCAGTATATATATATTTGTAAACAATTATGAGAGCTTCACCAAAAACAAAGCTTCCCATTTTTTGTTGGCCCACAACTTCAGAGGTGTACATTCGTGGTATAGAAGTAGCGGTTGAACCTTCCCACCAATATTCCCCTACATTTTGCGGCTGTGTAACAGATGGCAGCAGAGGTGAAGTCTGACAAAATGGTGTCTGACAAGGATGTTCATATGAAGAAAAGAAATTGAATTCCTTTGTGTGGAAAAAATGGCACCTATTGACATTCATTGATGCCTGATGAATTGTTATGGAAACCAAACAGTGGACAGTGAGGCTGTAGGTCATTTATTTCAGGAATAGCAACAGCAGTGTAAAAAACAAGTCACATTAAAGACAACCATATTGAGTTTTGAGAGCACAGGCTCTTGTCCATTGCTGATAAAAAATGCATAGTTAATGGTAGGGGCTAGGTTGAAAAATAGCATTTTGTAGCTAAGAATTTTCTCTAATAGTGTGTTCTTTGTATGTCTTTATGTGCTCTTTGTTTGCATTGTAATTTCCACATAAATAAATCAGAGGCATTACTTTCAGAACAACCTACATATTTTCAAGGACGAAGCACAGGAAAAGTAAAATTAGATTAAAAAAAATCACTAATGAGACCTTGAGAACGCATGAAGAATTACAACTGCTTTCATTGAACTAGACATCAGTGCATTAATTCCATAAAATGTTGAGTATCCCATTAGTTCTGTGTTTTATTTTTTGCTCTTGTTTGTTGTTTTAATAATAAATATAAAATAATAAAATAAGTTTTATTACTTACATACATTGACTATATTATATACATTATATGTGTCCCAAGACAGCTCCTTTTCACTCACTCCCTTTCAATCCGAAATGCCTATGGTTTAGATATTTCTTTTCCCAGATGAGTGAAGTTATGCAAAACAAATCCAATCACTAATGTCTTCTGGTGTAGTTTGACTGAGATCTTTTTTTTGTTGTTGTTTTGTTTTGGTGTTTTTTTGTTTGTTTGTTTGTTTGTTTGTTTTTGCAATCCAGGTGGCAGATCCTGTAGAAAGCCCTTGCTTTGAAATAAGGGAAATCTTGAAAGGGCAGGAGTTTCTCAAGTGATCTAATAAGCATACTCTGAATCTGCAAGCTGTGCACAGTGTAAAACTACCTGTTTTTTTGGTGTTTTTTTTTTTTTTTTTTTCCTATAAGATCTATTAAGATTAGACAAAGCCTGTCAAAAGGCAAGTTCATATTATGTAAGAGCCAAAATAACAAATAAAGATATATAATTTGGCAAAGTAAGAAACCCTGAGGGCTGAAAACTACTTGGGGATGTAGATGACAAAAGTTCCACTTGTTGCTGTGCTGGTCTAAGATAATTCAGTAAGGGTTTAAAGCTGATCCTCTGATAGCTTAGCTAAGTTCCCCAGCCAACCAGCTGTATGCAGATACATTCTTGCTTTTCTGAATCTAGAGAGAAAATGATGTCTCAAGCTGAGAACAAACATTTTCATAAATCTATTTTTACACTGAAACCAAAAGTAATGTTGATTTCACAAGAGAACCATCATCTTAAAGGTCACCTCAGAGCCTTCGTACATTTTCACACTAGTGACTATTGAGGATGAGAAGGATATTTTTTCTCCTTCATTTGATAAATGAAGAACTTGGGAAATGTCACAGTTCAGTTTCCATTTCCCGAATCAGGTAGTAATGCTTTAAAATGCTGGGGATCTTGTTGAACAGCAATTTTGTAGAACAGACTGCTAGAAATGCTGTGTTAAGAGGATTTTCAAGAATGGATGCAGTAATATGGAAGCAGCTGCTTCAGTATGGGAAGGATGATTCAGAATGAGAGAATGTTCATATGGCATGTATTCTTGGAAATGCAGTAACTGCAGTAAGAATGTATTAAAGTCTCTTGTGAAACAAAGAAATGAGATATAGGTTAACTGTAAGTATCAACTATTCTGTTTGACAGTTGCAATGATTGATTTTTTTTTTTTTTTAAAGAAAATCTTAGGCCTCACACTGACCTCTAAAGGATAAATTTCAGTTAGAAATGAAACTTTTTTTCCCAGCAATTTTCACCATTTATAACACCTACTTAACATTTCCTCAGAAAACAGATTTTAAAACAATTCAAAGGTCTCCAAAGACCTGAACATTCTTGCTTTTGCAGCATGTAGTCATTTCTTTTCCCTTTTCAATACATCTTGAGACTTACTCCTTTTGTTCTCTTTCTTCTCTGTCAAGCACCCTCATCACAGCTGTTTAACTCTGTATAAATACATTTCTTCCATGGTAGCTTTCTCTTCTGCTTATTTCTCATACAGATTTCTGCATCCTATAGATATATAATAATTTATCATATTATGTACCTAAGCTGTTTTGTCTACATGTTGGGCTATGAAGTCCTTGATTCAGACACAGTGTTTACTTGCTGGTCTATCCAGCATCCAGCATGCAGATGATGCATACAAAATGTAACCAGGTCTATAAAAGGACTATTAAATTTTAATCATCTAAATTAACACACAATTAATAATCTTGAGGATCAGAAGATGTTGAGCATTACCATTAAAAACTGATGGCTTGAAAATTGTTGGTGCAAGAAATGTTGATGACAACAGTAACTTGCTGGAGTTTTGACCATTGGCGTGCATTTCCAATGTTGAGAAATGAAGGTATGAATACCAAAGGATGTGAGCTTCTTGAAACATTCAGAACTCACCCTCAGATCTCATAAAGGCCCAGAACCTCCCTTACCATCACTGATTATCGAAATATTGCTTCAGCATTCTACTAGATTTATATTTTATTTTATATATTTATATGGTATTGTATATTATATAATTATTTTATATATCAGAAATAACATGGCTATCTATGTTCTCAGACTTCTTACATGTAGGAAGTTTATCTAATGTTGCAATTGCTTTGCTCTAATCTGAAATACAAAGAGTTAAAGAATTGAATATTTTCACTTTTTCTGCCAATTATGGGCTCTGCCAATTTTTACTTTGAGAGTCTTTAAAAATTAAATGAAAGCAAAAGAATATATTTTTTCAACATGTATCAATCTTTGAATATTCTTTGATCTCTTTAAGGGTATTCATTGTCTAAGTGATTGGCACACTTTTATAGAAATAACTGGAACCCGGATTTGAAATAATTGACACCAAAGGGAAAACATATTAAATACAATTATATCTACCTCACACTTATTTTTTTTTCCCCAGTGTCAACACTAAAGATAATCTAATCCTTATTTTTCTTGAATCACTTTTGAAAACAAGTGATATAGCCAAAGTAAAAATATACAAAAATATACAAAATATTATGAAAGCAGTATTGTATACACTATTCACAAGGACGACACCTAACAAATATTTAATAAACAAATATTTTTGTCTTTAAAAAAGTTGCCTTAAGCATTTTTTTCTTACAATTTGTTTGGGAGATTTTTCTTTCTTATTTCAGAGTCATAAGTGAAAATGAAAGAAGCAAAACAAAACAAATCCAGAAACTCGTAAAACTCATTGTACAGATTCAGAATGTCTGTGAGAATAATGTGTTTACCTCTTAAAAATTTGCCTGTTGTTCTGTTCTGACTATGAAATTTGCTTTTACAGCCCTGAAATGAACTTTTAATTAATACAATTAGTTGATATTAAAAACATAGAGAACCTCTTTATATTGATTTTAGTATATTTTATAATATACAAAGTTATTTATTCTTGTAAGCTCCATTAAGTTTAGTGGGACAAAAAATATCCTTCTGTGTTAAAAAATCAGCAGTGTGATGCAGATAATTAAAAAGTAATCAGAAAAGTAGCTCTTTTCTAGTTTTCAACTCGTAGCTCTTTTCTAGTTTTGTAGGTACTCCAAATATTTCTTGCCTAAGAACTATTTCTAGACAAACAAGGGAGATTTGGCATCTGAGAACCCATGTAGACTTTTAAGACAGATCAAGGCATTCATCTCGGGCTCACATTTGGCTGCTCCATCAACTCTGGTGGTAAAACTTCTCCCTCATTCTTTTCACAGCATAATAAAAACATTGTTTTAGAAAGAAATAGTTCAACAAACCGTTGATATGCATCACCCATGTGCCAGAATTTCTTTAAAAATCAATACTGAAATTATTAGTGTTCAGCTCCAAAAATAATTTCTTCATGTGTATGTCAGAGGCTACTGAAGTGCAGGGCAAATTATTTTTAGCTTTACCCCTTTTCCTGCTCATGCATACTTACTTGAAAGCATGATCATTTAGGTAGCAGGGAGCTGATGTCTAAGAACAGAAATTCAAAGCCTTTTACCTAAAACTAATGATAGAAAATTGAAAATGGGATAGAATATAATTAAATCAAATCCAATTTAGAAAGTAATATTAATGCCTTTATTCAGAACTAATGCCTAAATATCACTTCTCTAAAAGAAAAGTAGGTGCCCCTAATATTAGCATTTGACATTGTATGTTCTAATTCATTTGGATTTTTTTTTTTTCCATTTTTATAGGATATTCATTTTCCTCGTTATACCTTGCCCACTTGAGACAAGACAAAGAACAGCCTGTTGAAGTTGTCACAAAAAGATAGCTGGCTTAGCCATCTTGGGAAGGTGTTCAGTTTAGCCAGGATTGTCTGGTGAGCCACTACATTTTTTTAAATATTTATTTATTTTTTTAAATATACATCTCATTCACTGATTAAAATATATAAATACTATGTATATAATATAATATTATATAAATATAAAATATAATATTATATAATAACTGTATAAAAACAATAAGTGCTGAGATTAAAACACATATAAATCAACAGATAAAACCTTCTAGGATTGAGTGATGCTAGAAACTATTTGTTTCTGACTGCAATCATCATGTTGTATGATATTTGATTTTCAAGAAAAAACATGAGTTCACAGGTGTAGACCGTTTCTTCACTGATGTAAATATTGTTAAGGTTCTCTTAGTAGTTAAAGTTATGATATTGGGCTCATTAGCATTCTACTGAGATATCAACAGTGAAGAAGTAAAAGATACAAAGTTCAGTGCAAGTTTTGAGAGATTTCCATAGGAAAAAAGTGATTTTATCTTCCATTTAATGGGTCATTTGTTCATTGTGGCAAACTTTGAGGGTGACATTATATTAATATACCGATTTTTCACCTAAATTGAAGCAATTTAGGATTCAGCTGCGGAACTTATGTGTCTTATTTTACTAAGTTTTTTATCTTTTTTTTTATTGTTTTTTTTTTACAGACGGGGAAAAGAAAACTCTACATGGATGTTGCTCGAGAGTGAAACTGTCTCTGGCAAGAGGAACTATAATCTGAACATATCAAAGTTCTCTCATTCATTACATGTATTATACTTGGTTAAAACCACAACAGTACAGAGATAGTCCTTTACTCAGACATCTCATTTTCTTTAGTTCTGTACTTTTTCTGTAATACACTTACCCTAAAAGAGGTGTAAGTACATTTATATATCCGCAATATTTACTTTATCGTGATATAGTGTCTTCTTATTTTGAAACTGCCTCTTTTCTATTTTACATGTTACTGCTACTATTATTTTATGTGTTTATACATTTTATTACTTATGTTTAAAATGTCTGGATGTTCTGCCAGGCATAAGAAGCATATCAAGATACATGACGATGCAGGAAGTAGGTCCTGGGGAAAAGCAAAAATTTTATAAAAAGAATAATCCAGAGTGTGTATCAGCATATTACATCAACCAGAGGCATGATTGTTTCTGTGTCAAAATGATAAAATGGTATCCTAGATGGTCAGCTCTCCACATGCATTCATAGTTTTGATGTATGTTGTACACTAAGCAAATTGGATTTCCTGCTCCTGAATTTTTGTTCCTATTTTATGCTTGGCTTTTATTTTGAGAGCTGTTGACTTTCTAATGATGATGTTCTTTTCCTATTCTTTTACTCTTTAGTTGTTGTTTTGTTTTGTATGAAAACACATTTTTTTTTCATTCCTTCTCCTTGTTTTTCTATATAATCCTTATGATTGATTTTCTAAATTGCACTTCAGCTCTTGCTGTTCCCTTGTTACAACTCTCTCATTTTTTACCTTTCTAAAGAAGTATTCTTCTATGTCAGAGAGTAATAGTGCTGGATTATTCCTGCAACAATGTTCACGTCTCCATTTATTCAACCCAATGTAATTGCCATGTGGCATAGTCTTATATCTGAAGATTATGAGCAAGTTATTTACTTCTCACTGCACTCTAATATCTTATTTTCAAGTCTGTCAGCCTTATTTGGCATCTTTAACTCTGCAGTAAGAGTAAATGTCCAGCATTTATCAGTTTTATCATTGTACACACTCACAAGCAGGCATGTAATGGAGTCCTCTCTTCAGAGGCCAGAGATGTGGGATTATAACAAAGGGAGGCAGGCTATAGAGTGCAGCTACAAGAAATAGTGTTAGGCTGAGAATTTAGTGCTGGTATCATATACAGAGTATCTTAGCTGGCAGTTGGTAGAGTGAGCTTGAATTAGTTATGAAGGCTCACAGTTCTGCCCTCTGGCAGAATTGTCTGATGACTGAGAAATCCTGGATTCTTACATTGTGGCTGCAATTCAAAATAATCTTTTTCTGCTGCTGAAAACTAGGGAGTATGGGGAGAACTCAGATTAAAAGTCAACACTATCTGTTCCTTATTTCTGCCTATTGAAAAGTAGTTTTGGAGATATTTTCTGCAATGATTCATGGGTCATCAGGATTTCACTGAGGTGTCATCACTAGTCTGTTTAAGAAGTCGTACTTGTGCAGCATGATAGGAAATAGTGTCAACCTTGATAGGAGATGAACTCAGCAGGGAACATCCTAGCATCCTGTCAGGCATCTCTGCACCT
The DNA here is from genome assembly GCA_035772895.1 of Perdix hodgsoniae. Taxonomy (NCBI): domain Eukaryota; kingdom Metazoa; phylum Chordata; class Aves; order Galliformes; family Phasianidae; genus Perdix; species Perdix hodgsoniae. The sequence goes on along the minus strand of JAPSGF010000004.1, from coordinate 22,447,008 downwards.
TTTTATCACAACATAAGCAGAAAATACTGCTTTGTAATGATAACTCACTACTTTTGTGCAGTTTGAGAGAAAACAGCAGCAAAAATACTACTCACAGGAACTAGTTTCCTCCCTACCCCTTAGAGTTCTTCATCTGCATACAGCCTGCTATTTTTTTTTTGAGGATATGATCACATCTGGCAGTAACTACCTCCAGCAGAGACCTGAGCTGTTAGAGAAAGGACTTAGCTCTTTCTGGATTTTTCCTGTAGCTGTAATGCAGCATAATTTTTGCACTTTTTCATGTTTTTTTCATTTGTTTTTCTTTTGTTATATATATAGCTGTAAGAAATACGTTTTCCATAGAAATTTATTTTTTATTTGAATTAATCTAACATATCAGAGTTCAAAGTGCAAAACTAATTAGTTCATCCACATGTTCAGAGCATTTACATTTTAACAGGACTGAAAAACATGAAAGCTTCTAAATTGTTCATGCAAGACAGAAAAGGATGGATTCAAATTTGGTCTGAATGGAATGTAAAGATTTGTGATCTTTCATTCTTTCTGTATGAAACAGTAGCTGGATCCATGACATTTTCAGGCTGAGGCAAAAGCAAGTACAGATAATTTATCAGAGACCAAGATTAAGATCCTTATTTTGTCCTATTTGGAATGATTGAGGAGAAATGTTTTTATTCTGAATCAGAAAATGTAGAATGCCCACTCATGTCAGTACTTTGAGAAGTGGACTCAAGTTTTAAGAGGTACAATATTTTATTTTATTTTATTTTATTTTATTTTATTTTATTTTATTATATTATTTTATTATTTTATTTTATTTTATTTTATTTTATTTTATTTTATTTTTTTAATAAAAAGAGAAGCTTTTATTTCTACACAATAGCTAGGGAAAATGTTTTAACCTTGATGCTGGTTACAGTAAGGAAGTGTAATTTACTTTGCAGGTCTAGTCCAAGGGTGTCTTTTTATATGAATAAACTGATCCATATGCAAACTTCAGCTCATGGTTCAATTGCTCACAGTATGTCACCTGGCTTGCAGATGCTGACTTTGAAGATGTCTCTGTGTCATGTCCACCAGCTGCACTTATGTGTTTTAGATATCAAAGGATGTCTCAAATGTTTAAGCAGCCCCTAATTGGTTTATTTCTACTTCTGACTACACCCACTACAACCTCTATTTATAGTTCACTGGTTTAGAGGGATATATACAGGTTAGCTAGTCTGTATAGACTAAAATTGCACCTAAGTATGTATTTTCAAGGTAAATCCTTGTACACAGATCAGTATATGAATGGAAGAATGAATTGTGACTGGTTCTTCTCACTTGGAATAGCAATTAAGCTGTTTTAAGTTAAATATGCTCAGGTGCATACTATTCATAGCACTGGATAATGAATAAGCTTTTTGAACTAAATGTGTGAAACACCATTTGGAATAGTCAGACTTTTGGATACAAAAGAGACAATAGTTTGTTAGTCTTCCCTCAGATATACTACTGAGAGGAAGGCCATAATGAATATCTATATCCTTCTAAAAATGTCCTTGTATATAGGGTGCTATCTTTGTATTGTGTTTATTTCCTTTTCCTCTCTCTTACCCATTTTAATGGAATCTAGTTTGAAAGCAGAAAACTAGTCAAGGCTGCAAATATACTTAGAGTGTATTTGAATGCTGCTAAAGCTGAAGAGGCAAGCTTAGACCTGAGGGATATCTCTTAAACCTGCAGTTTTCTGATTATGATTTCTCCATTATACTGTTATCATTGAAAGCTACTATAGGAAGAAAAATGAAAACCACTGGGGACTATGTACTATTTCATACAGAATCCCTGGAGCACACTGAAGATGGAGGAAAGTCAAATCAAATGACTTGACTAAGACATTGCAATAACTTTATCCATTTTACCCTTCTTCCCTTTCTTCTATTTCCTTAGTTAGCTTATACTGACCTACTGTGCACATAGATAACAGCTTTCAAATTCATGGAACATCCAATTTATTTCTACCTTAGCATAAAAACTAGGTGGAAACAGAAGATCATAACAATAATCAATCAAACTCAGACTCTTTTTAGCTGAGGTAGTACAAATATGAACCAATGTTGAGATTTACTTTTTCAAAGTTGCAAATTCAGATTCTATGTGAAAAATAGTTGAGTAATGGTATATCGTATTTGAATAGGTACTTAAAATACCTTGTGACGAAAGTATACTACTGAGTTTGCAAAGGCAAACCTTCAACACTGAGAAAAGTTTTTGACTTTGTAACTTTAATTAAAATCTCTTAATTTCCTGTCACTGTGTTAAGGATGATCACACGTAATTTTATTTTATTTATTTATTTATTTATCTTTCATGCAATAGTTTCCTTATCTATTGCTTAAAGTACCACTTGTTAGTCAGTGGCCTTTGCCACTCTGAATTCTGTGGAAAACAGAATTTTTAGTTTTTTCTTGGACTTGTTTTTAATATATGCAACAGTATGACAATTTAAGACTTCTCAGACAGCTGCAAGTCCCCCTTCACATGTCCTTGAAAGACTTGAAACAGTATTATCTATGTTTTAAACAAAATAATTATTGTACTGAACAATTTAAGAAATCATTTATTTCATATGTGTTGAGGGAGTGAAAATTGATGGATCAGTTGCAAATTGTTAGTTGGACAGATTTTGTGAAATTTGTTGTCTGTTCTGAACCAAATATTTGTCCAGGAAAATTTCCTCATAACAGCTTTTAGTTGGGCATGGTTATAAAAACTTGAAACTTATATCCAAGAGTAGACCTATTATCTGATTTTACTACATACAAACAAGTCTCATTTTTCTTTAAATGGGTCTTCTGAATGAATTATACAAAGTATATTAACACATTGTAGATGGCAATTTTAGACATATTTGATGTATCAGTGATATACCACTAACAAAGTTTCTGAAATCTCATGGAAATTATCTAAAATCAATCAACTTTTTTTTTTTCTCTCCAAGAATGTTGAATAGAAATGTGGAAAAAATGAGGCATAATTAAAGCTTACATATTAAATGATTGTGATTTTCAAGGGTGTAAGAATGTAACTACAGTACTTAATGACGTTTTTCTCCCCTCATCTCCATAAATGTTAAAAGAGTAGCAGAAAGTAAAGATCATGACACTGAACTGGAAACCTTGAAAAGAAGTTCTCTTCACAGCACAAGAAAGTGACTTGCTTTTTTGACTTCTTCACCGTCTTTCTCATCTATTTACGATGTGGTAGTCTAAAGATTTTGATGTTTTTTTTGGTCTATGATAGGGGAAATATCACATCTTTTTAAATCTTTGGTCCATGCCTAGTCAAAATAGGAAACTGCAGAAAGACAGACAATAGTAAGAAAGTAAAAGATAAATTTTAATCTCACCTCTTTAACGATACCTCAGAAAAGAACAGAAAAGATTTTATTTCATACATTTTTAATATTCAGTTTCTAATTTTTGAAATTGCCAGGCTCTTATTTAAGCTATGAATGATACTGATAGAAACCTCTTTCTAGGACTTGCATAATTGCATTTTATCCTTACCATACTGAGATATTTTTGTATGAATTTTCCACAACATTAATACCATGACAGTCTTGGCTAAATTGTACCTGCATTTGCTATAACCGCAGTTCAGAAACTCCCACTAGTTTTGGCTCTCGAAGCAAAGGCTGCTGCTACTGTTGATGCCAACCCTTGTTTAGCATATCCTATTTGATCTAGCCTTATAGGTAGCTTGTCAGCACTTTCAGTCCCTACCCCATTTTAAGAATGAAACCTCATTTCAAGTCTCTGAATAGCTGAGGTCAAAAGCTGGAATGTTTAGTATGTGCTGAGTATTGAGTTTAACCAGGCATTGCTAGCAGGTCCAATATAAGGCCTAGCTCATCAGTCTCTATAAGCCTTTTTTTTTCCTAGACCAGATAATGACAAATCTAATGGTAAACTGGCATCTTATTCTGTATTGTTCCCTAAGTTATGATTATATGTTCCGACAAAAATTCAATTCAGCAAACTGTGCAAACCACATACTTTAGCAGTATTTAGTGGCTTTTCCTGGCCTGAGCTCTAAACTCTCACAGAACTCTAAATCCTCCTTAAATTTTGTAGGACAGACTCTGTCAAGTCTATTCTGGTGGGATTCTAAATAACAACAACAACAACAACAATAATAGTAAAAGCAACAATAACATGTTTTCAGTCCTTTCTACGTTTAACTATTTTCCCCAAATCCCTACTGTTTTCCATTTTTTTTCTTTATCTATCTACCTTTCTATATCTTATCCCTAGCCCTAATTAAAACTTTTTGAAGTTTGGAATTTACCTAGTTTATTATGCCTTGTTAGACAAATTTTCTTCTAGCTTTGTTGGAAAGAACCTGGGGATCCTAGAAAATGACATATTGAACATGAGCCAGCAGTGTGCCCTTACTGCAAAGAAGTAATAATGGTATCCTGGGTCGCATTAAGCAAAATATTGCTGACAGTTCAAGAAAGGTAATCCTACAATTCTGTGATTCTGTGATTCTTGCAGTTCATATCTGAAGTAGTCCAGTTCTGGGTTCTCCAGTACATAAAACAGGCTGGACTGGAGCATAAAACAGAGGACTGGAGCATCTCTTCTGTGAAGAAAGTCTGTGTGACGGGGACTGTTCAACCTGGAATTCTCAGGAGGGATTTTATTGATGTGTATAAAATACCTGAAGGGAGGGTACAAAGATAGACCTATACTCTTTTCAGTGATGTTTGGCGACAGGGTAAGAAAAAAATGAACACAAATGCAAATACAGGAGGCTCTGTCTAAACATAATTACTATGTTGTTGTACAAACACAAATGCAGGTTTGACCAGAGATACTGTGGAGTCTCCATCTTTGGAGATAGTCAAAGAACATTTGGACATGGCCCAGGTCTCGGTGTCCCAGAGCTCCTTTCCAACATTCCAATGTGCAAATTTCAATCATTGTCTGATTCTGTGAAAATCCTGACCTCATCTTTGGCCTCAAGGTTGACTCTTGTTATCTCTAGAAATAAACTGTTCCTTGCAGACCCCAAATGAGATAGGATTTTTTTTTTCCTTTTTTGTTTTTTTTGTTTGTTTTGTTTTTACGGAGTGTGTTTATTTTCCTGAAAAACATTTAAGGTACAGATATTCTGATCTAAAAGAATACTGTGGGAGTGCTTTTACATCACAGTGTGGTTTGCAACACATGACATTTAGTCATCTCTTCAGTATTAGTCTTTTGGAAGGTGAATTATAGTTGCATTAAACATGGATTCCAGATAAATGTAATTTGCCAAATAAATGCTACTGATATTGTAGATCCTGATAGTCTGCAGAATAACATAGAAGCTCAATGATATACATGTTAATCAGATTCTGTATATGTTCGTCAAAATAAAGGTGCCTAAGGGTAATGATCTCTAAGGCATTTGTGTTATGCAGTAATCACTGTTAGCTAAGCATTAGTGACAAAGAAGTAGCTGATTTCCAGTTTTTATAAATATAGAGAATACTTGTTAATTATTGGAGAGGTCAAAGGCAGACTTCATCAGCCTGGATGGATGCCATTCTGAACAAAGACCTCACCAAAATATTTCCTTTTCCCAAGTGAAGAACTGTTCTGTACAATTGAAGGATATATTATTTTTGATTGTGTTATTAGATTTTCAAGCATTAGAACCTTTCAACTTTAACTGACTGCTTAAACCAATTGTTGAGACATTTAAGGATTATGTCTCTATCCCCCCTATCCTTTTCAGTTTCTTTGTAATTGAGCTCTAATTTGCATGGTTCTCTTTCCCTCTTGGCATACTTTTAACTTTATAATCTTGTCAGTAAATACAGTAAAAATATGCAAATAATTCCACATATGAAAACCTCCAAAACATCCATATATGAAAACCTCTTCATAAAATTCAAGGCACTCTGTAGTACAAAGCATTAACTATTTCCAATGAATCATGTGGCAATGTACATGTGGGTTTGCACAAAATCAATCTGTGGCTGCATTATTCACAACATATCATTACTGATGATTGTTCTGATTAAACTTGTCACTGAGTTATTGTGAATCATCCAGTCATATAGCTGCACAGTTTATAAAAACTTCGTGCAGTGGGAAGACAAATGAAAAGAAATGGTGTAGGACTGTTATTTTGCTTTTGTGTTCAGTAAAATGTTATCAGTATTCTGTCTGGCACTGCAGTATACAGAATGCAAACAGAAGATCTCCAAACACTTTTTAGAAATTAATCTCAGTTTATTATTTACATTTGGTTTATTGTGACCATGCTATTAAAAAAGTTATGTTCATTCTTATTTTATCTTCTACTATATCCTATTCTATATTCAGTTTAACTAGTAGTTCATTATTCTGTCAGTGGTGGAGGTTCTGCAAGTGATGGAGAAGCATATCAAGAACTTTATCTTATTCTCTTTCTTTATGTTTCCAGAAATCCTCTGATTTTCTGCATACAGCCTGCAACTGCAATTTACTTTTTAATGTAGTCTTCCACTTACTTGCTTTGTGAGGAATGCTGGAAGTTATCCATACTAAGAACTGTCCATTCACTTTTATCAATGGACTTCCCTTTATTTTGTTGTTAGCATATTCTCCAAAAAATAATGTATTGAGTTAACTTGAAGAAACCATACTGGAAAATGGAGGGAGAAAAATTGTTTCTGATATATTTAATAGCTGTGATGTGAGTCATCTGCAGCTGTCTTGTGGGAATATTCAAAACTGTTGAGTAATCTTTAAGTAAATTTTTGCTGAATGAGGATCTGAAATGTAAAATGTTTGAGAACTCTATTGCTTAAGCCATGTAGATGTAAACCTTCTAAGAATGAATAGAGACATTTCTCAACTCTGATAGTGTTGTTCTTGACCATTAAGATCACGGCTGATTCCAAATACTAATCTGATATTTACTAGATTTTTAGTGTTCCCTCTTCAAATATTTAGATTACTGAAATGTGATATTATTCAAATGGTCCAGGAAGACATTTCTGCTTTAGAGTTTTGGCAGCCCAAGTAACTTTTCAGCAATTTGCCTGGCCATGCAACACTAAAATTTATTTAGAAAAAGTTTAGTATTTCTTTTTAGGCATCTATATGATTATTTTGAAGTAACGTATGCAGTAGCCTTGATCTAGTTTTCACTTTTACTGTGGATAGGATAGGATAGGATAGGATAGGATAGGATAGGATAGGATAGGATAGGATAGGATAGGATAGGATAGGATAG
>JAPSGF010000004.1:22417579-22434284 GCA_035772895.1 Perdix hodgsoniae | reverse complement strand
TATTCTATATTCTATATTCTATATTCTATATTCTATATTCTATATTCATTTTATATTTTAACAACAGTTATGTTTCTGAAAATTTTTATTTTTGTTTGATTATCCATTTGAATAATTTGCTGGAATACTCCTGTGTTAAAAGTGCTTTTCAATATTTTATAATTAATTAATTATAAAAATTTATTAATTATAAAAAATTTTAAAAATATAAATATAATATTATAAAAAAATATAATTTAATTAATGTCTTATACGATGAAAACCTGAGAGTCCAGAAGTGTGACTGACAGATTTGCATGTTGTGCTGATCTTCAGCAGAGAGACAAAGAACCATCTTGATTTTTTACCTCAGAATGGCAATGACATTTCCATCCAGATTTCCCCCATGCAGATAAAGGATTTTCATTAAGTTACAAAAACTCCACAGTATGTGAAATGAGCATCCATGAAGCTGCTGTCATTGCTTAATCATCACACTTGTCAGAGAAAAACAGTTGCAAATGGAGATGTTTTCAGCGACATGTAGAGTGTCCATGCAGCTGATTCTATTTTTACAATGGAGCTACAGTCTCTACTTTTGCTTAGGGCCAGTGATGATAACTGTGCTGGGACGGACTGTGCCCTTAAGAAAAATCAATGCATTATGATTATATTTCCCAGATAAAGATGTGTCTATGTTATACCAGACAGATGTTTGTCTAACCTATTCTTAAAGACTTCCAGTGGTGAGAATCCACAATGACCCCAGACAATCTATTTCATTGCTTCATTATCATTACTGCTAGAAAGTTTCCTAAATTGAATTTTCATCATAATTGTTTGTAGTTATAATTAACTGATTTCCAGAATGCCAAATCTGTAAATTAAGATGATTGTTCCACTTATGAGTCCTTCATTATTGCTTTTTGACAATATTAAATGAATCACTGAATGCATCTGAAGAAAGGGTCAATCTAGAATATATTTAAACTAATGTTGTAGTTAGCTATGTTTAATTCCTTGCACGAATTATATCCAGAAATCTACTGCCCTATGCCATTCAAATTGCCATTCAAAATGGCCAGATACCAGCTATGAGCATCATCATAGAATTCCTAGAGGAAAGCTTTCTGATTGTAAAAAAGTGAAAATTGTTCATATGGCTGTAAGTATTTGAAGAATCTTAGTCTATTCTATCAGGTTTTGGCTGATGTGGCAAGATTTCATTTTGCAAAAAACAGAACACCTTTCTCAGTTTAAGGCTGTTATAAAGCTACTGCTGAGAAAACCAGGCTTCCTACTCAATATCTGTAACTGTACCAAGGAAAGAAGAGGAATCCGAATACTTGTTACTTTGCAAAGAGAAATGTATACCTGAGTCCAAACTGAGTATGAAATACTATCACTCTCATTTAGTAACGCTTGTATTTTGCATGAATGTAATTGCCTACAAAATAAGGTAGTAGGAAATCAAGGCCACTAGAGATCTGTCTTTTTCTGCATTATAATTCAGAAAAGTACAGCTGTGAAAGCTTCTGAGTTGTCCCAAATCTTGAAAAAATAATTGCAGAAGAGTAAGCTCTGCAGACATCCACTAACTGTAGATTAATGGAGCCAGCACTGAATGGGAGTTGGTCAATTAAATTAATACTAAATTTACAGGTTTTCAGGTGGGAACTATTTATGCAATAAATAGTAGGCACAGTAAGGTCAAAAGACTAAAAACGCTAGTTTAAGAAACAAATGAAAAAGTTCATAAAAAGACTATATCCAGACATTTTTTGTTGTATCTGTAGTAATATTCATACAATAAATAAGCTTATTGGGCCTAACATCTACATGAAAAAGCAGTCTGTAGAATCAATGGAGCTGCTGTTGACTCTGTGAAGTGACAGTTTTAAAAATATATATATATAAGAAGCAAATAAAATCAATATGCAAAAGGAAGCACGAGCAATTGGAAATAAATATATATATATAACAAAATGTAAGATGCTAAATCTTGATATAATTTAGGCACAACATTTTCAGCAGTATTTCAGATAAGATTTCTGACAATGGTGCAGGTCAATAATTAAACTTTTCTGCTCTATGACAGGTTAAGCACTGTAGCCATTGAAATATTGCATGTTTATTTCGGGTAACATGTTCAAGGTTGTTGAATAACATATTACAATTAGGGCTCTAGAATATACAAAGTAAATTGATCAGAATAAAAGAAAAGTCTATTTGTAATTCTTACATGACTTTATTTCATTTGGGCAAGGAAAGTGAATCTGCAGAAGGAATGAAAACATTCCTCTTTTTCTTGTCTGGGAATTTCCCTTTCGTGTGACTTTCTGCTAGTATATGATTACTTCAGCTAGTCCCATAGTACCTACCTGCTCTTCAAGCAATTTGAACAAACTTCACTTTGTTCACCAGTGCCTACCCTTTCCAACCTGTACTGATGTATCCTGAATATTTGGGCAGAAAATTAACGTTCAGTTTTAGTTCACCACTTCTGCTTTGACAATAGTCATTTATAAACCTTGAAGCTGGATTTTGTACTCAGATCTTTTCATCAAGCATTTATGATAGAATCAGATATGTCACATGACTATATAAAATAGGGTAATTTTATTGAATTTATAAATGTGAGTCTGTGAGTCTGAGGCTAGGAATATTAAGAGGATTCATCCACCGTGTGTTTTTCAAGCTTGGCAAAAATAAATGCTTAACGTGAGTAGAGACATTGGTGAGCATTTCTGAGAAGTTTGATCTTAGTGACCTTATAAAGGTCAGACAGTGGTTTAGTGATTCAGTGATCTCTGAATGGACTTAAAGCTAAACTCTCAAATCTGTGGTCTAACCACATGGAAAATAATTATATCACATGGAACAAAGTCATAGACCAAATCAGTATGACAGATCTCTACCTGTTCAAATAAAGTTTTATATTTGATCTGGATTTAGGCTTATCTATAAATGTGAAGGTACAAAGGGAAAGAAGATTGACAAAACCCTGAGTTAGAAGTAATAGCTTCTGATGCTCTTGATCACCTTCTGCATCAGAAATTCTTAATAAGTGTTTGGTTGCACTACTGCAACATACTGCCAAGGTGACCATCTGTCAGTTGGCTTCCAGGGAAGATAAAGATATTTTCTTCTAAATGAAGATCATTATTATTATCATTCTAATTGAGGAGTAGGAGTTTAGAAACATTTTTAACTTACTTGACGATATTAATAGAATAAAATTCTTATTAATAATAATATCAATTCTCATCAGATATAAAACTCATACTGGGATTGAGTAATGAAGGTAAAAGCTATTATGGAATCTTGAATCAAATTTATTAGCAGATGTTCAGTGATGTTGAGGAATTATACATGAATAATAAAGTGCAGTGCTAGCTGAGAGCTCTCAATTTCCCTTTTCCCAGGAAGTACCCCTTTATGGAGGTCTTTTCCCAGAAGTTTAACACTGTGTTGAATTTTAATTAAGTCATATTGAGAAAACATTCAAGTGACAGTAATTTACAAGTGATCAAATGATTTTAGACTTAGCTTAGGGCTTTATTGACTAGAATGATTTCTCAGTTATGATCATATGTCTGTTAAGAAACTCAATTCAAATGTAAAGCCGTTATTGAGATTTTGAGACAATGAAAGAATAACAACAAAAAAAAGCAATTCAAGATGTTTTGTTTTCTTTTGAAAATAAATAAAGACATTCATAGTTCAGTTAACTAAAACATTGTGTAATTATTACAGGTAAAGAAACAACAAGTTCATAGCAAATATGTCGAAGGTGATAATACTTCAAAATTGCCTCCCTGTCACAGTGTCCAGTACACTTTGTTTTAATACCTGTTTAACCAATTCAACAGAAATAACACGTGGCATGAATTGGAAGAGCTAAAAAACAGCCCTCAATGAAAGTGAACCATGGTTTCTTTCCGACATCCTAAAGACTAGGAGTCTAAGGCTACAGATGTGAATGAAGACTAATGGATGGGAATGTAAAGATACAGTCTATTTCTGCCTAAGATTTTATGTTTGTTGCCACTGAGTTTCTATAGGATGGATGCAAGATTACTCAAATATCTGAAGTATAAGGAAAGAATAAAAGCTGAAGTCAACTAGTTTATTCACCTAACCTAGACATGTCAAGTTTTAAAGTTGAGGTTTTGGCCAGTTAGATTCTCTCTCTTCTCCTCAATTTATCACCTGCAAGGCCTTGATCTCGATACTTCATGTAAAAGAAACATTGTAGTAAAACCTTCATTTATTTCAATGGCTCGGCTTCCTGATCTTCCAGCCAAGTCCATGACATTTTCTAGCTTAGCCAGCTGGAGAGAGAGTATGTGTTCTATCCTTTTTCTAAGGCATTGCATTTGTTTTTAGTCTACATGCTGACATCAAGCACAGGCTGTACAGTTTGAGTTAACTAGCTACAAATTCACAAGTAGGATGAATTAGCTAACAATAAATTAGATAACAAAGATCTTGATAGGTTTGGGGTCCTCCAATGTCAAAAGTTTGATGGTGTTTCACAGAGGACATGTGGGATTCTAAACCAACCCTGTTCCTCTTAAATTTGCTTAATTCCTGGAGCACCTAATAGTAAAATAATCCATATAACAATCTTTAATGTCTCACTGATGCTCTCTACTATTAAAAGTGAATATTGAAATGTCAGATCAAAGTAGCTAAATTATTCAAGCAAACTTATTATCAGAAGATTCATATTCTTTAAATTTCCCATCAGAATCGTTTGGCAATATATAATTGCACATTTTCTTATGTTTCTTCCTAAAGATTTATTCAAAATTCATTCTTTGTTAGAGGCAGCTAAACTGAAAAACTTAGAAGAAAAAAAAAACACAAAAACAAGCTAACAAAAATTTCATCTTTAATACTTCATTTCTAGTTCATATGAATGTGATAAGGATGCATGAAATGGATAAATGAGAAAAAGCTGTGGCATACTCCTTATTTCTATTCATATATAGGACTGAAGGTATTTTTATGCTGCCACAGCTCATCATGTGACATATGCAAACTGCTTTCTATTGGGGAGAGAGTATATACAGACACTTGGCTTTCCCTTAGAGAGAATTCTGCTTCACAGTAGATTCATATCAGAACACTGGGAATCACTGTATTTCCACTTAATTGGAAGAAAGCCAAGTCTTTTTAATATCTGGAGAATTGTACATAAACAGTTCTAGAAAGGGCCTTAAATTATCATTAAATCCATCATCTTCTTGCCTTTTGTGATACTGGACAGATGTCTCTAGGATTTGTCTGTGATAATCAGTATAATTCTCATTATTATTGCAGTTTTGTTTAGCCTTGATAGGATATACTCACAAATGGAATTCTTGAGTCCTTATACTGGAAAAATGAAATCATATGTCTGTGTGCCAATCTTATATAAAATTTTGACTTTTAAAAATATAATTTCCCTTACTATGGTCATTTTTTATTTTCCTTACTATTAACTGTTACTTCACAACACAGTAGTATTTCAGTATTTTTGTTACTACTTTTATGTATTTATTGCTTTTATTGCTTTTTTTTAAAAAATATTATTATGTTATGTAGTTGTGAGGCTGTTTTTCTTCTACATTTTATATTTCCTTCTACTTTACATAGATAAGATATATTCTGGTGCTTTTTCTGGTTGTTTTGCATGTATATTTTTATATTTTATTTGTCTCTTAAAAGATACCTGGAATAAATGTGCCTTAGTTTTAAAGAAATGTGTGATATATCTTGCTTGAATTTTTAGCAGGTACACAATAAAATTTCCAGCTCAGTATTAAGGAGCAACAAACACAGCAACAGGTAGATGGATCCACCAGTTCCCCACTACAAACAAAACTAAAGCACATGGTGAAGTGGCAGAGTATGAATATTCACCAGAGATAAGCGATTATGCAGAAGGAAAGAAGTTCCACACTCATAATCACATTTGAGACCTGTAAAACAATTTCCTGCTGTTTCTAGTTACCTTTAAATTTCCAGTTGAACTTTAGTAGAAGACCTGATGTAGCAGAGGCTCTTCTAGTGCAACCATTCTTAAAAAATAAAATAAATTGATTTTTTTTCTTTAGATAACAGAACAGTGTCATTACAAAATGAACTTCTTATGCACATTTCTGGCAATGATAGAAATATCATTATGTAAGACAGAACTAGAAAGTCAGTTGGTCTAACAAATCTGAATTTCTGTGCAGCTGTTTGCAGTGCTTGTGGTATTAGATTTGGACAGCAAATTCTGCATGAAAAGTTAAGAGGAGTCAGGTCTGCTTTATTCATAAATGGGAAGCACTAAGGGGAAAGTCAGTCTATAAAACCATTACAGAGAGCTGGAACTGTAAGACATCTTTGAACTTAATTTTTGGAAACAAATTTTCATTAAATTGCTCTTTGAAAGACAGCACTATTTTTCTTTATACCCGTTGTCTTGCTGATTCTGCAGTACCCAAGAAAAATTACCTCACTGTTGAGCATACTGCTAGGAACATTATTTAGATCTTTATAGTGGGACTCAACTCATGTCTTTATCTCTCTAGAAATCAGAAATGGGTCTCAGTTGCCTAGCTGGCCATCTAAGTATCTGGTAAAGTATTTTGCCCAGGTTCCCATTGTTCACCCAGAAATATGCACTTTCTTTTATGCCTTGTGATATGTTTTTTTTTTTTTTTTAAACATTATCCCATACAGGTACTACTCAATCTCCATTTGCTTCTTATCTGAGAAAAATACATTTTGAGAGACACTCAAAATGTTTAAAATAATCAAATCTTATGATTATGCCTCTGTGAGTTATAGGTATGACATCTGAGTTTAACACTGCAAAAATTTATTTCGCTTAGCTGGAAATTCAAATTTAAATTGTCAGTTCAAGTGCATTAGACTTTCAAATTTTGATATTCTGTATGGTGAGCATCTTCTTGGTATGGAGTATGGAGTAGCACAAGGGCAATTTACATTTGCATTCTGAAAAATGCATTTCCTCCCTCTCATTGTAAACTCAGAACTCAGAAAAAAAAAAAAAAAAAGTAGTGATTGGAAAAATATCATTTAATATGCTTCAGTTTCTTAACATAAATTGATTGACTTACAAGGTTATTTAAGGAAGATTTTGTCTAATTAACCTGTGAAAGAAGTAAGATTTTTTTCTGTAAGATGAGCAATTAGAAATGGTTCATGAGTTTAGTAATCATTTTTCAAAACATTTTTTCACTTCTCTCAAGATTACATAATGATATTACAGTACAACATACTAAGCATTACTCTTCAGTTGACGCAGGAAGCACACAGTCGCAAATGCCTAATTCCTGGAATGTCTCCAAAAGAACTGATTTTGTCTATTGAAAAAGGAACAGTAATAAATAATCATTTTTCAGATCAGATCTACATAATTTCATTGTAGTGGAGAGATATTTGGATGCTATAAATGACAAAATGTTGCTTGAAGTCATACAGAAATAGGCTGTGACATAAGGCATAAACTAAACTTCAAATGTTAAATAACGGTGTCTTCAGTCTGAAAGCCCTTTGAATATATTCAATTAAGCTAGTTGGTAAATTTGATATCTGAATTGAAGAATCAGACTCAGTAATCTGAATATAGGCATATATTACACATTTAGACATTTTTGAACTTCTACGTAGTATAAAAAGATCAAATCTTCCATAGATTTTTGTCACATCTGCTACATTTTTATGTTTTACATGCCTTAGGTTTCAGAGATGATCCTGAATTCTGTTTTTCACATAGCAAAAACAAAGTTATAGCTCTAAAAACCTCATTATAGTCTTCACAGATTTAGCACCTCCTGTATATGAAGCTTAGAGACTGCCTCATCTGACCTGATATCAGTTCAAAAGCATAGTTTTACACAGTACATCTGCAGAGGATGGAGGATATCCAGTGAACTAATCCCTAACCTTAATCAAGCACTGTATTTGTCTTCTAGACTTAATTTGAACCTGGGGAACATCAGCCCAAGTAAATTTCACCAGTATATCTTGTCTGCTTTAAAATATTTATTCCAAAATAAGTCATATAATCATGGCCATCCAAAAGATAGAAGAATATATTGGTAGATCAGCTCATCTCTTTTCAATTAAATGAACTATATGTCTCTCCTCAGCAGTATGGTGGATGCAAAAATAAAAGTTCGAACTGTTCCTGTTACTTTCTCTTCCCTTCCAGCCAGCCTCTTAGGTGTCTCACACACTGAAGAAGTCAAGGAGACAGGCAACAGCCCAGAACAGCACTTTGGTCTGCATGAATTATGTAGCTATTCTTGTCCATGCACATCTTCACCAAGTCTAGGAGATGGCAGAAATCTATTTCATAATTCTTCCTTCCCAAGATAACCTTTGATAATCATCCTCCAAATTTCTTTTTCAAAATGAACTGTTGTACTTCCCTAGTTGGCTTGAACACCCAACCTGCACAGTCATCTAGACAAGTAAGAAAATGCTGGCTTTAGTGAAAACAGAATGTCACAGAGGAAATAAAAAGGACTTATCACTAGATTGTGACTTTGGTGAATAAGTAATTTATTTGTATTGTCAGGGTAGAAAAGTTAGAAGAAAACAGAATGCTAGCTCCCAGAAATTCTGAAACCTCTTGTCTTGTTTCATCACTAATAAAATGTCTTTAGAAAGTTGATATTTGTTTTCATAATCCAAAGTGAGAAATGTCAGAACAGACATTACTGTACTGTAATTTTATCTATGGAAATAATGATGATGCTTATCTGTTCTTCCTGGTTTGTAGAGCTTAAGAAAGGGAGAGATAAAGATACACAGAGAGCAAAACATCATTGGATTTTGCTGATTTAGTTTCATTTATGGACATTAGATATTAAATGCAAATATTTGCTGAAGCTTGCAGATGTGTGCTTCCAATTTTGCATTAAATTCTGAAAAGTTGTTGTGTACAGTTGCATTTTCACTTACTTCCCAGAGCATGCTATTTCATTCCCTGTGCTCTCATTCACCAGACTTAATATCCCTTAAGATGTGTATCTAGTCAATTGCTCACTCTGGTCTGGTGGAATTAGAAGAGTATCAAACTGCTCCAGTATGCAGCTGAGATGCAGATGAAACATGTTATGAGACTAAGAAAGTATTTACTATTTCTACATCTAAGTATAAGCTGATCTTTGCAAATTAGCACCTATTCAAACTCATTTACTAGCAAATACAAGACTTATAATTCACCTAATGAAACAAAAAAGATCAGATGGTAAAAGCTGGATTAGAAAGAAAGCCCTTAAATTATGATGAATTGTAATTAATAATTAAAGAGTTTATTTCTGGATAATTTCTAAGAATATGCACACCTAAACAATAAAATTATTTCAGCATTCCAAACAATATAAGACTTATTAGCATTAGATAATATAACAATTGTGAAATTGCTGCTCGTCTTCTCTCTTTTCACTACAAAGCCAGACCAAACAGCATTATGACATATTATAAATATGTTCAATTGTTCGGCTACAGATCAGCTCCCAAGTACATTCTTGTAAGTTCCCTTCATTGTAGAAAAGCTGCAAAATGTCACCTTCAGGAAATGTGCCTCCCATGGGACTTCACTGTTGATAGATCTCAAAAGAATTGGGATCATGAAAATATTTGTAGGATCTTTCTGTCTTGGAGAATTTTAGTATGATTTCTCATTAAGCTTAGTGATGGCAAAACTAATCTTTTCTTTTTGCACTGATTTACAACTATTATTTTATCATAGTTCCTTGCTTCCTTGCTGAATGAAGTAAGGAAGTTTTATTCCCTTCATTCTGTTCTCTCCTGCCATTTGCTCCTGAAGCTTTGTATCAATGCTATATATATATATATTTTTTTTTTTTTTGATGCAGAGATATTTTTTTTTTCTCTATATTCTCCATCTTTTCTCCTTGTTTATTACATGTCATCATCACACTGATACCTTTTAAATGTGTGTGGATATGTGAGGCCTGCTCCGAAAGAAATGCCTCCTACTTTATTATGTTGGCCTAAACTTCAGAGGTAGATGTTGGTCATATGGAAATAGAGGCTGAACCTTCCTACCAATCTTCCGTTAAATTGAGTTTCTGTGTGACACATGCCAGCAGGAGGCCAGACTGAGAAAACAATGTCTGACATGGATGTGTGTATGAAGCAAAGATGTGGATTCCTTCATGTGAGAGCCTTTGTACCAATTAATATTCCTTGACGCTTGTTGAATGTTTATGGTGATGAAACAGTGGACATTAGCACAGTGAGGAGGTGAATGGTGAGATTCAACAGCACCTTCATAGTGGCTTGAAACACTGGATCACTTCCATATCTGTTGATTTTGGTGAGCACAGCTCTTGTTCATTGTCGGTGGCTGGTAAAAATGCATAGCTAATGGTAGTGACTGTGCTGAAAAACAATGCTTTGTAGCTCAGAATTTGCTTTATCCAATAGTGTGATTTTGCTCTTTGTATCTGTTGTAATTTCCATGGAAATATATAGGAAACATTACTTTCAGAGAGACCTGTGTATTCAGTAAGATTAAGCTATTTTGCAAAGTAGGTTAAATTATAATACAACATGCTAGTTTGACTTTATCTATCAAAGTCTAAGTATTGGTGATATGGGCCAAAACTGTGTGGCTGCCCACCTCTGTTTTTGATTGGTCCTGTATATCCACTGGGAGAGCTGGACTATTCGATTCTTTCATTTGTCATATGCTTGCAATTGCCATGGTAAAAAGCACTTGAGAGGTGAATTGCTTGCTGAATTACAGTTTGAAGTGAGCAAGAAAATGGTATTTTATAAAGATGGAAGGAGAGTTAGCTTTTTATGAAAGTAGTGTAGTATATAAACTCATAAGGATTTTGGGTGCCCAGTTCAAACAATTTTCAGGGGTCTAGCTAAAATAGCCTACAACACATTAGATCTTCTAAGTCTGTTTTTGGTAGATGATAACCAGGTACACATGGCTCTGGAATTACACTAGAACTCCTGCCATCTCTAATAGTAAAAGTGCAACATTTTCTCTGCTGACTTTAATGAAATCAAAGGAAATATTGTAGGAATATCATCAAAAATATTTTTTTTATGCCAAAAAACAGAGTAAAGATGTGGTTAGGAATGAGAAAAGAATGAGAAATTTGCAAAATGACACTCTTAAAAGTCCCTTAAGAAAAGACATATTATTAAATTGTCTAGAAAATTAGCAGATTGTTAATAACAAAACACAGAGACACTACATTTTCCTAGTATTTTTTTGTTTGTACTGTAATTAATTATGTAATACCAACTCTTATTCTCTAGCTTCAGAAGTTCAACAGAAGGAAGAATCACAGAATAGTGTAATCATTTGAGTTGGAAAGGAACCTTAAAGGCTATCTAGTCCAACTCCCCTGCAATGTAAAGGGACATCCGCAGCTAGAACATGTTTCCCAGAGCATGGTCCAGTGTGATCTTGAATCTCTCCAAAGATGAGGCATCCACCACCTCTCTGGGCAACCTCCTCCAGTGCCTCACCACTATTATTGAAAAAAACTTCTCTCTTATATCCAATCTAAATATCCCCTCTTTTAGCTTGAAACCGTTTCCCCTTTTCCAAGAAGTACACTTCTGTGTATATTTACATGCACATATCTCTTAATTCTTGAGTTTAGAAAATTTATTTCCAGCAGAAGATAAGTATGATTACTTTTAACCCATTCAATATTTATTCCTCTGTTACTCACGTATTGTAGCATAAATTGAAGTTCTTGTGTTTTAAATTGATCCACTAAGTAATTCAGTTTAATTATTAAATTTTATTCAATATTTAATTTGGTTTAATAAAAGTGGGCTTCCATAAATGTATGCATTTAACTGATATATATTGTGACTGCATAATTTTTAATAGACTAAATATTTAATAAAGAACACTTCTTTGAATTATTCAGTATGTAGACAAGATAACTGATCTACTCTTTCAAAATAGTGAAAATACAAGTGACACATTATAAAAGTAACATATTTCCAACCAGAAATATGCATAAAACACATTGTTGGTTCATTTCCAGTCAAGCAAACCAATCTTTTCTTAATAGAACAGACCATTGAGAATTCATGAAGAAAAGTCCCAGAACTGCAATAGCTCTAATAGAGCTTACAAAACTAGGCTATTAGAATATGTAGAATTCTGTGGTAACAGAATTATTGTAAAAAAGGACTATAACTTTCCTCTATCTTCTGTGAAGAGCTAAATGTTTGAAGGATTTGTATTTAATGGTAGTTTAGTTTTCTGGAACAGATTAGAAATGCAAAGTGCTCAGAATCATAGTTAAATTCTCTGAGAAGATCTATTTCATGGTGATATTATATCAGAAGGAAACTTCAGAAGATCATAGAATCACCAAGTTTGGAAAAGATCTCTAAGACCATTGAGTCCAACCATCCACCTGTCACCAATATTTCTCCACTAAACCGTGTCCCTTAGTACAACAACTAAACGTTCCTTGAACACCTCCAGGAACAGTGACTCAGTCATGTCAAAGATGTATGACCAGCAGGTTGAGGAAGGTGATCCTGCTCTTATACTCTGCCCTGCTGAGGCCTCACCTGGAATATTGCATCCAAATGTGGAGTTCTCAGTACCAGATAGACATGGACCTGTTGGAGTGCATCCAGAGAAGCGCATCTTCAGTTGTACAACCAATGCATTTCCTATTCATGGTAAGGAAAGCTTTTGTTGGCAGTATAACATGCAGGAATACTCAGCACTCTGTTGCACAAAGCCCTGGGGTGGCGAGGGATGCTTTCCTACTGTGTGCTATCCTCTAGGAAGGCAATTAGGCGCACATGGAAAAGTGCCATGCCTAGTAAATACTGGGAAAACTGGTATTCAGAAAGCGAATAGGGAACAAGTCTCAAATGTTTGATCCTCAGGGAGATTTTCAAGTTTTTGAAGATTAATTCCTCCTTTGGTTAAAAGGTAAGGAAATGTAGTATGTTTTCTTTTTGTCTATAAGACGTGCTTTCTAAAGCATAGTCAGGCTATTTCTACTATTTATAAAAATAGTTATAATGATTCTTCAGCACATACAAAATCAATTAAATATATGCAATTTCACGTGATATATAGGTGGCCTCTGAGAATATCTTTGTAGGGATGTAACCTTAGTAAACAAATGGAGATAATAAGTAAAAAAGTATAAATAAGAAGCAGGTATTGATAAATCAATGTTCATGTTATTTTGTTGTTATTGAAGCACATTTCTTCAAACACTTTGAGTTTAGATAAGATTTTTAATGCCCATAAGAGTATTCCTGGTTTTAAAATATTTGAGTTAGTAAATAACCTGTTAAAAAGTTATAAATGGAATAGTGGAAAAAAGAGATAGTTTACTGAAACTATAAAATAACAGCTACTTTGATTACAAGACAATAACTAGGAAACATGTTCATATTTAACATATATATATAAATATATATATAATTTATATATATATATTTATATTATATATATATATATATATATATATATATATATATAATGAATTGCTAAGGGGAAGTGAAAAAATTGTTTTGTTCTTGTTATTTTATGTGTTATGCATTGGGAAATGTTTCTCCTGTCAGGTCAAACAGCCTTACTGAAATGACATCAAGATAGATATTTTTGGGGGATTAGAATTCAATCTAACTCTGAAAAATACAAGCATCTGACTCATTTTTCAGGATACTATTGCCAATAAAAGATTATTTTTACTAATAATAGACAAAATAAAATATTTCTCCATTATACAAATCTACTTTAATGGTGACAGAAATCATTTTGTAAGTGCTTGGTAAGTGACAAAGTGGATTTTCAAAAAGTCACTAATTTGTCAGCCTATCATATGAAACTTAAGAAACAGATATTCTAGAAAAAATATGCAGAGGTAAAACAAAATATAAGATGACAACATTAAATCAGAATTTGATTCTTTTTTTTTTGACTGTCATCAAAACAATGAGTAATAAGAAAGATATACATAATCTAAAAAGTATAATTATGGTTCTTCTTCTTCCTGAATTTGTATCAATGGGCATAGTGAAAGACAGAAAGTAATTTAACTAGTAAAACCAAGAACAAACTTGAAATTATTGAAAATAAAAAGCACATCCTGAAAGAGCCCAGAATACCATTGAAAGTCATAGATTACTCTACTTACTATGACTGTAGCCTTGATGTGAGATGATTTAACGTTTCTCCAGAACCATATTCTCTGCTTTAAAAGTGTGGTGCTTTTTCACACCTTACAATCAACAGGAGCACAGTAGAATATAGATAACTGTATAAACTCCTGCCCCTTTCCAGCATACTGAATCAAAGTTGTGGGTGTTCAGAAAGCCTAATCAACACAATACTCTGGGAACCATTAATTGTTTGCACCATGGGTAAAAAGTACAGACCTATTCCCAGACTGTCAAATGTGTGTCAAGAACTCCAAGGGAAGAAAAATAGATTTGAGAAAAGAATGAAGTAAGCACTGTACACTATATGCTATGTAGGCTATATTAATTCAATTTAGTAAGTCATTAGCAATCTAATGCTTTCAGTGAATTTAAGCTGGATCAAATCACAAACTTGCAGCTAAAGACTAGCAGTTACAGGTTTCAGTCAGGATAATCTAAGACAGCTGAAAATTGATGTTGGCTTAGATAGCGTGCATGAAGGTACCGAGGTCAGATTTATACATCTGCATTAATTAAAGGCCTCAGTCAGTGCCACTTAGTGCACGCTATACATCTAAGTAAGGGTTAGTCACCAAGTGCAGAAGGCATGTCATATGAAGATTGAGGGATACAAGAAAAGCTACTTTCTTTTCTGATAATGTGACCTTTTCTATCCCAGCTACTGCTGGGGAAAAAAAAATAAAAAAAATTGGAGACAATAATAATAATAAAAAGACCTGCAAGAAAACCTTGAAAACAGATCCCTCTTTACAATATAACTCTTCTGCTATTTTTTTTTTCTGTGCCAGATTTCTTACAATCCATGTTCCTGGTTTTTGTGTGTATGCACACACATGCGCACGGACACACAAATTAAAAACATAAAGTAAAAGGAAGTGGAAAAATTCCACAAAGAAAAATATATCTATAATGTTGTATGAAACTCACGTCAGTATATGAGAGTGTGCTGGCAGATTGCTGAAACTTTCATTAGAGAAAAGATGATTTAGTTATTATATTAACTTCAAGAGCTTTCTTTACACAAAGACAGAAATAGGATAGCATATCAACAATGTTAATATTCCATTAGTTTAACTTTTTTGCTAATGGATTAAATACAGTCTAGGACAAAAGAAGCATTTAACTGTCCAGCTTCATTTGCCTTAAATCTATATGAACTTCAAATACAGACTCCTTGACAAATGAGGTTACGTGAAACTAAATAGAAAATCTTATTTGCCACCACAGTGGTGACATGAAGAATTGCAGCCTTTAACTCAGGGCTACTAAGCTCTTAATAATGAGAGAAAGGTACTCCATCTTCACCTATAGCCACAATTACAATGAACAAAAATATCTACTGAGGCATCTACAAAAAAATATTCATGACAATATGAAAAATATTGATTTTAAAAGCCAAGAAATGAAAAGTGCTCCATTCAATCTAGCTATCATTTTCTGAAAGAAACTGAGGGGACCACAAACTGTTTTGCAGAACTCCTACATTAAAAGTAAATCTTCCCAGGAGCAGAACAGGCAATCAATTTCAAACTCTCTCTAATTTAATGCAGCTCTTGAGTGGTCAGTTCACATGCAAGATGGCCAGGTATTATGTTTGAACATTGGATCTTGGCCCAGTCTTCTTTTCTCCCCTCACTTTTCCTCCCCCCCCCCCCTCCTCCCCCAGCTCCTGATAGAAATGGAAAGAAATGTCTGTAAATGTGTGAACTCCCAGTAAGTGATGACAGAACCTTTTGCTCTAAGCTTCTCTACATGTCATTCAGTGGCATTGCTTTGATGATTCTGAACCATTATAGCCTTTACATTTTGGATTTGCAATGTGCCTCTGAGCCATTAGATGTACATGTCAAATGAGATGGCAAAGCTTACTACTCTGAGTCTTCGTGCATTTTTCCTGATTAGAACATTTCTTTCTGTTCTTTCTACATTAGCTCAGTATGTCTCTTTGGCACATGAACACAGAAATGAATGACTTAATTTTAAATAGAATATTGCTTTATTGCAAAGTGAGAAAAATAAGTCAGAGAAACATGCTACTTAATCTCAGATGTCACAAACCCTTTCTGTAGCATACTTTTCAAGTTTAACTTTGATGGTAGTTAGAATTTTGAAAGGCATCTTGATGCTTCATTTCCACTGAAATCACTGGAAGATAATAAATATCTCTAACAATCCAAGTCTATGCTGTTTCAGTGTCTAAACCTTCATTTTGAAAATACACTTAGCAGCTAAATGGTGAAAGCTGAGAGTGTAAAGATGTAGACAGGTACCCTAATGAGATTTTCAAAATGACTAACTCCTACTGAAATCAATCTAGCCTAAGACCCTTTGGCTTTCAATAGAATTAATGATCCTCTGAAAGTAAAACTCTTTCGGAAATGGGAACTCAGTAGTTTTAAATATCTTACCTAGTGCTTTATAAAATATAGTGCTATTATTTTAGGATACAGTTTTTAGTTTAGATTGTTTATATATTTTTTATGTTTATATATATATGTTTATATATATT
>JAPSGF010000004.1:22277599-22412579 GCA_035772895.1 Perdix hodgsoniae | reverse complement strand
ATACATTATATATATATATATATATATATATATATATATAATGTATTATATATTTAGTTTAGATTGTTATATATATATATAAAATGTATTATATATTTAGTTTAGATTGTTATATATGTGATGTTTTTATTCAATGTTGTCTTGCCTGTGTTAGCCGGAAATACTGTTTTGATCATCTCCAAATAGTTTATGTGCTTAATTCTAATTAAATCAGGGTTCAGTTCTCCAGAAACCAGCAGTCTTTCCTGTAGCTTAGACCACAGTTCACCAGTTTGAAAAGTTCACATGCTTCCCCTCCAAAGAGCATCTGAGTACACAGCTCCAAATTTCATCATGCATCTTAGCAAAAAAGCTAGAGGATCAATAACATACTGTTTCACTACCAGGTACTTGGTACACACTAGAATAAGAAAACATTTTGCAAACCAGTATACTCCAGAAATTAAAATTGTCTCCTATGACGTGTGAGACTTAAATTGAAGCCTTTGGTACAGTTACCAAAAGGAACAGAGGCTGGGGCTGTCTTAAGTATGATCTCTTAAGTATACCAATGACTTTTCTTCAGCTTCCTGAAAGGCAGATTCATCTCACTCTTTCCAAGCTATAATTTCTAGCTATCTTAATGACACAGGGGTAGTATTAATCACACAAGACATGAGATTGATTCCATATTACATAATCATATATATTAATATTTACATATTTACACATGTATGTACGTGTACTTGCACATGTATAAGTCCAAAGCAGGTCAGATAAATCATGACTTTTGATTATTTCATTGTAATCTAGCAAGGCATGCAACTCTGCTTAAAAGCTGTTGTTATACTGTCTCTTAATCATGTCACTTTAATTATGTTAACAGCATTGATGTTGGACTAGTATTTTTACACCATCTGTTCCAGCTAACACTAGGAAAATGCTTCAGGCCTTTTTTTTTTTTTTCCTTAGAAAAATATTCAGTAAGAAATAAATTCTGTCCTTAATAAAAGTCTGGTACAAGAAGAAACACCTAGGACATAGGTTGTGTTCAAGTTACAAACAACATTTCTGCCACAGTATGAATTTTATTGATGAATATTGCAAAAAAATCTTTAAAATATTTTTATTGGAGTCAAATGATTTTTCATATTGTCTCGCTCAGGATTCATTTGGGATGGAGTTGATTTTTTTCCACAGTGTCTGGTATGATTCTATCCATGTTTTGGTTTTAGGAGAAAAACAATGTTTTAGTTGTTGTGCAGTGCACAACAGAAAATGAGAGACATGTGCAGTGCTGCCAAGGACATTTCAGTTTCTTGTCTGTTTTCAGAATCTTGAACTGTCCTGCCAGTGAGGTGGCTGGGAAGGACAAGGAGCTGGGAGGGGAGAGAATCAGGACAGCTGATCTGAACTGGTTGAAGGGATATTCCATAACATATAGCATCGTACAGAAGGAAACCTTGAAAAAGGAGGAAGTTCAAGGAGTGGTCTGCCTCTTCTCTGGCTGGACACTGGTCAGTATGTGGTGAGAAATTGCTTTGTGTATCACCTGTTTTGAATATAAATATATATATATTACTACCATTACCGCTATTTTTCTCTTTCTTCTGTCTTAGTAAATAGTTTTTATTGCAACCTATGCGTTCTAACTTCTTCCTGATTCTCTCCTGATCCCACTGGGAGAAGAGGGAGTGAGCAAAAGACTGTGTGGCATTTATCTGCTTGCTGGGTTAAACCACAACATAACTTCGTTACCAAATGAACATGCATCTGGGAAAAGATATGGGCAGATGCTCTAGAAACAATAGGATGCTAATAGATCACATCTTCAGTTGGTGTTGAATGCTATAGCTGCACTGAAATCAAAACACTTCTGGTTTATACCAACTGTGGATCTGGCCTCATCTTTCAGGAATGTCATTTGTGATGCGCTGTCAGGAACTGCACTGTTGGAAGCAGTAGGCCTCACCCTTTATTTTTTATTCAGGATGCAAAGTGCAAAATTTGTTTCCCTATGTCATCTTTCGAAGGTTATGTGTCACGGCATCACAAAGGGTTACAGCATTTTCTTTTGAGACTGCATACTTTTCTTTGTGGTCGAACTCAAACCTCTTTTCTGCTGGAGTCAATGAACATTTACAGCATAGCAGTTTCACCATTTGATTTCAATTTTACAACTCTGTGTGTTTTATTGTTTTTTGTTTGTTTGTTTGTTTGTTTGTTTGTTTGTTTTTTAAGCTCCAGATCTGATTACTTATCAGTCTCAACCTCTGTAATCAGCGTGTTTTAATTTGTCATTTAATTCCCAGGGACTTGAGTCCAAAATGAATATATAAATAATTTATTTTTAAAAAACCTTCATGATTTAAACTGAGCTCATGAGTTGGGAAGCTTGATTTGCAATCTGTAATTATTTAGAACTGGTATTTTCATTCTGATCAGTGCACTAATAAGGAAAATAGCACACTGACTAAAGCTGCATCAGGAGAAAGCAGAAGGTATTACCTTTCAGCTGCACAGGCAGCTGACTTCTGTGCACTTCCTTATGTGTGTCTGGATTGCATGTGTGTGTGCGCGCATGTGTTTGCATGCATGTGTTATTCAAACCTCTCACCTAGCAGTTGTGGTGGCCATCTCAGTGATGTGTAGGAAAATAAGAATACCACTCTGATGAATATTCATGCATGATGAATAGATTTAACATTTCCACAGCTGGACGCTGGCTGAGCAATCACAGCAGTAGTCAGAAAGTTATATATGTGAAATGAAGCTGCTTTCAGGCTATGTTTTTAAAATCAAATTGTCAGTTGAATGCTGATAGCTATGGATCAAATACAGTAGCCTGCAGTAAGTGGGCTCATACTGCATGAGCAAGCACACATAGATCTGAGACTATTTTGAACATAGTGATTCTGCTTATATAAAGGACAATATTCTTGTCAATAACATCATTAACACCGGTAAACTATTTCACCAGACAGTTGCAAACAAGAGTGAATTATTGTTACTTAGAGGTAGGAAAAATTATATATTTTATCTCAGTAATTTTTGCAGTATTCAGAAATAAAAATATCAATTTAAAAAGAAAGAAGAGAAATGGACAAGGAGAGAGGAAAGATTTACTTTGAATTATCTTAATTCAGTGGAGTTTTCATTCATAATTAAGACAAGATTTCTTCCATATTTTCATACTTCCTCCTCTGCTTCTTGAGGTGGGAAAAGCTGTGCTTCCATGACAGCAAAGACAGCGTTCATCAAAGGCAATTGGCATCATGATTGTCATTAATTACCGATTAAAGTTGTAGTACATTAATTTGATTGACTTTAAGACATGTAGCAAAAAACAAAAAGCAAAAAACTCAACAACTTTCACTGGTACCAGTCTTCCTCTTCTTCTGTGTACAAAATTTGCCTAATAAAGTGTGTTCTTCTGACTTTTTCAAGAGATTCAAATATAGATAATATTCCACTATTAATGACGTCTTTTTTTTCCTCATTTTGGGATTTGTCCTTCTCTAGGCTATTTTGTTTACAATGACCTATTACTTTAATGAACTTAAGAGCTGGGTCAGTAATTTTTCTGGTGAGCTGTACCTCAGGGTGTGCATTCTTAAGAGCATTTTATCAAAATAAATTAGGCCAGATATTTCCTGGGATGTGAAGGAGAAAAGCAAAAGACGTGTTTACTTTCCAACATGGGAGACTTTGTATTTATAAGGCACTCTGCTCCAGAGCAGGGTTTTGAAATTAAGAAGGGACGGATATGTTAGGTGAATGTGGAGAGTTCTTGTGATATGAACGATTTGAAGAGAAGCAAGAGTATTAACTTAAAAAGAGAAAAGTAGGTTTCTTTTTTTACACTTGGAGAAAAAAAAAAACAGGAAACAGAGCAAAAATGATTAAATCCACTGGTTGCATAAAAATAGAAAAGCTTTTGTTCTGACTTAAGGAAAAAAACAAACAAGTATCCACAGAAACCAATAAAGCAGTAAAAAGCTAATATTCAATTTCAAGTCAATTCTACATTTATGAATAAGGCCAAAAGTGCACAAGTGAAAAACTCAGTGGGCAGAGATGAAGAAGAATGATATAGGTTTGAATGATGCTCAAATATCCCAATAGCTTTACCTAATTAACTCAAGCGATGGAAAATTTTAAGCTCTTACAGGGAAAGAGTAAAAGAGAAAAAGCTTTTATCACGCTGTGTCCATGCCTGTCAAATTATGTTCTACTGTAAGGCAGGTTTACAGCTTGTCTCTACTATGTATATTGCTCAGGATGGGAGTATTCACATTAATTCTCCCCTGTGTAATTTATAGAATTATTCTTTCTATAAAGGGAAATAAAATAATAATCATAATATAGTACCCCACCTGCAGAATGTTTCTGAGGGAAATAAGAAAGACGCAGTAAGGTATTTTCTGAAACTGAGGCACAGCCCTGTATAGTTTTCTGTGCTGATTCCCAGGACTCCTCTTCGTTACTGTCTTTCTCCTTATGTAACCTTATTTTACATTTATTTCATTTTAAACACTCGGCTATTCATTTCCAAAACTGCACTTGATATCAGTTTGGAAACAGAGGACAGGAGCAAGTTACAGTCACTGATAGCTTATATATCTTTGATGTCCTATTCTTTGGGTCATGCTGTTTCCAATACGCTTTCAACTGCTTAATGAACTGGTTTAGTGAGCTGGTACATGCTGTAAGCCTTTAAGAGTAAATAAAAAAATAAAAATAAAAATAAAACATTTTACATCTGAATTTAAAAGGTGATAACTGAAGTTAACTATGAGGACTGTTCTATGGGTAGCCTTAAAAATAATATTTCTTTTTTTTTTTTTTTCTTCTTTCTGTTGTTGATATTTTTACTATTTTAGCCAGAAGGATTTAATTGAAGAATAAGCTATCAAGCAGTAGGGAGATGAAGAACGAGGGTTACAGCCCTTCTATTTTATCTATATATTACTCTAAGTCTAAAACTAGCTCCTGGTATAATGACTGTTCCTGCAAAAAGTTCTTTCAGTTTCTTTCATTTGCTGCCCTTACAATAAGTGTTCAAGAGCATGCAAGCATCTTATACACAGAAACTACATTATGTGAGAAAAAATTAACTCACTACTGCTTTAAGGCTCACTTGCTGTGTACACCAGACACAGCTACTTAGAGAGCATTCACTTCATTTTCTATGGGAGTCTGAGGATATTACTTAATGTCCATCACATCTCACCTTGGGTGAGAATCCAATTCTCCAGGTTAGGGAAGGAAGGATGTAGGGTGGAAACTGAGATAAATATGTCTATATTTCTCCAAAAGCAGGATTGTGGGGGAGAAAGAAGATCTACTGAGAAAGAAGTAGGTTCAGCCGAAAGGGAAGAAAGATCCAAGGAGAGACAATGAAAATCTCAGTATGGGTGAATTCTGAAGTGTTTAATCAGATCACGCCTATAGGAACTTCTTTAGTTTGGAGAGTAGAGAAAGGTCACATGTATCATAGCTCTAAATGCTGCAGTGTACTTCATTTGGTATCCCAGATTGTGTAACAGTGTAGAATAACCTTTGACACTGCACATTAAAAAATAATATTCTGGGCACACTGCTTAATGAATGTAAATTTATAAACAGGTCCTGGTAGAATGTTGGCAAGCTCTACATTCAGACAAATAAAAGATATCAAGAATTCTGAAATGACTCTAACAGCTTCTTTCAGCAAATGAAAAACTCTCTCTAGGTATGTCTAAAGTCTCTTGCAAGCAAACAAAAATGTATGTAACCTGTCTGTGCCTCTAATGACTGTTGTGTGCGTCTGCCAGTCAAATGAAAGAAAATATCTATTGAAGTTGTCCCATGGTATCTGTGCTCTGTACTGGTCCAGGATTCTGAAGTTTAGTAGAGTCAGACACAAGCTTGTTATAAGTGCATTTCCTTAATGTAAAGTGTAAATGACAGTCTGAAATTGATAGATTTTAGAGATTTTGTGGAATTTATTCCCATGTTTTTATTACATAAAATTATTGCAATATTTATTCCAATATTAATAAATTAATTATTTTAATTCAATAGCATTTCATAACAATACATATTTTGTATTTCCATGAGTTTCACTTTGTTATAAGAATTTGTCTGCTCACGACATGACAATTCTCCTATGACTGATAGTTGTTCACTTGAAAGTATTGACTGTATACGTCTGAAACTGGAAGATTGAAAGGTATAAAAAATGACTAACCTTATTCATAATTTGATAGAGATTGGGCCAGACAAGGTCAGCTGATCTGATCTCTTGAAGAACTCAGATTGTTATATTTTTTTCAAGATTTACCTATAATAAACACATAGTTTTAGTTTGGCTGGAGTGTTTCACTCCTTTTATAGACAACAGGTGAGATAAAAGTTCTGTCATTAAATAGTACTTTTGCAGGGAACTGAGCAAGTAAGAAATGTCTAAGTGATCCCAGACACAGATTGTCTGTCATTTTCACAAAATTTGATGGATTTGTAATAGTAACAACACTAATTGGCCAGGTTTTCTTGATATTTTTTGTTTCACTTCTTGTATGTTTGTGATTTGTACATTGGGTATGTATGGAGAAAAATTTCCACATAATGAGTGAAGTGTGTGGTAGCAGAAGATGTAGCTGTTGAAGAGTTTCCAGTTCTCTCCCTACCTAAATCAAAATGACAAATGCTAAGCATGCACACGATTTTCTAGTAACACTCAAGAGATTTTTATTAGTTATTTGTATTATAATGGTGCCCAGAAACCCTAGCAACAATCAAAGTTTCATTGTGCTGCCTGCTGCATGAAGCTGCTGGAGGCAATCTTTGACCTGCAAGCCCTCAGTCTAAGTAGACAAGGAGAAACATGATCTGCTGACTATAAAAGAGCTAAATGTACAGTGGAAACAGGCTTAAACCCACACCCAGTCTCATGAAAATCTAGCTCCTGGACATGCATGATGGCCATATATCTTATTTTTCACTTAAGTCAGGTTTTTCAAGCCTCCCTAATATCAGTTCACCCTTTCACAAATAATGATGCTAAAATGATAATTAATAATAGTAACAATAATAATAACAATAACAATAACAATAATAATAATAATAATAATAATAATAATAATAATAATAATAATAAAGGCAAAACAAATACAAGAGTATACCATTTGTCATCCTTAGTTTTTCATTGTCACACTGGCAAATGTGCAGTATCTATTAACCTTTTTGCGAAGAACAGAAGGTAAGCTAGTTAACACTGACAGCATTATGGTGACTATTGACTTCTAATGAAAAATTCAAAACTACAAGATATTTTCTTTATATCTTCCTACTTTATACAGCTTCTCACTGAGGCAGTCCTTTAAGTCCTCATGTTTTACTTTCCCAGTTTCTGATACACAAGCAGACATTCTGATGATTTATTTATTACATGAGCTTTAATTTCTCTGCTCTAGGTTAACTCCATGCAGAAGATGATTTTTAAGTTGTTAGCAAGTAGCATATGCTGTACAAAAAAATGTACAGTTTTTTGGTCCTATCTAGTAGCTGATTGGGCCTCTGTCAGACTGCTGGATGTAACAAACAATCTTTGCATAGAAAGGTTAATGGGTACAATATGTCCTTCTTGCACCTTGGAGAGCATCCAGCAGGTTCCCCAAATTACAGGAAGATTAAAAACAGTGATGATATCACTGAATGATTGTGCGAGGATCCAGGTGCTCTAATGATAAGTTTGTAGCAAAATCTCAAAGGGGAAGGGTTGAGAGCAATTCCCACTCCACAGTGTAATCAATCATTGGACTCACACATAATTAATATACTGAGTTTATCACATAGTAATTTTCTTTTCTAGAAAGCTTAACTGCCATTTTCAACACAGTTCAGCAGTCCTAGCATCTACTTGATATATCTACAATAATTAAACAAAAAAATAAAGATTCCCTAAAATAAAAGTTTGCTGATAATACAAAGCTGGGAGGAGCGGCTGTCACGCCAGAAGGCTGTGCTGCCATTCATTGAGATCTGGACAAAAAGGAGATCTGGGCAGGGAGGAATCTTATGAGGGTCAACAGTGGCAAGTGCAGAGTCCTACACCTAGAGAGGAATCAGTACAGGTTAGGAATTGACCTGCTGGAGAGGGACACTAAGGAAAAGACCTGGGTATTCTGGTGGTGTCGCGGGTTAAGCAAGATCTACCTGTGCCCGTGACAGGGGGGCAGCTGGCCCAAAAGGGCCGCTGGCCCAAAAAGGGAAGGGGAAAAGGGAATGGGAAAAGAAAACAGCGGCAGCGATCTAAGGAGGAAAACTTATTTTACTAACTATGATATTGGAAATGCAAAATAACACAATATAATAAGATCTAATTGAAATTGAGACTAATAAATCAAAAAAGATAGGAGAGAGAGTTCCCGAGACCAAGTCAAACCTGAAAAGTTTGGGATGGCTGGGAAAACGCTGCCTCCAGGAGCCCACTGACAAGCAGTAAGTGAGCGTTCCCCCCCCGGAAGGGTCAGATCTCATGACTTCCGTCACGTACAGAGATAGGTACATGGAGCTGGAGTATTAACACTTTAGTTCCAGTGCACTACATGATGTGTTGATGTGGAATACTGAAAACCAAAAAACGTAAAACCATGACAGGTGGACAACAGGTTGACCATGAGCAAGCAGTGTGCCCTCGTGGCCAAGAAGGCCAATGGTATCCTGGTGTGCATGAGCATGGCCAGTAGGCAAAGGGAAGTGATCCTCCATCTCTACCCTGCTGAAGCCACATCTGGAGTATTATATCCAGTTGTGGTCTCTACAGATCAAGAAGGAAAGGGATACTCTCTTTTAGAGTCCAGTGGAGGTCCACAGAGATGATGAGGGGGCCGAAATGTCTCCTTTTTGAGAAAAGGTTGAGATACCTGGGACTGTTCAGACTGGAGAAGAGAAGAGTGAGAGGAGTTCTAATCAATGTCCATATATATCTATTGGGTGGATGTCAAATGGAATGGGGTCTGGCTCTTCTCAGTGGTGACCCGCGACAGAACAAGGGGTAAAGGGCACAAGCTAGAACACAGAAAGTTCCATGTGAATATGAGGAAAAACTTCTTCACTTTGAGGGTGACAGAGCACTGGAACAGCTGCCCAGAGAGGTTGTGAAGTCTTCTTCTCTGGGTATATTAAAACCCACCTGTACACTTTCCTTTATAACCCACCCTAAAGGAACATACTTTTGCAGAGGGATTGAACTAGCTAATTGCTGGAGGTCCCTTTCAAACCTCTAATTCTGTGATTCTGTGATTCTGTGAAAAGAACATCTGATTCAGGTAACAGTAAGTTTGCTTTACTCTCAGTTTCAGGTATATATATAGATCTACTTATTTCATGTGATTATTATTGATTATTCATTATTATTATAATTCCAGAGAATAAAATTTTTGAAAAGTAAATAAATGTTCTATGAAAGTTCAGACATTGAAATCTGCAAAGGAAAACCTAACATGCCCCAGGGTATCTATGATAAGCACACAAAGTGTACGTATTGGAAGACAAGGTGAAAGACAGGGACAGATTCTACACATTCTATTAATTTTTTTCTGATGTTTCTTAAAAATGAATATTATGGTCAATCTGCTTGGAAACACATATAACACCTAAGTAGCAGTATTAGTCACTCTATGCTGTGCTCCTAACCACAGTGTGATTTACCAATATTGCAGAAAAAATCATTTTTAGTGCTAAATCTACTTGTTGATGTATTTACTGAACTCTAGATTATAACTCTGTATGTCAATAAGGCTTCCATTCAATGTCAAATGTAGTAGCAAGACAGACTCTTGAAATACTTGCCTTTTTGATGATAGTCAAAAGAATAATAAGCTTAATGTAGACTGTGGAGTATGTTTAATGTAGGCTGATCACACTCGCATTTGCGCGCAGTTTGGAGATAGCACATAAACTAGATACAGTTCATACAAATACGCATGTGTCCACATGAGACATCCTGACCATGACAAAGTCATTTCACACTGAAGGATACCATGGAGAGTCAGAAACAGAAAAGCTTTCTGGATTCCCTAACATCTTACCCGTGACAAAGTTGGATTTTTTTCTTTTTTTCTAAATCATCATACCTCAGATCTATCTTTCCACTCAACATCTTATAATTACAGTAACATGTATTTTTGGTTACTTAAATACACTAAAGTATATATTACCTTATTTTATTTCTCATATTTATTCACATGCTATTTGCTATAATGTATTATACTGGACCATAACCTTGGATCTTGTTAAAAGAGACCAAAGTCCCAACCCTAAATCTACCCTAAAGCTGCTGATAACTGCTTACCTCTCTAGGTCCTTGGGAAACTCTATCCCATCCAAACAGACCCAGAATATAACCTATTTATTTATTTAGCCACCTCAGAGGTAGGAAGTCACAAAAAAAGAATGCTACAGTTTGCCTTTTCAGGAACGTGAGAGATGAAATATGTATCTTTGCTCTCTTTTCAGTTCCCTAACCAAAACTTCAGTTCAGGACTTAAAGAAAGGCCATGATGTACAGATCTGCTTTATTAGTGTAGTGGATAGGACAAAGGGAAGAGCTCATAGGCAACCAAAATTTTTAATGCACTTGTTTTATAAAGCAGATTAAGCTCCCTAAATAACCACATGACCTTTGAAGATCTCATTTTTTGTTGCACTTGCTGATCATTATTCTTCTGATATTATATCTTAGACAGTTTTTTTTTTATGTGAATTGGGAAATAATAAAGACCAAAAAGAAACCAAAGCAATATAGAGCACAGCTGACAGAGGAAACTGCTGCAGAGGAGGAAAGAAACAGATGATAACCATTGCTTAATGAACTCTTAAGAAATACTAACAACTACAATCTTAATATAAAAAATAAGTGGAACAAAAGAGTTCACACTAGAACACAGTTTTGGATTCCATGCCTTGAGAAATATGGATTCTAAAGAAAAAAATCTAATATTCCATTGAATGGTTTTCCACTCATTTCTTTTTGAGGTCTCATGTAATTTATCTTTGTTGAACTGGGCAATTGCTTTTACACATGGATACTTCACTGTATTTAACATATACAAACCCGTAATTTAAAATTATTCCAAAATTGCTATGAATCATCAAATATAGGAAAGATTAATGATTCTTGATTTTTAACTGCAAATTTGATGCAAAAAATACAGGCTCATAAAAAATGGAACAGAAAATCTTCAGTTCTAAAGCTCCTTTTCTCGCATATTTTATTTAATTCTTCACATAAATTGTGCACAAATCTATTGTTTTGTTATTGTCAATAACGACTTTAGAATATATTGGCCTTATTTAAATGAGCTTAACGAATATGGAAAAATGTTGAGTAGACAGAGGACGACTAACATAAGATTAAAAAAAATCCTTGTCAAAGTGCTTTGTCAGTCACTATTTTGCCTTGCTGTCTATTATTGTAACACATTACCATTGCAACTGGAAGTGCAAATATGATTTTAAAATTATTTATTTATTTATAGCACATATATGGTTGGTTTGAATATTTCTCAAATGTTTTTTAGAATCAAATGGTTCAAATCTGAAATTATTAATCCTTTTTCAGCAAGAAAATGCTTCCCATTGGAGAAAATCGTGTAAATGAGAACAAAACAATGTCTGTGTGGCAAAGGTGAAAGGAATTGTTCTCCATTAGAAGTATGTATTCCTCAGCCCAATTTCATTATGGGAGAAGTCCTGTGAAAGGACAGACAAGTCCTGTTATGCTTTAGAGATCTGATAGAATGTTCATGACCAAATTTTATAATCAGATGAAAAAGATTTTAATATACATCACAGAAGAAGATTTCAAGGTGTGATTTCTGAAATAGAAGTGTGGCCACTTTCTCTCCCTGTCATAAATGGTAACATCCCTATACTAACAAGTTCCCACGCTTTCATTTCTTTATCTTGACAAACATATAAAAAATAAACTTAGTCTGAAAACTAGAACAATATGTAGGACAGCATCTGCTCCTTTGAAGGATTTCTAGTCAAGGTCCTTTTCTAATGCAACGAAAGCAAATAAGAAAAAGAAGTGATAGGAACCAGACCTGATCTGTTTTACTAATTGATAAGGAAAGAGGTAGAATGTGGGAATGTTGATTCAAGCAAGGTTGTCTGAGTGAGGATATCTGGATTAGGATGATAAGAAGTAAATAAGAGGGAAAAATGAACAAAATGCTGGGATACAGGCCTGAAAAAAAGAAAATATAGATGGTGACAAGAAACAAACCTCTCCATCGCATTATTGATGGGCTACAGGTGTTACTTTCAGGAAGATCACCCTGGGCTTTGACAGCACTGAGAACTAGAATGAGAGGAGGTTTGCTCAGACTGGGGGGTTGTTGGAACTACAGAACACTGTAAATCCATGGGGGTTCGTAGAAGGAGGAGCAGCAGAAGGAATAATGGTGGGATGGGTAGAAAATGGTATCAAAGGGCAGATTATATGTAAAATAAGGCCAGTCAGTATGCTTCACTGGTTGAGTCTGTGCCTTTGCCTGACCACCGCAATGTAAAGGGAAAACGGTTAATCCCCAAAGGTTTGGGAACCCCATCCTGTGATGCTAATTACTGGAGGAATTCATTTATATATGAAGTATCATAGTCCACTAAAGGAAAATACTAAGTGAACGTGACACTTAATCTACATCCCATTGAGTACCTACCTAAGGCTCAGAGTACTGTCACTGAAAAAAAGTTTTTGCAGCCCCAAATATTTCATGAAATAGAATGATCTGACCCAGAAAAACTAGGTTTTCAATACATGTTTCCTCAGGTTGAAGGGATTCAGGTCCTGAAGTGAGGCAATGAAGTATGTCCTACCTGCTAGACAAAGAACCAAAGGGCAGTGTAAATCTGCATTCGTGTCTGAAGCTGAGCATATCAAATTGATTGTAAAAATCAAGACAATTAAAGAGTAAGCAAAACAGAGTGGGATCCAAAATTCAGAACTCCGTTTGTGTTTTACTTTAAGGGTCACTCAAGGATGCTGATTCTTTTTGCTGTTCTTTACACTGAACTGAAAACATGATGCCAGGAGCATCCCTGGGCTGATGGTCATGTATTGTTCCCACCCTCCAATACACTGCTTGTTTTTTTTTTGTGTTTTTTTTTCCTGATAAAAGCCTGAAAGAAATGTTGTCTGTTGTAAGCTGAACCCTAGGGAAGTTTCATCCATCTATTAGTGTGCAATTATTTAATAGAAGTAGCAGGAAGTATGTTGCATATTTTTGTCCTGAATTTTCACCAGTCTTGATAGTTTAACCTTTCATGAATATTTTAAAATGCACATTGAACTGCTCCTTAGAAATTCTACTATGGCATGAGCTTCAGCATTACAACTGCTCTACTGTAATTAGTAAATAGATATCAAAATCATAAGACAGGAACACCTGAGGTAGCATATTAAATATTTATTCAGAGTAATACATTAAGCACAATAATTTAGACAGTGAGTTATTCTAATTAGATGTCCACAATAACCAGCTTTTCAAATCTGAACATTTAAGCATTTCATGTGGTACAATGAATGCATTTATGAGGAAAAACAGGGTGTTTTTTTTGTTGTTGTTTTGTTTTTTTTTTACCCAGAAAAATATTGAGAAAATTCTCCTCCATTCCAATTGGTAAACAATCCAATTTAGCTGAGATCAAGGCACAGCAGAGTGCCAATTCAGGATAGTAAACCTTGTATATCATATGCCATGGCATGCTACTTTTTTCAGTTTAAGTTCTATGCAATTGATAAGTATTAGTAATTGGACTTTCTATTCTTGTATCAAATTACTTCACTTTCTAGATCCACAAAAGTTAATTCTATCTCATCGGACATATAAATGATAGAATGTATGATAGGAGGTATGTTCTACAATTTTTTTTATTCAATTACTTATTTTTATTACCTACTGTAGATTTACAAGGTCCCTCTGTGCCTTCAGAAGGTAAAGAGAAAATTTTAAGTAGAACTTAAATCCAGCAATGAAAAGTCTGTCCATTCATTTCAGGACATTTCCCATGCTTTCCTTTCTGTGCAGCTACATCCTTAAGTTTTTAACTATCTATGCCATTGAGTTTGTAAGTCTTTATTAACAAGGGAAAAAATGGCTCTTTCATTTAAGGTTTATTGTTGAGGGAAAGTTGAGAAACTACCCTTAGTATTTTGATTCAATTTTTATTGATTCAATTATATCTTGATTCAAAGCTCAGTCTAAAATGAATCAGTTGAATCAGTATACCAGTATTCAAATTAATTCCACTGCTCTTTTCTCATCAACAGTCATTGAGGAGAACTAGTTTTCCTCAAGTTCTTTCAAAAATTTTTCTAAAAAAAGACAAAATCTTCTGAAATATTCTTTTCAATGTATGCGTTTTGCAAGGGGAATGAAGACCACTCTCTCTCATCTCACCCACTATGTTGCCTTGAAAGTGGTGAAACACCACTACACACACAAATTAGAGATTCAGTTTTGGCTTGTGTCCTGACAAGATTTCGTATCTCAAAATTATTTCACTGATGATACAAGCATAGACAGAAGAAGTGTGCACTTCCTACACACACTTTAGTAAAAACCAATACACTGTGCCCTGAAGGTTGTAGCTATTACTGTCAGGAAACTAAGAGGAGACTGGTCAGTCAGTATGTGCTCTCAATAAGACAAAACACTTCTTCTGCATCCATAGTATAATCAAGAATGCTTGTTTCCACTTGTAACAATTCACGCCTTCATTTTAAAACTAATATTGTAATTGGTAGAAGTGTATACAGATAGTATTTTTATGATAATACCAATTTTTGTTTAAAGAATAAACCAGGAAAAGTTCAAACTGCAATTTTTTCCCCAATATTTGCTGCATTATTGTACTGATTGGTTTTGCTTTATTATTGCGTAGTAGATTATACATTTAGGTAAGCTTCATGATAGTTTGCTTGTGCATGCAAATTAAGCAAAATAAATAATAATTGCAAAAATGTCATTCACTTTAAAATTCATAAAGGAAACAATATGCAACACGAAAATATTTTTATTGCATACCAGTCAGAAAAGCTTTTTTTTTTTTTCTACTCCATTTTCAATTCTCACCTTCTTTTTCTGGAAATGAGTACTTGTGCCAGCATGCAGAGGAAGGAAAAGCAATAACTAGCTGTGATGGAGACATTACACTTCCACTCATTGTCTGGAGGAGGACCTATGGTTTAGTAGCTTGTGGTAGCAATGGTAATGGGAGGATTGTTGGACTAGATGATCTTGTAAGTTCTTTGCAACCTTGTGATTCTATGATTCTATGATTCAACACTATGTATCTGCATCAATCTGATTTTAATTTGCTTATTTTTCACTCTGACCATTAGGATTGATGGTTAAGAGTTTTAAATTTTCTTTTAAGGAATTCCAAATATGGCCAAAGCTGTAGTGGAAAAAGTAGCAAGGAATGCAGATAATGAGAATTTTTAGCTGGAAAATTCATGTTGTGTGAAAGCAAAATATGTCATAGAACCACTGTATATACACATTATTTACTGTATTCATACATTAATTATTTTATTCTTCATTTGCTTCCTCTGTATTTCTTTATCTTAAATTAGAATCTAGATATTAAAAATTTCACTAGAAACTTGAGGACCAGTCTTTGCTATACAAGGAAGTTTCTGAATAAGACATCAAGTTTCTAGCCATCAAAGGATAATTTATTGATACTTGTCAAAAGGAAGTATCAGTCTAACAGAAATCAAGACAAAAGGAATGCCTGATGAATTTCCTTTGAAGTGCCTTTTATAAAAGTCCTTGGTAATACATATTGATGAACTCCAAATTGTCTTGCCTGAAGGGAAAAGAAAGTAGTCTGCTTTACACTCTCTTATAAATATTCATCAAAAGAACAAGACTTATGTTTCCAGGCATGAGGTGAATGATTACGGTTGTATGATTGCCTTGGAATCCGGATAATTAGTAAAACAGCCTTTGACAGTGGGAGAATTTTAAACTTGGTATCGTGCCATCAGTCCTTTTGGATTTAAAGACAGTGCCTGCTATTCTGAAAGGAAGCAAATTTAGGGCTTGATGGATAGATATAATTAAGCTCACCATTAGTTTCATCTACTGTTTGTTTGCTTTTTTGTCTAGCCAAAAATTAAAGTCAAAGTTGGATAGCATGCATCTGTTCTAATTGTAATGAAACCACAGCATCTGTACAGTGGATATCTTGATGGAACACGCTAGTGGAAAGGGTTCTTTAATTAAGACAGAAATGAAAAAAAATGAAAGAAAAATAGGGCTGGTGTGGTTGATGTCTCAGTAGGTATTTTGCAAAAATCTGTAGACTAGTATCTTGCTTAGTTCAGCTCAATCTTAATTGTTTCATAACATAATAGGAAGTCAACAATTTACCTTTCATGCTTACTTTGTGCATGCGTTAAGGATATGAATTGTTTGGAAAAGAATTACTGTGAGCTGTTTGGGAAAAAAATGTGTGTGCGCTCACTGAATTGTGAATTCTCATCTGTTACTCAGCCTGTCTGTAGTTTTCTACTGACCCTTGTAACAGGCAGCTACAGCCAAAAAAAAAAGCCATTCTCAGGAAACATTATCCTTTACAGTGTTTAGCACTTAAAAGCAATTAGGCAAATATAATATCCTCTTTGAGGGAAAATAGTTGCTCAGTTTAAGTAACTGAAACTAATTATCTCCGTTGAATGAAAGATGCATTCTATGAGTATTTGAGTGGTGTGCAATTTCTCAAGCTGAACAGGGCAAATAGATTGTATTTCTGGGTGGAGTGCAATAGGAGAATCTTACAGAAGATTTATATAGATTTATAATTGTATTTAAATGCAGAGCCTTACGAAGCAAGCCAAAATGCAGTGGCTGTCAGCCTGGAGCAAAGAAACCCAGCTTGTAAATAGTGTCTTTTTTTTAGGAAACAATTTATTATGGAATAAATGGTATAATTGCTTAAAGTAATGTGTTCAAAAAATATTTTAATATCATGCAAATTGACTTGATATAACCATAAGCATTTTGAATGATTTAAAATAATCACCCAAGGCTGAGTTGGGCTGAACACCAGCTGAGTGTGACATAATATGTAGACAAATAACAGGGTGATTCTGTAGGTGTATTTTCTCTGTAGGATAGACTACAAAGTTGCTTCTGTCATCTTCCTCTCCTGAATGCATTAAGTGTGACCCATGTTACCTATTCTGTAAAAAAAAAAGTTTGATATCTTGGTCTGCTCAAAAATTAAAGTTGAAGATGTCTAAGTTTAGATGAAGTTTACCATATAGAAAGTCTAGAATTCATCTAACAATGAAACAAATAGTAACGACTTTGCAACTGAGCAATGTTTTTTTTCTCTGTTCTTTGTAAGGTTAGCTGAAAACTTCTGTGCATGATAAGACAATATTATTTTGTAATCTGTTTCCATTTGTCTTCTTGG
The DNA here is from genome assembly GCA_035772895.1 of Perdix hodgsoniae. Taxonomy (NCBI): domain Eukaryota; kingdom Metazoa; phylum Chordata; class Aves; order Galliformes; family Phasianidae; genus Perdix; species Perdix hodgsoniae. The sequence continues at coordinate 22,395,119 of JAPSGF010000004.1, read as the reverse complement.
GAACAGCTCCCTGTTAAATTGGTAAAGGCTGGCTACAAAAACATTGTAGAGCAGAAAAACAAACAAACAAGCAAAAAACCAATAGACCAACCAGCCAAAAAAACACAACCTCTACCAGTTAAATACCTTTAAAACATTGCACTACCAGCAACATTCACCTGCATCTTTGTTAACCACTGAACTATTGCACTCTGAGAAAGGAAAGAAAAGATGCACAATGACACTACAAATGGTGTAATTGACATTTAAATTCCACTTATTTATACTTGAAAAGCTTGATGTTAGATTGTACAAATACAGCCATCAGCAACAGACATGTCTGCAATTAATCAAATTACTTTAAAGTAATGTGAAAAAAAAGGAAAGTGCTGAACTGAAATATTCTGACTGTAAAAAATAGTTCAGTGACACACTGAAGTATATACTTGGCATGGTTTTTGTGAGATTTCTTGCTAAAGAACAGGTAAGCAAAACATATTTTTTCACTAGTAGCCTATTATTCTTAAGACTGTTTATCATCCACCGCGTTTCTATGCTCTGTCTATGGTTTATTATTCCCAGACAAGGATTTCTGTTCAATAGTTAAAAATTGCTAACAGTAACTACACAGTGATTTCCTCAGAGAGAATGGCTTCCACTGCATGAAAAATATTGATCTGAGGTGATAATAATATGGGTTTGAAGACTTTGTCTGTTTTAAATACTGTGCTATTTGTTTTAACAAAAGATCAACCAACTCTTCGTTGCGCTGCTTTTAGACTATGCTCTATCTATTATCTGTGCCCTTACTAAAGCATTTCCTGCCTTGTAAGTGTCTGTATTCCTGCATATGAGTATCTGTGACTCTGAAATGCGGAGTGTGAGCAGTGGGATGATGATCAAGACTTGTGGATTATGTCATTTTGGGTGAGGCACAGTACACATGTGCCCTGGCTGTGCTCAGGCAGGCTCTCTTGATTATGTTTTTCTGTTTCACAGAGAGAACTGTTTTTTTGGTTTACTAATTAAGTTCTTCTCCTTTATTGTACAACAGTTTGTTGAACATCTGTCTTCTTAACAAAACTGACACTGCATAGCTCTATACATTTTTCCCAGAGTTGAGTTGTAAGATGACTGCTTGCATTCAGTTTTGAAAAATACTCTCATCAAAGACGTGCTCTTTTGTTGGACACTCGATACTATTTTTTCATAGTTACAGTTTTTGTCTGACTCCTACTCCTCTTTACAACTTCACCACCTGGTTTCATACTGTGTTTATTCATGGCTTTCTCTAATCCATTCTATTTACTGTCCTTGGCTTAAAAGACTGCCAGATTGGATTTTACCAATAATTTTCTTATTTAAAACAGTGGATCCGGCTATCAGGTCCAATTTAGTTACTGCTTTCTCAACTTCTTATGGCGGTCTCAGATTCAGAGCTGGTTTAGTGGAATCTCTGAATCAGCTCTGACACTGCTAGGTCAAGATTTCCACTGGGCAGAGCTGTACCTGCTCTATCTGGTTTTGCCTTAAGCTTTATCATCTTTTGATACCACATTCTCTCTATCTTATCTAAAAGTGGCAAGGTCTGTAAGACTTCTGATTTCTGCCATTGTGACTTATGTAAGGGGTCAACTCAATACTTCTGAATTTTCATCCTTCCATCAACTACTGCGTCTCACATTATTTCATGACATTTTGGAAAAAAATATGGGATACTCCTGCGTATAATTTTTTTGGGGAAAAAAAAATAAATTAGAGGATAAAAGTTTTTCAGTTCTAGTGTGAAATCTATTATATAAACCATAAAGAAAAAATCCTTTTAGAATACCCAATTATTAAATCTGTACTGCCTTTTTCTTGAATGACAACTGAATCACTAAGATCTGGATAAATGTTTTTTTTTTTCCTTATGAATTCTTCTCTTTTTCTTGCTTGGAAATTACTGATCAAACTGCCTCATGACCAGTGATTAGAATTACAGATTTAGACTAGTCATCAGTATATTGGAAAAAAAGAAATCTCAGAAAGGTTTGATAAGACAGATGTAAATATTTCATCTTTTTTTTTTTCCTTTTATAGAAAAAATAACATTAAATTAAAATAGAATTTCTAACTATCCCCTGCAACTAAGGCTTCACTGTTCCAGTAGCACAGGAGAATTGTGTTCACCTGTGCTCCCAGGGCTGAATCATTGCCCGCCTCAGGTGGTCAGTCAGAGATTCAGGCCATGATTTAGCAGTTCCTATACAGTACTTAAAATATAAAAGCAATTTAAACTCTTAATACAATGCCAATAAACAAATTTGGGATGAAGAAATTGCAGAATATGTACATATGATGGCTCCACCAAAAATAATACCTCCTATTTTATCGTGTTGGTCCATGATGTCAGGAAGGATGCTGGTGAGATGCCAGTAGAGGTTGAAACTTCTCACCAATATTCTCTTAAATTCTATTGCTGTGTGATGGATGGCAGCAGAGGGGCGGTCTGACACAATGTAATCTGACACAAATGCAGATGAAGCTAAAGAAGTATCATAGGATTCGTCCTTGTGGAATAAAATGGCATCCACTGATGTTCATAAAACTCTGCTGAATCTGTATGGAGACCAAACAGTGGATTTGAAAACAATAAGGTGGTGGGTGGTATGTTTCAGCAGTGGGGACTGTTTGATTGCCTCCACTGATGCTGATTTTTACAAACACAAGCTCTTGTTCATTACTGGTAAAAATGCATAGCTAATGGTAATGACAATATTGAAAAATAGTGCTTTGTAGTTGAAAATTTACTCTAATAATGAGTGACATTTTGCTTTTTGTATATGTTGTTATGTTATGTTGTGCATCCCAGGGTTCTGAAGGAGCTGGCTGAGGTGGTTGCCAAGCCGCTCTCCATCATATTTGAGAAGTCGTGGCTGTCTGGTGTGGTCCCGGATGACTGGAGGAAGGGTCACGTCACTCCCATTTACAAGAAAGGGAGCAAGGAGGACCCCAGGAACTACAGGCCGGTGAGTCTCACCTCTGTGCCTGGGAAGATCATGGAACAGATCATCCTGGATGACATGCTTGATCACATGAGGAAAGGGCGTGTGATCCATGACAGCCAGCACGGCTTCACCAGAGGAAGGTCATGCTTGACCAATCTGGTGGCCTTTTATGATGGAGTCACGGCATCGGTGGACAAGGGAAAGGCGACTGATGTCATTTACCTGGACTTGAGCAAGGCCTTTGACATGGTCCCCCACCACATCCTTCTCTCCAAAATGGAGGGATGTGGATTTGATGGGTGGACCACTCGATGGATAAGAAACTGGTTGAAAGGCCGCAGACAGAGGGTGGTCATCAATGGCTCTATGTCCAGGTGGAGGCTGGTAACAAGCGGCGTCCCCCAGGGATCTGTCTTGGGACCGGTGCTCTTTAACATCTTTATCAATGACATCGATGATGGAATCGAGTGCACCCTCAGCAAGTTTGCTGACGACACCAAGCTGAGTGGTGTGGTTGACACGGTTGAAGGACAGGATGCCATTCAGAAGGACCTCGAGAAGCTAGAAAGGTGGGCCCTGGTGAACCTGATGAGGTTCAACACTGCAAAGTGCAGAGTTTTGCACTTGGGCCGGAGGAATCCCAAGCATCCCTACAGACTGGAAGGAGAGGTCCTTGAGAGCAGCCCCGTGGAGAAGGACCTGGGGGTCTTGGTAGACGAAAAACTTAACATGAGCCAGCAGTGTGCCCTTGCGGCTCAGAAGGCAAATGGGATCCTGGGCTCCATCAGAAGAGGTTTGGCCAGCAGGGACAGAGAGGTGATTGTTCCCCTCTGCTCTTGTGAGGCCCCATCTGGAATACTGTGTCCAGGTCTGGAGCCCCCAGTACAAGAAAGACAGGGAGCTGTTGGAGAGGATCCAGAGGAGGGCCACGAAGATGATCAGGGGACTGGAGCACCTCCCCTATGAGGACAGGCTGAAAGAGCTGGGCTTGTTCAGCCTGGAGAAAAGAAGGCTGCGGGGTGACCTAATTGCAGCCTTTCAGTACCTAAAGGGAGCCTACAAACAGGAGGGGAATCAACTCTTTGAAAGGGTGAGTGACAGCAGGATAAGGGGAAATAGTTTTAAGCTGAGGGAAGGGGGATTTAGGTTGGACGTCAGGGGGAAATTCTTTACGGAGAGAGTTGTGAGGTACTGGAACAGGCTGCCCAGGGAGGTTGTGGATGCCCCGTCTCTGGAGGTGTTCAAGGCCAGATTGGATGGGGCCCTGGGCAGTCTGGTCTAGCATTAGGTGGAATGGTTGGTGGCCCTGCGTGTGGCAGGGGGTTGGAGATTCATGATCCTTGAGGTCCCTTCCAACCCTGGCAATTCTGTGATTCCATGGAAATAAATAGGAGGCATTACTTTTGGAGCAGTATGCATGCTTAGAGATTTTAGAGTTCATATTCTAAAAGGGTAAAGAGCTATTTAAGCAATGATTAGTTCTGCTAGGAGATCAATATCAGGTATTGATAATGTTAAAAAGAAAAGAAGGTTTAAAAAAAGAAGTTACAACTGTTAAGAATTAGTTGTCAATAACTAATATATGTACATTATAGATATATATATATTCTGGAATAACAAAATAAAGACATAGTGACCCTTCAAATGACATGTTTTTAAAGTTAACTAGAAATAGGAGAGATTTCAAAGAACAAAGAAGTAATAAATGTAACTGCATTATTAGAAAAAAGGGTCTTAAGAGATAAACCAAGAAGCATAGGCCATGCAGTTTAACATAAGATGCAGGGAAAAAATCTTGATTAGGTCAGCACAAGAATGTCTTCTAAAGTAAAGTTCATTAAAGATGGACAGAATAGTTTCAGTCAAGAAAGGTCATGGCTGAATAACCTGTTGGAATTCTTTGAAGTTAACACTGTCAGATAGATAAATGGAATTTAGTAGGTGTTACAGAGTTTAATTTTCAAGGAGCAAGATTCTACTCCAAAAATTACTAACTAGGTAAAGAACCATAAGTAAGACAAGATGCTAGACAGAAAACTAGATAAAGAACAAGAGACAAAAATGAAGCCATGCATAGAAAGATATTGAATTGGAAAGGAATACTGAACAGAGAACACAAGGGTCAGTTAAAACACTACAGTAAATTATGCAGTACATATTATTTGAAAAAATGTGTTGAAAACAAGATCTCTAACTGTCTGATCAAAGGACCACTCAAGTCAGTGATTTGGGATTAGAAATCAAACTTGAGTACCAGTCTGCTGTTGCATTGCTTTACCCATAACTTGGAAGCAATATATCAGAGTGAGAAGATTTACAAGTATTTAAATATTTGAAGCAAGCAGATTTGGTAGCAGATGGTAGCAGATTGCAGTGGAATGCTTAATAAATAAATAAATGCATAAAATAATGTTTGAAGTTCAATATTGTTTAAAATATTTTCATTTCACTAATAGATGTTCATTAGGCTTAGTTTACCTTCATCTGTATTTCTACACTGGGACTGGTATGCTAAATATAAAAACCACGTGAAATATTTACCACTAAAAATATCTGGGATTTTTTTCCAAACTGAAATTCTTATCTTATGATTCAAATTCTCAAACAAAATATGATATCAGGTAAATTTCAAATGAAATGTAAAAACAGAACTGAAGTACAGAGCATTAATTGACTTACAAAAGTTTTATAAAGTGTTAGCCCAAATTTTATGGAGAAAAAAACAACAAATAAGCACAAGCAAAAATTAAAATGGAAACGTTTTCATTGTATTAGAATGTTTTTGCAGTAGTGGAAATACAATCCCGATTATATAGAATAAAATGATATATATAAAATATATATATAAAATAAAATAAATTCCTGTTTACAAGCAGCTCTGTTGATGGGGATGTGTAGTGCCACTAACAACAGGCGCATATCAAAAGCTGTATGGTATGGTCCAAATTGCTTACTGAGTAATTTTCTGTTTACTTTTGCCATCTTTAGTGAAATGAGGGAGGTGTCCCTGCCTATAGCAGGGGTTGGAACTACACAATCTTAAAGGTTCCTTCCAACCCAAACCATTCTGTGATTCTATGACTATGACATGGTTTTGTCAGATATGTGTCTGTCTTGAATGCCAGATTGCAGAAAGAGAGAATTCAGAAATTGGTCAACATAAACAGCTGATAGAATTTTAGGGTTAGAACAGAGGATATTTAATAAACTGAAAGGTTTCTGTTATTTTTTAGGCTTATATAGCAGTTATCAACAACACTGCTATTATGGAGAAAGAAAGTTTATGTGGACAAACAATAGCACTATTGAAATTGAAATAATTCCTCCAGGAAAGAGTTACTGTCTGAATGGTGGCAAACATGACAATTCCCTTTAGAAATTTCACCACAACAGGAAAAAGGAATCTCAGATAGCTTGAATCAGGATATGACTCAATGAAATCACATTCAGATGCATTTTGCAGTCAGTACCACAAAGTAAAGTTGTCAATAAATGCTGGAGTTTTTTGTTACAGAGGTAACAGACAATGAAAGGTACCTCAAAGGCCTGATAACTGATAAGGCTTCTTTTTATTGTTTTTACTTTATTTTCTAAAACTTCTTCAAAACGTTTTTTCTTCATGAAAGTCACCTGGCCATTATTCTGAAGCAGTAGGCTAATAAAATTCATCTGTGACTGTTTTCCCTACAATAGCTTCATCAAGTCTAACCAGAAAGATCGAAGTCAGGCTGTCATGATGGTATTCACTAAATTGCATTTCAACATTCTGATAAAACTGGTGATCATGGAGATAAGTGGAAGTGCATACGTCAGGTCTAATATCTAAAGGAAGAAGGCATAAGAGAAACATATAGCATCAAAATAATTATGAATATGTCTGTATATACACAGGCTCATTGCTAAGCTCAAGAAAAGAATCAGTTTGGAACTGATGGGAGCCACTTTTTCTGATGACAAAAAAGTGTTGATTAGAAATTCTTGTCAGAAAAGAGCTGAACATCCTCTTAACATGTCTTGTTTCCTTTCCAATTTTGAGTTTGAATCATGAAAATCACCAGAGCACATTTCTTGCTCTGAAAATTGTTGAAAATGCTTACTTCCTGGCATACTTAGTCATCATCCACAGAGATGCTGAAATATACTGCTGATAAAGGGGAAGTAAAAGGTACATCAAAAAGCAGCAGGCTGGATCTTTGTATGATTATAAAGACTATAGAGGGCTGTAGCACATTCCTCCTCATGTTTTAAAGCCGCTCCTCTTGAAGAGAGATAGTACTCAAGTAAAGACTGCTACATTACTCTGAAGAGCCTAAAAAAGTGAATTGCACTTCATTACAGTGAACAAACAAATTAAGTACTCTCAGTGTAGGAAAATCTATGACAGGTGTCAAGGTATTACAACAGGGATCAGATTTGGTCATGGTTTCTTCCATGGTTGGATGTGTAGATAATAGATTTCGGTTGCTGTGCTACTTTTCCACTGTCATGTGACTGGAAGCACATGCTGTACTCCACTGTACTGACATGATTGTTTTTTCTCTTCCACATCTCCTAAGTGAATTTATTCTTATCTGTCATTCTTGCCATGACCAGTGATTCCAATATTGGTTCCTCAGCAAATTTAATTGGAGCCAAGAGTTGCTGAGGGTTAGGTTAGAAAGGATGGATTAATTGCTTATATGTTTATATAATTGTCTTGCGGATAATGGCAAGTTTCGTCACTGTCAAAATAATAAGCGCAAAACTATACAAGACAGATATTAAATACAGAAAAACTCAGTTCAGAACTAGTATCAGACTGAATATAGACATACAGTCCTGAAGTGTATTTTGTTATCAATTTCAAATTGACTACATATGTCAATTTTTTATTTTTTTTTTATTCTTTGTTTTGCTGGAAGTCTCCTTCCTGGATTGGAAGTATTGGATGGAAGTATCCATACCTGGATATAACACACTGCATGCATTTCAGTTTCTTAGAGTTAGGACAGAACTTAAATTGATTGGAAGGATTTTGGGAAATAAGAGCACTAAATAAGTTCAACCAAGTGTCAGTCTCTGAAGGCACTTGGCTGATCTGGTGAAGTCCACACAGACATTCTAAGAAGATGCAGCTGGTCCTCAGCTTCCCAATTCTTACAGTCCTGTTCTGAGAGTCTATATACTGTAACTTTCAGAAATCTTTGTTCTCTTGCATGTTGGAAGAGTTTTTCTTTCCCTTTTGAAACTGTAGAACAGATTTCAGCAGATTAACCAACTTTTTTTTTTTTTCTTTTATTTTCCCTGTGATTTTAGAATCATAGAATAAAAGCATAGAATATTTTAGGTTGGAAAGGACCTTGAAGACCATCTAGTTCCCACATCCTGGCTATGGTCAGGGATACTTTTCAATAGATCAGGATGTTCAGTACCACATCCAACCTGTCCTTAAACACCTCCTGGGATGAGGCATCCACATCTTCCCTTTGTAACCTGTTCCAGTGCCTCACCACTCTCACAGCAAATAATTTCTTCCTAATGTCTAATATAAATCTCCCCTCCTGGTTTAAAACCGTTTCTCCTCGTTCTGTCACTACACTCCCAAAGTGCCCTTCCCCATCTTTCCTGCAGACCACCTTTAAGTACTGGAAGGTCACAATGAGATGTCCTTGGAGGTCCTTGTCCTTATGTTTTTCCTCTGGACCTTCTCCAACAAGTCTAGGTAAAGACGGCATGCAAAAAGATGAAAAATGGATGCTGTATCACAGAACCCATCAATACTAGAAATGAAATAAATAAATAAAATTTTGAATAAACAGAAAAGTGAAAAAGAGAGAGAAAGCGAGAGCACAAGAGAGTGGGTGAGCACAAAGAAGAAGGAAGAACAAGAAAGAGAAAGAACAAGACAGAAAGAAAAAGGAAAAGACAAAAACAACAAAAAAAAGAAAATTTAAGTAATGAAAGAGTGAAGAAATGAGAGAAAGTATAAGGAAACAAAAGCACAGTAATCTAGAACCCATCTAGATTACGGAGTACGGAAAAAAAGGTGACACTGAACATACTACCTCAGAACCATGGGCAGTAAAAGGGAAATTAACATTATCTGTGACCATCTGATTCTTGAAGGATTGCAAGGCTTCCCAGACGTACAATTCTAAAAGAGCCTTATTTCATTCATGACAAGCTAAGAGTAGAGACTCAATGGAAGAACAATTTAGGATATTTCAGATTCTGTTTTAAGTTTTTAAAAAGTCTCTTGACTGTAAGAAATAGTTTTATAAAGCCAATAATGTCAATTAAATAGTCAGTTAAATAGGTGAGTTTCCTTGTATGGCGAAATGTTCTATAACATACTGTTTGATTTGTAGCCTGATAACTGTTAGAATCTGTTGAATTAGGTCTTATGATTTAGTAAATCAAAACATCAAAAAATATTTTACATCCTATTAGAGGGGAGAAACTTAAATCTTGGCTTGTATCACTTCAAATTATTTTAGTCATTATGAACAGTGTCTCCAAGATGTAGCTCAATTTTTCATATTAAATAAAAATATATGATTAATTATAAGTTTATGAATACAAAAATCTATTCTTAAAATTCTTCTGGATAGAAAAATAAAATATGGAAATTTCTCTGTAAAGTTTTCAGTATTCTTTTATAAATGTGCATGTCAGGATGCATCATGCAGAGGTAATGTTCATGCGATCCTTACTGTTTCTGGATTGTGCTTCATTGTATTGTGTAGACACGTCTTTTTAGGCATTAACTCTAGGAAAGAATGGATTTTAATGTTATTTTCTATAGCAGTGCTCCAAGGTGCATAAGGAGAGTACCTATTTGAGCAAATTACTTCTTTGGCAAATAAAGCAATGCATGCCTCATTTAGCCCATCCATCATTATAGAAGAACAGTACCATGCACTGTTCCTTAGTTACTGTTAATAGTCTTGTCAGAAGCCATACAAGAAATCTGAGGCAAAAGGCTTCCCAAAAGCCAGACTGGGATCCTTCTTGCTAGACATTCCTTATTACAAAAGTGATAGAGGATAGCCGACTGTGCATTACCATTTCATGACTTTAAAAAATATATATATGGTCCAAATTCTGACTTAAACTGAAAACATATTATGTAAGAGAAGGAGGAAGATTTCCCATTTAATAGCTTCTAGGCAGAGCTATAGAGATCACAATTTCAGTTAAGCAATATATCAAGCAAAAAGGAGCCAAAAATCAAATAAACATATGAATAAGGAATGTAAGATCTGTTGTTGTGTGCATCCCAGACATGACTGAATCCATTCAAGGAGCTGTTGGTTAGTGGGGTGAGAACAGCTGCTGTAATAACATGGCTTCTCTGCCACAGTATATACTGTAGAATTTATGCTGCTGCTGCTTGGACGTGTATTGCTTAATTCAGCATTGAACTTGGGCTACAGTCTGCATGATAAATGCTATGGCAACCAAGATATGTTGTGTGGAATATCTTTGAAAATTAAAATGCTTTGATTTGTGCATTGCAGCTCATACAAATGGATGCTAACAAACATGTACATAATTGATATTTTGTGCATACAAGTCACATTGCTTCTAAACTCCCACCATCAAAAACATTTGTATTCATTGCCACATTTACACATAATACATGCAAAAACATACACACATATAAGACATTTGCAAGCATGGATAAAATTATTCACAGAAGGAATGTAAATTTTGTTGCTTTTCTGTGTCATTTACAGAATAATTTCTGTTATTTTGACATGTGCAAGAATAAAAATTAAGGGAAAAATTGAATTACAATCCTTTTAAACCATTCCAAATAAAGCATTTCTGTTCGCTCTCTCAATATATGCTTAGTTTGTTAAACTGCCTCACTTATCTAATTATAAGATTATTTTTAATAGCTTTTAAAGAATTATTTTGTACATATCTTTAAGTAGCTTTTTTTTTTTTAATAGAGAAATAATTTTTACAGCTGAAATTGCCATACATAAATTACTATGATAAAGCAATGTTTTTGGTAATAAAAATGTTAGCTGATTAGTTTAAAGCAAGAATGTGTTAATAAAGTTTCACATCAGTGAAGTTCTAGAACTCTCAGGGTTTTGGAAAATAATCTCATTGTAAAGAAAGAGCAGAGAGAATATTCATCCCTTCTTTTATGAAGAGTGGGAAATAAAATGAGAAAGGAGTTTAAAAAAACATTTACACCTACAATAGAATCCCCTTTTCTCTCAAATTCTTGCTCTGAATTCTTTCTGAATCTCTTCTTTCTGAATCATATACAGTTATGCTTGGAGAAAGGGTAGTATGGGACAAAAATTTTGTTCAACCTTGGTGTCTTTTTGAATCCAGGATGCATTTCTGCTTGGGTTCTTACCTATTCTTTCTTAGGAGGTGAAACTGAAGACCACAATGCTGATCATGGGGAGTGTTCATAGATGGCTGTGGGAGCACTCAGAGGAACTGCTTGTGGATCAGGAAGGCTGTTCCATAGTATTTAACTGACAAGGGGAAATCAGGGTCTGGTTCTACATCTAAACAATGTGAATCTTACACTGTAAAACTATGAATAGCAATGAATTGGTATCTTGGTTCAAGAAGATCAGATACACAAACATGCCAAGGCTGAATCCAATCCCATATCAGCAGCAACTCAAAAGGAAAAGTGTAGTTTCTGCAGGGTTTGCATTCAGAAAAAGTACTGTGGAATTGTACTTGGTACTGCAGTGCCTAAAATCCAGATGCCTTGTCTGAACTTGGAATTCACAACCTTGATTATAGGTCCTACATTTTCTTCACTGCACAATGCAATATCCACTGTTAGAATGCTTAAAACAGTCAAAATAGAATAAGTATTTTGGAGACCATGGTTTTAGAGTCGCTTTGGTCTAGCATGTTGTAAACAGAAGCAATTTTCTCTTCCTCACAAGGATGCACAGTCATTTTCTTTGTAGAAGCACAAGTGAGTGTATGGCCAGAGGAAATAACGGATCCATATAAAAACAATTTTCTTTTAATTGTGGCTGGGTGCATGAGCTCAAATCATGGCTCCACTCAAGGTGACAAACAGCTGGAGACATTGGTGATAGAAAGCTCAACTGTTCCCCTCTGTCCAGCAGAAATCATTTTTTTCCTGCCTGGGTTTATTGCCTTAAATATTCAGCTCAAAAAATAGAGGAACTTCCAATCATTCAGAATGAGATTCACCTTATCTAATTTTATCTAACTGAAAATAAGACAGCTGGTCCAAGCTAATCATCTATGCTAATTGTCTTCTCCTTATATTCACTGGAGGAAAAAATAGACTTGCAGATGGTGTTTCCTTCTTTGACTCCAGTATTTTAGAATGCGATGAAATGATAGTTGGAGATGTGTATTTCTAAAGATGGGTCAATCATTTAAAAACCTAGTGTCTTGGGATAACAAATGCTGTCACTACTGAAATGTTTCTCTTGATATCCAATCCAAATAGGGAAAAAGTTGCCACAGGTCTCCTTACATATGTTTGTTTCACACTTCTGACGGCTGTATAGGTATACTCTAAGAGTATGTCTTCATTGCACACAGCAAAGCAAAATTTAGGCTGTTGTGATAGCACTAAATATTCTAAGAAGGTCTGAGAAGGAAAGGTAAATTGAAGACACTACCAACATTACTTGTAGAAGCATGACACAAAAGTCTGCGGATGTCAAGGATTAAAATGCTTTATGCTGGCCTAGCATCTCAAATCATGTCCTTAATTATAAGCCTTTTTTTTAATACTATCAGGTATGGAACAGATAATCCTTTGAGAAATGAAGTGTGATCAAGAGAAGTCTATATTAACTGCCTACTCAGTGAGCTGGCTGATAGCAAAACACTTTTGCAAATAAATGAAAAACAAATTTAAGTAGAAAAATAAAATATTCATCCAGTTTATTGCTTAGATTTTGTGTAGTTACAAGATATTCAGTAGTAAGTGTATAATTTATCTTTAAAATAGAAGGGAAAAGCCTTGCTTGTAACTTTGTTCAGCTCTTGCACTTTAGAAATTCCATGAGGTAACAAAAGCAGTGGAAAAATCAATTTGTTGTGGCTTCTGCAGCTTTATGTACACTTTCCTCTTTACTTCATTTAAACTGTCTTCAGAGTGAAATAAGAGAGCCAGTTCATTACAAGTGGTCAACAGCTTTTCTGCTTGTTTATGTTATTTGCCACAGGAACACAATAAAGGTTCATGGGCTACCTGACATAAATCTAGCTTACTAAAATGTTACATATGTTTTCATCTGGGAACACTGCTGTTTGAGATAAAAATGGGTTTCTTCAGCTAAAATAAAAATGTGGACTGGAACAAATTGACTGTATGGACAAAGAAATCCAACTCTGTCTAGATGTGGACATTTTACAAACATAACTTAAAAATAAAGTACTCATAGTAAATATAATAATAAAATACCAGCTTTTCTTTTAGATCAAGGAGTGTCTGTTCATTAGCATGGACTGACACAGACCTTGAAGCCCAGTCAGTCATTTTTTTAATGCCTATTTGGAATCTTTTAAACTTGTATTGTAGTCATTATATCTCCATGCATACTTAGATGTAGAAATTGTTTCATACTCTCTTGTTTATTTTTTAAGCGAGCAATATCACCACATAAAAAACATGTGAACTTTCAATGACTTTTTAAAAGGGATTTTGAAAATATTTTTGATATGTCTTTGTTAAATCTTGTCATACTTAAAACTTGGATTAACTATAGCCTATTTCTGAAGGTATAAAGATTCCCTTGGTAATAGAACTAGTGTATTCTTCTGTGGAAAAAAGATTTTGGATTACTTGGAGCAACCAGTTGTCTCTGCTTGAGATTTCAGATTCTGATATACTGATAAATAAATAAAGAGGGATCTTAGCATCTGATCTCTTGCTGAAAGGGAAGAGTTATTCTAAAAAGGCCAGTTTGACTCTGGGCTAACATTATATTTATATAAAATAATGCAAAAACAAAACCCTGTCTTAGTAGTTTAATCAAAGACCTCCAGAGGTCACTTCTAGCCATAATCATTCTGTGAAATCACTTAATCAAATTTTGCTGCTGAGAACATATTAAGCACACCCTTTTGCAAAACTGAACAGGACTAAAATATGAAAATCTAGTTTTAGATATTCACATTGACAGTTAACCTATTTCTTCATGGTGAATTTTATCTTCGAATAACTTGAAGCTGGGCTTTAGTCATCCAAGCTGAATTGGACTTTGGAAGTCAAATAAGTGAGAGAGCCAATTGCCAGGCCATGTGATGAAACACTCACATTCACAGAAGTCATCTAATTTCTGAACCCCAAAAGCTTGCATGTTCAAAATACTTTCCAGTTAACCTGAACAAGTCCAGTCCAATATTACCAAAGAAACAGCACAGATATTCTTCAGTCAATACTTCTAACAGTTTTTTGACACAGTAAAAACTCCTTACTGTTTTGTATCAAGAAGATTCTCCTGCGAGGTTTGTTTTAGTTTCTTCTGTTCTTCCCAGAGACTTTTTATTCCAAAATTTCCCAAGTGAGACTCCAAATGAAAACACTTGGATCTAAAAGCAGAACACCACTAATCCTAGATCCACATGCAGAGAATGTCAGGTCTGTCAGATAAACTGTGATCTACATTTCTGAATGAAAGAACTGTTTTTTATAACCTATTTGACATTTATTTAACAAGAAAAAATACATAGTTCAATTACAGTGGTTGCTTTTCTATGGCTCTCTCTAGTGCTGATGTAGGATACAATTAAGAAAGTATATTTGTTAAAGAAAGTTTTTCTATATATATATATTTTACACTCATATCTATAATTCAGTCTTCAAGCCCAGTTGTTAAAAAAGTTTTCTGTTGTTTAAAGATTTATACAGTAGCACTACTTTCCTATTCCTATAAATTCTTTTTAATTATTAATCTCAAGAAAAACTGGTAAATACTAGCCCACTATAATGCAGTCCTTTCATCTTCAAATAGTGTGGAAGACGTAATATACCACTCTTGAAAATCGTTCTTTAATCCTCACTTCTCTTAGAATACAGGGCAATGAAGATTTATCACAGTTCCATAGATTTCAAAGGACGACCATGGCTTTGTGGTGTCAATCCATAGGACCGTAAAGATTCTGTTTTGTCAGAGCTAGATTTCACTTCTAAAGTAGAATGAGGAAACTGACTTGCAGTAGTACATATATCTTATTATTCAATTATCATATCAGGAAAGCATAGCCTTAGTACTACTTCTTTTCATTGCAGATTTTAAGTAAGAATTATTTTCAAAAATGTAAGTAGTTCACAGTTTTGTTTCCATGTTGCTAAAGTATATGTTTTTTTCCTCTTGATATCCATTGTATCTGTATTTTTCTTTACAAAATATCTATGCATTCACGTTGCATGTGTTCACTTCAATTAATTCCTTTTCTACTGCAAGAAAAGAAAAACCACACACAAAAAAATAAAAACGAAATCTCTTGTGCTTTATGCTAATGTTCACTTATCTGACCTACTTTTATTTCTGTAATTCTGTAGATTATCATAACTACCTTTTTTTTTTTTTTTGAGACAGCCATGAGTGTGGAGTAGTGATAACAAAAAGAACAGATAGCCTCCAGATATTCAGATACTCATCACATGCCAACAGTATTACAGTAATTATTTAGCTATTTTATTACAAAAATTACACTTTGTTGAGTCAATAATTATTGTTTTTCAGTTTCACGTTTACTTGTGTCTAACAAAAGATGCCCTTTAAACAAAGAAAAATTAACTAAACAGAAATACCACACATAAATAGTACACATCATGCCAAAGATACTTTTAAAAATGACTGAAAGAAATCAAGTGTCAGCACCTGAGGAAAGATTGCCCACATAAATAAGGTTAGGTGAGATGTAAGCTTCTTTAAAAGATGAATTATTTGCCAGGGAGACTGAGCTCATACAATGTCAGGTAGCGTGAAGATTGCTTCTCTTTGGAATTCCCCATATGATCCACAAAAAAACAGATCCCTGTAAGAACAATAGCAGAATTATCTGGCTCTGCTCTTACAAGACTTACAGAAATATTACTCCAATACCTTCAAGCGACAGATTTCTTGGGAAAATAAATAAATAAATTAAAAAAAATCCAGAGACAGCAAAGCCAGATAGTGTCGCTTTTTCTTCTCAGTCTGGAAAGTGTTCTGCTTCTCCCTCTCTGCAAGACCTCCTGGCTCATACAGTTCCGATGCAGCAGAGCATGGCGTCAGGAGATGCTTATTCTTGAATTTAAATGGAGTGAAACGATAGCGATCCTCTGCAAAAATGAGAATACGGTCCCAGTCAGACTTGAACACCTTTGATGTCACCAGAAGGTGAATTAAGAGGATTTGGTAATTCCACAGTCTGCTTCGGGACAGATCTTCTCAGATGCAGCTGTTTTGACTAGCTGAGTACTGTGCGGTTCTCCGCGCATCACATATGCATAGACATACATATAGACACAGACGCATGTACAACTTCCTTGCATGCTGAAGCAAACTCCTCCCACGGTCTATTCCTGGCGCACATCTAAATGGCTGTTTTATACACATTAACCCTGTGAAACGCTGTAGGACTTTGCTATTCACCTCCCAGATAATAAACTATCCGTTTGCAAGCCTGTCACACAGTTCAGAGATCAAAGAATCAAGGTGTCACCAGCCTTCTTTAGTATAGATATCACTGGTTCTTTACTGCCTAGTTATGTTTGCAGAGCCGTCAGATATTTTTTTGTCTTAAAGTTACTTACCCCATTCAAGTACTTGATTTTCTTTTCTGCGGCATCTGTGCCACAGATTTACTGGCTGAAAAAAATAGGCAAACAAAAAAATGCAGTACCACTCCCTCCATTATTTAGCTTACTTTCCTTCCATCCTGCCTAACTGCTTTTGAACACAGTCTTTCCATTAATAATAATAATAAAAAAAGGAAAACATAACTATTATCTTCAGTTGAATATGTAACAAGGGAATCGTTATTAAAGAGTTAAAAAGATTATTTCATGTCACTATATATTCAATGTCTTTATGAGATGATTTCAATTCTGGGTCCATCTGAAAAAAAATAAAGAAGGAGATGGAGAGAAATGGAGTCTGATAGGGTGTAGTGGTTATGTATCTCTTTTGTAAAACAAGAAATTTACTTAGCTTTCTCTCTATGCTTGTACTTAGTCTATCAGAGAAGAGAAGCATGAAGAACAAGTTCTTATGAAAATCTTTCTTCCAAGACTGTGTTTGTGGCAGTAATTTACAAGTAACGGTCTACAGCTGTGATCTCTAGCTCTTGAGCTGTTTTGGTATTTCAGTAATTATAACAGTTTCATTAACATTTAAAGGGAATAGTCAGTTCAATATCAATAAGAAACTATTTTGTACAGCATGGATCCATTTCACATTTGCATTTGACATTTGATAATCTCTACACATAAGTTCCGAGTCACAGAAATGAGATGTCACACACAGGAAAAATTAACCCAGATATAAGTTTTTAATAAATTTATGAAGCTGCAGAATAAAAGTTGAGGACTGACATGGTTGTGAAGAACATCTCTTTCGCAGTCTTATGTTCATTTAAAACAATAATAAATAAGACATAAGTTTAATTCCTTCATTGTTTACATGTGAAATTTGTGGATACTGAAAAGAAATACAAATTATTAATAGTGAAATAACTAACAGGTCATAGATGTGAGCATATTTTCTATGTGTAAATAATAAAAGTGGTCATGTTTTTTGAGATGTCAGCTGTACATTTTACAGCAATGTTAATTTTTGGCTACCACTCTCCATAGCAACTGCATATCTACTATGCACAGCTGATGCAATTAACAGGAATCAACAAAGAAACATCACTGCAGTAGCACAAACAGTAATCAGAAATTAAAATTCAGTGAAGACAGATTTAAGCCTGTCATATATGAACATAGACAGTTTTAAATTCTGCCTAACCTATGAATTTAACAACTATGCTAAAAATGCTAGCTCATTTGACAGCAGCCACCAGTAAAGCTAATTAAATGTTAGAAACTAGTGGAAAAGGAGCAAGGAAAAACTTTATTTACAATTTCATACAGTCATGTTTATCTTATGTCCTGGAAAACACGTAGAGTTCTCATCACCTATTGCTGAGGAATATGGCAGATATGGAAAGGGATCAATAGGCAGTAACAAAAAAATCACACATACAGTGAGTTTTCCTTTCAAGAAAACATCAAAAAAAGCTAATTCCCTCATTTCAGGGAACTAGATACCAAATATGAGTGCATTACTCTATGAAGTGATGTATGACCTCACAAACTATGATTCTCAGGTAAAAAAGCAAACAATATCACACATATGTACGATTCATCACATTTGTGTGAAACACACAGGTGAATTTCAACTTTAAAATTTCTTTCCATAGGAATGTGAATGTCAAAATGTTATTTATGTTCTAAGCCAAAGGTCTCAGCAGATATAAGGTCTGCTCTGATATTAATATTTTCTAAGTTTATTATGTTGGCCCTGGACATCAGTATATAGCAGTAGAAGCTGAACCTTCCTGACAGTATTCCATTACATTTGGTTGCTGTGTGATGGATGGCAGCAGAGGGGCAGTCTGACAAAATGGTATCTGACATGGAAGTGTGTATGAAGCAAAGATGTGTCATTGAATGCCTCTTTGTGGAACAAATGGCGTCCATTGACATTCACTGACACTTGCTGAATAATAATGAATGTTCAATAAACAGTGGATGTGAGCATAGTGGGATGGTGGATGGTGTGCTTCAGCAGTGGTGACAGTGATACAAAGGACAAGTCATGTTCGAGATGGCCATGCAGATTTTCGTGAGTACAGCATGCAGACTCTTGTTCATATTTGATGAAAATGCAAAGCAAAATGGTGATGACTCTTTGAGTTTTGTATCAGTTTTTGTTTGTTTGTTTTGTGTCTGTTGTGGTTTCCATGGTAATAAATGGAAAGCATTACTTTTGGAGACAACTAGGTACTTTAATGCTTTCTTAAATTGCTTTATTTCTTTTGTTAAAAAATGCAATTAATTTACTTCTTTTGATATGTTGAAGAAAATACAACCTAAAGCCTCAGAAAGTTCTGTTTTATATCAATAAATATATGACTTACTATAACATTTTTTTTGTCTTTGCTGAATATCTATTCTGATCCAAATTGATTTTTCTTTAATTGTCTGTTTGATACTATAAACAAAGAAAACATTTCTTTCAGAAATGAAAATTCTATTCTTGCTCTACCACATTCTTCAGATACATAGTTCTGAAAGTCCTGCAGAATGACTTTGACATTAGTAGACACAATAAAGATAGCCTTAGGTCATCAAAACAGATAGAACTGAGAGAGAAGTAATACTGAATGCTTTCAGTAATTTTCCATTTGTAGACATTACACTAAAAAACATTTTAAAAAAGGAGAAATTCAAAATTATTTCTGCCTTGAAATATGTTTCTTATAAATTAATAAAATGCATTCCTTGACTTGGTATGTTTTGCAAAATAGGAGCATTGAGAATAGTGGGCTGTATATCCAACAGTCACATTCCTTCATAGTAAAAACAAGTGCGGAGAAAAATGGCTGCTACAGAATCTAGAAGTTAAAGCGTCACAACCTCTCTGCTATTTCTGTCTTATGCATAGACCTTTGGAGATCACTGAGATTCTCCTGTTATTCAGCGACAGGGATCAATGTTATAGAAGTTTTTCAATAATTTTATGCTTAACTCTAGCAGTCTTAAGGAATGACCCCTTCCAAACATGTCTGAAGGGCAATATATTCTCTGTTTCCATTAGCAAAGTGTTAATAAACT
Source organism: Perdix hodgsoniae (assembly GCA_035772895.1). Classification (NCBI taxonomy): domain Eukaryota; kingdom Metazoa; phylum Chordata; class Aves; order Galliformes; family Phasianidae; genus Perdix; species Perdix hodgsoniae. The sequence goes on along the minus strand of JAPSGF010000004.1, from coordinate 22,375,319 downwards.
GAAGTTTTGACAATTTGCAATAGTTTATTGAGATATCCACAGTTCATTAAATTATATTGTTTGCTTTTAAGTTTGTATAGTATTACAAATTGTTTTGAGTGTGTCTCAGTTTCAGCTGGGATGTAATTGTTCTCTTCAGAGTGTCTGGTATGATGGTTCTAAGACAACGATGCTGGCATCAAATCAATGTTTACAGTTGTCTCCTAAGCAATTAGCTGGTTGAGAACAGCAAATAATTTAAATTATTTGATATCAAATTACTACATAATGCTGCATGTCATCATTATTATGGCAGTTCATTTTCTTCTTAGCAATAGTATATTAAGAATTACCCAGGTTAAACAAGAATGAACACCAATGGAACCAGAACTAGTTTTTGCATGCAGTAAAACAATACTGTGAATCATTCCCTTGCAATGAAAGACTGTTATGACAGATGAAGCCCAAAATTATGAACTAAGTGGGAAACATGGGCAACTTACACAAATGGCCCATAGACTATGGGAATAATATGTGAGTATATGTATGTATCAAAAAACAATATAGCTGATGGTAATTAGTTAGGATGTGTAGAAACCATGGGACCCGACCCCCAATTTCAGCTGGGGCAGAACCGTTCTCTTCAGAATGTCTAGCATGATGCTAAGTTCTGATTCTAGGAGAAAAACAATGATAACACACTGATGATTATAGTTGATGCTAAGCAGCATTGTACAGTGCCAAGGTTATTCATAGTGTAGAGCCCAGGGAGCACAGAGGAAACAAAATTAGGAGAGCTAACTTAAACTGTCCAAAGGGATATTCCATGCCACATGACATCATGTCATGTGGATGGAGCTTTAAAGGCAATGGGAGTTCATCTCTTTCTGCTGCTCAAGGGGCCAGCTAGGCATCAATCAGAGGGTAGTGATCAATTGCTTGTGCATCACTTGTTACATACATACATATACATATATATATATATTTCTTTCACAAACATTATCCTTTCCTTTATCTTAGTAAATAATTTCATCTCAACCCACAAGTTCTATTATGTGTTCATGTTTTGGTTTTGTTTTTTGTTTTTTTGTTTTGTTTTGTTTTGTTTTTTGTTTTTCTTTTCTGATTCTCTCCTCCATCTCAGTGGGAAGGGGGGCAATGAGTGAAGGATGATGTGGTAACCTGCTGGGTTAAACTACAGCAGAGTGAAACACATATATTAATACAAAATATATGCATAGTTTATGAACTATTAATACAAATAATTATGGATGTTAATAGAGCACTAAGACTTAAAAAGAACTGTCAGTGCAGTGGATATTATCCTGGCTTTTCTTTTTTTCTTTGGTATATGTAGCTAGAACATATTCATTAATACATTTTAATATAAAATTTTATTTTTCTTCCTTTTTCATAATATATATATTAAAAAAAACCTAAAAAAAATACAATAATAGAATCAATGTGATTTGACACTGGTAATTGCTAGAAACAAATAGAATTCTGAAGTAGAAAAAGATTGATGATACTGTTATGCCATTAAATGTGACAATGTAACATTAATATTGGACTATCATTTATATGAAGTCATTTTCTAGAGGAATAATTATGCAGTGTCTCTAGAAAAAGTTCTCAAGTTCTTTTGTTCAAAGAACTGCTGGTTTCAGCTTAATTAAATCCTTACTGTGGGATGTTTTTTCCATGGAGCTTATGTGGTATCTAGTCACCTTTGAACAATGCCTGCTATTGTAATTCTCAAGACTGTAAACTGTAAATCAATGCAAACCATTTTTCTATTTCTGCTTTTAGTCTAAGCAATTTAAGCTTTAGTGAAAATCATTCTGAATATTTCCCAGAATGAGTCTTTTGGGCAGGTCAAAGTTGTCATTTTCAAAGAAAATAAGATTTGCTATACTGGATTTGACAGCTTCTTGCCTTGAACAGCAGATTCAGAGAGAACAACAGAACTCTTAAAGTACAGTTTTTTGCCAGTTGTGAAAATGTGAAAGAATATTAAATAAATAAATAAATAAATAATTGGAAAGGCAGAGAAAATTTTTTATTTCCTAGAACAATACCTGAAATTTAATGACTGCTAATGAACCTAGTTCACAAAGATACACATTTTATATTATTAAAATCATTCAAAAAATAATCTTATCTAAATAAGCTTCTCCCAAAGTAGTGCCTCCTGTTTATTTCCATGGAGACTGCAAAAATTACAAAGAGCACAGTACAACTATAGAACAAATTCTCTGCAACAGAATGCTGAATAAAATTCACAAAGGGTATCCCATTACCTTCATATACAAATGATAGAACTGAATTGGAATATTTTCCACCTGGACATGGGTCAGAGTACCTAAAAAAGTAAAAAAAATTCAAGAAAAATAAAAACATCTTTTTCTTTCCACACATGCAAAATAGAAATCAATTAAAAAGAAAAAAAAATGTAAGGAAAACCCTAACATATAAAACTGGAAAATTCAGATGTTGTTGTTCTGGTGCTGAAAATAATTTGCATTAAATAAATAGGCTCATTTTTTGTTTGTTTCTCACTATAAAGCTGTTTATATTCATGATGAATCTTTCTATCTTCTGAAATGGATAAAGAGAGGGTTCATTATCATGTCATCCAAAATAAACTTTCCTACACACTGATATTACTACAATTTAAAACTCTTCTCACTGATGGAACAGTGTGCCAGGATTTGATTAGCAACAGCAAGGGCTGGGTTCAATTTCAAAGGGTCATATCAAATTGAGCCCCATCTGACAACCTGAGAAAATTAAATTAAACTGTCTGAGTGCTCAATGCGATGTACTTCGCTATTCTCAAATGATGAATCAACTAGCTTAATGAAGCAGCATGATGATGTAGGGAGTGAAAAAAAGAGGAAAACAGATATATAAACAGCACAGCACCCAGTAGTTGGCAATCTCTTTGCTCAACAAGATACTGTACTTTTTTGTTGATGAATGAATTTGTGGTAGCTTATCTGCTTGCAGACTTCTCCCATTGTACCCAAATATTTACTGTCTTTCCAAAATTTCATGGCTGTATCACCTTTTCTGATAGGTAGCAAGAACTCAGACAGGATCCAGGTTTCTTGGTCCTGAAGCTGTGCACTCACTGCCTCTCCTATGACCTAGGTAGCTGCTTTTGTTGTACAGTGCTTTGTGCTCTTTATTAGGAGGATGCATAATGCACAGGATGACAGAAAATTTGGTCCTTTATATGAAGACCTCTGGAATTAATAATCTTGCCACTGGAGCACTGTTCAGGAAGATGTGGGAAGAGATTTTAAAAATTCCTGGTCAGAAGAGGAAATTAAACCCAGTTGCTCCGTGTTCGGTTATATACTGATGCAAGAATCTTTCCTACTCTGCTTCTGCTGATAACAGAAGAATTTTAAAGAAGGCTTAAAAGAAATGAGAAAAAACTCCAGTGGGGAAGGTTTTAGTCCATGGCTAATGGCACAGGTTCTTCACCCTGTATAATGTTGTCATCTACATGCATTAGCAGTTTTCAGCAGGTTGTAGTATGCTGTTTCTTATGGTCCCATATGAAAAGCATCAACTTTCTTCAGGCATCCAGTGCAAATTATGGACATTAATTTGAGCACCAACAAGCCAGAGGCTGACGTTGCTAAGATTATCATGAAATTGTTTTGTAGATCTTACCTTAGGTTCATATCATTTAAGGAACTCTGTTAAAACAAAATCCTTAAAGAACTTCTAATCTGCTCAGTCAGTAGTGTATTGGGTCCTTTCATCTGAAGCCAAACTGAACTCAACCGGCAATTACTATCCCAGGGAGCTATTCATTTCCTTTATCAATGAAGATATGAAATGTTAATGAACAATGCATATACTCTGCTGAGTAGCCATTTAAAATCAGCAGGAGATTGTGAAAAAAAGAACACCTAACCCACGCTACAAAAAAAAAAAAAGTCTTACACCGTGAGTGATTTAGGGACTAATCAAATAAGTCCCACATGCTATAGTAAGATCCATTGATAGATTTGTATATAATAAGGCCACACACTGAAAGACAATATCAGCTTTATCCTAGATGACAACTGTATTTACCAAAGTCAATGTCTGCAAAGTCAGAATTAAGTAATTTCTGACTTTGTAGTATTACTCTGCAAAAGTATTACTCTTCAAAAGCAATTATTCATCTATTCATCTGGGTCCTGATTATATTTTATCTTTATCACATTCAGCAGCATGCAATGTTATAGTTAGACATAAAACATTTCAAAGTGCTGGCTAAGAATTACCAGCTAAGAATGCTTCTTTAAAGCACTATCTAGCCTAAACACTACACTGTTAAAATTTTAATGCTTGATATTGTGATCATGTTGGAAATATAACAACAGCAACAACAAAAATCAAACCAATCCACATTCCCGAAGGTAGCAATCTCATTATTAAAACTATTTGATACTGGTTCCCTCTCTGGCTTCAATCTAAATGAAGATTTTTTTTTCATGAGAGCAAAGCTTGCCACTAGTAAGGGAAGTTTTAGTTAAATTTAGCTAAAATGACCTAATGTATATTTTTACTTTTAGATCTATTTGCATTTTTCTATCAAATTAAAATATGACTTTTTTTTTTTTTTTTTTTTTTTTTTTTTAGATAGCCTATCACGGATCCAATATAACTATCCGGACTTCAAACTCAGGTTTATACATCTGAGATAAGCTCCCTTGACATTTTTGAGCATCAATAAAGAGTAGTAGAAATAAGACCGTTTGGTGAGGTTCTACTCATCCTAAAGATACCTAAAATATGATGAATTATTTCTGAAAGTTTGACATCATTTAAGAGTAGCATGTTCAAAGTTTTCTTTATTTATAAATGGCTAAATATGAGAGAGGGTAAGGAACCAAATACGGCAACTGAAAGAGGGAGAAAATATTTGTTCTCCATATCTATGATCAAGGCTGCAGAAATGGACTAAAGTGCACCAAGAAAGATTCAGCTAAGACAACATGAAATAGAGATGATTAACTATGAATCTGAAGTGCAAAAGGGGATTATGAAGATAGCATCACTGGAGGTCTTAAGACTAACTATTGCAAGGAAATTTACTAGAATAGATAATACCATTCATATAGGGAGTTTGAACTGAATGATTTCCTCAGCAGGATCATCACTATTTCCACAAACTTCCTGTAACCCTTAGGATTATCCTCTGACCAGCTGTCTCATTTTTCGTAGTTTCTTTTTTTTTTTCTCCTCACATCAGCATCCTAACTGGTGATCTTTCTTCAACAGCAGATTATAAACACTTGTCTCTTTTGCTCCCATATATCCTTTCCCTTTCCATACCTCAATGTCAGTAAATCAGGCTCCATCAGTTTCCTCACCACAGGTGTACTAATGTACACATTCTTCTCAATTAATTTTATTTCTTCTGTTTTGATCATACACAAGTCCATTGTTCACTGGCTAGTATCTAGTAAGTCTTACACTGAATATAAAAAGTTCATTTTTAGGCAACATTTCAAAGGATGTATTCCAGCTTTGCCACTCTTCCTGTCCCAGGGGATTGGGATCAGCTATCTGACATAGGGAGGAGTTATTCAGATGTGTGCTCCAATGTTTTCATACAGTATTAAAACCTAAAACTTGATTTTCAGGAACTGAATAAACCTTTGACAAACAAGACAGAGAAAAAAATGGGAGAGGTTCACACACTTACAATAAGTTCTGAAAACAACTGATTGTGAGAAGAGGGAATGAAAAAAGCAAAAATCTTTTCAAATTTTCTGGTATTGGTGAAATTCACTTGTAAGTACTTTGAGAACTTAGGGGCAATGGATGAAGTTCTGGAGTAATAGAAAATGGAAACAGTCGTATCTAAAAAGGAGGAAAGAAAGAGATAAAATGGCAACTTAGTCTTAATTATTCTGAAAATAGAGGAGAAAATTATCCTTTTTTAGACTTTTTTAAAGTCTAAATGACTTAGACATAAGGAAAAACTGTTTCTCTCAGAGAGTGGTCAGGCACTAGAATGGACTGCTTAGAGAGGTGGTGGAGTCACCGTCCCTGACAGAGTTCAAGAGGTGTCTATATGAGGAGTTAAGAGATATTGTAGAGATATTACACTGGCTTGTAAAAGCAATGGTAGTGGGAGGACAGTTGGACTAGATGATCTCGTTGGTCCTTTCCAACCTTGTGATTCTATGATTCTATGAAAATTAACAAATAGCTGACCATTTAGTAAGAGTAAAACATATCAGGTATTTCCAGTTTCTTCACAGAAGAGGACAACAGCATTGTGGATAGGGAAGAAGTGGCAATTATATATATTTTGATATCAGTAGGACTTTTGACACTGCTTCACAAGAACTTCAGTGCTTACAAGCTGACTATAAAAACATAGGATGAATAACAGAAGCAAAAAAAAACTGAACAGAAAATTGTACTAAGAGTGTGATTATCAGTGACTCATTCCTAAAACAGAAGGATGTAACAAATGCATTTCTTAAGGCCCCAAATAATACAGTATTTCCACTAACAGTATAGAAAATAAAATCAAGAGCTTGCTAATGACATCTACAGACAGCACCAGGCTCCGTCTGACTTTAAGCAGATTGGTGAACAGGTTTCAAACTCAAAGCGACTGTGACATACGGGTTTCGCTTCAATGAAGGCAGGTGCAAATTCTACCTAGTCTAAAGTAATGAACTGTATGATTCTGGGAAGGAAAGAACCAGAAGAGAGAGCAAAGTGCCAGACAAGAACAGAGGTAGAAAAGCTGAATGTTAATTCTGACACACAAAGAGAAGTATAATACATTAAGTATGTGAAACAAGCTGTTCTCAATCTATTGCAGTTATTGAAACCTCACTTTTTCATAGAATGCATTAACTGATTAGAGGATTCAGAGCCAATGATAATAATCATCGTTTGCAAAAGGGTAGCTTAAAAGCGAAGACAGAGACCTGGATTTATTTATTTATTGTTTGTTTGTTTCCATTTTAGAGATAATTACTCAGATTCATATGTTCATTTGGTCTTTTACATAGATATGATGAGAACATTTCTAATAGCACAAACTACTGAAACTATTGTTGTATAACTAAATTTTCACCTTTTCTTCTTAGTAAATATTGTTAATTGTGCCAAAATAAAAACAAAGCTAGGAAGAAAAAATTACTGTGATAGATTTTTTGAAATCCCAGGACTCACAATTAAGGGAAAGGCATTCACTTCACTTTTTAGAAAACATGGTCTAAGTTCTTTAGTTACTACAAACTCCTGTAAGTCTATTAACCAAACCTAATAGAATATAAATAATAATATTTTTTTTTCCAATTATTTATGGATCTTTCTTCTCAAATGAATAAAAAAAAACTTCAGGTATGACAGCACAAGCTTTATATAATTAAGTTGATTGAACATTTTATATAGATAAAAAAATAAAATTATATATACTTAGCTAAAAACACAGAGGAGAATGATGGACTATAGCTGTGATCTGTTAGCCTAGAAGAATGTGATGGTGCTTCATCCTGAGAAGGGAATTTCCAGCTAATAATTAGGTAACTGAGATAAGTAACTTCTGATCCTCTAGGACTTCCGGGGGGAACTAGAGCTTAAGGGACAGATCTTCTCGACTTTGTATGGAACCCCTGAGGATCTTGGCTCGTTTACTTATACTTTGGCAAATTTTGTCATGCCAATAAAATGTTATTGCTTGAGTTGAACTGAGCCGTGCACTTTGCCTTCCGGGAAGGAATAAATAAAAGTTGAACATTTATGAAGACATCCAGCTAAGCACTGGAACCCAGATATGCTTCCTAAATGCAGTTTCCTAAGTAGTATAGAATAGGTGGAATCTGGGACAAGGCTTGAGGCAGAAGTAGTAGGTCTTTTGCTATTGTGATCTACTTTGCAAATTCTTTGCAGCAGATTTCCTCTGGTGGTGCTTGACCTGTGGAAAGAGAATGTGGCTGAATAGACTATGTAAATTTCCTGAACTAGGTGCCCATGCACTATCTTTGCAGGCAGATATGTCCTTAAGCTAAGAAAAGATAATTATTGATGCTTACTCTTCTACTTTCAGTATACTAGACTGCATAGGAAGAGACGCAGACTGAATAGGGGTGGAATTCAGAACAGATCCTTGACCTGGGTCTTGGACAGAGCTTTGTTAGAGTCTTACTGAACTAGCCCAATTCAAGTTTATTTTCACAAGAAACTTTTAAAAAGACCCATTAATTTCCTTGGTGGAAAATTACAGTTACAAGTATACATCTTGAGTAACTTACAAGAAAATTACTTGTATGCCTTTCTGATTTCCATAAAATTTAAAATTCTTAGAGATTAAAAAATGTAATTGTCACAGGCTATCAGAATCTTGATACAGTAAATATAAATGAATTTAAAAACCACAGAACTTCATAGCAAGATAGAATATACAGTAAAGTCATAAATCATAAGAAGCATAAGAATTCTGATTTTTTTTTCTATGCAGATACTCTTTTAAAATAGTGATTCTGGCTTCCTATGTACTTACTAAATTAATTCTACTAGTCTGATGCTTGTTCTGATCCTGTGAGGAGAGGGCTACATCAATATTCTTGTTTGCTAAATTCTTACCTGATTCTTAAAATTAGTGTCAAACCAAGAAAGGAACAGCAAGTATCACCAATTTCTGTTTTTCTGACATACTGAGCTTTTATCATCTGGCGTTCAAGTAAATGTGACTTCTCTTGGTCAAGACATCCATGATTCACACCACCAGCATATTATAGGAAGGAAATGTGTAGATAATTAACTGATTATTCATAATTTTCAGCAAGGACTTTGCAGAGGCAGTTCTCCATTAAGTTTGACGGATTCATGGCTAATTTGGATTAGACATGCAATTCCATCTTTATTAAACTAATTTGCATCTACATGCACCCTCCCTCTTCAGAAATTCAGAAAATCTATGTGTGCTTTTACATTTCAGTGTCTCTTTCTCACTCCTCTGCTCTGTTGATCAGATTGCTCTTCTTCTTTCTCTTCCTTTCTCACCAATTCCCATTTATATAGAAGCAACTTTGTTCTATATAAAATTAAAAATGATTTTATAAAAAGATAAAATCATTTTCTGCATCTCCACCTCACTACCTGCATATTTCCTCACTGCTTGTTCCATTTTTTTCACCTCCCATTCTGCCACTTTTTGTTCCAATCCTTTCCTTTGTCCTACTGAAGATTTTTTCTTTTTTTTTTTTTCTTTTCTTATTTTTTTTTTTTTTCTTGGCAGTATAAACATTAACACAGCTTCTTATTTCATCAAACTGAGCCTGTTGATGAAGACTTCTTCCTACAGCTACAGCAGGCAATTGCAGGCTCTTGTCCTGCTGGGAAACTTCAACCACCCTAACCTCTCATGGAAAAGTAGTACAGTAAGCTTTTGGAAATCCAAAACACTCTGGGAAACACTCAAACACTCTATCTATCGAGCCAAGTAAAAGACAGGAAGTTGGACTAGATGACCTTTAAGGATCTTTTCTAACTCAAACAATTATATGATTCTAGGATTATATGTTTAACACCTCAATTATTATAAAGCCATTTTGCACCTTACTGATTTCAGATTAACAATAGACGTTCTTTTTTATTTATATATTTTCCTCTCTCATCCTTGTGAACCAGTATGAAATTCTCCCACTTATATCTCTTTTGTGGTGTCCTTTGCACTTGTTTCACTATAACAGATTTTATTTCTCTAACTTTCAGATCAAGTTAACTGAAGTTACGAGTATATTTCTGGGTATTAAATCCTAATTCCCCTTCTCATTACATTTGTTACATTTTCCATATTTTTATCAAATTATCAATCTGAATCTGAAGATTCTGGCATCAGCTAAATTTTCTAAAATGCTGTTAAATATGATAAATTTGTTTTATTTCTATACTGGTTTTTCAGTTCATAGAAAACTTTAATTCTCTATTTGTTCTCTATTATATTCACATTACATCTTTAAGAAGAAATTATGCAAAATAACAGTGAGTACTGCTAATTATAAGAATTGTTCCTAATGACTGTCTACAATCACATATTTACTGATTATTCAAGCTGTAGCCACCTCAAATGGGCTGTAATATAAGAATCGCATCATCTGACATTTGAGTTGACGCCTCTATGGCACCTGTAAGTAATATCAACTTAATCATATTTGGAAGTACGTATATGCTCTGTATAGTAAGACTTCTGGCAAAACGTCCTGGTTTATAATCAGTAAAAAGAAAGAACTGCCTCTAGAGAGGCTTTAGCACTCCTGAGTTAGTCCTGATTCTGTGTCATCTATTAAATTATAATCCTAAAATTTCCAGAAGATGATAAAGAGAAGAAGATGATACATACAAAAATTCAGAGAATATTTAAGGCTCTCAGAGAGGCCTGAAGGCTATGAGAGCATTAGCTGGGAAAAACAAACAAACAAACAAACAAACAAATAAATAAATAGGCTGTTCTTAAGCCAACAATCTTCTTAGTGAATTCTACTAATGGATGAGGGAAAAAAAAAAAAAAGAAAGAAAAAAAAAGCCCAGTCTTCATGCTAGCCATCTCTAATACTTTCAAGTGAAAATAACAAACTAAGTTTATCTATGTATAATGATATTATTATTGTATTGTATTATTGTATGTTTTATCTATGTATAATGATATTATTATTGTATTGTATTGTATTATTGTATATATATATATATTGTGTATTAATGATACAATCTAATGCTCCCAATCTTCATGAGTATAGGAGATGCTAATTAACATCTGTACAAAATTTTCCAACACAAAAATGTCAACATTTTCATTTGTCTCTCTTGAATTGACTGTGCTCATATACAGGAAGTGTCACAGTTTCTCAGTATAAATGTATAAACACTGACAACTTTCAGGGTTATTTTTCATTGTACACCTCATAAAGGTGAATGACAGTGACTTCATGAGTCTTGAGCAAGCCTAGAGGGGCTTTCTCATCTCTGATGTGTAACTTCGCAAAGCAGTGATGTTTACAAAATTTGTCGGATAATATATTTTCATAAACTGAAGTATATTAAAAAATGACAGGGCTTTCAAATTTTATGATGCCTAATCATAGAATCATAGAATCACAAGGTTGGAAACAACCTATAAGATCATCTAGTCCAACCGTCTTCTCATTACCATTTCTACCACAAACTAAACCATATCTCACAGTGCCTCATCCAGATGCCTTTTGAATACTGCCAGGGATGGCAATTCCACGACCTCTCTGGGCAGACCATTCCAGTGCCTGACCACTCTCTGAGAGAAAAAATTTTTCCTCATGTGCAACCTAAACCTCCTCTGGTACAACTTGCTGCCATTTCCCTGGGTCCTGTTCATTGTCTAAGAGGCCAAACCCCTTCTCATCACAACCTCCCTTCAGGAAGTTGTAGAGTGCGATGAGGTCTCCACTGAGCCTCCTCTTCTCTAGACTAAACAATCCCAGCTCCCTCAGCACAGCTGAGTAAGTAAGTAAGTAAGTAAGAGTACTTACTACAACTCTTAGACAATGAACAGACTTGTGCTCCAGACCCCTCACCAGTTTTGTTGCCCTTCTCTGGACACGCTCCAGGGTTTCGGTGTCTTTCCTGTAGTGAGGGGCCCAAAACTGAACACAATACTCAAGGTGCAGCCTCACCAGTGCTGAGTACAGGGGGATGATTACCTCCCTGCTCTTGCTGGCCACACTATTTCTAATGCAGGCCAGGATGCCACTGGCCTTCTTGGCCACCTGGGCACGTTGTTGGCTCATGTTCAGCCGAGCATCAACCAACACCCCCAGGTCCCTTTCTTCTTCACAATCATCTAGCCACTTGTCTCCAAGCCTAAAATGTTGCATGGGATTGTTGAGGCCGAAGTGCAGGACCCAACACTTGGCCTTGTTGAACCTCATCCCATTCACCTCAGCCCAGCAATCCAGCTTATCTAGAGCCTTCTGAAGGGCCTCCCTACCCTTAAGCAGATCTACTTGGAGTCATCTGCAAACTTACTGAGGGTACACTCAATCCCCTCATCTAGGTCATCAATAAAGATATTAAACGGGATTGGCCCCAGTACCGACCCCTGGGGGACACCACTCGTAATGGGTTGCCAGCTGGACTTAACACCATTAACTACCACCCGTTGAGCACAGCCCTCTAGCCAGTTTCTTATCCAGAGAAGTGTATACCTGTTCAGACCACAGGCAGCCAGTTTCCCCAGAAGCAGCCTGTGGGAGATCATGTCAAAGGCTTTCCTGAAGTCTAGATAGACTACATCAACAGCCCTTCCCTCATCTACCAGTCTGGTCACCCAGTTGTAGAAGGAGATGAGGTTGGTCAAGCACGACCTGCCTTTCATGAACCCGTGCTGACTGGGCCTGATCCCCTGTACACCACACACGTGCTGTGCGATCTCACCCAAGATGATTTGCTCCATTACTTTCCCCGATACCAAAGTCAGGTTAACAGGCCTGTAGTTCCCCAGATCCTCCTTATGGCCCTTCTTGAAGAAGAGAGTCACATCAGCAAGCCTCCAATCCTCTGGGACCTCTACAGTTAACTAGGAGTGCTGATAGATGGCCATGAGTGGTTCGGCAATCACCCCCGCCAGCTCCTTCATCACCCGAGGGTGTAGCCCATCCAGTCCCATTGACTTGTGACAGTCCAGATGGAGGAGAAGCTCTCTGACTGTCTCCACCTAAATCTCTGAGGGTATATTCTGAGCATCCCAGACTTCCAGATCAGGGCATAAAATGCACAGAGGATAACTGGTCTGGCTATTAAAGGCAGACATAAAGAGGGCATTGAGGACCTCAGCCTTCACCTTGTCCTCAGTGGCCACATTCCCTGCTGCATCAAGTATAGAATGAAAATTGTCCTTAGTTCTTCTTTTGCCATTGATATATTTATAAAAGGATTTTTTATTGTCTTTTACTGCAGTGGACAATCTGAGTTCAAGTTGGGCTTTTGCCCTCCTAAGTTCTTTCCTGCATACCTTAGCTACTTCCTTGTAATCTCCCCAAGTAGCCTGTCCCTTCTTTCAGAGGACATAGACTCTCTTTTTCTCCCAGAGTCTCAACAGTAGTTCCCAGCTCATCCACACCAGTCATCTTCCCCTATGGCTTGCCTTACAGCACTCAGGGACAGCCTGTTCTTGCACCTTTAAGATTTCTGTTTTGAGGAGTGTCCAGGCTTCCTGGACCCCTTTACCCTTAAGAAGCGACTCCCAAGGAACCTGTGCTACAAGCGCCCTGAACAGATCAAAGTCCGCCCTCTGGAAGTTCAAGAAAGTAGTTTTGCTGGTCACTTTTTTGACATCTCCAAGAATGGAGAATTCTGCAATTTCTTGGTCACTCTGCTCAAGACGATCACCAGCCTTCACTTCTCCCAACAGTCCTTCTCTGTTAGCGAAGACCAGGTCTAGCAGGGCACCACTCCTGGTAGGCTCTCCTACCAGCTGCATAAGGAAGCTATCTTCCACACAGTCTAGAAACCTCCTGGACTGCTTCCTCTGTGCTACATTAAATTTTCAACATATATCAGGGAAGTTGAAGTCTCCCATGAGAACAAGTGCTGGTGATCATGTGACTTCTGCGAGCTGCTCATAGAATGCCTCATCCAACTCTTCATCCTGATTAGGGGGTCAATAACAGACCCCCACCAAGATGTTGCCCCTACATGCCTTCCCCCTGATCCTTACCCATAGACACTCCACTCCATCATTCCCAACCCAAGCTCTTCAACATCAAAACAGTCTTTAATATAAAGGGCCACACTACCATCCTTCTTACCTCGTCTATTTCTTTTGATGAGCTTGTAGCCATCTATCACAGCACTCCAGTCATGGGAGTGGTCCCATGTTTCAGTCCCATGCTTCAGTAATAGCAACAAGGTTGTAATTAGCCTGACTCACAATTGCTTCCAGCTCTTCCTGCTTGTTGCTCATGCTGCATGCATTGGTATAGATGCACTTCAGCCAAGTCATCTACCTCACCCTCAGCTCAAACATCGTTCCCCTAGGCTCATCTCATGTAAGGCCTGGTTTGTCCCTTTCCTCCTTTATAGCTAGTTTAAAGCTCTTTCAATAAGCCCTGCTAGCCTCCCACACGCACAGATATAGCACCCTATGGGAAGTGAGGGCAGTGCTCACTCACTGAACCTCCCCTTTCTCAGTGAGCATAAACAATGGTTACTTGCTTGGTGTGTTTTGCGGATGGAAGCTAGCTTCTACCCTCCTCAAAGCTATTTAAAGCTTATTATCAGGTGTGAAGGTTAAGGGCAGGTGTTTAAACCATGCTGCTAATGTGCCAGCTCCACTCCCCGGTGACTCGGGAGCCTGCCCATGAGCTGTCAGCTCCCCAGCACAAGTGTGGTGCTGTTGCTAGCCTCAAAAAAGCCTTTAAAAAGAGCTTTTTGGTTGGCCTTTTTACTCCAGATCCCTTGCCAGCACAGACTTACCTGCTCAGAAGCTAGTCTCCACAGCAAATGCAAATTTGCTGTTTTTTTTTTTAATAATTTAATTATACCCACATTATGAGTGCTGAATAAAGATAGCACTAATAAATACAACACTATTACTAGGAAACACTTTTGCAAAATAAAAATGTCTGCCTAATTAATACTTCAAAAATTGATAAATGTATATAATGTTGAAACAGAATGATTTCTTTTTCCTTGAGATCATGAGTATTTACTTACACACAGCAAGAAAGAAGAAACTACATATAGATCAAAGATGAGCTAGCAACTCTCACAGAAAAACTGTCAGCTTTACAATTTTTTGGCATTTAATATATATATATATTTTTTTCCTGAAGACATTTTTTTAAGTCAGAACTTTGTAAAAATTTGTCTGACCTTGTGACTGAAGACCAGAGCCTGAACATCATAAGCCTTGGATATACCTTACAGATTCAAAACTGAATTGAAGGCAAAGGATCTTTTATTTATTTGGTCTTTATCATTCTAAAGTTATCCTCTGGCTGGCATTAACACAGCATATTCATGTCCCCTAAGGCAGAAATGCTGACAATGACAGCTTGTCTGGCTGCATGGCTTCAATTTTAAATCTGTATACCTACAGTCAGACTTTGACGTAGACTAAATGCTGCTTGAGAATTCAGGGGAAATAAGGCTCATGGGTAAACACTGCAGGCCCTCCAGAAAGTAGGTTGGGATGTTCTGGATATGAACAGATGAGTAAACAGGCTAGCAAGAGCAAGGGCCTTGCATTTTGCCTATGCAACTCAGAAGAGCTAGATGTGCTAAGCAAGTTCTGGGAATGTGTTGGTGGGATCTCATAGTCTAATAATCTTTAAAAAGATAATCTCTTTAAAGATTTCTTCTATGCATGAAACAGTAGCTTTCTGAATATGGTGCAGGCAGCTACAGTGGGAGAAGAGGCTGATATATATTCTTTTTATTGTTCAAATTCACACAGTTTGTGCTTTGTTTTTAAGATATGTCATGTTTTATCTCACATTTTTAAAACACATTTGTTAGTGAAAAATTTCAAATTCAGTCAAAGTGAAAGGTGCTTTGGAAAGCTATGCTGACATGCATATCAGGCATGTTTAGGAATGATTCTTATTTAAATAGATTGTCTAGATATTGCATCAATAAAAGTAACATTAAAGAGACAGAATGATGATACTTTGTCAAACTGTAGGAAAAAAAATTGTAATCAAGCAGTTTCCCAAGACAAACAAATGTACACTAATATAATAAATGGCCATATAACAATATATATATATATTTTCCCCTAAATTCTTGTCTTAACACTTCCTAAATTAACTCTACTGAGGAGCTACAAAGGTAGTTGATCATTTATTTTGGGAAAGACGTTTTGTAAAATGCTACTGAAGTCTGGATTCTTTATCACACTCTTATAAATGTCCTCATACAGTATGACTTCAAAATTAGGGGAGTATTCTTCCTTGTTCATGGTCTTTATTGTTCTCTCTCTTGCAATCTCTTTCACTATATATATGCTCACATAGATACTTACACAGGTATGCATATATGTGCACATAAGTATGCATGTGTATGCATCCTTTTATGAAAGTATGTATATAGATACATACCTTCACATAAGTATCATATATAGGGAACATGTTTAAGGGAAAGTCCAAACAAGAATAGCAAATATAGAGCGAATACGTCAAATAATGAAAGAAGCCATCCAATTGACGTCAGTGGGTTAGACTACCAACTTACAGGCGATGAATTGAATGTGAATCCTTTCATCTAATATTTGTAAGCTCACAGCAGGCTCATTCTCTAGTCTATTGCAGAAATTTTTATTTATTCACAGAGGCTTAGAAAAATCTACCTAAGACAGCTGTTTAGAAAAAAAAAGAAAAAAAAAAGTGCTGTTGGTATCAAAAGGAAATAAAGAAAATCTCATCATTAGACATGATTTGTGATACAGTTCTTCTCATGTTACAGGCTTTAAGATTTTTTTAAAAGGGTTTGTTACCACACATAAGATATAAGGAACACTTCTTCCTCTAAGAAAATCATACTTGAAAATTTAAGATTTTACAGTCCATTAACCTGCTATTAAAGACCAATGACAGGATTTCTTTCTGAAATGAACTTTGCATTGTGCAAGTACTTAAGCTACAATATCAGAAGAGAGTAGAAAAAAAAAAAAGAAAAAAAAAAAGAAAGAGGAAGAAAAAAAAGCACAAACAATGAAGGCCCACAACGTGATTCTTATCAAAGACCATGTCTTTAAAGAAATGAAACTGTAGCTATACAAAGCTGTAGATACTGATTATGTGTAATGGTGCAGAACCAGGTTGCATCAGCACTGAATTTGAGGCAGTTCACGTTCCATTTTACCTGCATTTGTGGAAAGTTGAGTCAATGTCAACTCCCAGTAAGGATGCAATTGATCACAGTGTTACAGAAAGTCAGACTGACAGATAAGAGGTCATGTCACTGCTGGGTTTTAATTCATTCTCATTAGGAACAATAATATACCAAAGTGCTGTCTAAAACGAAAAGCATACTAATATATGGTCACATTTTTTGCTTAGGTAGAAGAAAAGCAAGTAAAATATTTTTATTAATTTCAGTAAGAAATGTCTCTTCAAAAAGAGTTTTTCTAGTGTTAAGTAACTGGGGAAGGTGAATATAGCATGATAATCATGTCATCACGTGTGCTGTCTCTTTTAATTGGGTTCATTTCAGAATGAGCAATAAACATTAGGATGCTTTAATTCTATTCATTTCAATAAACATTATGAAATCCTTTAGTACCTCTCTCTGAAGAGGCCCACTTGACTAAATCTGATATAATTTAAACAGGACTTATTGGATACAACATTTATTTAACCCTTTGCCTGACAAACTGTTCATTTTAAAGTTATCACCCCCCAAAAAAATTACTTAAATGCATTAATGATAATTAGTATTAGTTGTGATTCTAGATATGATAATGTAACACCAAACAAAACACAGAAGAGAAACTTGCTTCAGTGTTTAAGTTACCAGTTACATAGGTCTTAAAATATTCTGTATATCTATAGGTTAGAGACAAAATCACAAGCAGGTTAAAATTAGTATCTTCATATGTTCAGTAAGTCATGACAAAACAGATTACACAATGTCTGATGTTGACACAATCTATTTTGAATAAATGAAACTATTCTTCCCATTTCATCCTTAGGCATTTGTGGTGGCTTGACCTTAACCAGCAGTGAAACACCTACACACCCTCTCATGCATTATCCGCCCCAGTGGAACAGGGGAGAGAATGAAAAGAGCAAAAAAGAGAAAAAAATGTGGAATGAGATAGAGACAATGTAATACTGAAGGAAATAGATTTAAAAAAGCAATTGGTGCTAAGGCAATCTCTTGCTACCCCTCAACTAGCAGAACAATGCCTAGAAATGCTCAGAACAAAAGTAACCTTGGAAAACATCCCAACCACCCCCAACTCAGTTTTTATTGCTTTGCATGGTGCTACACAATGCAGAATAGACTTTCTGCCTTTGACCTACATTTACCCAGTGTAACATCATGTTATACTA
Organism: Perdix hodgsoniae; assembly: GCA_035772895.1. NCBI lineage: Eukaryota > Metazoa > Chordata > Aves > Galliformes > Phasianidae > Perdix > Perdix hodgsoniae. The sequence continues at coordinate 22,357,278 of JAPSGF010000004.1, read as the reverse complement.
AATTATGTTATTTTAAAATGTTCTCCTGTTGACAGAGATTTACTATGGACTCAGTTTAGCTCCAATTGAAGTTAATGGCTAACTTTCAGGGATTACAGCTGTAGTATGACCTACTGTGCTATAATTTAGGAATATCTTAATATTTCTATTGTCAAAAATGCCAAACAGCTGTTCTATCTTTCCATGTAATGGATATGGTATTTCATGTTTAACATAATGTACTCAAGAGGTGCCTGATAGAGTTAATCTTCTTAAAGTTAATGAGAATCTTCTCATCAGTTTCCCTTGGATCTGATTTTAATCCTGCATCCTTTTATTTCTTATTTTCAGTTCAGAGTGCAGTAATATAACTTGATCAAACAGGCTCTATCTATTTTCCTATTTTCTATCAATTAATTCAATCCATCTGGTCTTTATTAACATAATCTCTCAGCACATCACAATATTACATGAATGTTATTTTTAAAACATTGTGGCTGGAATTCAACTAAGAACAATATCCTGCTTCTACTTTTATAGTCTTTTCTTCTAGGTCAGGAATTTTCAACCCGTTTTACAGGGATTTGGAAATGTCTGTATCTCCACAAGTGTGTTGGTCTTTTTTTTTTTTTTTCATTTACGCTTGAACCATTTTTGTTAAATATGCATCTCTATCTTGACTATATTCCTCCAAGAATAAGTCTGTGCTCTCTCTCATGTTGTGACTGTGTGACTGCAGACTCTTAGCTTCTTATTTCTAAAAAAGTATGTGAAATCATGTTGGTACACATTAGTGTATATATATAAAATATACCCTTGCACATAGCAGGGGGGTTGAAACTAGGTGATCATTGTGGTCCTTTTCAATCCAGGCCACTCTATGATTCTTTGACTGACATCTCTAGACAAACATTTTAACTTAAGTGGACTATGTATCCTTAGAAAGAAGAATACATATCTCAGTACGTTGTGATAAACTGTTCAATAAAATAAGTTAATAACAAAACCCTTCTTTTCAGTCCAGGCAGCTATTTTGCCATAGATTGTATTGGTCTGAACTCTTGGCAGAGAAATTGTCCCAAAGGCCACGTAAAGGGCACATGATATAATTCAGCATAGTGTAACTATAAATGACCAGAATAGAGTCCGAAAGGTCTGCTAAATTCAATATCTTATTTATGTTTCTTGCAGAGGTGAGGAGACTTTGGAAGTGATCCAGGCAGAATGTTGGGTTCATACTACAGCTGGAACTGCCCAGGTGAGAGAGGATGTGTAGAGCAGAAGCATTTTCTAGCAATTAATGCACTCAACACAGTAATTTCAATGGAAAGACATTTATTTTAAAAAATTCTTCATGTAGTCATATGTGCATAATTGTAAGTATAACTATTATCCATTTTCTTTTCTTTTAATTGTAAGTGCATTTTTTATTCAATATGAAATTGAGGAGAGGGTGAGGACTACTGAAAGAGCAGCTAATGAGTAGGAGCTATTATGTAAATGACTCTGCTGGAGTTTGTTAACAGGTTCTCCCCCCATTCTTCAATGCCATAGGTTTCAGAACATGATCTGTATATTGCCTATAAGTGTTTATAGACATCTGCAGAATATGCACATGTAGCTTGTACAATATATAATTTGAATAGTTCTAGTTTATAACAATTACTGATCGGAGAAGGAAAAAAAGAAAAAAGAAAAAATTCTGATATTTTCTGAAAACCAGAAGTTGTTTAGGACTCACATTACTTTAGCTGCATACATACATATGTACATACATACAATACACACACGTGTATACAGAGAATGCTGATTGGGATAAAAAGTGAAATACAACAGAGAACACAAAGTTTTCTGGAAAGAGCCTCTTTCCTAATTTTAAACAGCTCCAGAGAACTTGTAGAATATATTGTTGTACGAGTACTAATACTTATCTCTCAACATGTTACAGAAAGAAATTTTTTAACCCTCTGAAACATAATTTTATTCTAGAAAGGAAAATAGAAGTTCGACAGAAGTTTGGAAATAGAAGTTGGCTATTAAAACTGGTAAAAACAAACAAAGAACAACTTTAAATTATTTCTTTCCTAAGGCAAACGTGTCTCTGTGTGAAAAAAGTATAAAATGCGATTTCTTGTGGAAATATTTAACAGTATAGGAAACTAATAAATTTGAATTTTAAAAATGGTGTACCTAAACAGCAGAATATGGGGTGTAGAGTACCATATTCATCAGTGCTTCAACTAAAGAATAATTGATTTATTTTAATATTTTTAAAAATGTAGTAAGATTGACAAATAATAAGTTGTTTGAAAAGCAGGCAAAACACTTCAACACTTTCTCCTTGTGATATTGGTTGGTGGAAAATGTCCAACATGCTATTCTGAACAGAAATATCTTACTGGTAGTCATTTCAAGGCAATTACATGGTACCTGCCATTTTAATTTTTTTTTACAGTATGTTAATTTATGTATTTTAGCAACTCCTTTTTATTATTCTTTGCTTCTCTCTCTGTACTTGAACATGTAAGTTGTCAAGACTTGTAAAACTTAGTTGGCAGAGACTGAAACTACAAAACTTAGATCATTTCTGAGCAACATATAAAATTTAATGTAGGTAGAGAGAGTAAGCAGTTGTTTTTTGCTTTGTTTTTCTTTTATTTTTTGCATTTTTCTCATTTTCTTTCTGAACTATGTAGTCTGATGTTATCATAATTTTTTTTTTTTTTACTGTAACAACTCCTTAACTCCCACTCACTGATAAGACAAAGAGAGGTACATAATCCTCATTCCCCTTTGATGAAGATATTTTACCTGATAAATGCTAGTTTTAATTTAAATATATTTAAAACTCCTGTGATTTCTCAGTGCTTTGTGGGTCTGCAAACAACGAACAATCAATTCTACTTATTCTTCTTAATTCCTTTTTTGTTTGCAGATATCTCAGTGAAAATTCACAAGTTGAGAATGTTAGTGGTAAGTGGATCATCATGCTGATTTTGAACCCTTGCCTTTGGAGGCTGATAAACAGTTCTTTAATTTTGATAGGTATTTGTACATTTCCTTTTACTTAAATCAGTGATGAAGAACTAAGATAGTACTATTCAAATTTTGGCAATAAATATACTTAACAAAACATTTAATTTATGTCTAAGTAGATCTCTAAATTAACACCCTAATGGCTATTCATACTTCAGATAAAAGAAAATTGCTGTGTTGAAAAAAAAGTAATGTGGATCAATAGAAAATTCTCTGTATTAGTCAGGAATCTCATTTCATTAAATATCTCACTAAAACACAAAAATTAAAAACCCCACAATTTTGTGGATAGATTCATACCGCTGGGGCTGACATTAACACTTGCTCCATGCAAATGCTCTGTAAGGATTATATTGCCTTGATTTTGATGATTACAATCATTTTTTTTTTTTGCATGCTATCCAGAAGAGTAGCAGAAATAAGAGATCAGAGAACTAATAATAGATAATAAATTAACAAAGAAAAAATACCAATTTCATATGTAATTTATATGTAAATCATATACAGATGTAATTCTATTTATCTAGATATATTCATTTGGAAATTAGTAATATATAAAAGCTTAATGTTAGCTATTCAGAAAAAAAAAGATATCTAAATCAGATCTAGGTGATAGTTTTTCTATATAGTCTGTAAAAATCTTGCGAAAATGGTCAGATAAGTAACTAGTCTTACCTTAAAGTAGAAACATAATTTTTTTCAGATTGCACACTAAACTATTAACAGGTAGAGATTTCTCTCTGGTGAGTTTAAAGAAAACCTTTAACAATATTTAAGTTCTGAGTGTAGACTATCAGTCACAGCAGGTGGAGTTTGTTTACAGAACGGACAGAAATATCCCCATTCCATAATAAATGCTGGCAAAGGCAGAAAACAAATTAGCTGATGTACTAGAAAAGAGAATATACTAATTAGCACATGATTTTGTATAGACTTGAATGACAGTTCTGGTAGCATGCAAACATTTTGCTTAAATAGCAAAAAACAAAACCAAAACATCATCATCATTACAACAGATTCAGAGAAGATACCAATGATTCACCTTTTAAGTGTTCCTTTGTTTGGCTTTGTATCAAGATGGCTTTGTGACAAGAGTGCTCTCTGTGAATATTTATAAAAAGCACCCTAACAGAGTGATCACAGAATCACAGAATCACAGTTTGTTAGAGAAGTATTATGTATAACATAGCTCTGTTATGCTACACAGCTTTCATAATAGCATCTGAAAATATGGTAACTATGGTTGCAAATAGCCAGTTAAACATTCCTTTAGTAGCTATCTCCTGTTACATTTATTGCAAGTTCATAAAGACTAGTAAATTTCTGTGTATACTTTTGCTCTTTGTTAACTCTCACATCTCTGCATCATGCATACCAGAAAGAACAACATGCCTTCACACAGTTCTACACACAGTCATTTGCACTACCTAATTTAGGCCAGTTAGCTATACATCTGCCTATCTTTTGCCCTACAGTCCTTCAAGTACAAACATTTTCTTCACCTTAATAACTATACTAGGAAAATCACAATGAAAAGATGTGTTTTACTTCTGTGTTCATATTTACTGTGAAAAACAAATTAGGCTGATAATGTACCCTGAATAATTCTCTTTCACGTCATTTGATATTCAAAAAAAAAAAAAAAAAGGATAGATCTATGTATAGTAGTGTGTTTGAAAGGAAATTATCATGAAAATTACACTGGTAAAACATAAAAAGAGTAGAAAAGAACAGGCAGCAGAATGTCTGTAAAGTATCAGTGAATCTTAATACAGTAAGATAAAGGATTTTGCAAATATTGTGAAGGGATCTGATGATAGTAGAACAATAATATTCCTGCTTCCTTGGAAGTACAGTTTTCCCAATGGGGAGTTGCCATCATTGCAATCTACAGTACTCCTCAAACAGGTAGGTGCAAGCTTCAGTGTAGCAGGCTAAGATAAAGTATGCTGTTAGCATCAGGGCTTCAGTGTATAGTGATAAGCAGGTGGGAAAACACTGTCAACAAATTATAAGGAAAACAAAGCTGAGCTGGAGGAGGTCTATTCTACTGAGCCCAGTTAAGGGAGCAACTAAACAATTTTTGCTGTTTTGTGTCACAAAAGATATTTGCTACCAGTGTAAGAAAACTAGAAGTCACAAACAGAGAAGACAAAAAGCTGTTTCTGAATTTTGTGTGGACAAAGAGCAGGAAGTGAATTTTTAAGAGGTAACAAAATTTGCACTGAAAGCCCACAGGAAGCACAATATCTGATTACACTTGCAAACCACTAACAGTGATGTTTATTCAGAGTGCAGCCTCTAACAGTAAGGTGACATCATAATAAATATTCCTGAGAGTGCTGAACCTCATCTTTATTGTCTGCAGTTGGTTTCAGGAACATGTGGAAAATCAAGCAGTGAGCTGAGACGCTAAAGCCGTCTTTGTCTGTAATGTTTGAATGTTCAATTTATGCATATTTTTAAAAGTTTGGTCCAAATATCACGCATAGCAGTACTTCTCAGCCATATGTGAGCTGTCATGGAACTGGAAATATGGATGCTCTGTTGTGTCCTTTGCAATGGCAATTTTACTCTGCTGCTTTTTATGTCACCCCTGCCAGCTCACATATTCTTGCTGCAGGGCATCGCTTGTGTTCTGTAGCTTCAGAAAAGCTAGCTAAAATCCTGCCCTGAGGAAAGCAAAAGGGCTTTTGGTTTCAGTGGCTTTGAGTAAATTGGCTGACCAAGGAATGTCTTTTTCATCCCCAGGTGGAGCACTGTGTGCTGGCTGCATGCTGAACCTTTGTCCCAGCGAGGGCAGATCAGGACTGTCATCAGCCTTTCTTTTCCTTTCCTTGTTATTTTAGAAATAAATTTTATATTTGGAGGCCAGTAAGGAGCTTCTGCATTTCACAGTCATGGTCTCTTATTCTGTGTTTGGTCTGGATGTGATCAATGAGGTTAAATATTTGCCATGGAATGAAATTATTTTAACAATCTTATGTTTGTGTCTCTAGTTGTGCATAGGCCAGAGTATGTGAGTCCTTGATATGAAATTTCTCAGTTACTTTTTAATTCATACATTGAAAGCAATGGTTAGGTATTAAAAAGAAAGTCCTCTGGTTTTCCTTCTAGAGAAGGATGTGAAAAACGGGAACAAAATAATTTAGCTTTCTTCCATTAAATGGCATCAGAAATTCACTCACCTCTGAGATAATGCTTATCCAACCATTTTACATCTGTGTCAATACGCATCTTCCTTGATCAAACACGTGACAGAAGCAATGCATATTCCTTCACCAGAAAAACCTAGACTGTACTAAGAGTAAGCCAGAATTAAAAGATGAATTGATAAGTTAAATAAGATTTTCAGACTTACAAGCCTGAAGAGGAATGAGAAAACTCAAAACAGAGCTTTTGAAATTATGTAAATACAGTGATGTAAACATATTTTTCACATCTTTTACAAGGTGCAGGACTGAAAAGTACAGAATTCTATTGTCACTATAATGCTTTGGCCCAGCAGAACCAGCCCAGTATAGAATTTTAGTTTTCCAAGGTAAGGGGCCTAAAAAACTAAGCTTTGGAACAGGAAAAGGAAACTTCTCTAACTAGAGGACAGAAAACCTGGAAAATGTTGTAAATGTTGTCCATAACATATAAACATATGTGCTCAGTATATTTTCAAAAAAGACAGGGAATTAAGAAATAATTTACTAATCCAAAAAGTTGTAATAGATTCCAAAAAATTTTAATGTAGAACTTGTAAAGTATTTTAAATATTTTCATCTTATTGTAAATAGATCATTTTGCCACATTATATTCAATGATTATCATTATTTATTTTTCCTTCTGTCACATTTGTCTCCATCAAATTGTTGGACTGGTCTGAAAAAAAATGGAAGCTGGTTGTTGTTGCCCATTCAAGATTTCCCCTGAGGTGAGAAGAAAGGAAAAGCTAGGAAAAAATGTAGATACTTTTTCTGTTCTAAATTTTCATATCAGCTTATTGGTTATGTTAGAAGTAAGAAAAGACTTTCGTACTGTCACACCATGAGTGAACTCACAGCTTAAGAGCTAAGGAGCCATCTCTTGGGACTCTGCTGAGTCCCTGATAGGTTTCTTTATTCATTCACTATCTCATGAGGATCAAATGTCATATTATATATCAAAGAGTAAAATTTTAATATTAAATTAGGACGTGTACAAAGCAATGAGGAAAACTGTAAGTTAATTATTTTAACCCTGACCGTTTCTAGGCTTATATGGTTGTAGTTTAATAAATGTAGGATATTTCTGAAATCAAAGAGATCATATGAATTGAAACTAGTGAGACTTATATCGATTTAATACATACTGCATAAGAACCAGGAAAAAAAAAAAAGTAAAATGAAGTTGACAGAGTTGTGGCTGTCGCTGTAAAGGTCCTTTTAAAAATGTCTTTGTAGATTTTTAAAGAATTATATTAGAGTACAGATAGAATTATTAAAATATGGATACAACAAAAAATGAAACTTATCAATTCCCAAATATCTCTTCCATTTCTTATTGGCACATGTGTTTGCCTTTAGATAAGAAGAAAGTTCTTATGTAATTTCTATCCCTAATAGTCTGGCAGAAGTAAAGATTGGTCATTCGTCATGGACAATGATATTCTAAAGACAGGCATTGTCAAATTTTCATTGTATTCAGAGAATTTTTCCCTAGAATTATGGCAGAAATGCAAATATTGAGTAAATGATAAGCAAAAAATTCAGTAGCTTTTACTTCTCTGCATCTCTAACATACATAAGTGCTTGGCTGTTATGAACAGGCCAAGAGGTGAGCTTTCTTCAGTGTAACGGGAAGAGAAATTTTGCAAGCATATATATTCAATTTTTAATAAAACATTTGGTGAGATTGGCAAGTCATCTCCCTCTGGAAATACAAAAGCTCTTGTTTAGTTCGGACTTTCAGTGTTCTGATTTTCTTTCACAAACTATTACTTAAGATTTCAGAAATCCAGAAGGTTAGAGTTTCACTGCAGTATGACCTCAGATGAATACTTCAGCAGGTCATTGTCTACGAAGTCATGTAATGTAAGCTTCTTGTTGATAAGACATTCCAACTGGTCAGATCCTGCTCAAATTCTAATTTCAATTCTAGTTTAAAAAAAAAAAAAAAAAGAGTTCTTAATTTATTCTGATTCGCTGTTTCATTGATGATTTTAACTATAAATGCTCCCTTAAAATTAATATTTTGAATCAAAGTAAGGGAAAAGCACTCAGTTTCTCCACTCCTTAACAGGCAAATGAAAACTGTGACTGCTCGATGGCATGCCAGCTCTGCTTGACTGTGTACCTCAGATACTGAATAAGCAAGAGTAGGATCACACAAGCCTTCCAAGTCCTGAGCTGCATCATACCTTATAAAGCTTAATATTACATGGTGTCTTAAATAGTCAGAGCTCAGTTAAAAATCTGTGCCAGAGTGGTGAGAAATGAATAAAGCTGACACAAAACCTACTTCAAGTGTGTATATTCAATACTAAATGTCACATTTTACTGGTTGACACACATTTATCACTTCATTTCACAGTACAGTAAACAACTCATAAGTCACTGGCTAATTTGATTGACGGTAGCCTTGGGCATTCTTTAGCAATCATTTAGTGTACTGCACTAAGTCAGACTTCTAAGGTAATTAACTTCAACAATACAAAAAAAGATCCTATAGTCTGCTTAAAAGGAAAGGGGGAAATAAAAAAATGCAAGAACAATAAATTATAGAAGTTTCTCATTTGACTAAGTAACGGCTTTAATAGCTTTCTCTAAGTACTGAGTGCACTCAATTGAACATCTGCTTTCCAGCTGTGTATATTGATATATTACTACGGTTTTATTCTCTTCTACTTTAAATATATCCATAAGTTCTTAAGGGCTCCACTACCTGACTTTCTGACAATGCCTTGATTGTGAAAGATATAAAAATGTCAAAAATTCTGTAGGCCATTTTATGCCCAGGATATTATTTTTCAATTGAATCCAAAGACAGATGTCTACGAACAATTAAACCATTCTCCAGTCACACCTTGTTCCAGCTGGGATCACAGAATTAAAAGGAAATAAGCCATCATGATTCACTTATGGCCAGAGTACCTAGTGTTTCCTGTATTGCTGATAGATTCTTATTAAACAATTCTGTCAATGGAAAATGAATATTGTCCGCTGCTTGAACTTCTTAAGTTAGTTCTTTGATATTAAATTTGATTTTCTTCTCTTATTATAATTCATACACTTAGTGACCGGCTTCAGAAATTCCCATTAGATGGAGATTATGTTATCTAAAGCTTACTAAATCCCACATCAGGTCTCAGGGAGTTTAACTGTAAAAAAGAACACTGAAAAAGATCTATACTAAAGAGGGGAACTTGTTAATCAAAAAAATATAGGCCAGTGTCTCTTCTACTAAGGAAGATATGGAAAATGCTTACTTCTTTACCTTACTTTAATATAAGGTTACTTTACTTAAATATAATTTTCAACTTCCTTTGTCACTGTTTGCAATCACAGAACACAGAGTAATATCTTTAAAAGGGATCATTTAATAGGCATCTGAACCAAAATATCATCAGTATGTTTATATTTTAGTGATGCAACACAGCTATATTCTCATTAATGTAGGAAACATTTGATTGCCAGACTGTACCCAGAAAGGTTGTTAATAAAATATTTCAACGTTTTGTATATAGACAGCTTATGATCTTAGGTTGTATACTCTGAAATGAATATACATTCTCACCTTTTTCCCTAGACACAATACAGAAGACACAAGTGGCCTTTGTTTCAAAAATTTAATACAAGGAGAAATCTACTGATTGATTTGTTTAATTTTATTGAATGGCACCAAAGAAGCTTGATTATGTCTTTCCGAAACACTAGTGATGAAGAGGGTACATTCAATTTATAAGTTAAATCTATCTTAGTCTTGATAATATTTTCAGAAAAGACTGACATATGCATAGGCCACTCTGAAAGTAATGCCTCCTATTATTTCCATAGAAACTACAACAGATACAAAAACACAATAAAACTATTTGACAGATTCTCAGATACTATTTTTCAGCTACTATTTTTATCTCAGTATTATTTTTCAACACAGTCACCACCATTAGCAAAGCATTTTCATAGCAATAAACAAGAGACTACATGTCACACTCCTAAACATCTGCATCAGAGGTGACTGAATTGTCAGCACTACTGAAATGCTCCATTCACCACCTCACTGTGCTCATATAAACTGTTTGTTCTCCATAAACATTCAGAAAGCACTGATGAATGTCAGTGGATGCCTTTTTTTCAATTCATGGAGGAATTCCATGACACAGCTTTTTTTCATCTGAACTTCCACGTCAGACATCATTTTGTTAGACTGCCCTCTGCTGTCATCCATCTCACAGCAACCAGATACAGTGGAATACTGTCAGGAAGTTTCACCCTCTATTGCTATATCACCAATATTTGCTTCTGACATCATAGGCCAACATAATAATGGCATTACTTTTGGGGAAGCCATTTTGGTTTTCAGAAAGGGCTCAAAAAGCATCAAGTGAAACAATTTTGCAGCTTACAAGAAAGTGAAAAATATTTCAATTCCAGAAGAGAAAAAAATAGAAACATTAAAAATGATGTATCAGAACAAAAATTTAATTTTCTTGTTACTTTTTAGAAACTGATCACACCTCATCTCTTCAATAAACTTGTACTTTACTAATTTCTAATGGAGTTATTGAAAATACTTTCTTTCATCAGGATGGAAAGAAGTGATGAGACACATCTGAAATTTACAAAATTATTTGAGATGTCCAGTGAGCTGCTGTGGATCTCCTTTTTACTACGAAAATAGCAGAGAAAGGGATCTCTGAAGGCCACCTAGTCCAGCTCCCCTACAATGAACAGGGGCATCACAGCTAGATCAAGTTGCCCAGGACCTTATCCAGATTCACCTTGAAAGTCTCCAGAGATGGGAGACTTTTCATAAAATAGACAAATTTCAGTGAAGAATATTCTCATCATACTAGTTACTTCCATCTATAAATTTTCGCATTTATCATGATATGTGTAGGGGAGTGGTGTCTAAATAGAGGAAAAAATATGCCATCCACCACCACATAACATATAAATGGCACTTTTAGAATTTCTGCGATTTTAACATGCACTAAAACTCAGGCCTTGCTTCAGCTCCAGCAATTTACTTGCAGTTGGGAATTAAGAGATTATATCTGGATGCTCAACTGTTCAAAAGTTATTTTGTTGTCTACTACATGTGGAAAAAAAATTACAGACTAAAGTAGGATAGGATGGCTTTTATGCAGCTTCTAATTTGTTTTCTTTCTATCTTTTAGACATCGTGAAAACTCAGAGGTGCGTTTTGTTCAGTATATTGCATTGTCTTTCAGTCGTCTTTTTAAAATTTTCTCAAAAAATAAAATGTGAAAAATACTAAAATATCAAGATTTTTTGAGACTTACGTATACTAAAATTTCTGTAATGCATCCAGGATCATCTGTTTCTAAGGACATATAGATTACATTCTGTTTTATATGACATTATTTGAGACAAAAAAGATAGAACGTGTAGATCTGATCCATAAGCTGTCTAAGATTCATCTGTTATGGAGAATTATGAAACTCAAAAAGAAAAATTTCCTCACTGGTTCACTGAGAGTTTAGACATATTTTCCTCCTAACATTGTCCCTGTATTAGTTGCAGCATAATGGCAAGGTGGTGAACTTAATGTCTTCACTAAAGTACCAATACGTAGCAGAATCTTGATCACTTATTTTGCAAATTCTCTGCCTTGTAGTACAGGAATCCATGAGAAAAGGTGCTAAGCTGAAACCAGGAAGGGCTGGTGAATGACGTGAACCACAAGAACAGCCTTGGCTGTAGTGACCACAAAATGTTGGAGTTCAAAATCCTTACAGCGTCAGAGAGGGTATGCAGCATGCTTGTTACTCTACACTTCAGGAGAGCAGACTTTGACCTCTTCAGGGAACTGCTTGGCGGGGTGATAAAGGGATGAAGTCCTAGAGAGAAGATGGTCCCAAAAAAGTCAGTCAGTATTCAAGGACAGTCTCCTCCCAACGCAGAAGCAGTGCATCTCAATAAAAATGAAGGTAGGCAGGAGTGCCAGTAGGCCTCTGTGGGTCAACAAGGAGCTCCTGGACTTAATTAAGCTCAAAAAGAAAGTCTATAGGAAGTGAAAGCAGGAACAAGTTTCCTGAGAGGATTACAGAGAAGCTGTCCAAGCAGCCAGGGATCATGTCAGTTAAGCTAAAACCCAGATAGAATTAAATCTAGACAGGGACATAATGGGGAACAAGAAGAAATTCTACAGGTATATCAGTGATAAAAAGGTTAGGGAAGATGTGAGCCCTCTCTGAAAGGAAACTGGAGACCTGGTCATGAAGGAAATGGAAAAGCTAAGGTGCTCAATGACTCCTTTGGAAAATAAAGACGATGATTGGTGGTAACCTACATGGCTTCACTATGGGCAAGTCATGCTTGATAAAACTGGTGGCCTTTTATAAAGGAGTTACAGTATCAGAGGATAAAGTAAGAGCAACTGACCTCATCTACCTGGACTTGTGCAGAGTCACTGACCTACATGATATCTTGGTCACCAAGCTGGAGAAAAACTGACTTGATGAATGGACCATGTGCTGGATAAGAATTGGGTGGATGGTCACAATCAGAGGGTTGTGGTCAGTGTCTCAGTGTCCAGGTGAAGATCAGTGATGAGTAGCATTCCTCAGGGATCAGTGTTGGGACTGGTGTTATTTAACATCTTTGTAGGTGACATGGACAGTGGGTTACGTATCCACAGCAGATGTGGATTTTATTTGCAGATGACACCAAGCTGAGTGGTGCAGTTGGCATGCTAGAAGGAAGGGATGCTATTCAGAGCAACCTAGACAGGCTTGTGAGCTGGGACCATGCCACCCTTATGAAGTTCCACAAGACCACGTGCAAGGTCCTGCATCTGGATTGGGGCAATCCCAAGAGCATATACACATTGGGTGAAGAATGGCTTGAGAGCAGCCCTGAGGAGAAGGATTTGGGAGGGTCAATTGATAAAAGATTCAACATGAGCCGTCAGTATGCATTTGCTGCCCGGAAGGCAACTGTATCTTGGGTTGCACCTAGAGAAGGGTGACCAGCAGGCTGAGGAAACTGAATTTATCCCTCTTCTCTGCTCTCTTGAGACCCCACCAGGAGTACTGCATCCAGTTCTGGAGCCCCCAGCACAAGAAGGAGATAGATCTGTTGGAGAAGGTCCAGAGTAGGGTGATAAGACACTGGAACAGACTGCCCAGTGAGATTGTGAATGGAAGCATTCAAGGTTAGGCTGGATGGGATTTTGATCAACCTGGTGTTGCTGCCTATGGCAGAGGTGTTGGAAATTGATGATCTTAAAGGTCCTTTCCACCTCAAACCATTCTATGATTCTTTTGTTTATTAAACATCAATTTGAAAAGTAATTTGTCCTCCCTCTGGATTAAACTGTTTGGAATCTTTTGAGTCAGCTTCACTGAAATTGCAGATTGGAAGAGATAAGATTTGCTGTGAAATCATTCTTGCAGTTGGCTTGGATCACTGATAAGCTGAAATCGTTTGGGAAAAAGATTTTTGTTGTTGTTGTTTTTGTGGTTTTGTTTCCAAAAGCAGTGACTTTAATAAACTGTTTCTGATTAATAACTGACAGGTTAATTAGCATCCAAAGGCATTCTGAGATTTAAAAGTGTTGCTGCAGGAGTGAATGTGAACACTATGAAAGATATACACTTACACTTGGGATAAGCACAACACACTGGATGAGCTCCAACAGGTAACAAACCAGAGTGTAGGAGAGGGAAGTAATTTTACGTCAAAATCAAAGGAGTGCTTGAAACTTTAGAGGAAACTACTACAGAAGTTTAGAAGCTTTGCTCTCTCAAGCAAAATGTACTGTGACTGTTGGATGGGGCCAGTGAAAAGATCACTGCAAGTCCTAACAGAGAACATGAGTTAAAATGTTAAGAGGATATTGCCAAAGTTGCTGGTTATGGTATACCAATCACACTGAACTTTGGCATATGAGAGAGGCTGACAATATGGGGTTTCAGGGATGGAGAGAATGTCTCACAAACTGTGAGGGCTGGAAACAGTCTAATTTCTCTTGTACAGACATAGAATGAGTTCTATTTTATCAAGAAATTTCAGGTTTGGACCAAAGCATTAAAGCAGCTTTTTGTAAAATGTACAGTGGTATGAATTTTATTCTCCTGTTGATTTTTGACAAATAGAATTTAATTTGTTAAAGGTGTCTCTGTTTCATAACTCACTTCTTCAGTCGTTATATCCTGAAGAAAATTTTTAAAAAATGTTAACTACTAAATGAAAGAACTCCCTTCTACCTTGAGATTTGGAGTTTTGAAAGACCTTGAGATTTGTACCTTTCAGTTTCCCTTGAAAGTAATCATGGCAATAGAATTGATTTCAAGGAGAATGTAGCAAGCTTAACCAACAGCAAATCCACAAATCCCTTTCTATGAACATCTAAACCGAAGAGATTAAGTTACAAAAAGCATTTGTTAGGTTCTTTTTCAGTTTTATTCTGTTGGTGCTATGTCCTAGTAAAATAAACAAGCATTTTTTCAAGGCTTTGAATTTTTGAAAGAAAAAATAATCTTATTTTCTGTTAGTCACATACTCCAAAATCATCTCTTATGTGATTGTAAGGGACATGAGCTTGTGTGTATATGGTAATATGCACAGACATAGTGGAAATGAAGATGTTATCCAACCACTCAAATGAACTGTTATTTTTAGAGGAATTGCACATAATGAATTGAGAGGGGAAAAAAATGAAGGAGAGAGGGAAGGAAGAAAGGGAAAGAAAGACAGAAGAGAAAAGATTCTGCTCTGAATATATTTCTTTTGCACAAAACATGAAGTCAAATACTACCTCAACTAATTACTTCATTTAATGATCACAGAATTAAATGGCTCAGTGATCATAGGTAATTTAAGTTATTCTTGAAACCTGAAAATGCCTCACAGTTCTTTTCATAACAGGTAGGATATTCAAGTGAGAAGTACAGATGGAAAAAGTCTGAGCATCGTTTGGGAGCTTGGTGAACTGTGAACAGAACAGCTGAACCATGGTTGGTCCTTGCCCTCAGTGTCAAAGAATAGGCACTGGGTTTTATTCAGTGATATAGGTTACATTTCCTTCCAGACTTGTAAACATCCCTTTGATTTGGAATTACCATAAATTGCTGAGACAACAAAAATTCTCATTTGGGATATTCTAAAGTAAATGCGATCTATAGGTCTCCTGTTAAGATCTGTTATGCTTTGTGAGTGAAAAGGTTGATGATTGCACCTACATTTAGCTCCTTCTGTCTCTCCAAACAATTATCCTATGAAGTTGCTTAATACTTGTTTGAACATTATTTATATTAAATTATCTTTTTTGATTATGAGAACAAAATACTGTAAATACACAGTACAGAATAACTTTTTCCCTTCAGCCACTTTTTTTTTTTTTTTTTTTTTTTTTTTTTTTTTTTTTTGTCTCAAATAACATGTTCTGTTTTGGCCGTGGCATCATACCTAGAGTTACTACTTTCTCTGCCTTCTGATATCTTAAACTTTTTTTTTTTTGTTTACATTTATAATTTACATGTTTTCTTTTTTATAATATACATGTTCAGAACTAAAAAAATACTCTGAAGAAAAGCCTCTGAAACCTTCTGGAGTAATATTAGAATATAGGAGGCTTTTACGTCCTAGGGAAACAGAAGACAAATCTTCATTCTTCCTTTCCTTCAAAGTATCAAATTACACTGATATTCAGACATTATTGGATAGCACTTCTTCGGCTAGGTTTTTTTTAGTTAAAGTATGTACATTCTAGTTATATCAAAATGGAAATTGATTTTATTGTAACTTTTACATTTCTGATAAATTAAATGATATGTTCGTTAACTGTAGAGATTTTCATAGTTCAGGCATCCATACTTTTTCATTTATTGGAAATAAGAAGCAAATCTTCTTTTCTGTACAACTCTTTTATTTATCCTGGTGAGAATTAATTAAAGCATGGTTTGTATTTCTGTTTCTTCTGCAAACAAGACAGAAAATGGGGCTGAGGAGGAACACAAATTCAAAAGGAATATTGACATGAAGAGTTAAATTTTCTCCCCATTATTTCTGCAACTAAGGAAATAAGAGAAAAGAGATTTAAAATTAGAAACATCATCAACAAAAAAAGCTATGCTACATTTTCTACCTATTTAATTGAGTGTATTTGTCTCCAGAAGCTCTTTAGTTCTCTATGAAACAGGGAATTATAAAAGAAGCAGTATAAATGACAATTTGTCAGAAAATCTAGTGTTTGCCACATATCAGATCATGCTGGATAATTATCTTGGACCAATCAATAAAGAATTTTAGGAGAAACTTTCAGCCTCCACCACTTTCATTCTGTTAAGTTCTAAGATAGGAAGTTGCTAAACATTTGTACTTTTATTCAAATGAAGTGCAATTCCATGCAGTAGATACTCCTGAAAGATATGCTAAGATATATGGAAGAGAGGGGGATTATGCTGAATAACCAGCATGGCTTCGCCAAGAGCAGGTCCTGCCTGACCAACTTTGTGGCTTTCTATGATGTCATAACTGTGTCAGTGGACAGGGGAAAATTGATGTCATCTATTTGGACTTCAGTAAGGCCTTTGACAAGGTCCCCCATAACAACCCTCTGCCTATATTAGGAATATATGGATTTGAGGGGTACACTATTTTATAGACAAATATGTGGTTGCAAGATTGTACTTAGAGATTGGTGGTCAATGGCTCAGTGTTGATTGAGCCATCTCTGTGGATGGAGACCAGTGGTGGCCAGGGATCAGTACTGAGACCGGTACTCTTTAACATCTTTATCAGTGATGTTAACTTTGGGATCAAGTTCATCTTCAGCAAATTTGTGGATGTCACTGAGCTGTGTGGTACAGTCAACATACCCAAAGGACAGGATGCCATCCAGAGAGACCTAGATAAGCTTGAGTAGGGGACCCATGTGAAACTCATGAGGTTCAACAAATACAAGTGCAAGGTCTTGAGTCTGGGTTGTGGTAACTCCCACTATCAGTAAATGCTTGGGGATGTAAGGATGGAGAACAGCCTTACAAAAAAGAAAAGAGTCGAAAAGAGCTTGATGGTACTGGTGGATGGTAAACATGAGCAAGCTATATGCCCTCTCCTCCCAGAAAGTCAACCATATCTGGGCTGCATCCAAAGAAGTATGGTCATCAAGTCAAGGTGCCCCTCTATTCTGTGCTGGTGGGGCCTCTCCTAGAGTACTGCATCTGGATGTGGAGTCCTCAGTACAGGAGTGATGTGGACCTGTTGGAGTGCATCCAGAACAGACACAAAAATGATCCAAGGGATGGAACACCTTCCCTGTGAGGACAGTGTAAGAGAGCTGGTGTTGTTCAGCCTGAAGATGAGAAGGCTCAAGGGAGACTTTATAATAGCATTTCAGTATCTAAAGGGGGGCTAAAATAAAGGAGGGGGATAGACACTTTAGCAGTGTCTATTGTGATATTATAAGGGGAAATTGTTTCAAACTGAAAGAGGGGAGATTTAGATTGGATATAAAGAAGTTTTTCACAATAAGAGTGGTGTGGTGCTGGAAGAGGATGCCCAGAGATGTGGTGGATGCATCATCCTTCAGGACATTCAAGGTCAGTTTGCACCAGGCCCTGAGCAATATGGTCTAGATGCATATGTCCCTGTTCACTGAAGGAGAGTTGGACTAGATGGCCTTTAAAGGTTCCTTCCAACTCAAAAGATTCTGTGAAATCACAATGGAAAACACATTCTCTCATAGCTTTTAGCTGTTAGAGTAAACAAATTTGGATAATGAAAGATTTTCATTCAAAATTTAGTAGCTTTAAAGTCTACATGGTTTATCCGCTTATGTTGTGTAATTTTTCTTTTCCTTGGCAAACCTTCCTAACACAGCTAAGGCATAGATAAATAAAGTCTTAATGAATGCAGAAGGGTTAATTAGCAGCTCAAGAATGTGTTTTGGTTTCAGTCTCACAATGCAAATTTTAAAATGTTTTTCATTTCTGTCCCAACTATAGTAAAATTCTAGAAAATCCAGTGCTAAATTTTTCATGTTTGTTTTTTTTCCAATTTACAAAGTGTTTACAAATAATATCCATAAGAGCCAAAGTTTATTTTTCACCTCTGTTTGCATACTCAAGACCATAAAAAAAAAAAGCTAAACCTGTATAAACAGGATAAATTATTTGAAGCTAAAGTGGTTAAAGAATAATATGAATTAGTCTATAATACTAATCATCACTTCTTCACTGTCCTATGTAGCATCATTAGAACCAATGTGACACTCCTTTTTAAATCATATTATGCTTAAAAGTTAGAGAGAAAATATCCAGACTTCTCTCATTTGCCTTGGTACTCAGCTAAAGGTATGGAGTAAATTAAATATTTCTTTATCTTTTTCCCTGCTAAGTTCCAAAAGAATGTTTTAAACTTTTTGAACTCTTATGAATACTTTCACAAGCCTTTCACAATTTACTTCAGATATGGTAAAAAACTTGCAACGGCGTTAGCTGTGACTTGCCAAGTTTGAGGTCAGTATTCCTTTATTTGCAATCACCATTCCAAAATAAAAAGTAATTAAGCAGAGTTATATCAGTCTATGAAGTATTTTGATTTACCCTTGTGTGTAATGTGTTATACCTGCACTTTTTGTACATTTTGAAAGACAGCTGTGACAATATGAAATGTATTTGGTATTTCTAGATCTTTTCTTCTGTGAAAACACTTTTCTACTCCTTCTGAGATCATAATTTCTGTATTTGACATGCACTATTTCACCTGCTATATCATGTAATCACATAGTAGAGTTCCTGAAAACCTTGCCCTCCTTATTAAAGCCCAGAATACTTTCCAGCCATCATTTTGTTAAGTGTTCTCTGCCTGTGGAGTATCGGTGACATAATTTAAATCTGCATGCAAGACCCTCACCTTAGGCCAATTACATTCTAATTGCATGACACTATGGTTTCTTGGGAAAGGAGAAGTAAAACACTCCATGTTATGAATGTTAATAGTTTATGAGAAGCATTAGGGGGAGAGGTAAAATGCAGAAGATATCAGCAGTACACACTAAAATTGTGGGGATAATTCCTTTAAATAAAATGCGACAGTGTAAAATCTACAGAATCCACGCATAATGAATGGAAAGCTATGAACACCAGTTAACATAATGACTCTGTAATAAGGTTGTGGGTTTTTTTTTTTTTTTTTTTTTTTTTCATATTTTATTTCCATTTACCAATATTTAAACTTGGAAAACTGTCCTGAAATGGAATATATGTTTATATATATAATATTTTCACCTTCTTTTAAACAATTTTATAAAAAAAAGTAACTGTAGACATCAAGGAAATACTGGGAAGAAAAATTACAAAGGCAGTGAGACAGAAGGCAAATAAAAGTCCTAATACTGGAAGATGAAATAAAGATAAATTACAAAGAAGGTGATCATTGTTAACAATAAAAGTCATAAGTGTAACATACCTTTCAAGCAGTTTACTTAAGGTGATAGACTGCTCATCATCTGAAGTGTTTATATAATTACTAAGGAATTAACAGTTATATGAATAGAATTATTTTGACTATATGAATAGAATTATAGAATAAAATAGAATATATATGAATAGAATTATCTACTATCTACAGTTAAAATAAACTGAAATATAACCCCTTTGTGAAGAGTGTTGGTGGTTCAATAAGTGGTTGGTGGTTTCCAGTTATGGTTCCATAAATTGAAACACTTATTCCCAAATATTAGCAATCTTTACCTTTGTCATAGAAACTAAATATACCAATGTAACAATGTATAGAAACAATAGAGTGAATAGAAGAGAAAATGTCCAAGGTTTTTAAAAGAAATCACAGTTTATGTTCCTCTATCCCTATGATAATGTCTTCTACTCCTTGTGCTTCATATGAGTTGCTTCTTTGGATGATGGAGAGAAATTTTTATCCCTTCATTATTGTGAAGTCAAACTCAATATTATTATTTCAAAATGCTTAGTTTTAAAAAAAATTCTTTAATGCTGTAAAAAAGCTGTGAATACTAGTATGTACTATGTTAAAATATGAATAATATTAATGTTTGTAACTAATATTCTAGAAGATAAAGACACCATTTTCTGTCTTTACTATTCATTTACTTCAAGATGTTTTGAAGTGGGTAAATCAAGCTTATTATATTAAGTCCAAAATTTAAAATTTACAGGATTAAGACTTTCTGAGTGAGGTGGTTTTTTTTTTTTTGTTTGTTTGTTTGTTTGTTTGTTTGTTTTGAGGAAAGCATAATATACTGTTTAGAAACAGTAAAGGTGGGTATAAAGAATATATACTTAATTTAAACAGAGGACAATGGAAGAAGGAAGAACAACTGATGTCATCTACCTGGACTTCTGCAAGGCCTTTGGTATGGCCCCGTATCGCATCCCGTCATGGTTTGGCCTGGTTCTGTGATCAATTCGGATGGAGAGTCTAGTGTACCTGGAGAGGGGGAAGGAGAAAAAGGTAAAAGGTAGAGATATGGACCTGAAAACAAAGCAGAGACAACGGGCTAAGGGAGAAAACTGATTTACTAAATATGATAGTGGAATGTGAGATAACACAATATAATACAATATAATTCAAATTGAAGATAATAAATCAAATGAAATGAGGGAAAGAAGGTACAAAACCAAACACCTTACTCATGACTTGCAAGCTGTTTTATTTTCCCTCTAAATGGAAAGCTGAGATGGAACATTGAAAGTCTTCTTGAAGATATTGTTCTTCTCTTTTAAGAACAAGGTACCTGGAACTATTGGTAATCCATGGAACTGGACCATTAACTCTTCAGCTCCCAGTGTGCTACATGATGTTATGATGTGAAATACCGATAACAAAAAAACATGAATCTATGACACATTCTTATCTCTTAATTGGGAAGATGTGTATTTGAAGGGTGAACTTATCCAGTGAAGAAAGTATGACTTGGATGTTTGCAGCCAGAGGGTTGTTGTCAAAGGCTTAAAGTCCAGGTAGAGGCCCCAAGGGTCTGTTAGGAACCTGTGCTCTTCAACATATTTGACAATGCTGTATGGTTGGATTGAACACACCCTCAGCAAGTTTGTTGATTACAACAAGCTGAGTGATGCAGTTGATACAACTGAAGGAAGGGATACCATTCAGAAGGACCTAGACATGCTTGAAAAGTGGATCCGCACTAATGTAATGAGATTCAAAAAGGCAACATGCAAAATGGTAGTGCCAGATATGTGGACAGATTTGAGAGCAGCTTTGTGGAGAAGGACTTGCAGATTCTGCTGAATGAGAAACTGTGTTTGAGCTAGAAGTGTGCCCTTGCATCCCCCTCTTATGAAGAAAGGTGAAGAGAGCTGGGCTTGTTCAGCTTGGAGAAGAGAAGGCTCCAGGGAGATTTCATTTTTGCCCTCCAGTACTTGAGAGAGTTTATAAGCAGGAGGGAGACCAACTTTTCATGCAATCTAGTAGTGATAGGACAAGGGAAAGTGGTTGTAAACTAAAAGAGGTGCAATTTAGGTTAGAGGTTAGGAAGAATTTTTTTTTCTCAGAGGGTAATGAGGCACTGGCACAGGTTGCCAAAAAGATGCCCCATCTCCGGAGGTGTTCAAAGCCAGGTTGGATGGGGCCCTAGGCAGCCTGATCAAGTATGTGGTAACCCTCCAGGGGGTTGGAACTGGATGATGTTTAAAATCTTTCAACAAAATGCTCTTATTCTAACAAGGACTGTGCTGAGAAGGAAGATATTTCCCTTGACCTGCTGGAAATTCTCTTTCTTATGTAGTCTAGGATGCCATCTGTATTCGGTGCTGCTTTTGTTCAACTTGTGACCACAATGGCCCCAAGGTGCTCTCTAAAGAGTTGCTTTCCAAATGCCTGATCCCCAGCATGGCATGGCATTATTCTTCCCTAGGGACAGGACCTTACATTCTCTTCTTCAGCTTCCTGAGACTCCTTTTAGATAATTTTTCTAGTATCTGAAAACCTCAGCCCAACTGTCTGGTGTATCTGGTGAAAACAGACCGCAGCTAATTATTTTAAAATATTTGATGCTTAATTAATGGGCATAGACATAAATAATTGGCTAATAGTTGCATAAGGGTATATCCATATGATCAGAAGCTAAGTCTATGCAGCAACAGAATAGATGTGCTTACTGATCAATTTTTCTTTTTAAAATCCTTTATTCTAAAATACTGATATAAGTGTCTAGCAGTAAAATAAATATCTAATATAATATCACTTAAAAATTTATATCGCACAGGTACACACTACATATTGTGAGAAAATATAAATGACATACTTTTTTTTCATAGCATGTTAAGAACAGATCAAGGGAAGATTTTGATGGTTTAATTATTTGAGAGAGATTTTTTTCTTTACCATTTTTTCTCTAAAAAGTGCATTTCAAATTTAAGTTCATCATGTAGACCTCCTTCTACCTCTTGTCAAATTAAAAATCAGTGATCTTTACAGAATAGTTCATTCTTCCTGGAGAGCAGTCTTAACTGAATGCAAGTAATGTAGAAAAAATAAATCTGTATTAGATCTATAAATGAAGTTAACAGATATTAGTAATATTACATGCACCCATATTAAGCTTATTGGTTATAATTTTGTTTTGAATCTTGTTTCAGAGATAAGAGTTTAAAAAGAAAAATTCTGCATGTATAATCTGTATTTGTTCAGAATGGAATGAAGTTCAACATTCTTACAATTAAAATTATGAACCCTGCACATTAAATTTTCCCATTTTCATCACTGGATACTCTATTATCCATCAGTTTCCGGTAAAACTTTAGCTTCTCTTGATTGTGAGACAAAAATATTGGTTTCACTGGAATATATGTATGTTTATTCTTAAGGTTTTAATTACAATATCAATCATTTCAAAAATACGTAAAATAAATATATTTTTAAATGGAGGCTTGAAAGTACTTGCTGCATGATTTGAGGAAAGTTGGTAATATAAACATCAGAAGAAGAACCTAAAGGAAAATGAAAATTGCTATGAAGATCCTGGGGCATCCTTGTTTGCTACTTGATAATTACTAAATGTACTTTTAAAATGAGTGCTAGAATGACTGAAATCTTCAAGTAGAGAAAAAAATAATCACACATACACACACACACACACACACACACACAATTTAATTAATTAAGGAAATAGTTTATGTCATTATTAATTATTCATCCCTAAAGTATGTAAGTTTCTCCATTATGAAATGGATGCTTTACTTGCAATTTTTTTGGTCTTTAGAAATATTATGCATCATACTCCTAATATACTCGCTATATAAAACTGTACATAAAGAATGATAAGCTACGCTACCAAATGGAAAGATTCAAAACTAATTCATAAAATCTTGTTTTCTACAGAATATTTTATTGCTGGATTTTAAGACTTCACTAGTTTTTCTAAGAATATTCAGAGGTAATTCAGTTAATCAAATATTAGCATCTAGAGTCATCATAAGTGCTTGCAAGATAAGCACAAAGTCCTTATGATTTTATTATTAATATAAATATATACTTTCTGAAATGCTAGTCTGTGAGAAAGGAAAGTTATAACATATAAAACATGTATTTCTTGTTGAGTGTGTTTTCTTACTGATTTGGTTGGTAAGTGAAAATAGTCATAAAGTCAGATAAACCACTGTTGAGTGAAACAGAAGATTTCTAAATTAGTAAATACCAAGTAGAAAAATAAGAATGTGCTGAGATGTCAAAATATCCACCAATATTAGAGGTGCTGAGTGGATTATCAGGACAGAGTACCACAGTGAGCATCATTAAAAGCTGAATATCCAATACTGTATGACCCTCCAGGACCCTCGGAGATATAATTTAGCAGAGGGTTGTTAGAGTTAGGGTACTATGGTTGGGCTGTGATTGGACTTGATGATCCTTGAGGTCCCTTCCAACTTGATTAATTCTATTATTCCATTATTCTATGACCCGCCACTGTCCACAGCTTCAAAAAAGAGGTGCTGCAGTATCATTCTGAAGTAAGATTTATTGAGGTTTTATTAGAACTCAATTTACCTGAATATTGTCAAATTCCGTTTTCACATAGTTTCAAGTGCATAGTTATTATTCCACTCATTTTTAGCACCAATCCTTATGCCTCCCTAAAAATCATAATCTGAAATAAATTGTTTTTATTTTTAACTGACATATAATAGAGTCAAAGCTTCTTCTACAGATTGCTTGTCACTTAAAATAGATTGTTCATACTGTCTCATCAAGTGATAATGCAGGATATAATTAGTCCTTTTCAAAATTTTATGCCTTTAAATACAAAAATTATACACATTAGGCATGCCTCTGAAAAAAATATGATGTACCAAGGCATGCAAATTACTGTGTCATTGTAAATATTTTGTTAGGAAGCAGAACATCCTATTAATACAAAACCCATCAAAAAATACTGAGAAACTTCCACAGGGTCAATTTTTCAGTTGTATGAAATTACCAGGTAAAATTTGGAAAGACAGAATATCAGATACAGTCAGAATGTTAAAAATAGAAAAACAATTTCAATGAAATTGCTCAGAATTATTTATGAAACAGAGGAGGCTCATTCTCTGAAAAAAAGAAAAAAGACTATGCTATTGATAATTATTTTGAAGTGCATTTCAAGCTGAGTTCAGACTTTTAGTGTATAAGAAACCCTTTATGTTTACTCTGTCCAGATACATCCAATTTATAATGCAAAATAAAAATTTGTATTGATTTTTTTCCTATTTTCTAAATGTGGAAGGCATATTAGGACTTAGTAATATATTCAACATGAAATTAATTATAGGTGAACTGTGTCCACAACTCACTCAGCTTTTTGAAATCTCTTGTTTCTTGTCTTCTGCTTTCCCAGCAATCAAGGGTTTCATTCAAGCTATTAAGAGCATCAGAAGTTTATAAACTCATTATAGAAAAATATATTTTGCAATATGCATAAGAAATTAAATCTTTATACTATTCAGTAGTTCATATCTTACAGCTGTATATTCATTTAATATATTAAAAAATAATAATATAAACACATACATGTATGTGTATGTATTTTAATACATATGCATGTACATATGTAGGTTTTCCTCCAATATCCTCTAATGTTCAAGCACTGGAATCTATCTCTGACTGCCTTTTCCAGCTGTCACCTTCTCATAAAAAAAAAAATGCACTGTTGTAAAGTGAGCTGGTTCTTAAAGGACAGCTAAAGTGAATGACAAACAAGGCCTTCAGCTTGCACGTTTTAAGATTCTGACAGCATGACCTCTATTAATGCCACTTCATAATTTCTGTACAGTGGTAGTCAGAAAAATAGCAGAAAAATACTGTCACGGTAATCTCTGGGTCCTGGTTCTGTAATCAGATCTTTATCCTCCTCTCTCTGTGAAGTTCCAGAGATGACTTTTTAGGTCTAGACACAATTCATGTATTTGGAGAAATCCAGAAGTCAATTATCTAGATCAAGTTATGGATTCTGAATACTGTCTATTGAAGTAGAAAGATTCCACTAAAGTTTAATTCATTTAAACAACTTCAGAATATGGTGACTCTCCACGTACAACTAGCTTAGATAAGAAGAACTGATGTTAGTCTTGGCTATGACACTTTCAAAAGTTAAGTAGCTCAAGTCCCATCATACAAGGTTGCATGAGGTAAATCACAGATTGGATGTTAGTGATTGAACTTATATCTGAATGCAAATCTCCTTTGTTCAACCGACTGGACAGTCCTTTCAATTGCAACGTAATATCTATGAATTGCCAGAAGAAAAGAAAAAAAAGTTACCCATGATCTACTATTATTGCTGAAATATGGATAGAGATTACATAAATCTCAAAATTTCTCAAAATTTAGAAACTTGTGGTGCATAATGAACTGAATGTTTTGCAGTTTATTGAGTCACTTGGTTGGTTTTTTTCCTCCCACGTAGGTTACTAATGTTATAGACACAGCAGAAATTGTATCGATTTTTTTTAAGATGATAAGTTGTCTATGTTTTTGTAATTACTAGGACTGTAATTAGAATAAAGAAGCCTTGAACCTTAAGATTTCAATCAAGTTTCGGATTTATAGCTATATAATATGTTACAAACACATCATTTCTTGTATTGGCCTATATATAAATACCCTTTTAGTCTCTAAGACCTAAAAGCATTCTCTCCTTCTCACTGCACTGACTGAAGAAGGAGTCACAGGATGTGTCCCTGTGAATTTGCCACATATTCCAGTTCCAAACTAAGAATCCTTTAGCTGAAGCCAAAGTTTTTACCTTCTGCTTTGCATTTGTTCACAAGGTCAAAACTTTTCTTAAAAAAAAAAAAAAAATTATGAAACCCTGCACTGCACATGAAGAATGCTTTGGAGATTGGATTGGTTAAGATCAAATATAATAAAGCTATGCTATGAACTTACCTAAGAGGCTATACCATAAGCCGTGCTGTGCAGGGAAACCTGAGAAAACTGTAATCATATTGTTTAATTATTTATAACGGCAGCTATTAAAAAGGGTACATTCAATATCTTAAATTATGCTTGCAGTAAGTATAACTTCATTCCTGCATATGCTGTGAGATATCTCTTGTACTTGCCAGCATATGATTTCAGAAGACTTTACAAGAAGAATCCCTGGGGACTTTCTGCATCTAGTCTCATGGCACTCAAGAACATCACTCTTTTCTACTGAAGCTTAGAAAGAAATAGCTGTGGGAAAAAGAAGAAAAAAAAATTACTTAAAAAATAAACATATTGTAAAAAATGTAGGATGAATTTTGCTTTTAGCTGGAGCACACATACAGTACATCTCTTTCAGATACTATTAGATGATTATTTCCAGGCAATGGCTGTATGTTTTGCTTTCTGAAAGATCAAGACACACAGTCTCTGAACGTATATCTTGGGATGATTATAAATGCTAGTCTTGTTTAGAAACACTATACAACATGCCATCAATATACATATTTTATAGACTTTTTGATTCTTTGCATATAGAATTCAGAGGATCTGGCTTTACTAGCAACAGCAGTTAGCCATGTGATGAATATTTACACATTCAACCCTTCTGGAGTCACCAGTGTTCATCTGCATTAAAAACCTTCTAACAGGGCTTAGCGTGTCATTTTTCAAACTTGATCTCTGAGCAATCTTACTTGTTAAGAGGCCAGTGATTTTTCCCCACTCCAAAATTCTCCTTACGCTTGAGAAACACTTATGTATTTAAGTGTGATTCAGTTAGGAATGGCATACTTGTAGGTCAAAGTACAGATTGAAGGGGTTAAAGTATGCATAAATCAGAATGAAATACATAGCTCCATAGAATGTTCAGTTGGATAAAACAGCCCATATACCCATTTGTTAACAGCATGTCTCTCTCAGATGAACAGAGTTGAGTACACAGGCTTCATAGACAGAACAAGTGTTGTCCATTGATGTACATAATAAATCATCAGTCTAGAGAATTTGTCAATAACACGCTGCCCTAAATATCCATATGTCTGCAACATTACGTTCATAATATTGCAACTAAATGAGATTTCAACCAACATAGAAGGAAAAAACTAAAAGGAACTCAGCTTAAAGTGACAGCGTATGAGTTTGTAAAATCCAGAAGTTAACTCCCTTGTTTTTTTAGAGCTGTTTGGCAAACTAAAGGTCATTTATGAGAACAATATAATGCAGCTCAACCGGATGGGTGGCAGGACTGAACACTAAATTCAACCATGAAGGAGGGCAAACTGGACTGGATGTTTCAGCTCCACCTCTGCAAAGTGGTTATGAATAAGACAATTTTTTTCCCCATTTATATTTAATATTTCTTTCCATATAGGCTGTGTTCATCTTGGGTGGTTTTAACAAGTGCTTGTACACTTTGATAGAAAAGCAATGCAAAGAAAACAATCAATGATCCCTTAAGAAAAGTAATGAATATAACAGCATGACAAATACATCGCTTCTGAGGACATATATTCTAGACAGAAGGAGATCCCAGAGATACTTAATACCCAAGACAAAACCAAGATTTATTCGGAAGTAAGTAATTTTAGCTATCTTATTGCTGTTTTAATCTATAAAGGCCACTAATCTTGTTATAAATTGTCCTAAATTCAAATCAATTTACTATCCGGTAGTTTCCACCAAGTTATATGGTGCAACACATGAATAAGTAAATAGGAAATAGGATAGCATAATTCAATTTATCTCTTATAAATCTAAAAGATATAAAACGTGAAGATTAGTGGATTGTAACTTGTCACTTAAAGTCTAAAAACTGAAGGATAACTGGTTACTACAGGAACAAAATCAAAGCGAGATTGTTAAAAATTGAGATTTTTTAAAAATGATTCAAGAAAATAGAATGGAAAGAGGAAACATCAAATTTTTCAGTTCAGTCCTAGTAGAAATTATTTCCATAGACCAAATAGCCTTTTTGAAACTATGTTGAACAAATTACTTACAGTGGTATGTCACTGCTACTTTCACACAAGGCTTATTTTGTGTAATGTAATGTGGAGAAAATCAGAGAATGCTTAGGAGTCTAAATTGCCCAGTCTGACTTTCAGAGATGCAAAAAAAAAAATCACATCTGTTTTGCCCATTGTCATCGGGAAGTACAGTTTAACATCACTGTTCACATGCATGGTAGCCTCTTAACAAAAATAACACATTGGTCAAGAGTGACAGTCTAAAACACTAAAAATTTGGGGTATAAGGTAAATATTCCCAATTGACAAGAGTTGCTGTTTTAGTAATAGTTAAGTCTGGAGACTAGATTTTTTTTCTGCTTTTGTGTATAATATATATAACGTATATATAAAATAATAGAAAAATGAAAGGGAGTAGAGAGAAAGAGACAGGGAGAGGGAGGAAAATTCTTGCAAAACGTAATTCAGAACTTCTACTCAGTGAATAAAATAATGTAACTATTACAAAGAATATCAGATAACAAGTAGAAGATCACTGGAGCAGAACAGTCCTTTTTTTTTTTTTTTAATTTATTGTTAATGGACAATTTGCCACCTAGGCTGGCTGTGACTAATCTCTTATTATCTAATATTCCTGATTTCCCTGCTGTTCGCTATTTTCGTGCAATTATGTACAATTTAATTTGAAATACAAAGCATTAAAAAGAGGTAAATAAGTTAAAACAAGAGAAAATTCAAATGAGCAAGTTAAATGTCAAAAAGCTACAAGGCATTTCCGACCTATCCCTCCTGATACCACAGAGCAGGAGTGGAGGCAGAAAGCATCAGACTGTTCAAATATCTACTTTCCTCACACAGCAATAATTCACTTATGGAACTCATTGATATAAGATGACATTAAAACAACAACAACAAAAAACAACATGGAAACTAAATTAGTTTAGACCCTTACATGGAAAACACATACTATAACCAGAATTCGAAAATATACTTGGAAGAAAAATAATCACTCTACTGGGAATAAGTCAATCGCACATTAAAATTTGGGAGAAGCTCACTATTTCAAAAATCATTCTGTAACAGAATGTTATTTTTTACACCTATGAAAAGGAGATAAAAATGAATATAAAAAAAATGCTTCTAGCCACAAAAATAACTACGGTCTAATATGACAATAAGATTGAAATGGAGACTATAAATTTTGCATTTCCCTTAAGCTCCTACATTTCATCCTTCAATCACACACCTACATTTATTTATTCTAGACAGTTTAGATTTTTTTGACAAGGACAATGCAGACTAAAAGCATCATGTTATAGTTATCATTTTTAAGGTACATGCACTCCATCCCTGTCATTTTGAGGCAGTTTTGCTTTCCAGCAGAGTGCTGCAGGTTTTAATCACAAGTCAACTTTTATACTCAGTATGAAAGCAAAATAAATATACCACAAGTGTGAACACTTTTCTGAGAGAACAAGAGGATTTCTACTTGTCATAGCTAATGGTGGTGATCAAAGCCAACCACATGCTCTCTCTGGACCTGAGCTTTGATCATTTACTATATTTTTCAATATCAGAGCCAAGAGTGAGTTGCCCTATTGGCTTCTGATTACATTAGTGGCATATGGCAGGAAAAAGGAGCAGAAGATAAGAAGGAGTGAGAAGGAGATGGGAATGTCTAGCTATGTAGCATGTGTAAAACTAAAAACCCCCAGGCAACTGAAGTTAGCTCATATTCAAATCTTCTCACACACTGTACATGTTAATGTTAATGAAATACTTGGTAGGTCATTCATGAAGGCTGGTCCCAGAAGGCAATGACATGATTCTTAATCACCTTTACTCGTAAGTATAGACTGAGTAGTATCAAAGGGATTTTGTGCACTTGCATATATATGCTCTTTTGAAACTTATGAATTTTGTGACTCCTCAAAAATAGATGTTAACATATTTTTAATTTCATCCAATGCTGGAGTTCATGACAGCCCGAACTGCAAACTACAACGTAGTCTGACTAAAACTGCTGTTTACCTCATTAACACTAGTTTCTCATTTTTTCTAAAGATGGAATATGTGATAGTGTTGATAGCTAAAGGCATTTTGGAAGAACTTGCTCCCATCAAGTCTCACACACATATGTGAATCTCTCCTAAAACAGTTTTCTTTTGTTTGTGTCAGCAGCTGAATAATTTTAAGTACAGCAGCAGCAAGTTTAAACATACAAATATCATTTCTTAGCATATCAAGATTCTCTGGCTGCTGTACATATTTCAGATGCTTTACAAATGCTGTGCAGCCAGAAAGAATAAACATAGCAGGTGACATTATTATATGGGCCAGAAGCAGAGATATTTATTTAATTCACATCCTAGGAAAAAGCAAAGAAAGAGCTCTCAGAACATCTTTGTAAGGGTCTTCTTCATGAGTTCAAAGAGAAGAGAGAACACCAGTGCTATGTTTTTGTTTCCGGAAAAGTGAAATCTTTCCTCAGCAGTGTCACAAAGTCACAAAGCAAGAATTCAAGGCTGAGCTTTTCATAAAAGAAAAGTCTCAGCCTTCAAAATACCTACACTTTTCAACATGGGATTATATTTTCGGTGTGTTTTTTTTTTTCTTCTTCTTCTTTTTATTATATGTTATAAGTAAGAACAAGTGAAGATAATCAAAGTTATCTTCTATAGAAAACCAGAATTTTACTAGTCATTAAGAATTTTATTTGTCTACTAGTCTGCTTATTATCATGAACAACAGTGTCAGTGAGCATTCCAGCTAGACCATGCATGCAATTATTACAAGGAGATCTTAGAGCAGCCTTCCAGTAACTGAGTGGGACCTAAAGAAAAGTTGGGAAGGGACTTCTTATCAGTGACTGTAGTGATAGAACAAGGCATAACAACTTTAAATTAAAAAAAAATGTAATTTTAAATTACAAATAAGAAGAAAATATTTATTCAGAGGGTGGTGAAGCATTGGAACATATTGCCCAGAGCAGCTGTGGATGCTAACAATTTCAATCACCTTTGGACAGCTTGTAACTGCTGATGCTTCATATGTCAGGTTTTTCAGTATTAACCATCCTTAAAAAAGGAAAAGAAAGACCACAAAGTCTTTTTTCTTCTCAGCATTTGTATACTCAACCTTACAAACTTCTGACAGTAGCTGCCACTGTGCATCAGTTTTTCTGCGAAAGCAGTAAAAGCATATTTTAATTTGGAATTATGGTCAAAACAGAAAATTCAGATGAGATCACACGTTCTCAGTGGCAACACCATAGATGAATATGTTTACAAATAGATGAATTATGTTCAATACCACAAAAAAAAACAATATAATTTAACAATATTTTGGTCTTCCTTTGAAGTGCCTTTGTGTATGAATCCTTTGTTTTCTGGCTCAAAGTTTGCTTTCTGAGGCATTTCTTGTGACAAGACTCTAGGAGGTGAGAAGTGGGGATGCTGTGTGGCAATCAACATCACTGTCTGGACAATTAACATTTGAAAGCATTCTTTGGAGCTGTTTTTCTTCTGCCCAAGATTTATGGCAGTGCTCAGGACTGCTTACTGGTGTAGAGTTATGGGAGATTGGAGGATGATACCACCATATCTGGTGAAGTCAAGATACTAGTGGACATTCTCCATGCCCCCTCTTATCTGCTGGCAAAGTCAGCAAGATAGGAGTGAAAGGAATCCCTGCTGTTTATCCAAAAGCCAGAAACTGTCATTCCCAAAAACACTGACTCAACCACTCTGGACTTATAAAATGCCATTGCAAGGATTGTCGAGGAGGCATCATCATCGTCGTGATGGTCACCGTCCTCATCAGCGGAACAACACCCAACGACACTCCAATCCTGAAGAGAGTGAACCATGAACCACGCTGGACCCATGGTGCTGACTATCTCCCTATCTCCCTCTTGCTTCCTATAGAGACTCCTTGCTTCCATTTCCCATCTTTTCTATCACCCTTCTTCCCTTCCCCATCACCCCAATCCGTAATAGCATCCTATAAAGACTCCTTGCTTCTTCTTTCCTATCTTTTCTATCACCCCCTTCCCTTACCCATTACCCTAATTCATAATAGCGTCCGTCCTCCCCTTCCCCATCTCCCTAATTAACATCTGTAATAAACTGGTCGGACCAACATTTGAACCGTTGTTTCTTAATCTCATGCCGGGTATACAGATATTAAAAGAACCTCCTCTCCCTCCTAAATATTGGAGTGAGATAGTTTGCTATGCACATGATCTCCTTTAGACTTAATTCCTAGATAGTTCACTTCTTACAAATTTGTGTGGCTGTCAACGGTTTATGGGCTGGTCCGGCCCAGTTCCGAGACCAGCAGGGCGGAGGGATCTGCGGATCCGCGCCTCTGGGAAAGGGGAAGCAGGGGACCCCAAAATACTTGAAAACAACAGCACTGATCTGAGGTGGAACAAATGATTTTACTAAATATAGTATTACTAAAATACAATGAGAGATAGAGAGAGAGAGAGAGTCTGTTTGAATTGTACAGACCTCACCACAATGCTGGGGTGAGAAGTGCAGTCCAGTTGAGTGATTGAAGTACAGACAGCGAAGTGCAGATGACGAAGGGCAGGCGGCGAAGCGCAGATAGCGAAGCACAGACAGCGAAGAGCAGGCGAAGAAGAAGGATCAGGTGACCTTGCTTGGAGTTATATCCCCTTGCTGACCGCAAAGTCTCCTGGGGAAACGTAGCTCCTCTCCGATGGACGAACACCCGGCAGACACCAAACCCCACCCCCAATGCATCACATGATGTTATGGTGTGGAATACTGATGACCAAAAATCATAAAACCATGACAGTGGCCCTAGAGGCCATAGCACAGTTACCAAAGTTGGCATTTGTATGGTGTCAGACTACCTCATCTAATTCCATGTCACAGAATATGATGGATGTCTGTATCCTGCAGCATTTGTAGCTTTATAAAAACAACATATGCAACTGTGTTGTGTACTAGGTGGTACCACAGTGTTGACCTTGATATGTAATTTAAGTATCATTCAGTACTTAAATGCTAACTGAAGGAAGTATTTAGTGGTGACCCAAGCAATATAGAAGATATAATATCTGTCATGTTTTCCAAATCAGAGTTCTGTTATCAAGTAGAAAGTGATACAGATTTGTATGGAAAGTCATCTAGCATAAAGTCTTCCACAGCTTTGAACTATCGTATTTTTTTTGTGTTTCTGTTGGTATGATAGACATTTTCAGGGTCATAAATGGAATGTCCAAAATATTCAGCACAGACTGAATTAATTCAGCAACTATTCATATCCATATGCCTTAAGTCACATGAAAGATAGCTACACAGGTAATACTTTGTAAAAACATTTATTATAATCATTTTATTTTTTCATTTATCGTATTTCTTTTATTTTACTACTCTGTGGAAATGAGGATAGATCCAAGCTCTGTCTGAGACATCCAGGCAAATATTTTTCTTCTCAATCATCTGGCTTTAGAAATGATACTGCCTAAGACATACTGTCTTCTACATAACTAGGAATGGAACTCATTTTTTTACTATTAGTATGTGTGCTATGATGGATTACCATCATCAATTGGTGATAGGTCAGAAAAGCAGTTTTGACTCAGATTATTGGAAGACACTCGACATTGGAACAGACACTGTTTTCGCTGTAAACACCTACAATGATTTTTACAATGAGAATGTGTTGCTTTGCTGCAGTGCCACCACAGGAGAAGCAGATTTTGGCAGAGTGAATTTTTGCTCCTTGAAATATAAAGATCCTATACAGAAGTATTTTTTTGTTGGTGGTGGTGGTGGTTGTTTGTTTGTTTTTAACCAAAAAGCTGGGTTTAAAAAGAGATGGTAATTCAGGTATCAATTTTAGATATGTGAAGAATTTATTTTTTTGTGGAATGCATACCCCACTTCTATCTGAATCAAAACAAATATATTTAAAAATCCTCTACATTCATAAGAGTAACTTAGACCTCAATTTCCAAATATCACATTTCACAGGATGGGATTTGTAACAGATAACCCTAGGGAAATTCGAAAGTCTATGAAAGTTCACTCATTCTTTGCTGCAAAAAGTCCCAGTGCTGAATTCTGCAAAAAGAGGATTCACAAATTATAATTTTTGTCTGAAAATTATAGTTGCCTGAACAAGTATTAAGTCAAAAAGTTTAGGAATTCATGAGACGATGATGAGATGAGATGGTGATCTATTTTTCACATAGAACCCAACCACTCTATTGGTGACAGGCAAATTTTTCAAAAGGCATTAAGTTATTCAACAATCTAAATCATGCTTCAGAGGTGACTATAGCATTTAAAAGCTTACCCTTTGGTTTAAAGGCAACTTGGAATTTATATGTCATCAGGCCTTTGACACTATCCCATAATGTCGTCATAGGTAAGCTTAGGAAGTGTGGTGGAGATTAGTGGACAGTGAGGTGGATTGAGAACTGTCTGACTAGTACAGCTCAGGGTACTGTGATCAGTGGCACAGAATCTAGTTGGAGGCCTGTAACATTTGTTCCCCAGGGGTCAGTGCTGAATTTGGTCTTGTTCAATATCTTCATCAAGAGCCTGGATAGAGGGATAGGGTGCACCCTCAGCAAATTTGGTGATGATACAAAGTTGGGAGGAGTGGCTCATGCACTGAAAGGTTGTACTACTATTCAGCAAGACTTAACCATTAGATTCCTACACCTGGAAAGGAATTACAACATGTATCAGTACATGTTAGAGGCTGATTTACTGGAAAGGAGTTTGGCAGAGAAGGACCCATGTGTCCTGGTAGACAGTAGGGTGGCCTTGAGCCAGTAGTGTGCCATTGTGGCCAAGAAGGTCAAAGGTATCCTGGGGTGCATCAAAAAGAATGTTGTCACGTCAAATCTACTCTGCCCTGGTGAGGCAACATCTGGAGTCCTGTGTCCAATTCTGTGCTCATCAGTTCAAAAAAGACCAAGAACTTCTAGAGAGAATCAAACGGAGGGCCACAAAGGTGATGAGAGGCCTGGAGCATATCCCTTATGAAGAATGGCTGAGGGACCTGGAACTGTTCAGTCTTGAGAAGAGTGAGAGGAGATCTTATCAATGCTTATAAATATTTAATGGATGGGAGTAAAGTGGATGGGTCCAGGCTCTTTTCAATGGTGTCCAGAAATAGAACAAGGAAAAATGGATATAAACTGGAGCACAGGGAGTTGAGTACAAATGTGAGGAAAACCTTCTTTACCTTGAGGGTGATAGAACTGGAACAGGCTGTCTAGAGAGGCTGTGGACTCTCCTTCTCTGGAGATAATCAAAATCCACCTGGACACTTTTCTGTATAAACTACTCTGGGAATTTGCTTTAGCAGTGACTGGAGTTGATGATTTCCAGAAATCACATTGCTCATCTAATGTAATTTTTAGGCACCCTGGAAATGGTGGTTTTGAATCTCTTTTGAATATGTCACATTTGCAAGGATACTTCTAATCTATGAGAGTCAGAATACTTCAGCGCATGCCTGGGGTATGTTTCCCCCACCCTTTACCTCTATGTTATAACAATACCTAGGTGAATGTTTTTCCTCACTGCTTTCATAGAAAGACAAAGACTGCGCCAAGAGAATGAATCAAAATATATTTACTTGTATACAACATGATGTGTAGAAATAGAAGGGGTCAAGGAAGAGGAATAGAATGGATATTAGGTACATCAATGCCTTTGACTGACTTGCTTAAACCAAAATGAGCTTGTAAAATGCAGAGAATGAATACAGTCATTCGCATGATTGATTTGCCTGGCTTATTTGTAATGATCTAGCTAGAATTGCAGTTACAGCATTTTATCTGTTTTTTTTTGTTGGTTGTGGTGGTGGGTTTTTGTTGTTGTTGTTGTTGTTGTTTGTTTTTTTTTGGTATATGATTACTCTCTAATATTCACTTCACCTGAAATAACTTGTGCTGCAGTATGTGGGAGAATATTACAGTTAATAAACCATTACTGCTTCTGCAGGGTTCATGACAGCTGCAGAGAAGAGAGAAAGACTCTGAAAACAATTGGTGTGCCTCCAGTTTTCCAAAGATCTTATCCATTTGCTCCGTGCTCTGAATTCTGATTTTCTTTATTGGCCTTAGGTAGACTATTCACTACATGTCTAAAACTGCACATGAATCTTAATGATAAAGTCCTCTAGTTTGATATCTCTGTAGCCAGTCCAAAGCGAATTTAGACAATGTGAATAAATGTGTGCATAAGGCATTTATGGGTGGGTCTGGTTCTACACAGTTGGTGGCTCTCTATCTGTTTTAAAGTTGTGGTTTTGATGTGTTATTATTATTATCATTATTATTATTATTATTATTTAATGAGAAACATGAATTATAATGACGCTTAAGTTTTTGAAACAGTATAAACAATGATCCCACATTTGGGAATGTGATAGGATACAGCATACCAATGCTGCAATACTACAGATGCAGTGTTTAATGTTGGTAGATTGCCTTTGTGTGCTTTTAGTCAAGTAATGGTATATTTCTTGGTATTGTAGGGTCACACTCTGCTGTCAAGTTTTTAGTAGCATTCTGCACTGATCTCAGTGGGTAGTTGTTTTTAAAAATTAATGGAGAGACCTGGCCCCTAATATGGAGGAATGTCAGAAAGAAACATACAGCTTTTGCTTTTCTCAGCACAGTGTGGGAGAGGAGAGGAGAGGAGAGGAGAAAGAAGGAGGAAACAACAGTCTACATACTATATTGATGTAGTTGAAGGGTACAAAAGTTTAAACAATATTAATATCTTGAGCCTTAGCCTGCCTAATAAAAAATGTTATTTTGGTTTATTTTCATGGACTTTAATAGAGTTGCTAAGGATTTATGTATTTTGTAATGCAATTTAAATGTAATACAATTAAGAAATATTTATACAAATAATGAATCTGGTTTTATACAAGGGGTTTCTATTAAGTACATATATTCTTACATGAATACTTGTTAATCTTTAGAGATATATAGAACTGAGCCTAGAAATAAAAAAATATATATATATTTGTTTGAAAAAAAAAATCTGTTCTTTATCTATGTTGCAGAAAAAGCATTAGACCCTGATCATACTCGGACAAATTTGGCTGTCGTCTAAAATAGACAAGAATGAGAAATGAACATGAGGTAACAGAAGGTAGTATTGTTCCTAATATTTCAGACCAGATATATGCTATAAATACACATGGAGTTAAATGAAAATATATCTTCATGTTAAATTTTATGAAATATTTTATAAATATTTTGTTTGTGAAAGGACTTTTAATGTAGAAATAGAGATTGAACATTTACATTAGTGTTTCTAACTCCTCCTCTTGGATTGGAAACTTGTGGTTATTGAACAACCTTTAGATACTGTCTTCAAGCTTACTACAAACCTTAAATAAATGGCTTACTTTCTGAGCAGAGAATAATTACTGTAAGCTTTGCCTGTCATGACTTGGATTCAACTTTTCTATATATTTTTGACTTGTTCATGCATTTGTTCATATGATTTGTATAAGCCTTCTTTTTTCTCTCTTTTTTTTTTTTTCTTCAATAGCTTTTTAAAAGAACCCTTAATTTTAGACGCTCAGCTACGCTGTAATCATTTTGATCTTCCTGTTTTGCTTCTCCTCATTCCAACCTCCACATATAAACTTGTATCACATGGAAAGATTAAATATTCAGTGTGAGAAAAAGCCTCACATCCTTCTTTCTATTTTTCTTTTTTTCTTTTTTTTCTTTTAATCTTACCAAAGGTTTTAGTCTGGATGAAATTACTACATAAATACAGTATAGGCAGTGGGATGCATGCAAGAAAGATTAAAAATAAGTCACTGAGATCATTGTAACTTCCTCAGTGTCAAAAAATGTGCTGTTGTAAATCCACTGGGAATGCCTGAACAATACCTGCATATTCCAGGCCTTATGTCAGCCTGATACCCATCTGTCTATTTACTGGGCTCTTTCTCTCCTGTCCTTTCTGGTACCACTCCCTCTGTTGTGAGGGAATGGGAGAGAAGGGGCTTTGAGTAGTACCATCTCCATTCCTTTTGTTCCAAGGTGAGATTTCCTGTACATGTTATCTCCCTGCAGTGTACTGTAATTCCATCTGTGTGCTGTTAAATGTTTTTGTGTTAATTCTAAAAGAAACACATTGGCAACACAAAATGCTAAATAACCTTGAGAGTAACTACTATATCTAAATAATCTAGATCAGATCCCAAGCTCCAATTTATCATAAGGGATGAATTTTTGTAGCTTGCACAGCACAAAATTTGCAACTGAGACAGAAGATGACAGAGTGGCAACTTTAAACCCTTCTGATTCTGTACCACCTCGAGCTGAAGAGATGTCTCTTATAATTTCGGTACATCTACAGGATTGCACTGTAAGCCATTATTGTTCTTGGGGTTTTTTTTAGCATGACTTAGCAGTCATGCTGGCAGGGCAGTCATGGGATGATTTGTTTGGAAATACAGACTTGGACTGGCTGGCAAACATGCCTGGGACGATTAGCATTTGGCTGCATCTTCCTGCCTGCTCTGTGCCAAGCAGAACATGTAGCATCTTGAGACCTGGAAGACCAAAGAAAGGATGCAATTCCAAAGAAACATGCCTTGTTGCCTTCCTGCAGGATGTTACTATCCTTGCATTTCCCTTACATAGACTCAGAAATTACTAAAACAGAACTGATAGGCAGACAAGACCTCAAAAAGAACAGGATTAAATAATCCCACTTTCATTAGGAAACTAGGAGAGGAAGTGAACAAAATCTAACATTTAATATACCAGCATCTTGGTCACTTGGAAGAGAGCAAGCAAACATACTTCAGAAATAGTACCTATTGGCTTCCTTTAGCTCTTGTGACAAATGCTTGGTCCGTTCTGATTTTATCCAGTGACTGTAGTAATCTGTTCTCAGGTAGGTATCTGAGTAGGTGCAAATTATAGCCAATCTCCTTCAGAGTTTTCAAAAATAGCTGTTATCATCCAATATCATTCTATTCTTATCTGGGGACAGCTGATGCTTTATGGCTGCTCAGATTATAGTTTTCTAAACTATTCCAAAGAAAATATCTACTACTGCATAATGCAAACAACACTCTTTTCAAAAGATATTGAAATGATTATGTAGCTGCCCAAAGTCTTATTACCTAAGAATATGATGACCTATACATACATATGGTAGTCTTCTTCAGTTCTTCTTAAGTCCCTAAACAGGTACTTGCACAAGTAAACATACAGTTTTTGAAAGATTATTTGTATGAAGTAAAACTTCACTATCCTTGAGGATCTTCTCTCTGACTGCATGCTCAGATGATTGCTTTCTCAATGCCCCCACACCTCCTGCTTTCTTGAGTTCTCAATAGCTTATTTTCAGCAGAAAACAAGGTAGCTATATTTTCAATACAATTGGTCATTACCAGTCTTCCTTGAATTTTATTCTTTGCCAGTGTGTGTGATCTTATTTTATTTACATTCTTTGTACACTAAAAACACCTATGCCTTAGCTAATGTGTTTACCCTGGGAAATTTTAAAATTTTGAATTCAGGCAAAAAGGGTTAGTTTAGGTTTCTCAGTTTGTAGGCAGCACACCTCTGAACATATTCTACATTCAGGGGGAAAAAGATATTTATTAAAACAAACAAACAAGCACACAAAGAAAAAAATCCCATGCTAGGAACCTGAATAATAAATAACCACTGATATTTCAATATGCAGTCCAGATCACCCACTGCAGTTCCAAATAGAGGAAGAAAGCAAAAGTAACACTTAGTCTTGAAATTGGATGTCTTTTTTCTTATCAGGTCGTCCCTTAATTTTATGTGCACTGTCTTGAATTGCCCAGTAGGGGCTGTTTGCTTACTCTGGAGGTAATATCACACCTACACCATTTGAGCAATTTTGCACCTGATTTGTGAGACCAATGGATATGCATAATTTCCTGGTACTTTTTAAAATTATTTCCTTAAATATCTGAAATAATAACTTATCACAGCCTTTCAGAGAAGTTAGGTAATGGCAAACATGCAATTTTTTTCCAATACATGGGGATGTTTTCCTACCACATAAAGAAAAAATCTACAGTATGTTTCTTTCCTTTAAAATAGTGATTCTTGTACCTGAGCTGGACAGTCTACTTTTCTGAACAGTAAACACTTTCCTCATGTTGCAAACTAAGGAGAGATTTCTGAGTTTGATGCTATATACCATCTTGATTACACACTCAGCCTTGTAAAAAGCAGTAAATAACCACATACATGAACTGAAAAATAACATCTTCAGTGCGAAGACTGAATGTGCCACACAGCTAAAGAACGGCTGCTTGTATCATGCTACTGTGTCACTAATACCTGCTGTACTCTGTAGCTGATCTTCAAGCTACTGCAGAACTAAAATGTTCATATAGTATATCATTGTACCCATAGTAAATTCTTATACTTTCTCTGCTTTTAATTCCCTATATTATTTCCATTTGGGGAATTCTGCAATATCGCTTATCTGAAAAAATATGTCTCAATATGGTCTTTAAAATGTGGTTCTCAACCAAGAGTTTTGAAATTAAACCCGAAGGAGTAGAGTGAACAGAAATAGATTTCTGGTTTTGCACTGATTAAAAATTGCTGTTTTTTTAATTCCATTTCACTCTGCTAAGATGTCATAATTTACATTTCTGTTCTCTTCTGTTTTCCTTTCAGAAAGAGGAAACAACATTCCTTTTCCTTGAGGATATTCAGGGACTATCTAATGACAAAAAGTTGTGTATTTCAACAGAAAACTACTAATCATTCACACATTCAAGAAAATGTTTTATATCCTTGGCTTTACGATAATTAATATGATAAAGATAAAGAAAGATCATCCTAAAGTTCTACTATTCATTAATATTGGTATATCTTATATCATAATTCACGTCATTATATGATAGAGTTATTGCTTAAAATACTCAGAATCTTTTCAAAGTGGTATGTAATTGTTGTGTTCCTTATATGTAAAATTCTTAGTGTATTCATAATCTTTTAATGCAGAGTGGTGTTTTAAGATATCACTGGAATCCTAAGTACATATTCTAAGTAGTTTCCAGATCACTTTTTCTGTTTAACATATTTTTTCATTATTATTACTTGAAGTACAGAGGAAATCCTATTCCAGCACTTCAAAGTTTAATATTATGAAGAAAATACGCCTACAAAAGCATACACTGAATCATTATAATTACAACTTCTAACATTCTTTGTTGTGTCCCCCCAAGCCCCACTCCCCACACACACCAAAAAGAAATTTACTATTATAGAAAAGTTTTCAGGAACAATTTTGTTAAACTGATACACATTTGTACATCTCTTTTGAGAAATCAGTGATGCATTCATGGGTAATATGAATGGCATTGAGAAACATCAAGGGAGACTAGCAAGATATCCTTCTCCAAGCTTGCAAAGAGATGTTGTTGCTTCCTATCATGTACATTTTACTCACTGTTGCTCTTCAAAAGGAAAATTACATTGATTATGATTTTGCATTATATGTAAATATGTCAAATATGTTAAAAAGCTAATATCAGAAAAGGTATGCATTTAAAAATATCTATCATTTTTTCCGACTGTCTACTAAAATAACTTACAAGAAAAACTTTATTGGTAGTTCTAGCAGATTTTAAAAAAATATATAAACAATTATTGATTTAAATTTGAAAAGAAATATGTATTCTTTGATTTGTCATCTCTGAGAATACACCTTATTTCAGTTCCCAACATAGAGCTGGGTATTTTTTTTAACTACTGTTCTAATAATTGTTTTATTTTTTATCTTGAAAAAAGTAGACATAAAAAACATGACTCTAGAGTAACACATCAGGAGTATGGTACCGGGGAATTCTTTTCTGAGTGACTACCAATAGCTAGAAAAAAAAAAGTTTATGTGAGCACCGTCCAATTTATCACTCTTTGAGGAACAGTCGATTAGCTGGAATCACTCAATGTTCTTTCTTTTCTCCTTTCCAAGATGTAAATCCAGATAACTGTACATATGTCTGTGAGAATAACAAATACTTTGCTACTTGTGGAAGAGCAAGGTTCCAGAGTGGCTATCTGAAAGAAAGTTTTAGACAGCTTGCACTTGAAAATCAGGAAAAAGATTTTTTTAACAGGAGATGAGGACAAGGCTTTCCATAGTAACCCGAATTACTCTAAGGAGAAAAGACATAGAATCAATGGCCATTCCATGATACTCTGTGTAAGACATTCAACAAAATAAATAACTGTTTACCTGGAAGATATTTGATTATACTCTGATCTCAGATTTTCACTCAGATTTTCCAATTACTTTGCAATTAGCTTCATTCATCATTTTTACACAAAGAATTTCTCTAATCTAATTTTTACTAATTTATGTTCCAAACATTTAAGCACAACTCAATATAGACTCATTGCTTCACTAGTTGGATTCACAGAGTTATGAACACTGTAAAAATCCTTGCAGCAGAACTCTGGATAGTGTGAGATTTGCTCTTTAACAAGTATATTTGAAATAACACATTTTATGTGTTTTACAGGATTCAAGCACAGAAAATTTAACTTTATCATTTTGCTTTTGAAGTACAGTAGGACTTTCTCCTTTCTATTTCTCTCTATATATTGGGGCTGTATTAAGAAATAAACCTTAGTATAAACTACACTCTTAGTTAAATCACAACTCAGCAAAGTAGAGCTGATTGATATTCTAATTTATGCAAGAGAGCATGCAAAGCCACCTTTCTTTTACTTGCTAATGTCAGAATTTTCATGAAAATTCAGCATTTCAGAGAACTATAGAGAAAATCACACAAAACAACAAACAAAACCACCACAAATCCTTTTACTGCTATTACTGCGAAACTATTTGTAAGAAAGATAAAATGCTGACATTAATGTTTCTCCAAGTGCAGATTTAATATGTTGCTTTTTTACAGTGTATTGAAATAAAGCTGACAAAGGTCTGCTAATTTTTTTTAAAAAATCCTTAAGTTAAGTAACAAGACATTTCAGATTTTTGATACCTTCAGCCACAGAAAAAATATACATAAAGAAAGAAAGAAATATTTTTAAATGTATATTTTAAATTAATGTCACACATTTTACTTTTAATTTGAAGCATTTCTTTAAATCATCTTGATTAGCATCTCGATATACAAATAATTCTTGCTGCACATAAATAAATTACTATTTTACCTTTCTTTGCAAATAATATGTTATTTCTAATTTAATGTTATTGTGTATTTAGTTGGAATTTTCCATTTATTTTTACCATACATTGGAACAACACTTAATCTTTCAGAAGAGGAAATGACCACATCGTTTGCAAATTATCTAAAATGTGGATAGTTTGCAAAACACATTTTGCTAAAATATTTATCTTCATAGGCTATTGCACACATTTCAATTTCTACTTGTGTTTCTAATATCTTCCTATAAATAAGTGATTTCTGTGTTTAATTATATCGTAAAAGAAAATTTCTTGTTTCAACAATGTTAAATTTACTTTTAATTTAACAAGCAGATATATGTAAAATATATTTAAAAGAGTCATGCAAATTTGTAATACTTTCTTGTCTTTCTTATGTCTGTAATATTTGAAATACTTAAAAGAGACAGGAAACTACTGATTTTTGAAGATAAAAAATAAAAAAGCTTTATATTTCAAATTAATTCATTGTTCAAAATGACTGAAAAGAAACAACTTCAGGGTGAAGTGTCTCACTGTAGATAAACTGTTTCCTTAGAGCTATTTATTAATGCTCTTCTTATCATGTGGAATTCAGAGGACAGTTGAGAAAGACGGCTATTGTAAAAATGCTTTCCTTTTGATGAAGAAACCTTTTTGTACTGAATGTGGGGTTATCCACACAGTTTACAAGTTTATAGTTTTGCTGCTGTACTGATGCCAAGGAAAATGTTTGTCAGTGGGATCGTGGTAAGCACAAGATCCAGGGATGGAGAGGTGAGGAGGCCGAGGGGTACATGACATTTAAAATGTAGTGTTTGAATCTTTCAGCCATTCTGTGAACTTCATTGAATTATTGATAACATGGTACTGTTTATAGTGCTACACTTCAAGAGAAATTATACACTGAATTTTACACTCTGAGTCAGCATTAGGCAGGACATAAATACATGTGTTTCAATTGATGTTTAAGATCAGGAGGCAAATTAGTAAGCCTCCATATTTCCCAAAATATTATGTACAAATCATCATCCCAGGAAGACAA
The DNA here is from genome assembly GCA_035772895.1 of Perdix hodgsoniae. Lineage (NCBI taxonomy): Eukaryota > Metazoa > Chordata > Aves > Galliformes > Phasianidae > Perdix > Perdix hodgsoniae. The sequence continues at coordinate 22,312,427 of JAPSGF010000004.1, read as the reverse complement.
GGTCAAGTATACAAAATTTAGCTTCACAGTTGGCCTCATTAATACTGCTGCAACTAGTGAAATCTTTGTAAAGATTTTAACAGGTCTCAAATCAAGCTATTGACATCCAATCGCATCCTTAGGCAGAAAAGCAAGCTTACATCAGTGAAATGTATGCCTTCCTAACAAATTCATGATTTTGTTAAAAATTCTTCTCTTGATCCCCAGTTTCCTTTGTCCTCTGATCACAAAAAGTGAGTGATAGTATTTTGTATTCTTTTCTCATGAGAGAAGCTAGTATTGAAAATTTAAGAATTTTGAGGGACTCATTTCTGTAATAAGATGCACAATAGCATACTGTAACATTTAGAAGATGTTTTCAAAACTCTTCTGCGCTGGCTTAATCTGTTCTTTATTGATGGGAGTACTAACATCAGTAAAACAGAAAAAATCCCTTCCTAAAATCATCTGGAATGGTTACTTTGTGTCTGGTTGTTTTTTTTTTTTTTTTCCTAAAGAAGATGAAAAATACTTAGAATCTTATTTAATGTGAGATCTTTCTATCATGACAATGTAAAAGACTTTTAAACAAGTGCAAATATAATTTCCAAGTCATTTATATTCTTTCTTTTTCCGTTTCCATTTTTTTTTTTTTTTTTTTTTTTTAGAAAAAAATGAATTTTTAAGAAAAAAAAAATTCTGACTGAAAGAATATCCATATTTTTGGGTTAATACATTCTGAAATTACTACTCTGTAATATCAGATACAGAAGATTCTGAAAGTTTAGTTTTAGGACTCTCAGGCTATGCATGAAATTCACAAAACCAGAGCAGTTCAGGTATTTCATTGTGAAGGCCAAGAAAAATGCACTTTGCTGTGGACTTCTGCCAGTAGCAATCTGCAGATGAGCAAAGAGATTCTTGTGATCTGATATGGCCTGGCAGTCAAAGGAGATGGGAGATGCTTAGTCAAATTCTTAGCTGTCATAGTGGCAGCTACAGAAATAAACAATATTTAAGTGTACTAAGGCATCTGAACATGAGTAAGGGTTTCATACTAGTGGTGCATATTACCAAGAATTCATAAAGAACTTGATATTCCCAGTGATTTACTGAACTATATCTACTGGCAAATCAGCTCAGGCACTGTGACTGTCAAGAAAGCAGTCTGTAAACAGGTTTTGGAGTCTTCCCAACCAAAGAGTCTCCTGGAAGGCTGGTCAGCTTAACACCATATTGCCACTGCAAATACTTACAGTCCACAAATGGCACTGATTATCATAATAAAGCCTTAATGATCATCCAGGCTTCATATATCATCCTTTTCAGTTAGGCTGAAGAGTAGGCACATAATCTTAGTTCCTGGATGTACTGAGTCTTGGTTTTTGTGGTTTTTTTTTGGTTTTGTTTTTCTTTATGAATACAAACACAACAGGGATCTGATTATTTTCCCCAGGAAAAATCAAGGGATTAGAGGAATTTAGACAGAGATTGAGTCTGCATGAAAAATTGTCCCTGCTGGGTTCTATTAGAAGGTGATGCTGAGCAAAATTTCTTGCTAATCTTATGGCAAAATCAGAGGAGACTTCATAAAGAAAAAAAAAATAGTAAACAGAATAATAGAAATCATTTTAATTATTAAATTTCTCTGTTATAAATTATATGCCATTCATCACTGTCACAAAGAAGTAAAAAAAAAGTAAAAAATCCATATGCTCTATGTACATTAATTTAATTTTGCATTACAAATTGGTGCAAAGCAGTATGTTTAAAAATATGAATAATCACCAAATTACTATCCATTTTCCACAGGGAGTATCTAAATTTTAATATAGAGAACTATTACAGGTAATCTAAGTTTTACATTGACTGAAACACAATAAAATCTCAAATGAATATTATAGACATATTATCATTTATGAGTCACTAATGATACTAAAAGATGAACTAATATATTTTTTAATAGAAAAATCATTATCTCTCTTGAAATATTCTGTATACCCACTATTGTTCTTCCAACTAGTTAATAACAAAGTGACACAGTTCAAAAAGATATAGGTAATGGTGAGTCAGATGTGACAGTTAATTCTCTGTGCCCGAAAAGAAATGATTTCTTGATGTTAGTTATGGTCATTTTCCACCATTTTTCCAAAGCATTGGAGTGACAGCGTCTCTTTAACACAGAAATATTTTTTCTAAATAGGTGCAGGCTATGGAAGAACAATGAAACATTTTCTTATAAAACTTTGAAACGTGTATTGATCTAGATATAAATCTTCATCTATCTCTATTACTATTAGTGAATCCTCTCCTGAGTTAAAATCCATTATTTGCATTCCTCTAAAGAAGGAAAACTAATTTCAATAAACATCTGTTTAATTACTTTTTAAAATGTCTTATTCTTCATAAAGAAATGACAGGGAATATAGTAGTTTATCATAAAGTAAATTATTATACAATTAGAATTACCCTACTTAAAACTTAGCAGGATAAAAAACTTAGTATTGTAAAGACTGCTCAGAGAATAAAAGGAGAAAGGTGCCACATTTTTGAAATCAAAAATGATAGATGATATTGAAGTATCTTCCTGTATTCATGGGATTCTATTCATAGAATATACTACCATGGAGTAGCATTTTATCCCAGAATAGTTAATTTGATACCGCTGGGAGAATTTGAGTAATGCTTAGAACACATACAGTCCTGAGCAAGTAGTACCACTGATTTTTCTTTTTTTTTATCTTTTTTTTTTTCTTCAATATGTCTTTTACACTAGAGAGAAGCATGAACTTTTTACTTCATATTAACCAAAGTTCTAAGGTTCCTGGTGTTGCTGAGAAAACAAAGTTTGAACCCATTGAAGTACTGTCCTTAAGCCCTTTTCCAGTATCCACAGTAAAGTCTAACACACCATTCTCAGAATGCAGAGTGCCAATAAAATATTGGTGTACAGACCAGTCACCTGCACAGACCAGTCTTTGAACATAGAATCAAACAAACGAGAGAGCCTTTATCTCTCCAATTCCCCAGACTCATCTGCAATAATTTCTGAGGCTTAAAACCACAAGTTCCTGTTCATATTTATCTATTGGCTTCCCTACTGTCTTCAGTGTTCACCGAGAACAATTCAGATCTAAAATCCAATCTTCAAAAGCTCCTATGAAAAATTCTCTTTTCTAACTCAAATTAATTCTCATTCAAATCTGCTTCTATAGTAGTTCCAACTAATTTAGCTGTCTCACTCTCCTGTGACCCTTATTTATAATTAACATATTTATTAACTTAGTAACTTTAATTATTAACTTCATTAACTTATTTATAATTAGCTTTGAATATTTGGAAGATCTATTTTTTCCATATAACAAAGTTCATGGGCAACAGCTAGAATAGAGCAACTTCTAATAGAAAAATTGTTAGAAGCTGGGAGGTTATTACCATTACATATTGTTGCCCTGTTCTGCTCTATCTCCAGTTAGCATAGTGATTTGTGGATTCTTCTGCAAATTTTGATTTCATTGATAGATTTCTTTAGAATTCTTCTCCAAAAGTGCAGTCCAATTTTCAGAAGAGTTGAGATGAAAGACTGGATCTTGTGAGCTCGGTCATGTTGGGCAGAAGGATATGATATTTGTGTCCATTTTAAAAAGAGGAGTTGGTATTCCCATAGTGGCTATGATTGTCATATATTACTTTTTATTTATCTATTTATTTATTTATTTATTTATTTATTTGTTTATTTATTTATTTATTTATTTATTTATTTATTTATTTATTTATTTATTTTTATTTCACCCCCCCCCTTTCTTTTAATGAATGTGTTTGAGGCAAAGCTTTGATTTTTCTGAATCCTTCTTTATCCTCCTATGAGTTCTCCCTATGGGAGTCGAGCACATTGCTCTTACTTTATTATTTCATTTGAAATAGCCTGAACTGGATTTATGTGCACCTTGAAACATACTCTGCTTGCTCCCTCACCAGTGCTGGGTAGACATAATAATATCAGAGTGCTGTAGGGAGGCAAATGACTTGGGCTGTGAATAAAACAAATTATATTAACCCAGGGGCACAGCAAAGAGTGTTGTTTTAATTATTACAGAAAAGAGGGGATAAGAATGATTTACAGTAGGAACAGAGTCTTACAGATGGTACGGATGAGAACACCAGGTGGTGCTATTTACGCTTAACATAATAGGTGTCCAAATCTCCGTGCTGCCTACTGGCATTTGTTATTTTCCCTGTCAATTTTATATGGCTTTGGACTATGTGGGAGGTGCAACTGAGTCCATAGTTCTCTGAATGTGCAGGTTCTAAAGATGAGGGGACATTTTCTTGGCAGCAGTTACTTAGGTTCAGCTTGACTGGAAGTGTATGTTAATTTGTCCTTGTCATCTCCTGAAGGCAGGACAGCAGTGTTAGATATTTTGCCATACAACATACTACAGGGAAATTCAGTATTATGAGAAATGACACACTTGGCTCTTTCTGAATAGGAGAAGATTAGGAGCCAAAGCAGCAAACACTTACTCTCTACTATTCCCCAGATTAAAGAACTGCCATGGAAGGATTTAGGATTCCAGGTGGTGTGGTAGACAGCTGATACTTTGCTTTTGTACCAGCTTGCTATGTGAAATTGGGTTGTGTTTTCAGTTGTAATTAAGCAAGGTCATTATCAAGAGTAAAAAAAAAAAAAGTTTCTATACAGATGAGTCAATCACTTTGAATTTCTTGATGGATGGTGGACCCCCTTTAACTATTTTGTGGAAGAAATAAGAAAATAGTAATCTGAAGAAAAAAACGAGATTATTGTGTGTGATGTTTGGAAGAGAATAAGATGTTGATAAAAGTGATTACTACACTGAAATTAAGTGTGGTAAAATCACTACCTTCATTAATTATTTATCCATCAAATAGGTTGACATTAAGATGTCATCAGAGTAAACTTTTATTTTTATTATTGATTCATGAGAACAAGAACAAATTTCATTCCTATCATAAAGAATTGAGGAATTTAAGAAAAAAATTAATTCCAGATTTTTCTTTTTCTATTCCAATTTTAAAACACAACAAAGAAATATACACACTTCTTCTAACTTCATTTGTCTGAATTCAATCACAGCAAAGAAAAACAAAAAAAAAAGCAACATGAAAAACAACAAACAAATAAAAAATAAAAAACAAACAAGATCGTGAGTAAAATGAAAAGGAATCTTCTTCCTTATGAACTGCTTTTAATAATTGAATTTATTTATTTATTTATTTGCATTATACCAGATGACCAGTTCCATGGCTAAAAGATTGTAAAATGCAAAGATATTCATGATGTTACAAATTATGTATGTTTCTTATTTACTATCGATATTTCTATTTAGAGTAGCACAGTTTATAGATGTTTGATTAACTAAGTGGCTCCATTCTATTTGCAGGAATTTCCCAAAGTAATTTCAGATTGTTAATGCTATTGAGAATTAAAAATCCAAACGTTAATTTCTGTGAAATTATTTGAACTAATAAATCCATACTGAAAAAAATGAAATCCTAAAATTCAAATGTTTCTCTTTTCAGAAGAAGAATATCACATTGCTTGAACTTTTTCAAAAGAAAGAAGAATGAAGGGGAAAGGGAACAGGGAAGTGGTATCTGCAACAGAAGCATCTTGTGAAGTGAAGGTCTGAAAACTATCAGACTGAGCAAATAAAGACTGCTTGACAAAACAATTTAGAAAAACAGCTTCAGCAAAACAGTAGAAGAAAAGCTGACTGCATAAATTGAGACTAATGAAGAGAAGCAGAAACAGAACAGACATGCTAAACTTAAGGGCTTACCAGTGAAATATCACACAGGTGACATGTTAAAGAACTGAGCTTTTAAGATTTTAGCAGAAGCCATAAAGGCTCTGGAGGCTTATTTGTTGTCCTCTCTCAAGTGTTCCAAAAACTGTCTATGTAACCGATCTTTATTTCATTTTTCCTTTAAAAATAATTTTACTTCTCAGATGGAGCTTGCTGTTTTGGTTATATTAACCCTTGTTAAAGAAACAAGCATGAACTTTTATTTTCATTATTCATAATGCATGATGCTAATTTTTTTGAAGTCACTTATTTAAAGAAGGGAATCCTGAGAGAGTTGCTGCAAGTAATTCCTGTTTCTCATTTGGAAATTAACAGATAATAATAACTAATTGATTATGGGAACTGCGGTTTGTGTGCTCCTATGCTTAATGAAGTAAATGAAATAAACCTTCTTGTTAATCTCTGAAGTATGAGATTTCTGATTGGAACATAGTAGAATAGACAGCAGCCAATGTATTTTCAAGAATAGGAAGTTCTTGTTTTAGTGATCTGCTATTCTAATCCAGTTATTTATTCTAGTCTATTCTATTCTAGTTATTTATTATTCTGCAATTGAAATTTCTGTGTGAGGTATACATTTAACAACTATTTTATACAACTTTCTTATATCTCAAGTGACAATTCAAGGATAATTCACACCTTCAATCAAGGTGTTTGTCTCTTCAAGTGCATGATTATTTTGGTTTCATAGGAGAACTATTGAAGGGATTTGATTATATTTAAACAAGTTGTTTCCAATCTTCAGGGATTGCAAAACAAAGGGAGAATTATCATTTATCTCAGTGGAGATTTGACTAAAACTGGTGGAGGACTAAGGCAATACTTATCAAACAACAGCAGATGTAATAGAATTTAATCCCCAAATATTCCATATTTCACTCTGAAAATGTATGACTTTGTCATATTCATATGCATTTTTTACATTTCTTTCTATATCTTCATTTGATTATCACAAGGTAATTTAGGGCAGAAGATGATTGGTTCGCTGTACCTGAAGAGATGAATGCCAATGATAGCTCTCAATTAACAAATCATTTTCTATGCAATGTTCATAATAATTTCAAGAAATGAATAGAAAGATTGGTCTCCCCTAGAGGATAATTATATCATCCGTGATAAAACAATTAATAAACAAAATCAATACATTGTATAACACTTTCCAGATGTTATATTTCTGGTGTGATAGTAATTCTAGCATTTGAAAGATGAAGTAGTGTCCTTTGTGTTGTGTCTAGGCAGTGAACCACAACTTCTAGCAATTGTACTTCTTGGTGCTATTGCCATACAATAATCCATGAATAATTCTTCTTCCAACCTCTTTTTGTTGTTTGTTTATTTTTGTTTTGTTTTGTTTGTTTTCCCTGTGTTTTACTTGGGGCATGAGTGCAGAGAGAAACCATCCCTACTTCTTACTTTGTACAGTTCTAAACACTTCAGTAATCTTACTGTTGACATTAATTATAACTATTCTTGGGAAGCTCGTTCAAACTGTCCTTAGACAAGTTAGAAAAAAAAAACTGTTTTTCTGTCTTGAATGCAAAATTTTAGTGATTTGCTATTAAATTATTTTTAATTAAATTATTGACTTTAAATACTGTATCATTATTACAGTGAAGTAAAATATTACAATTAGTTGGGGGAAAAAAAATAGACAAAAAATCTCTAAACTTCACTATGTAAGCACTTCCTAAAAGAAGACAAAACATTTCACAAATCATCCAACCACAGTGTCTGTACACCAGGAAACAGAAGAAAAGATTGCCCTTGATATGGAGCCATACCACATTGTAGAGATTATGGGATTTCAGGGTTTCTAGGATATGTTATTATTTCCCAAGCAAAATACCCTTTTATGCCATTGCTATGTTTTTATTTATGATAACTTATTGATCAAAGGGAGAAATGCCTTCAGAGAAACAAATAGTATTGCAAGGAGCTAAATCAACTGCATATCTTTCACTTACAGCATACAGACCTTTCTTTGATTCTGTGACAGGGAGGGAGCATACATATTCAAAACACTGCTTCTGGGCCTGCTATCATAATCACTGCCACCACAGACACTAAACCGGGTCTCTGACAGAAAAAAAAAAAAAAAAAATCTGGTCCAGGTTGCATATTTTTGTCAGAATCACAGTTGACAATGTTTAAACCGGATCAAAAAATGAGTAACAGTGGGTAAGTTCACATCTTCTGTTTCATCTACTACTGTTACTCGATAGCATTTCTTTATGATGATGACTGACAGGCATCAGATATTTGTGTTATGATAATATACAAGTTGATTAGAATAAAATGTGAATGGTGTGTGCAATTGGAAAAAATAGCTGCAGAGCACGTTTATAACAGATATTCAATGAAATGCACTGTCTTAGAGAATGTGTGGCAGATTTGCTGGTGAATCATCACATTCATCATAATATTGCAAAAGGATTTGCTTTTCAGGACTTTCTATGGAATAAATTGAACAACCACTTTCACATTTTGATACAGTCAGCATTTCAGTACGCTGCCCAATAAGGTTTCACATAACTGCTTAAACAAAACAGCAGACTGAATCAATTTATGGTGCTTTTTTATTGTTTACTCATTTGTTTGTTTTCAAAAGGGAATATTTAAATATCAAAAAATCTACAGGGATGAAAATGAATTTTTTTAAAATTAAAATTAATTCTCTATCCAGCATCTAAACAGTCTTAATCCATCCAATTTGGCAAAAATGTCTGTATATCAAATCCCAATTTTCTAGTACCAAAAGAAAACAGAAACCCAGCTATCACAAAATCTGACTTTAACCAAAAACAGTCAAAAAATTACTTATGTTTGGTATGAAATCATCATTCTTATATTAGGTTAAGCACATAGTTCAATATTCTTATTATTCCTTTTAAAAGCAAATGGGGAGATATTTTTTTTTCCCCAAAAAAGATTTCTAACCTGTTTTTCTTTTCTGTGTAGTGTGTATTCAGTGGAGAAAGATGATCATTTTTAGTGAGTTACTCATCTTTCTTTCTTAACTTGTATATTTTTTAGATTCCTTCCACAGCCAATAATAGACTTTGGACAGCATACATTTATTGCACAACTAACTTTCATGAAAGTCAAATAAATCTTTTTTTTTTCTATTTTTATTTTTAAATACCTAATGATAAACTTGTAAGCTGAGGCAAACTCCAAGCTTCCTGCTATATCTTATATATGAATATTAATACTTTCTTAACTGTTAGCCTAAGATGTGCTGAATAATACATGTATCATTACTTTAATTAACTTGTGATTCTCTCAAGTTGAAATTCAAAGAAAAACACGGCCCAATAGGACAGATGTGAGTTTTACTGGAAAAAATAGCTCCTTGATATAAGTTAGGAGACTGTATTTGCATATGTGAATGTTCTTGTAAGGAGAACTGCTGATTTTGTTGTAAAGATCCTTCTCAGGGTAGGTTTTATATCATACCTATATAAACAAGCTCACTGGCAGATGTATACATGTTGGTTTTTTTAAAAATACAGAGGTATTCCTGATGTGCATTCATGACTATAAATTCCTGTTTATTTCATAAACAAAACAAGTTTACGTTATTTTAACCTTGGTAGTACTCAACACCTGGCACATTTCAAGATAGTTGTGACTCACAAATCATGACTTGAATTTCCAAATCCTACCTTCTAAGAAAATACCTTAAAAATACTGTTTCAAGCTTATTTTGAAAGTGTGGTATAAAGATATGAAAATGCAGAAGGTGTTCGGCAGAAATTGTATTGCTCATGGTGCTGAGGAAATAATTTTTTTCTGCTTTTTTTTTCAAGATGAATTCTAATAATTTAACTTAGAAAAAATACTATGAACTATGCACACCCAGGTAGACTTCAGTACAAAAAGATGAAGACACATACTGCCATTTATTCCAGGTACTTTTAGAAGCAGAAAAACTAAATTTAGCAGCTTGACACTTCTTCAAAACCTGTGAAACAATGGTAAAAATAATAAAAATTCAGCATAAGATACATATATAAACTCATGAACTTTCAAGAACTCAAAACTCATGAGCTTTCAAGATCAGCAAAGATTTAATAAATCAACAAACAAATGTCATTAAAGTAATGAGGACTTTAATAAATCCTAGACTCTGATACTCTTTTTCAGCTCCTTACCGGGGTCCCTGATTGAGATGAGTGAATCAGCAGGGTGGCCACTGGCTGCCTTCAAGTTAATAACTGTTTTCTCATTCAGTAGATTATAATTAAGATCATAGCACTACAGTTCTGATAGTTATACATGGAAGATAAAATTTGATGTTTTGGCATGGTTTGGAAATGTCTGTTAACTGGTTCTTAACAAGAAGACATCATATGCAGTTGATTTGAACTGAATGTGAGCGATTTTGATATTAGGCAGGATAGCTGCCATATGAGAGAGCCTTTGGTAGATATTAAACCGTCAATGACTTAAACTCAGAAACTATCAAGTCAGGATATTATGTTATCTTCCTGCTTTAAGAAGAGGTGAAACTGACTTGCTGAAAGGCACCAGGACAGCCTATAAACCAGGGAAGGAAGAGGTTGTACGTATCAGGGCAGCCCAAAACTTGTCTGAATTAGAGAATTCCTCACCAGCTGGGCTTCAATGCAGTCCTAGCTGTAAAGTTTGCGTTTTCTCTGCAGTACAGTCCCTGCTGGAAAAATAATGATGACAATGCAGCTATTATCTGTATTGGAGTGAATCCTATCCAAAAGAGGTTCAGCACTTGTTAAAATCTGGCTCTGCCTGTAACATTCAAATAAACTAACCAGATAGAGCCCCTGAACTTGAATTTCCGTACACAGAAGGTTCCAAATGCAGTCACTGACAAAAAAAAAAAGCTCAAGTCACTGTTTGGATTTTTTTAATTTAAGAAGGAAATTAAACGGCAAATTTTTATCACACATTTGTTTATTGCAACAAGAACATCTTAAAAGAACAACAACAACAAAAATTGATTCAATTTACAATTTCTTCTAAAATGACCACAAGTATAATCATGGAAATCAGGAGTCATGGAGTAAGATTTCATGTTTGCTTAATAAAAATCCTGTGTGAATATTTTCTGCTGTGTCAGCAGTCTGAGCAAAAAATGTGTGTGCTTGTTTACGTTCGTGAACTTATGCACATCCATGTGCATACATATATAGAGAGAGAAATAACAGACTTGCTCAGTTGAATGCCTCTCTATCTTTCAGTGGGAGACATGAATGTACTGCTATTTAAAGTTTTTCAGCCAAAGGCCAAAGCTTTGCTCATGGGCTTTAGATAGATGTACAACCTGATTACTGAAGGACTTCAGAGGACAAGTGCAAGCAAAAAGTAGGTCAGATAGAAAGGAAAATAATAGATAAGGGTCCAGAGAGTTATACTCTAAAGAAGGCTGTTCAAAGGGGTTATTTTAATGTGAAACTTGTCAGATCCTACAAGTTTGAAATTTTCTTTATCATAGTCTGTAAGAGCTTATTTAAAATCAGGGTACGTAAAGAAAGTTGGCAGCAATGATCGTAGCACAAAATATTTCCCCAGTATTAATGAGTAGCCTGAATTCCTATACCTTGGGCAATAAACATCTTCTAGGAGAACATTAGTACCCTTAAAAAACTGAAAACTGAGAAAATAAAATATGCATCTATTTTTTCTTATTGAACAATATAATTTAATTAGTACGTACAGAACAGGTCTGAAAAATTATTGCTTTAACTTTATACTGTTATAACCTAATCCAGCCAGCAGCTCAGCACCACATGACACCATCCTAATGGGATGAGAGAGAGAATCAGAAAATAAATAAATAAATAAAATAAAATACGAATGTTAAGATAAAATCTATTTACTCAGAAAAGTAAGAGAAAAGCAATGTTATTAATACAAGATACATTTACAAAACAAATGACACAAAAAATAATTGTTCGCCATGCACCAACTAATGCTCAGCCAAGTCCCTTAGCAGCAGTTTATTTCAATTATAAAACATACTGAAGATATTTTAGGTTTAACACAAGAATTTCAAGTAGATTTTAGGAACATCTTTCCAAGCTTTTGATAAGACAGACATGTTACTCATTAATGAGGCTGAATAAAAGGAAAGAGTCATGTTACTCTGAGACAATTGTGCACTCTAGTCTTATCTTGTAATTGCTTTTATTAGAATTTCAGTGCAAATGGTTTAGCTTTGAAACTTATGTATACCAGTATATATATATACAGGATCTTCAGCTCAATACATGGGAGTTTATTTTCTGTGCTGAAGTATGCTGAACATGCTTAATTCTCTCCACAGCTGTAAGAAGTACCTAGGAATTTCAAACTTAAACTATAGTATTCCTAAGGTAAGTAAGATAATAGACTCATAGAACGGCATCCATCTCTGAGGGAAAGGGCCTAGGCTTAAACTGATATTCCTGATTCCTGCAACAGTTTTTTTAAAGTTATAGAAGGAATGAGTCTCTCATTCACAGGACATGTTTTGCTAACTACAAGGGAAAATGAGAGTGACTGCATCCTAAATCTATGACATTTCAAATGAATGGTATGGGAGTAAAAGGAGAATGGAAAATACTTCCCTTGTACAGCCTTTGGATATGATTTTAAATTCTGTGTGAATTTCTATTTACATATTGGAAAACATTTGTTGAAGGCAGTCTTCATCTGTAACAGGAAACTAGAGACTCTTTTTACTGTTGCAATTCTTTGTTTCAGAAGGAAAAAGAAAACAAAGTGGTTAAGGGAAATGCCTATTATAACATTTCCTATTTTTTTTCTTTTTTTTTCTTTGATTTACAATCACTTTCTGTACTTTATTGCTATTTTAATCCAACAGAACATAGCACAGAATGAAAATGATTTTGAAATATTGTCCGATTTTTTTTTTTTTTTGTATCTACTGGATCCTCCCCAGATTGATAAAATACTGATGTAGAATGATAAATATATCATGTGGAAGTTCCAGTTGGACTTCTGCTTCTTTATAGGGCAAAATTTCCAAGATGAGGAAGAACATGCATAATTAGATGAAATAAACTTGATGAATGAGTCATGTTAGGATGACAGATAAATATCATATTCATCTCATTGCTCAGGCATTTTGTCAATAGGAGGTTATTTCACCAATATATATGTTTACTGTTTTTATCTCATAGGTTCTTCTAATTGTCCCAGCAACACTTTCTCTCTGTGATCTTTTCCCTTGTAGAAATGTAATGTTATCTCAAATCTGATAGACCTGAAGATGCACTGAAGATCATTGCTCTTAGTTTTGGAGCAGTGAATGAAAACTTGAAATATACATATAGATAGATAGATAGATAGATAGATAGATAGATAGATAGATAGATAGATAGATTAATTGTTAGGGAATCTTATTAATGTTTTGTTTTATTTTTGGTCATTATGCTCCCAGTCATCTTAGAACAGTTACGATGATAAAATTCACTACTTATCACTGATTTATGTGTGCATGTGTACACACCCATGTAGATCAGGGATAGCTTTACATGTTTCTGAAAGTTAGTACTGTCAGAGAATTATTAGCGGTATTTAAATAATGTGTGTTCTCATCCACATTGGGTCAAGAAAATATCCTTTCCAAATGGCTTTCTTGTGAAAAAGATCATAAAACTTCTACTATATATCAAAAGCTTGAACATTGGAGAGGGAAGATTTTGATTTCATTATCTGAGTCTGGAAGGGACCTCCAGAGGTCACCTAAACCAATCCCTGTTCAAAGTCTAATCGGAGCAAGTTGTTGAGGATAGCATGCTGCTGGGTTCTGAATACATTGAAAGACAGAGATCCCACTACCTGAACAGCCTGCTATAGGATTTGATCACTTTTGTGGCTAAAAACTAAATATCTAATATCTAACTGACTTTCTCATGTTCCAAGGCATAAGAATTTTCATTTGGCTTAGCTTGTTTAGATCTTATTCAACATTATTTTGTGGAGGGTTTTAGAAAATTGAGCATTGTTTTTTGGCTCCACTGTATTGGAATACGTCCTTCTCATATTATACATTAATACGTTAAAAATAGCAAATGCATTGAATCTCTTATCACCAAGACATCTAGTCACTTACTAAGCAACACACTATGACCTTGTAACAACATTTTTGTGGCCCCAAAATGGCTTTCTCAACCACAAGTACTTTGTAATCCTCTTTCTAGCCAAAGTATTAGATTATTTGTTCAAGATAATGGATTACAATTTCATTTTTAATTAGACAATATTTTAACCAATTAAATGTTTCTAGTCCAAAGGTGAAAGACAACACAACAATTACTTAATTAAAACTTCTCTAATGATTAAGTAAACTTACCATTATGTACATTTAGGTTACAGCAAGCTTTTTCTCCAAAATCTGCATGTTTATTATTCTATTTGAGAAAGATTTTTCTTTCAGCGAATCACTCCAGGTGCAACCCTCAGAAGCCATTTGATCCATGAAAGGATAGGATTTCAGACTACATCCTCCCACGTCTGTGAGAGAAGTTATTTTTCAGCCTATAATGCTGCGGATATTGGCAGCAAATTTTTTTTGTCTTTTCTTGCCTATTCAAGCTACAGTGTAGCCCAATTAAACTCAAGTTGTAAGTAGCTTGTGCAAAAGAATAATGGAGGCTTTTATTTGCATTATTTCAATTTTCATAAACATAAAAAAAAGAATTCAGAGTTCTTATTATTAATATATTTTGGAAGAGCATAGCAAATATTAATCAGCAGAAAAATGTTAAAAGCTGATAACTTATTTTCTACGGATAACATTTATATTGTTTTAATGAAAGACTTTGAAACATAAAAGAATTGTGATGTTTTGCTCAAGGATATTATAATGCATAGCATTTCCATTTTATTGGTCTGTGATGTGGAAAACTATATGAAAATGAGATCCTTCTACCTCATTTAGGTAACATAGTAAATGAGGAGCAATAAATTTGGGTTCTACACAAAACCACAGACCTACAAACATCTAAACATGACTACATGTAGACATGCAGATACTTATACACAAGTATATGTGTGTGTGGTGTGTGAGCATGTATGTATATATTATAAAGATTTATTTGGCTCAATTCCTGTGTGTGTATTTGTAGGTGTATATGCATACACAGTGAAAATATGAGAGTGTGTGTACCGATTTCCTGACATTTCATAATTAATTTTCAGTTTTCTGGCATCTGAATTAAGAGAACTACATACACTATAATTCTAACTGAGTCACTGTAATAGAAATAAATGTTTCATGAAAAAATACATGGTAGAACAATTGTATTTAATAGAACATCTGAAAAATTAAAAGGCATAAAAGGGAACAAGGATCCTCCTACTTGTTTTTTTAATATTCATTTTAAAATACATTTCTTTGTAAATAGCAAGCTAATCAAAGCCAGTACTAAAGAAACAACACATTTTTTATTGCAGCCTTGAACTTTGACTGAATCAACCTAACTCTATAGTCATCTGGTGAACATATGGGTATTGTTCATCCCCTAGATAAATGCTGTCTAAATCCACAGATAGTTTCTTGTGATGTTTTTAGGACTGCCAGCCAGACAATACTATTACTTGATTCCCCTCCCTGAACATATTCAGGTGGTGGGGGATATATTACCACTGAGATTGTCACTTGGATTTATTCAATGGATAATTGTAGTGTCAGGGATAGCTATTGGGTAAATGTATACGGATAGCAATACAGTACAAAAAACTTTAGCCTTAAGATCTTGCCAGTTCCAAGATCCTGTTTTTCTTGAGATGATCAGAAAAGCTTTATTGGTCCTATTTCTTCTAAATCTATGTTGGAGATTGTTCTGTAAAGCAGTAGAATTCTGATGCAGCATAACTCATTAAAATAGATAGCAATTGCTGTATTTCAGATTTTTATTTTACATTTTTGGTGAGGTAATTTATTTATAACAGAAAGTGTCTCTTTGTTATCTTTCACTCATAATTATTTTTTAGTTTAGTGGATAAATTCCGTATTTGCTACTCTATGTAACCTATTCTGAATTAAAGGGTAAAGGCAATCTTATTCTGGAAACAAACAAACAAACAAACAAAACAAACAACAACAACAACAACAAAAACAGTGGATGAAATAACCCAAATGTCAGAGGAAGAGTTAATGTAGAAAAGAAATAAAGAAAGCACCATTTACATCCTTTTCTCATAGAGCACAAATGTGTGGAACCAAATTCGGAAGCATTGTTGGTTTCACATCAGTAATTCAGTTGAAGTCTGAGTGCACATGGGCTAATGGAAAACAGAAAAGGGTTGTAGCAGGAAGGGCAGTAAGGAAAGGATGTGTATGCTCATCCATGCTACATCTAGCACATACGAAAAGTATTCTTATTCCTGCTCAGTACTGGAAAGAGCAGAGGTTGTTGAGAGAGAAACACAAAATGGCCTCTAGTCTGGGGATGGATGAAATTTCAGAAATTGCTCTGCTTTTTGATAGTTCTTTCAGAAAATTTCTCAGACATTTCTCAATGTATTCATACGGAATTTGTATGCTTAATGTTGGGATCTTGAACCCAAACACCAGTATATTTGGGAACACCTATGGTGGAAATTCATTTATTACAGTTGAAAGATAGAAATAAAAACACTCTTGTGCTGTCAGAGACTTAATGAAATAGCCTAGTAAATCTCTTTCACTCTCATAAGAACAACTCGAACACTGCAGGCACATTGTGGTAGCCAAACAGTGAATGCTGAAATTCTTTGTGTGTTCTAGTGCATGGTGAGATTTTCTAGACTAAAAAAGTATTTCACTGTCATTATGATAAGTAACTGACATCCATTTTAATGTTTTGAAAAATTTACATGAGTCTATTTGTTCCTTCAGTTACTCTAAATTTGAAAGAGTTCTGTGTTATGCAATAGAGAAAAACTGATCACAAATGAGGACCTGGCTCCAAATTCCTGGTGAAGACCAGGGTCCTGTGGTAACCAGTGAGCTGATAGAGCTGTTTACATTACCTTACAAAGCCATATCCTAGTCTCATCCATTCTCAGCTGTTTCTGTTGACTAAAGAATTAGAAAAATACCACAAAAAAATTGCAATGGTTTTCAATAGAGCAGTGCATCTATTCCACAATGAATAAGCTATATAATATACTAGATTTAAACTAAAGGAAAGTTCATCTATCTCTTACTAATGTTTTGTGTCTATCTTGTAAAATCTTTCCATGAAAAACACCCTTGTGTTTTAGACAGGCAGATAAATACCTTGCAGATTCTCACTCACTCTCTCAACCTGGGATGGGAAAAGAATCAGACAAGTAAAAGTCCAAGAATTCATGGATTTAGATAAAGAAATTTTACTGGGTAAAGCAAAGGCCATTTGTGCAAGCAATGTGAAATAAGGTATTCACTAGCTGGTTCCTACCAGGAGACAGATGTTTAGTCACTTCCAGCAAAGCAGGACTCATCATGTGCAACAGTTTCTTGGGAAGAAAAACACCAGAACTCCAAACACTCACCTTTTTCTTCGCCCTACTTTTTATTATTTTAGCATGATGTCTTATGGTATGACACAACTCTTTGGTAAGTCTGGGTCAGTTGTGTTGGCTGTCTCTCTTCCCAGCTCCTTGTGTACACCCAGGACCCGCACAGTCAAGGCAGTATGAGAAACTAAAATGACATTGGCTCTGAACTCTGCAACAACTAAAATAATTTTATCACCACAAGTTTCATCAGAAGTCCAAAATGTGGCATCATATGAGTCTCTATAAAGGGAACTAACTCAATACCAGACAAAACTAGGATAAGTACATTAATATTATTCTCAATTTTAGGAAAAAAAATATATGAATACAGTGAGCAGGAGAAATCTTTTTACTTATTCACAGTAATGTGAATTGCAAAAGATATTTCTTCAGTTGCAATGTTTTTTGGTTATACAGTTGCTTATATAAGATTTTAGAAAACAAGCACCTTAATAGACAAAAACTGAACTGCCACTGTAAGCGTTTCACAGCACCTTCTTGGTGCTATACTAGATTAAATACATGTCTGTGAATGGCTATTCAGTGTCTTTTAACTCATTGGCTGTGATGTCTGAGACCTTACACTCATCAGCAATTTTCTGACATTGAATGTTATTAACCTAACCCCCAAAACAGTAGAATTGATCAGAATCTGTTTTAGGTATCAGTGGGCAAAAAAAAAACAAAAAACATTACCAGGTGTTTTGCTCCGATTTATAGGAGGGAGAGGAGGTTCTTTTAACATCTATATACCCAGCATGATATTAAGAAACAATGGTTCAAATGTTGGTTTAACCAGTTTATTACAGAGGCTGATTAGAGGGATGGGGAAGGGGAGGACGGACATTATTATGAATTAGTGTAGTGGGGAAGGGAAGGAGGGCGATAGAAAAGATAGGAAAGAAGAAGCAAAGAGTCTTTATAGGAAGCAAGAGGGAGATAGTCACCACCATGGATCCAGCGTGGTTCGTAGTTCAGTCATTGATCTTCAGCAGTGGAAGGTCACCAGTCATTGTTGTTCTGTTGATGATGACAATGGTGATGGTGACCATGATGATGATGGCCCCTTTTCAATGGTTCCAAAGTGGTTGAGTCAGCTGTCTTTGGAGTGACAGCTCAAATCCAAAGCGGTTGAGTCAGTTCTCCTTGGAGTGGCAGCTTCTGGCTTTGTGATCTCAGTGGAAACTCCTTTGTTCCTATCTTCCTGGCCTTGCCAGCAGATAAGAGGGAGCAGTGAGGCACCAACTTGTATCTTGCCTTCAAAGGATACAATGGCATCATCCCCCAGTTTCCCATAGCAAGCTGAAGTTACTTAGTCACAGGCCAGATCTTCCACCAGTAAACACTCCTGAGCACTTGTCACGGAGTTAACTAGATCAATCTATGCCTGTGACAGGGGGCAGTAGGCCCCTTCCCCCCCCCCACCCCACAAAATGGGAAGGATGGAAGGGAGGAAAATCAAAAACAAAAAACCAGCAGCAACAATCTATGGAGGAAAATTTATTTTACTAACTATGATATTGGAAATGCAAAATAACACAATATAATAAGATCTAATTGAAATTGAGACTAATAAATCAAATAAGATAGGAGAGAGAGACAGTTCCTGAGACCAAGTCAAACCTGAAAAGCTTGGAACAGCTAGGAAAGTACCCTCCAGCACCCACTGCCAGGCAGTAAGAGACTGCTCAACCTGGAAGGGTCAGATCCCATAACTTCTGTCATGTACAGGGATAGGTACATGGAATTGGAGCATGAACACTTTAGTTCTAGTACACTACATGATGTTTTGATGTGGAATACTGAAAACCAAAAAACGTAAAACCATTGTGTGCTACACAGCAACACCCATCTCTCATCTCCTAGAGTCTCATCACAAGAAATACCTCAGAAAGCAAGCTTTGAGCCAAAAAAACAAAGGATTTTCACACCAGGGAAAGCTTGCTTTTTTAAAATTCAGCTAGATGAGATAGCTTAAATAGTCCTGAAACTATGCAAACACTGAGGAACTAATTGATATCATTCAATGCATATCTTATTATATAGGCGTATGGAGGCGTTTATGTGGTTGGCCTTGGGATTACAGAATCACAGAAATGTAGGGATTGGAAGGGACCTCCAGAGATCATTGAGTTCAACCCTCCTGCCAAAGCAGGCTCCCTACACCAGGTCACACAGGTAGGTGTCCAGGTGGGTCTTGAATATCTCCAGAGAAGGAGACTCCACAACCTTCCTGGGCAGCCTGTTCCAGTGCTCCATCACCCTCACTGTAAATAAGTTCTTGTGCACATTTGTGCGGAACTTCCTATACTCCAACTTTCGTCCGTTTCCCCTTGTCCTGTCTCCACACACTGCTGAAAAGGGTCTGGCCTCGCCATTCTGCCCACCACACCTTAGATATTTATAGACCTGGATCAGGTTCCCTCTCAGTCTTCTTTTCTCAAGCCTAAACAGACCCAGTTCACTTAGCCTTTCATATAGTGGAGACACTCCAGGCCCTTCACCATCTTTGTGGCCCTCCGCTGGACTCTTTCCAAGAGATCCCTGTCTTTTTTGTACTGGGGAGCCCAGAACTGGATGCAGTACTCCAGATGAGGCCTTACCAGGGCAGAGTAGAGGGGGAGGATCACCTCCCTCAACCTGCTGGCCACTCTCTTTTTAATGCACCCCAGAATGCCATTGGCCTTTTTGGCCACAAGGGCACACTGCTGGCTCATGGCCAACCCATTGTCCATGGCCAACCTGTCATCTGGAATAAGGATCAAGAGGAAAAAGTATGAGACTCTTTAGACATTCATATGAGGAATGATTTGTGACAATAAATGTAAGTCATTTGAAGAACTTTAATCTCAAATAAGCATGCACTGTATGAATGCTATTTGTCCAGTATATTTTCATTTGCATACTACCTTTCATGGAAGTGAAATTACCACCATTTAGTCAGGAATATCATCTCAGTCAGACTTCTGATCAGATTGTTGCTTACAGAGCTTATAAGAAGAATGTCAGTGCGTGTATTATAAACAAAGTACTCAAATCATCTCAAGCTTATCCCTAGTTAGTCTGTATTGCAACAATATTGAAAGCTGCATTTGTTGAAGAATTTCTGAGGATAAAATCCTTACTAAATTTCTGGTAGATAATGTAATTCGGAACTACAAGACTTCTTTAGAACAGACAAAGAGGACAAAAAACAAAACAAAACAAATAACACAAAAATTAAGTGAATGCTTGTATGCAAATCTGAGAAGGCTGCTTTTATTCTGCAACAGGACAGAGCCCAGACCTTCTCAATTCTCAAGCCAGTACTGGTGTACTGGTAATCAATACCTCTTGAAAAAAATAAGCATTTGAACTGATAAAAATAATTACTTAGCTGAAACTCTTCATTTCTGTTAGAAAAAAAATAAATAATAAAAAATGTAAAAAAAAAAAAAAAAGAGAAGCAATTAATGAAAAATCTCTGCATTTCTCTTACAAAAATGAAAACACCATAAAATATAGTCTATTTGCTGAAAAGTGTGTTCAAATAAATTTTAACTTAATTGAACTAAAAAGACATCTCTCCTCTGGGTTTTGACATTCTAAGCATATTTTAATTTGATTTTGACCCTCCTGATAACAAGGATGTTCTCAGACCTCCTTGAAAAAAAAAAAAGTATAAAATCAATGGCAAATGACAGAATGAAAGGAAAGCAATTTTGCAGTATCAAAATTAAAATTATCAGCAGATTTTTTGGATGCTTATCAAAAGCAAGACAACTAGTATTTTAAAGTGTGTCCATAATTTCTCTGTATGGTAAAAATGACAGAGAGAGGCAAACACTATGAAGTCCTTTGTCATCACTAGATCACTACAGTAGAATTCACACCTGTCTCCAGCACTAAAATGCACAGGGCTTCCGTGGTTCAATTCTTAAGATCTAACATTGACTTCAGTAGGCATATACAGACCCACAAATCTGATCATTCTTTCCTTCCCCTTGTGGGTTGACCATGACACCCATAATGACTTTAGTTTTATCTAGAAGCCTACGCACTTGATTGTTTTGCACACCCGAAAATAACTACCTTCAAGAATAGTGCTCATGTAAGTGAGGAAAAGGAATTTGTGTTGTGAGAGTCTGAGTTTTCTTTCTGGCAACATTATGTAAGCAATTAAGTTTCTTATTGTGAGTAAAATACAATTACTACTTCCAGAATTATAATGAATTTCTTATAACATTATTCTTACTGGGCAACAGTTTAAAACATTACTGAGATTAGATACCTTGAATAAGAACAAATCTTGATTCATCCTCCCAAGATCAGGCTAAATGGGTAAGAGAGCATGTAGGAAATTGTCTGCTGATATTGTCAATAGTATATCATTTCTGTCATCTGGATTTTAGCAAATATTATTTACTGTTTAGGAAAAGTATAAACCAAACAAATAAAACAATGAAGATATTAATACTCCAGAAGATCACTTTTTTTTTTAACAAAAAATTCTCGGTTACTCTCCCTAAGGTAACACCATTTTTCAAGCAATTATTCCTTAACTTCAGCTTCACAACTTTTATCTATTTCCCTAATATTCTTCCTCATGGGAATAGTCAAAACAGAAGAGAAGGCGAACTCAACACTCTTTCACAGAGTAATGAAAGCATTTCATGTAAAGAATTTCTTGATGTGATTCAAAATAATGCTTTTAGTGCTAAGGGTATTTACTTGGGATGTAAGGGTTGCTTATATCTGAGCTTTGAGCAAATGCTTTTCCATTCCAAGGGAATTCTCCATATCATTGGATTCCTTAGCTAACTGTGTAGGTATTTACAGAGAATGGAATAATTCCAAAAATGAAAGACTGGAAAAAATGACATCAAGTTGACCTATGGCCCAGTATCTGAGCAATCCCTTAAAGTAAGAGAGATATGAATTCAAACTCCTGTTCATGATGAGGCATCACAAAGAGAGAAGAGTTTCTAGTATATTGCAGTCAGTGCCTTAGTTATTTACACATGAAAAAATCTGTAGAATTAGCTATTAAGAACAAAACAAACAACAACAAAAAAACAACAGAATTTTGTGTCATCCCAATGGAGAAAAATAGTCTTACAATTCTTGAAAACATGCAAAAGGGAGGAAAGCAAGTTGCACCCTCAGTAAGTTTGCAGATGACACCAAGCTGAGTTGTACGGTTGATACACCAGAGGGAAGGGAAGCCATTCAGAGGGATCTGGACAGGCTGGAGAAGTGGACCTGTGAAAACCTAATGAGAACAAATGTGGGATGCTGCAATTGGGCTGGGACAATCCCAGGTATTTATACAGACTGGTGGAAGATCTCCCTGAGACCAGCCCTGTACAGAAGGATTGGGGGTCCTGGTAGACAAGAAGCTGGACATGAGCCAGCAGTGTGCACTTGCAGCCTGGAAGGCCAACTGTGTTTTGGGCTGCATTAAAAAAAGGGTGGCCAGCAGGGAGAGGGAGGTGAGCTTGGCTCTTGTGAGGCCCCAAGGTCTAGTGGTTGGCAACTCTGCACATAGCAGAAAGGTTGAAACTAGATGATCGTTGTGGTCCTTTTCAACCCTGTCCATTCTATGATTCTATGAAAGCCCTCTCTCACTTAACTCTGTTTGCAATCTTTGCAGCAGCAGGAAGACTGATTTTAAAATCCTGGTCTCCATCTCTGGAGTAGATCTTTCAGTGTCTTCTTTTCTGCCTCCTCTTGCTTGTTTTAGTTTCTTTCACTCCCCAAATCAATGTATTTCTCACATATAGCCTTCAGGGTTTTTTTGCCAGGCACTTCCAATACAAAGAACTGCCTCTTCGTAAAGCTGATCCCTGAGTTCCTGTGACTGTACTGAAGGAGACAGTGTCTCAGTCATTAACCTACTGCCCCTCTGATTACTCTTGGATTGATATTCAGATCAGAGTGATCAGTCACCTTATCTGAAATGATTCATAAATTTGCAGATTCAAATTTCATATGACTGTGGGATACATAAGGAAAGTTTTGCATAGCTTTGTTAGGCACTCATTTCATGAACAAGTTACTTGAATTGATCAATGAATTGATAAAAGTTTCCTATGGAGGAGATTCTTAAACTTTGACTTCAAAGTCCAATAAAAATTTGAAGAGCTTCAAGAATTGTGGTGTCTTGAGCACTGACACCAAAAAAAAATCTAAACCACAAATTCTGCTTCCTAAATATCCTTACTTGTCTTCTCCAATCTCTTTTGGTCTGAAAAATAGAAATATGTTTGCAAAAACTGGCCCAGCCAAATATTTTATGTATTAAATCCTCCAGAAGTAGAAATAATGGGATCTGTTGTCCATTTGTTTGATTTGTGGTTGCAGTTATGGGTTGATAGTAAAAGTTACTTCCAAAACAGAAGATAGCGGTCACACATACATTAAGTCATTTCTGCCCTACACTAAGACTGAAAATACATCAGTTCAGTTTCTGCTTAGTGATACATATACCTAAATATCTCTTGTTACATCTGCATGACTGCAAACAAGAATGTAGACTTTACTGATGAGAAGAGGCACTGAAAATAAATATAAGAAACTTAGAATTACTTTGCTATCCAGGCTCTATTTTTACAGAATCACAGAATCATAGAATCGTAGGGCTTGGAAGGGACCTCCAGAGATAATCGAGTCCAACCCCCCTGCCAAAGCAGGTTCCCTACACCAGGTCACACAGGTAGGTGTCCAGGTGGGTCTTGAATATCTCCAGAGAAGGAGACTCCACAACCTCCCTCGGCAGCCTGTTCCAGTGCTCCATCACCCTCACTGTAAAGAAGTTCTTGCGCACATTTGTGTGGAACTTCCTATACTCCAACTTTCGTCCATTTCCCCTTGTCCTGTCTCCACATACCACTGACGAGAGTCCGGCCTCACCACTCTGCTCCCCACACCTTAGATATTTATAGACCTGGATAAGGTCTCCTCTCAGTCTTCTCTTCTCAAGGCTAAACAGACCCAGCTCCCTCAGCCTTTCTTTATAGGGGAGACGTCCACCAGGTCCACCAGGACACCCAGGTCCCTCTCTGCAGAGCTCCTCTCCAGCAGGTTATCCCCCAACCTGTACCAGTGCATGTGATTATTCCTCCCCAGATGCAAGACTCTACACTTGCTTATGTTAAACCTCATCCAGTTTCTTTCTGCCCAGCTCTCCAGCCTGTCCAGGTCTCGCTGAATGGCAGCACAGCCTTCAGGTGTGTCAGCCAATCCTCCCAATTTCGTATCATCAGCAAACTTGCTCAGGGTGGCCACTATCCCCTCATCAAGGTTATTGACGAAGATGTTGAACAAGTCCGGACCCAGCACTGACCCCTGAGGAACACCACTAGTTACAGGCCTCCAACCAGACTCTGTGCTGTCAACAACAACCCTCTGCACTCTGCCAGTCAGCCAGTTCTCAACCCATCTCACTGTCCACTCATCTATCCCACACTTCCTCAGCTTTGTTATAAGGATGTTGTGGGAGACAGTATCAAATGCCTTGCTGAAATCAAGGTAGACTACATCCACTGCTTTCCCCCCATCCACCTGGCCAGACACAACATCACAGAAGGCTACCAGGTTGGTCAAGCATGACCTCCCCCTGGTGAACCCATGCTGACTACTCCTGATAACCTCCTTTTCTTCCAGTTGTCTGGAGATGGCATCCAGTACAAGCTGCTCCATCACCTTTCCAGGGACAGAAGTGAGGCTGACTGGCCTATAATTGCCTGGATCTTCCTTCTTGCCCTTCTTGAAGACCGGAGTGACATTGGCTATCCTCCAGTCCTCAGGCACCTCCCCCGTTCTCCAAGACCTCTCAAAGATGACAGACAGCAGTTCAGCAATCACCTCTGCCAGTTCCCTCAGCACCCGTGGATGCAACCCATTGGGTCCCATGGATTTTTGAACACTGGTGTTGCCCAGGCGCTCTTGGACCACCTCTTCCCTGACTAAAGGGAAGTCTTCCATTACCCAGGCCCTTTCACTAACCTCCAGGGTCTGGGATTCCCAAGGGGGAGCTTTTTCACTGAAGACAGAAGCAAAGAAGACATTCAGTATCTCCGCCTTCTCAGCATCCCCTGTTACCAGAACACCCCTGTCACTTAGCAGGGGAGCCACATTCTCCCTAGTCTTCCTTTTACTGTTAACATACGTAAAAAAGCCTTTTTTATTATCCTTTAGCACCTTTTCCAGGTTCAATTCGAGGCGGGCTTTAGCCTTCCTTGTCGCATCCCTGCAGGCTCTGACAACATTTCTATATTCTTCCCAAGTGGTCAGACCCTTTTTCCACATTTCATGGGCCTTCTTCTTTCCTTTGAGCTTGTGCACAAGCTCCTTGCTCACCCACACAGGTCTCCTGCCACCCTTTCCTGATTTCTTCCTCACAGGAACACACTGATCCTGAGCTTGGAAGAAGAGCTGTTTAAATGCCGACCAGTTTTCACAGGCCCCCTTACCTTCTAACACCCTAGCCCACGGGATAGCTCCAAGTAGGTCCCGGAAGAGATCAAAGCTGGCTCTCCTGTCCAGGATAGCAATCCTACTTTTTGCTTTAGTTCTGCCACTCAAGATCTTGAACTCCACCATCTCATGGCCACTACAATCCAAGCTACCCCTGACCTTTACTTCCCTGACAAGCCCTTCTCTATTTGTGAGAATAAGGTCCAGCAACACCCCTCCACTTGTTGATTCCTCAACCACCTGAATCAGAAAGTTGTCCTCAACACATTTTAGGAACTGTCTGGACCATGCATGCCTGGCCACATTGCTTATTCAGCAAATATCTGGATAATTGAAGTCCCCCATAAGCACCAGCGCCTGGGATTGTGATATTACAAAATACTTTTGTTTTTTTAATTTTAGTAGTTGTTGGACAAGGTATAGTTTGATGAGGAGCACTTAGCAGAAAAAATCAGCATCTGTTTTTCATTGTTTTGCTGGAGATTCTCAGCTTCTTGTTGCAGATCCATAATTCCTTCAATTTTCTTTAGTGAAGAGCATCCCTTTTTTTAATAATTCAAATTGGTATATCAGCATTCAATGATAATTTAAAAAAAAGAAAATTGATAAAGGCATGGACAGATTTTGCACATAATTTGTCATTGACGAATCCGCCAATTAACCAGACTTATCCTGGGACCTCGACCATCCGGGGGAGAGAAAGACAAACATAGATGCCATAATATCTTCTCTCAATTTAATGCTGCATCACATACCTTATATACCATCCTAAATCCCACGCAGATGCGTACACCCGCTACACAAGACCCGATGCACGCGAGAGAACCTATACACACACCTACCTAAACCCCCCACCCACTAACTCTTAATCTACAGGCCTAACTTAGCTATTCTAGAACACTCCATCTACTCAGAACTACTGTATGCACTCATAAATCCTTGCTAAGACAACTCAGCACCGCAACAGTCATAATACCTAAGCATTTCCAAAAAAGGGGATGTAAATAATAGTAATAATAACAATAGTAAAATGTTCAACAGTTCCGCACATTGTCAGCATAAATCAGACCTTGCAGCAGTTCCTATGAGACAGAATGTTATATTCTTTCCCATGTAGGAAAGTAAAGTCATTATTTAAAAATCACAGGTGCTTTATGATATATAAGGCAGCAGTTTCATCCTAGGAATCTGATTTTGTCCCCTGAAATGCATACAACATTGTCCCTTATACTGACATCTTTACTGAAGTATGTGAAAGATTTATCTCCTCCAAGTAGATAATTTTGACACCAACTTGTACTGCTTAAATATATATTAGCTATGTTAAACTGAACTGAATGTGATGGTGGGAAACTTTAATGTAGGCCATTAGGAGATGTTAGGAAATAAAGTACACACAAGGAGAAAACTGTCTCTAGCCATCTGCTTGTCCTGATAGCACATAGACAATTTGCAGTATACAACAATTCCCTCAACTTGCTGAACAGCAGGTGCTCATCTTTTCCTTCAGCTGTCCAAAAAATGTTCCCTTAGAATTCTTCTTCTTCTCCCTGTGGGATTCTTTCATATCTTTGTAATGGAAATTTAGAATAAGGAAGAACAGGTTCTGTTTGAATTATCTCAATTTGCCTGGTAAGGAATGGATCTAAAATCTTGTTCTATCCTGTGAGCATTCTACTTAAATGAACAAACAATCTCTTCTCTGTTTCGTAGAGTCGTGTCTGTTACAAATGAAAGTGACAGAAGGATTTTATAAACAATAAAAAGCATGGGGTGTAAGGATTATGAAAAAAAAAAAAAAAAATCTGTTTTCAGTGTCCTGGTTTTCTCAATAAATGCTAAGCCATAAGTAAAGCAATAAATTATACATATACAAGTTACATATACAAGTTACTATCTTGTATCCTTGGCAATCAATTTTGTCTTCAACTGAAAGAGATCACTGTTAAGTGTAGACCAAGAAATACTGTGGTGAGATGGTACAGAGGGTATGAAGAAGCGTATTCTATTCACGAATAATACCTGGTAGAGGTAGACCAAAAGTCAGGTTATAGTAACAGTGAATGTTAGATAGTCAATTGCTACTAAGTCATGTGTACATAATTTTTAATGTCTTTTTAATTACATGCCATATGCATTCTTGGAAGGTCTTACTCTCTGCTCTTAAAATTTAATGAAATAAACTAAGATTTGTCATAGTCTTAGAGACTGCTAAAATATAGAATTAAAGTTCAAAATCCATGAGTCTATCAAGAAGAAAAAGTAAATATAAAAGGTATATGTTGGAAATGTAGTTCGAAACTGTGAGCTCTGTAGACACTGAGAGACTTTCTCCATCTTCAGCTGACTCCTTATTCATGTTGGAGGTTTTATAAGTACCTACATATTTTTTTCTGCACATTCTGTACCACATTTCAATATATTCAGAAAGTCAGTGACACTGCACATCCAGTTCTAAGGAATCTGGCCAAATAAGCATGTCCTAGCTGTGGATAAAAACCCATCATAACTGACAAAAATAACAGTTGTGGCTGCAATGATTGTCTTGTTTCCACAGCACATCTTTTGTAGCATGGTCTGAATTAGAAAAAGGCCTAGAAAATGAAAGATGTAAATTTTAAACTCTCTTTAAACCTATATCTATTTGTTGTCAAGGGTTTTTTAGCCCTTGTATTAGAACAGCTGTGTAGTGAGACAAAGCTCATGGGTAAAGAATAGTTTTGGTGGGTATTATTTTTATTAGAAAAACAGAAACACGGAATCACAGAATAGCCTGGGTTGGAAGGGACCTCGAGGATCATGAATCTCCAAACCCCCGCCATATGCAGGGCTACCGACTTCCATATTTAATACTAGAACAGGCTGCCCAGGGACCCATCCAACCTGGCCTTGAACAGGGCAATGTATATTTAAATTTTAAGAGACAGAGAAAGGAATTAATTCACTTCTATATTGTTGGTAAATGCCCTGTGTCCTACTAAACACAAAAGAAGAAATGACACCAGCAGGTTTTTTACTTTTCAGGAAAGCCATTCTTAGAGTGCTCAGAGAGCTCTGACAGATACACAACAAGCTAAAGGAGGGATTTTGACATCCTAATTTAATGCTTTTAGGAGATCCAAATTGATAATAACCTGTACTTGAGTAGCTTGAAGTATCACATAGGCTACAGGTGAAAAACTATGGACCCCAAGAAATATAGGAATCTCCAAAGCTAAGTTTTATGAAGAAGATTTTTTTCGTGTGTGTGTGTGTGATATGTTGGGATCTAGACACTTAAATACTAGTAAAATCCTGTCTTAGACAGCTACTTTATTAAATTTTTCCTCAGCCTTTACAAATATCAGTTTCCACATGTATTACATGGATAATTTATCTCAGTTGTATGCAGGAATTATGAGGATGAATTTGATATACAAAGTTAATGTGGTGATAATAACAGCATCTAAGATGATAGATCAAAATAATATGACATAATACCACTTAAAATGTTGCAAAGTATTAGAGATCTACTTTTTGGTCCTTATAATTTTTTCTTTCTTACCAGGTTACCCTAATCTTCTGTTCAAATGACCCTGTTTATCTCTGACATGGGCTATAATTTTAAAACCATCATCTCTTTTCAAATTGCCTAGTTTCCCAGTATCCAAGATTAGAGGCTACCTATGGAGTTAAGGTTTCCATCAGTGTAAAGCTTGTGTGTCTGCTTTGTTTCCAATTGTGGTAGTTGTTTCTTGTTTCTTTGTTTGTTTATTTTTTCATTTGCATGGATTTTTGGATTTTTGGTGTTTTAGGGATATAGATGGGCAGCAGAGAGGAATGATCTTTGTTTTTCATTGTTCACACAGCTCAAGTGTAGGTCAGGGGCAATACTCTGAAAGAAGGAGAGATTTTGCTTTTCTATGACAGCAACTGACCTTTCTCAGCTGGGAGATTGTTCTGGAGGGTAGGACATGAGAAACAGAGTGTGAAGGACACAGAGCAAATAGAGGGTCCACAGCAGGAACAGAGAACTATTCAGTCCCAGAGAGGATGAGGGAGCAAGCAAGCAAACAATCCTCCCAGAAGATGGAATAAAACAGAAGATTTTTTCTTAGGACAAATAAGGGGTAAAAGTGGCTGAAAGCTGAGAATCTACTTAAAGTTTCAGGATAAATATCAGGTCTGGGAGGAATATCCACTATCAGAGCAGAATGTACAAAGGGAGGAAGGAGAGATTTTTCATTTATTTCTCTATTTCTCTTTTTTTTTTCTTCCTTTCTCTTTTTTTTCTTTTTTTTTTTTTTTCCTTCTTTTTTAAAAACTTATTTTGTCTTTTTTTCTTCTTTGCCTTCCTTAGGGAGAAGATTTGGGACTTCTTATCTTGTTTGTGACAACTGAATTAATTTTTTTTTTTTTTAGTTTAAAAATCCTTTGTGTGTTCATTTTAATCAAAATTTCATCAAAAATATTTCATCAAAAAATCTCTGCTTCACTTGCAGTCTTATCATAATCAGACATTTCATATACACTTTTTCACTGCTAAAGAAATACAACTTATTCAGTAAATAATTATTATTTCAAGATATATAACCACTCAGGTGTGGAAAGGATGTAGTCTTAACATGTCTTCAGTTCAGCTGAGCACAGATAAAAGCTCTCATCAAAGTTCAGATTTACTTAGATCACTTGAATTTTTAAACTGAGGAAGACAGTGATACACATCCCAAAATAAACAAACCGTGCCAAATATTTGAGAATCTGGATTGTTTGGTTGACCCAGGCAACAATCTCCATTGTCATTAGTGAAGTCACCAGTGTCATATCACATAGGAGTTTAGCTGAGTGGAGTATATTAAAAAGCAAATTAATTCCGAATAGAAGTTTGAGTAAAATTTTATCTTGTTACTTGAGCAGAAAGTAGCAGAAGGAAGAAAATATTTTATGGAAAGCTGTGCTCAAAAAGCAGTTTCCAGGGAGGATAAGGTCTAGGAACTAATGGTCAGCTAACTTCATCAAAACTGCAACAATTTTGTGACAATATAATTTTTGACCCTACAGGGAAAAAAGCCAGAAGACAGCTGCTAAATGTCAGAATCAGTATCAAACTTCAGTCATACTGTTAAGAACTGCAGCTTCATTTATACCAGTAATAAGCAGCAAGGGGCGTGCTTGCAGTCAAATAAGTTGTTATAATGTGAGTATAAAATAATACTGTGTTCTCTTGAACAATATTCTGAGACATCTTCTCATGATATATGTGAAACACGTATGCGTGAAACCCAAGATATGACTTGGCCAGCTCTCTGGCAGGAGACCTGATCAACTCTGGGGGCAAATGAACCAAATCCAATGAACATAAGATTTTTATAGGGTTCAGACTCTTCCCATTTTGCTCTCCCCTTTTCTACCACTATTTATTTATATATTTCTCTTTATATCTCTATATATCTCTTGAAGTTTTTCTACCAGTGCAAGATGATAATTACAGCAGGAAGACTAATATTGTCTAAAGAGTGCAGGAGGTCCCATAAGTAAAAAAATAATAGTAGATTCATGCAACTTGTGAAATTATAATGCATCTTATGAGTAAGTCAAATCACTTTCCTTTATAATTTTTGAATTCCACAGGGGCTATGAAACACGTATTTAAAACGTGCGCAGAAGTACCTTATTCATTAAACAGCAGAGAAAAGTAGTTGAAGCTTTATTAAAAATTGACTAATAGGTATTCCAGATAATTGAACTGACAGCCTGTTTTGACAGCTGCAAACAAAAGTATGCTTGCTCCAAACAGTCAGTGTAAATCTTTTAGATTTCTAGAAAGAGAAATGATGTACTGTTTCAACTTAAATCAAATTATAAATTAAAAAAAAAATTTCAACTATTCACCAAACAAGTTGAAGTCATGTCAATTGGATGTAGTGCCAATCACCTCAAAGATAGAGTTTGAACTGAAAGAATTGTTAAGTTCTCATGCCATGAGAAAGGTAGAAGGTGAGTACTTAAAAAGTTTTATCTAGCAGAAAATGTAAATTAAGACAAAAACATCACTCTGAACTTGATTTTCAGAAAGGTACTGAAATACACAATTTGAGTGGAGTTAAAGGATGCTGTGAATCTCTATCCGCACTGAAAATCAGGCTCCAGCGATCTACCTAACAAGTGTGACAAATAATCTACACCTTAAATGGGCTACGGTAAAGTAACAGTCAATTATCCTGTCAGGAAAATAATAATAAAAAAACGGAGGCTACTTATCAGATTTTCCAACTGTGAGAATTCACAGAATCAGAAAGAAAGAGAATCATAAAAGGCAAGAAAGACAAGATGAAACTAAAACTGGATGTTGTATAAGTGAGATAATTAAAGGGGAAAATTGAGTAAACAGACAAGTTGGAAAACAGATTTATTATTATTATTTTTTTAAAAGACAGTCATTGTATTGAAAGGGTAAGTTAAATGTCTTAAAAGAGGTAAGAGAAAGTTAAATATTTTAGGAACATCACTCAGGTACTGATGTACTACAGAATAGAATCGACATGAGTGCAGTACTTGCCAATAAATCTTTAAGAACATGAAGACATTACTCTGTATTTGACCTTTAGATGTTCTTTTAATCTGTGTATGCAAGTATATATTTCATGTCATTATCCATCCTCTTTATAATATTTACATAAAGGGAAACCAACAGAATGAATTCGCCACAGCTGTGTCATTTCAGCTATATTTATATAGGGAATAGTAAACAACTGCCAAGAGGAGAAAAAATATTCAAAAACTGATTAAAAAAATATTCTGTGTGGTATTTAATTTTAAAATCTCTAATCCGAAAGGTCAAATAATTCAATTATTCTATGTACTTTAAAAATAAACTGAAGGAAAAGGAGAGGAGAGGGAAATGAAAGAAAAAGAAGGAAAGGTATTGGAAGGGAGAAAAAAACCCAAAGTTTTATTATCCAAATTCTGCCATACAGAACTTATATGATATTTGACTAATGTGTTAGACCTGCTGGAACAGCTGAACAAGAAATCTACATGCTGTTTTGAAGAATTTATTGTATTTGATTGTACAATTATTTTAGTCATTCCATATGAGGAGGAGTGTTGCTGAAAATACATATTTCGCTGTTATCACTTCTAAAATGTGCTTTATTCCAAGAGGAGGAACAAAAGAACAACTTACTGTTAGTAAAACTGTTTTACAAATGGAATTTCTATGGGTATTTTTAGATTTCTCAGGAATACATGTGGCACAGTTTGGTATCAAATACATTTGTAGAAAATGCAAGTGAGCTCAGAATTGCCAGAAACAATTTAAATCCCATAAATGTTTCCTCTAAATTGAATCAGAGGAGGCTGAGAGGCCTCTAAACACTGTACAGGGATTCAATGTTTAGATTTTAAATGAAACAATTTTAAAAATTGGAGCCTTACCATCTTTTATAACACTGTCGGAGTCAGTGTGCTGGTAGAAGAGGATGATTTTCCTTTTCTGTTCTTAGCTAATCTTTACTGCAAGCTTTCACTGTCATAGGAAATGAGGGGGAAGGTAAAATGGAAGGGTGAACAAAAACTTAAATAAAACTTTATTACAGAAAAAATATATCCCCAAATTTCATTTTAAATTATAATGAATATCTTATTCCTTTCACTCAAGCTTAAAGACCATTTTTGTAAAATACAAGAAAACATCTCAGATATTTTCTAGTTTCGATGTATCCAAATATATTAATTTATTGGTTTCAATGAAGATTTATGCTTCCTATATTGCACAAGGTAAGTGTAAATAACAGCTATAAATTGCTAAGCAGCTAATGTTGCTTGTGAATGGACCCATTGTTCTCAAAACCATCTGATTTTTAGAGAATTCTCCTAACTTAACGCCCATGAAGTGCCATACAGGAAAAATGCTATAAAAATCTAATAACAATAAATATGCATTGATATTAACTTATATTAGTTTGGGTGAAAGTGCATACTTTTAAAACTTAATAATATATATACAGTTAAAAGAGTTTTAAATTAAAAAAGGTGTGGGCACATATGTGTCCAGCTCACCACCTATACACTTATGAGACCTTGATTTGATTTGATGTTTGATTACTACTTCTTAGAAATACAGGTTATCTGGAAGTGTATGAACTGTGAAGAATGAGATTATAGCAAGTTTCCAGTGCCTTCTGCAATGAAATTCTCATGAGTAGAGGAGACTTGTTTAGCAGCTCTTTCTCTAATTTTCAGAAAATTAATGTTTTAAGGGAAGGTCTAGATCTAACTCAGGTCAACAGCCTTGAGAAAATACCTGATCTTAGAGGAAATATGGATGCGTACATTCTGTGTGGCCAATGTTACACTCCAATGTGAAAACCAAGATTTCAAAACCTTTGCATCATGCTGAAAGTCCAGAAACAATCTGAGTATGGTAGAAGGTCTCATACATAACAGCAATTCCTCAAACTTCCACAGCTCACTCACTGGAAGGTAGAGGTTATTGTTACATAATATTAAGAAATGGAAAATATTAACTGGTGTGAACAAGTCTTAACTAATGCTATAGATAGCATCTGCAAATTTAGTGAACAAAAAATATGATAAAGGAACATCAATCCTCACTGCATGAACTGGGAGCTACCAATGACAGCCAAAGTATTACAGGATGGATAATAGAGTCAGCCACAAACCACCTATGTTATACTATATGAAGACCCTATTTCCAGTGCAAGAGCCAGTTCATTCACATTCATAACCTGTTTTACACTGTTACTATTCTCTCTGAAAGATCTTAAACATATAAAAACTACACTTTTGAACATTGTTCATAGATGATAAAGACATGTTTTTTCTCTATTTGAATATAAAATACGCTAACATAAAAATGAGTTGCTAGTTGTATGTTAAAGTAACCCTGAGGCTACTGTAAATATCTTCTAAAGTCAAAAGTATAAAATGATTTTACAGTACCAAATACTGTACCTGTACTTTGATTTGTTTCTACTTTATTTATTTATTTATTTATTTATTTATTTATTTATTTATTTATTTATTTATTT